>CM056381.1:54496663-55133609 GCA_029718625.1 Synaphobranchus kaupii
ACAATCTCTGTAGCCTAACATACGCTAGTCTATCAATAGCATAGGCTACATTAAACATTCATGATCTAGAGATAATACGTTCGCAAAATATCTTTATAAACATTAAGTCACAGTTTGGTTTTATAATGCTGATTTTGATAGGGCATTTGTGTTAATCACTCCTGCTACCCGTGCCGAATTACGTGTAAGTTATGGCTTGGCGGGGCATGCCCCATACCTATACAGCACCGAGAGTTTGGCACTTTTCAGGGTTTTCCTACAGAAGTAACCCACAATTACCATAGGACTCTCAGCCCTTAAAAACATTAACTACTATATGTTCTGACCTCATGTAACCACACAGCATTCAGATACAACTTCACACATCCACACAATAAAGCCCCAAACTTGGGTTATTTTGCCGTTTTTCTCCTTCTTGTTCCTATTTTTCCTGCCAAACTGCCTGCCTCCGTCGCAATGTTATCCAATGGGGAGAATTATTCTTTGAGGGTATGGTCCAATATACCTGCTCATAAAGCTTATTGCCCAATAATAACGCTTCATACTAATGATTTGTGACGTCACTAACCCCAAACCATCACAAGGCTGATGTCGGTTGTCCCTCCCACCAGCATTTGTCAAAACCAGAGCCATAGAGAGAGAGAGAGAGAGACATCCCCAATACTCGAAATATGCACCCTCCTTTCCTCCAATACCACCTCCTCTCCTCCATGACCTGGATACAGATCTTTGTGTTTTAATCTAATGTTACTGATTACATCTTAATTATTGTAGCCTATTAATGGTTACATTATTAGGGCTGCAGGAACGAACTTCGAATAGAATTCGAATAATAAAAAAATTATACTTTTCTAATGCTGAAATTGCCATTCGATTGTGTAAATAAAATAATAAATAAATTATTAACAATAAAGTTTTCTGAGTCTGAATCACAATCTCCTGTCCCGACCTCTAGCCTACATCAGTGTTGACAGAAAGCGCCCAAAGCGGGTGAACCGGAGCTCACCACTCCCGACAATTTAAAAAGCAGCGTGTGCTGTAGGCCACGAGCTTGATTTCCGTCAACAAATGAAAGATAACAAACAAAGACATTGTCATCTGCAGAATATGCAAGGCCTAAATTAAATAGCTACCACTCCACAATGAGCGACATGAGGGCACAACTGTCTAACGCTACACCCTGCTAAGCTTGCCGTTTATCCAGTTCCAACTGACCGGGTGTCATTGCTACCATGGTGAGTGTAATAATAATTAAGCAATAGATCATGAAAGGGAGTGCTTTATTTGTAATATATTCACTGTGGTGATGTCGCATAGTAGCCTACTCTCAGCAGTGGATTATATCCAATAACGCACAAACCTCGAGTGATCTAGTAAGCAATAAATGACCGAGGAGCCGGGCATTACACAGTTTAAATGCCAGAGCGCGGAGGTAGTAAATTGCCCGAGGGCAATTTTCCCTCCGCGAAGGGCATTTAAACTGTGTAATGAAAGAGAGAAGCTTACTTTTACTCAGAAGTCCAAGGTGAGATTTGAACCCCGCTCCTCTCACTCATAAGCGAACGCGTTACCAATCAGCTAAGACGACATCGCCCGATTAGCTAAGGGTAACGTCGTTATTTTGACCCTGAGGGTTGCGTCGCCAGAGAGTGTTGTCACAGTAACCTGCTACAAGGCCTTCGCTTTACTGCACCTCACTGTGCTTACTAGCGAACTAGCCGAGCTACTCACGCTACACTCACCCCCCTTTGACTCCCCCTCCATTTGAAACTCCGCAGCAACCACTTTTTATTCGATTCTGATCCGGGTCAACAGGCATCAATGGAACCGTATAGAAAGAGAGAAGCTTACTTTTACTCAGAAGTCCAAGGTGAGATTTGAACCCCGCTCCTCTCACTCGTAAGCAAACGCGTTACCAATCAGCTAAAGACGACATCGTCGATAGCTAAGGGTAACGTCGTTATTTTGACCCTGAGGGTTGCATCGCCAGAGAGTGTTGTCACGGTAACCTGCTACAAGGCCTTCACTTTACTGCACCTCACTGTGCTTACTAGCGAACTAGCCGAGCTACACCCGCTACACATAGACTTGCTTAACGTGGTAAAGAGCCGCCCACTTTGACAAGATGGCGCATTTGATTGACATGCAAGATAACCAACCACAGATGTTCCGTGACGTTTTGAGGCGCTACAGAGGGCGGGTCGATTCAGAAACAGCGCTACAAGAACAACAGACCGCATGAAACAAATGTGATGTACTGAAATGGCACGGCGATCTCCATTAAAACAGTCTGTCACACCGAAGAAAGATACAGAACCTGACCGAACCTTCTTAGACATCTTTGTAAACATTACTGTAAACTAATATTAAAACCAAATGTTTCACACTAGCAAGCCTACATGCAGAGCACAGAACCGGTCGTTTTATCCGTTTGCCCTGGTAATTAACAATTTAGGCTAACGAGTAACGTTAGCTGACTAGCTGACTAAAACATTGTAACATATTCGAGACTGTTTCCATTGTAGTTGAAATAAGATCTTACCATTGCACTACGGTGTGCACTTCACCAACTGGATAGCTGCTACATTATGGGAAGGATGTGCATTGTCTTGTCTGTTCAGTAGTGATTTCGAGTTGTTTCTGTATGCACTTATTGTATGTCGCTTTGGATAAAAGCGTCTGATAAGATGACTGTAATGTAATGTAACTGCCATTCCGATGAGGCGTTCCAGATAAACTTCTGTTTGTAGCACGTCTCTCCATTTCTTGGTGCCCACAAGTAATTCGGGTGAACCAGACACTATGTTGAATCGCCCTGCAGCGATTTCTACATCGGTGGCCTCCTCTCCCCAACCCATGCCACAGACAACCCTTTGCCTGTCAGGTACTTACCTGATCTTCCATTATCAATGTAAGGGGACAGACGACTAACAAAATAGGTTGAGTTGGGAAGCCTGTGTATGTGTTTGCAGAGGGTCGGCATGCTTGAAATATAAGGCTTTTCACGTATCCTGTCGACAAACATGCGAGTATATCTCGTTTATTAATTATCTGCCTCAAAACAAACTCTTGAATATCTTTCAGAGATGGAATGTCGTGAACTTCTAAAACTTTATTCAATCCAGCGTTAAGCTCTTGGTCCGAAACACTCATTGTTCTTGATGGATTCGCAGCATTCACTAGCTAACCGATTAGTTAGAAGAACTTAACGTGTTTCCCGGCGGACTGATAAAACCAAATGCTCTGCGTCGTACCGGAAATACGCAGGCACTCCTGTGATTGACAGTGCTTACTAGCCAATGAGTGCTAACTGTGAGTTTTCCCACAGCTCTGTCCAGCTTATGCAAGCCTATGCATCAGACGCTGCGTAATGAAGTGCGTTTCGCTGGATAAAATGTTTTTTTAATACACAGATTAACGTGCTTTGTGAAGTAACTTGCTCGCATTCGCAACCAGCGTTGCTCACGTTAGAGTTACATTACATTAGGTAAAGCCCTACTATGTTACGTTCATATTTCCAAACTGAATAAAATACTGCAACTCTAACCACAAAACTTCTTTGCTAGATTAAAGTTGTTGCAACTAAGATATTTGGCGAATACAAACTTTTAAAATCAGCGGAATTTAGCGTTATTTGCCGGCTTTATTAATCAGCTGTTGGTGTTGCTATGGTTACCATTCATAAAGTGTCGACTATAATGGCGCTGGCAGCAGATAACATAGACGGCGCATTCATTTAGAACGGTGATTAAAATGTTGCCAGCGCTACTTCATTGCCGGGCGGTCACACAAATTAAATGCCCACCTTTCAGCCAATCAGAAATCGAGTATTTATCCACGCCATGGTTTAATTGCTTTATACATGTTAGCAGAAACGTTTAATAAGTAATGAAAAAATATTGAAACAATAACTTTTGATTAATTACTTATTGTACATCGCTTTGGATAAAAGCGTCTGCTAAATGAATGTAATGTAATTAACTCGTTCTTTATTTCGGATTCGCCAAATTGCTAGCACCCTTTTGCTGTTGCTATTGTTGTTTTCTATGCTTCCTAGAAAACACTCTATAGAACCATAGACTGTATAAAAATATGGACAAAGTCACTGTGACGTCACCCATTGCCTTCCCACGGCCTCGTGAAAACCGAATTGAAGCTCCGGATGCATTTTTCGCCGCCAGTTTGTAAAAACTGCGTCTGCTCCGTGGAGCCGAAGAGGACTCAACCTGTCCCTCTGATTGGTCCTGAACAAATGTTAATACCCTGTCCAAACGACACAATATTTAAAAAATCAGCACATGCAGAGGCATTAGATGAAGGAAAGGCACCTATTGCAATTACATTTTTTTGTGGGAAAAATTTATTGACTGCGTATTTTGACCACATTTCTGCCATTGACTTACATGGTGAAAGACCTATACTGGAGCCAATCACAGTGGCGCTAGTGAGCAACGGCACAATTGCTGCTCCCAGCCCAACCAGGAAGTGAGCTTCAAAACGAAAGCCCGGTCTTGGCCCCTTGTATAGAACACGTCTACGCATTGGCAGTGCTGTTATGCTAAATACCATCACTGGTGGAATGCGTCTTGGCCAATCGCGTTACTCGTTCGGATCTCATTGTTGTGTAATATCATATGTATACTATAGCCTAATATAATAACTTAATAATATTGCAAATAGTAGCAGTCAGTAGCTTAAACTCGGTTGATAAAGGGACTTGTGACAATAAATGATTGTAACCTAAACTTGTTTAAATTGCTGGAGCTGGACTAACGTTAGCCTAGGCTACTTGATTTGCGAACGTTTGCTAATAAAAATATGATGGGAACGAATCCATCGAAGTTAACGTTATTCATATTGTGACTAATTTCTTTTAACTTAGCTAGAAAGCCATCACCTGTTGTCCAAATGTTTATTGGTAATGTTACAACAAAACATCAATAGTGTTTGTTTAGAGTGGTTTGTAATTCCCTCTAGTGGACAAAACATACATAACAACTATATGTGTGCTGATAGTGTGGGCATGGGCATAAGCCTATAGAATAAATATATTAGAATATAAAAAATAATAAAGCTTACAAATTCGAATGGGATTATAGAGGAATATTTGCAGCCCTAGTTTATACATAGAGGGTCACAATATAATACTACTGTACTATGTACACAGAAATACCTCAATCAGTGCAAAGGGTTTACATTCTGTCTGCTGGAGAGATAGGTGTATGGGGCGGGCAGACAAACCAGCAAGAGAGAGACTATGGATTCAGGCAAGCCTCAGAGCTCAGACCATGAGTTTCTAGAATGGTCAGAGAGGCAAAGCTGTAGGCAAGGGAAAGGAAAGCGTCGTGTTGATATTAGGGGTCAGTTGCTTTGCCATGCTGATTCTGAGTGTGCAAACTGTTAGCTGAGAGCTGACAGAGGCAATAGTGAAGTGATTCAGGCCTGGTGCAGCAGTTAGGCCTACAGCTTTTGTAGTTTTCAAATACAAGTGTAGCGGGACTCCACTGATCTAGGAACAGAACCTTGTCAAAGCCACAGAACTCGCCATCTATGTTCACTCACAATGTACAGTTCTTTATATAACACACATTAGGGAACATTTTTTACATTCTTTCTCCGTTCAAAGTTCAGAAAGTCTGTAGATAAGCAAACACATTAGCACACAGAGACAACCGAACAGCTGTAGTATGTACATTCATACACATAGGCATTTACACAAATGCACAGACAAACACACACATACGCACTGCTAAAATAACACCACACAGTCACATGTACATACACGGACAAAACCCGCATGGGCTGCCTCATAAGAAGCACAAAATAAAAGTTTTTGCATGATTTCTTGATTAATTACGCAAAGTCCGTTCTTTTTTTTTGGGGGGGGGGGGTTATGCTTGTGTTTTCCCAGTTAAATTAAATGGGCTTCACACATATATGTAATATTATATATTAAATCATTCAAATATTAATTTCTTCATTCAATATTTATTGTTGAAGTCCTGTTATGTGATTTGTAATATATGATAGATTTTGAAAATACTTTCTGATCTTTTCAGATCTGTGAATTAAATATGATCTGTGAATTGTGGTAAGGCACCTACGGAAGCCCTGAAAGGCAAGGTGAAAATATCTTGAAAATTATTATCTCATACGTACGAGATAAACGTTTTAAAAAGGTTTTGGCCCCCAAAATTTTTTTTTACCTTGCCTTTCACGGCCTCCGCCGTTAAGTCGTACGATTTTGTAGGACTATCGTACGTAAGGAGCATCGTACGACTATCGTACGATAGGAGCAGGATTTCCGTAGCCTAAAAACAAACTCATGAAAGCAACCTAAATTAGCTGGAATCTAGACGTCGGGGTGGGGAAATCTAGGTTGAGAGATCTTTTGACATAAACTGACTTATAACCCTTATTAGCATTCACCTGAATGCTACGCGGCGTTTCACCGACTTTTCAACACAAAAATGTTCACTGGGTAACAGAAAAAAACAATGGTTATTAGTCTTCAATGCCCATTTTGTAATCATATAGCCTCAAAATCACACTTGGATTTTTTTCTCGGAAGATCAGGCAAAACAAGCTGTTACTGGTGTGTGTCAAAATAAATATTCATTATTTTACGTCTCTTATTTAAATGGGTATTTATTTCCACTCGTATTTATTTCAAGGCGTAGGCATATTTATTTCAAGGCGTAGACCTATACATTTCAAGTCAACATGAAAGGGGTATGTTCAGCTATGATCTTTGGTTGCTCAGTCCATAAATATAAAAAAACTAAATACCGCTCATTTATGCATATTTTTATACATATAGGCTAATATAATACATATATTAGTCACATAAAGATCAGCGTATTTTGGTATTGTATTGACAGATGCAGACTTCCCTGAGAAAATATGCTAGGTCTATAACTCCCTTAATGCTGAACTAATTTTCGTGTTATAAATGTCAGAAATATCTGCATAACACAGGTTACCTTATTGCCAAACATACCAGAACAGCTAGCATATTTGCAAAAGGCCTTTTAACGATTATAGCCTACAGGAGTTGTCAAGTCGTGATAATAAGTCGTACGTACGAGATAATATCTCCTACGTACGTACGACTTATTATCTCGTACGTATGTGATAAACTCATAGGAAAAAATATTTTTTCCCCCTTGCCTTTCAGGGCTTCCGTAGGCACCATATACAGATCCTTCCAAAAAATTTGAATATCATGGAAAAGTTTTTTTTTTCCCCATAATTCCATTCAAAAAGTGAAACTTTCATAGATTATAGATTCATTACACACAAAGTGAAATATTTCTAGCCTTTATTTGTTTCATTTTTCATAATTTTGGCTTACAGCTCCAGAAAACCCCCAAAACAGTATTTCAAGAAATTAGAATAGTGTGTCGAAAATCAGCATTTACTTCAGTTATTTCAGAGAATAAAAACACCTGCAAAGTTTTTCTACAGATGTGTCGTTAAATTGGACAGGTATCTCAGTTTGGTTCAGTATGGGGAAGACTGCAGACTTGACAATTGGCCAGAAGACCATCATTGACACCCTCCAGAAGATGGGTAAGCCACAAAAGGTCATCGCTAAGGAGGCTGGCTGTTCACAGAGTGCAGTGTCCCAAGCATATCAATAGAAAGTTTAGTGGCAAGGGAAAAATGTGGCAGGAGAAGGTGTACAAGCAAAAGAGATGACCGTAGGCTTCAGCGGATTGTCAAGCAAAGACGATTCCAAAATTTGGCGAAGATGCAGAGGGAGTGGACTGAGGCTGGAGTCAGTGCTTCAAAAACCACACGTACAGAGTGTGACACTCAGTCTAAAACATTCATTCTCTGAAATAACTGAAGTAAATGCTGATTTTCGACACACTATTCTAATTTCTTGAAATACTGTTTTGGGGGTTTTCTGGAGCTGTAAGCCAAAATTATGAAAAATGAAACAAAAAAGGCTAGAAATATTTCACTTTGTGTGTACTGAATCTATAATCTATGAAAGTTTCACTTTTTGAATGGAATTATGGAAAAAAACTTTTCCATGATATTCTAATGTTTTGGAAAGGATCTGTAAATCTGACCAAAAATTAAAAAAATTTAGCCCAAATCTTCTCCTGTACTGAAGACAAATCAATTTTCAACATGTGGGCCATGGGGCCTTATCCGGTGGGGGTCCCCCGATAATAATAGCCTCTTCCTCACCCCCCCGCATACACACAAGAATCCTCAATACCTTCCTCGTAAAATGCTCAATGGATGTCTTGCTAAGGCTGTAAATATAGTGAATTTATACTGTGAACAATATTTTTCATAAATCGTAAATATGTCTGGTTTTTTATGTATTGGGCCTATTTGAGGGGTTGCTGCAAACACTTTGCACACATTGTTAGGGAGAAAACCATGGGTTTTAAGAAATGTCAAACAAACATGACGTTGGTTTACCACAATGTGAACACATTTATTTGCATGTTTTTTTTTTTTTCAAATGCAGTTTGTTTAACAAAAAGCATCTTAAATAAGGAAACATAAATGCAAAAATAGATTTTAGTAATGTCCTTCCAGATAAGCCTTTTTTAAGGCCTATTAGATAGGACTAATACATATAAGGAATAACTTCTTCCTTTGACTAAAGTAAGGTTAAACAAAAATTTTAACTTGACTTGCTTGGCCTATGCTAATTATTTATGTCAACCAGCTTCATCTTCAGAAAGAGACTCTGGACAATCCTTCCTCCGATTCAATTTGTGTGGTATCATCTTTGATGGGCTCAATAGTTCAAGATTGACAATAGCCACCAGCTTCTCAACTCTTTCGTTTATCAGCCTGTCGCACCAGGGGCGGATTGGGACTATAAATCTAACCGGGAGTTTCAAAACCATGGCGGCCCAGCAACATTATTATTATTATTATGATTGTATAGGCCCTACATGTCGTATTAAGTTATTGTGCTGCTGCTGCTGCTGCTGCTGCTGCTGTTGTTGTTGTTGTTGTTACACGATGACGAGGAGCGTGCATGTAGGCCTAGTTGTACTCGCAATCAGACACACCCACGGTGGCATGAAAACGATACTTGCAATAACGGCCATGGTTTACTTTTGCTACTTAGGCTATGGTTTACTTTTGCTACTTAGGCTATGGTTTACTTTTGCTACTTGCAATAATAACTGCCACGGCGGGCACGAAAAAATCACATTGAGCTAAATGATCCACTTCCAACAACACAAAACTAAACACATATACTATATAGCCTACTTTTGCAATTTGCAATAATAAATGCCACGGCGGGCACAAAAACACAAGTGTGTCCTACCTTATTACACTGTCAGCAGGCCGTCGCAGGAGGTCGCTTCTCTCAGCTAGCTTGTCGTTTACATGCACAGCAATATCCGATTACTGGAAACGATCAGCTTACGCCAGTATTTAACTTATTGCGTTCACATGAACATAAGTAATGTGATTACTCCAAAAGCCGCGTTTACATGATTCTCTCCATAATCAGCTCTGTGGAAAATGTAGCTACTAACTGCTTCCTGTTGTAAGGACAAAAATGATCCGCCCGTCAAAAATTTACGTTAGGCTATTATTATTATTATAGCTAGCTAGTAATTATTATAGCTACTTATTTATAGCTAATTGCTAGTAGTGGTTGATTTATATTATTGTAGGCTACTAGCTAGCTTTACCGATCTCTAAATCTGGCGAATTTCCCGAAAATTTCAGTTATTTAATGTGCTAGCCACAAACTAGCTAGTACAAACACAAGCACGTAACACTGAACAATATATTTTCACCGGTGAAATGCAAATTTAATAATAAAATTCTGGAAGTGAGATGCTGAAGGAACCCCAGGCATAGCCAATGTTGACGGGTGGAATCATTTTGACGTTTACACCGCCTCTTCTGCCTGACATGCGTAGTTTTGAAAAGCCGAAAGAAACCGGAGAAAGGTGTTTACATGCTCCAAAAAATCGAAAGTTTGGCCAAAAAACCAGGGGTGTTAATCGGGTTTCGAAACACGGATTATGACCTTACATTATCGGATAAAGGGTGTTTACATGACCATTTCAGTAACCAGAGTATTGCCATAGACCGGGTTCAGATCGGAGTATTAGTGTGCATGTAAACGTACTAGCCTACCGGCCCACGCACAGCACCGGCCCACCGGGAAAACTCCCGGTGCTCCCGATGGCCAATCCGCCCCTGTGTCGCACACTCTGCTGTATGTTTCACCAAACACGGACCAGTTCCGCTCTGATGCAGCTGATATTGGAGGGATCTGGATAATAATTGAAGCAACAGGGGACATGGCCTCATTAGAGTCCCTTCCACCAGGTTGATGCCTTGATGTGTTTGGCTGCCTCCCAGATGGAATCAGCACTCCACAGCCGAATTTCCCCTGATCTAGACTAGGGTGCTATGCAATGGCAGTGATGGTACCACAGAAACCTGCTCTCCACAAAGGACCTAGGCCGGTTTAGCACATTATGTTTTTTCATTGATTACTTCAAACTTTTGTGTTTTATTAGCTTTGTTTAAGCATGAGATTGTTATAGTGAGTGGCGCTTTAACCTGGAAAATTGCAGAAAATTACCTGGAAAATGGAAAGTTAACTGGATAATTCCCTCCCTTTGCAACCCTGTCTCACACATTGTTTTGAGGGAAGAAACTCCCCTTGGACCTGTATTAACTATGTTGTTGTGCTGTAACATAGTTTTTACCTGTGTTGACTGTGCTGCAGTGCTGTTAAAAGTTTAAGCCGGTGTTTACAAGTTTATGTCTGTAAACAACTGCTTTCACTGCAGGGTGGAGGCAGGGGCGGACATCTGGAAGCATTTACAGAAGGGGGAGGTTTTTTTAATTCACACCCTGATGTCTATATGACCTCCACAGCCATGAGCTCCACTGCACCTCTACTGTGACCTCTGCCTCAGGACCTATAATCTAAAAGTTATTTTGTTTGGAAACAAGTCAGGCTTTTAACTCCTTTCACAACACTGCTCTGTCAGATGTGGTGGCAGTTTCACAGCGAGGCCTAGCCCCTTTTTACTAAATGACAGGAGTCTCATGAGCACAGCACTACTAAATTATAGGCTTAAGGAGGAGCCAGGATTCTATGGCAACTAAAAAAGTTAAAGATAAATTAAAAAGTTGAATTCCCAAGGCACCTGTTTTCAATCACAGTTACGTTCCAAGATGACTGGTAACTGCACAGCAATCAGGACCCTGTTTGAAAAGCATGTTTTGCAATCTGAAAACACTCTGGGAAAAAGGAGACTTTGCTGTTAGAAAGCCTGTTTTGGGAATCTGTGCTATATGCACTTGTGTGGCCCAGTGAGGTACAATAGATAAGTGCCATCTTTTCTATGAAATGGCTTAGCCTTTCATTGGACACATGTACATCAATAGAGGCAGACTACTGTGAGCTGTGAACTAAGGTAAATACAAGAGCTTAATGCAAGTGTGGAAGGTCCAACTGTAGATTTATCAGGACAACTTGCAGATAGGTAAGGTGTAAATATTACTGTAGTAAGTCTAACTGTGGATTTGTAAGATATAAGTGGATGTGAAAGGTATACAAGGATGTGAAAGATCTCAGTGTGGATGTGAAAGGTCTAAGTATATGACAGGTCTAAGTATGGATATGGAAGATATAAGTGTTGCTGTGACAGTTATAACTGTATCAGTGTCACAGTGCATCTCTCCTCTGCTGTACCTTTATCAATGACTAAAGACCTATGTATGTTGTATCACAAGCAGGTGCACTATCAGCACTTTGATCACCCAGGTAATAGAGCGGCCAACAGGTGCACTGCAGAAATAAAAATACTGATACCCATATAAATATTAATCAAAATATATTTCAGTCATACAAGCTTTGTCAGATAAAAGCTGTCAATACTGACAGGTAAAAGTAAATAAATCACTTGGCAGCATAATAACAGTGTGCTGGTATTCTTTTTTGATTTTGAGAGGGATGATTGCTATGGTGTTTCCCAGCCCGTTATCATGGTGCCAGGATGATACAGCTTGTTCCAGTCACACAGACTGTAGGGCATGAGGGTTTGCCAATAGCCTTTCTCATCTGGGTGAGGAACCATTAACTTCTGTGAAGGTTTTACGTGTTCATTTCCTGTGCCCCTGCACATGCCTAGGACAGCCCCTCAGACGAAATCCTCATGCTACCCTGCTTCTATAGCCCTCTGATTTCCACAAATGCCTTTTATACAGCTCACTCATAGTTTATTCCTTAGCATTTTACCTCTTAGCTTTCAGTCACATTTTGGAAGAAAACATTTATTTGAAATGTACAATGGTAATACAATCAGCCAGAGCACAATGTGTGCAATACCGTTCTTGATGAGATAGCACTCCTGAGCTTGAGACAATAACTCAGAAAAATGTGGGAACAAGTCCACTCCTGTTTAATGCTAAAAAAAATATTTGTACAGCAGCATTCACGCTTTCGGCCTCTACAAATAAATTTGGCACGTCAATACAATGTTCCTATCTTTTAGACTTTATACTAAAAGATATTTTACAAAGCCATTTCCATGTATCACTTACCTGGAGCTTATTCTTATTTTGCATTATATTACAATGGAAAACTAGAAGACTTGTTCTGCAGATCATAGCACAGCACAGCACAGAGCCCAGCATTTAACAATGGTATGACAGGTGTTATAACTTACATTACTTATAATCAAATCAGGCTATATTTGGTTACATTACTAAAATGCATGTAAAAATCAACATAGGAATTTAATAAAGAAGGCGAAATGTTTCCATCCATTTCTGTTGTTGATGTTGATTAATACAGTGCTATCTATGAAGTAAACTTTATTCTTAACGTTGATAACAAATCCAATCCATAGTGTGAAGGTAGTGTGTTGATAATATTACTCCAAATGTAGCGAGAAAAGTTTTCATAAATTGTTAAAAATGTGCTCTTTATTTTTTTCAGATTTAGTTTTTCTTCAGATTGCTGATTTGATTAATTTCAGGTCATGACCTGTATATATTTACAGCTTTATATCTAAATCACTGATTGCCAAAATTCTAAATAATAATCCAATTTGAAATTCATAAATCTGTAGACCAAGTTCTCAGCTATCATTCTGTTAAGAAGCAACCTCCTTATTTTAACACTTGGAAAGTACACATTTTTCACTTTACAACTGGATTTGTGTCAACTTCATCAGGCACAATAAAAAGCATACTATCTTCATTTGTTCATTCCAATGCAAGTTTAAAGACCTGTAGTATCTAATTCTGATTCTCAAATTATGTAATGAAATACATAATATATGTTTTGTTCAGCTGTAAGAATTGTATTTCTATTACTTTTTTTGATAAGACAAAAACATTGTCAATAAGGTGAGTCAGTTTGACTCATAAGATTTGCCAATGGGGTAAGACAATTTCACTTGACAGGAAAAAAGCGACTTAAAACAAGATATTTTTTACTTGACAGAAAAAATTTGATTTGCAGTGTCAGTACAAGACTAAAACACTTGTTAAGACAGACTATTTTTGCAGTGTAAATGACTTGCTTTAATGTAAAGAATATTATAAATCTTTAGAGGGAACACCCTAAGATTTAGATCAGTAAAGTTCTGTAATAGATCAACAGTATTAGCTGAACAGTGAATGACATAAAAATGAACATTAAAGTATTGAAAATTAAAGTCGATCTGAGGGAGTAGAAAAAATAACTAACGGAGATGTCAACAGATTACATGAAAACTAGAAAATTCCTTTCTCAAAAAATGTAAAACTGTTCTGTAACATTGGAATGACAGCTGATATTCCATAAGAAAACAATGATTTCCTTTTTTTATTAGCAGACAATATGTGATGAAACAGGAAAAATGTTCCCTCAAGATGTATAACATAACATCAAACAATGAAATATAGAACATTTGATAATAAACACAAAATCATATAACAGATAATAAAACCTGGCAAAAGCTTTTCTCAAGCTAAAAAACCAATACTATGTAGGGAATATACCTCTATATCATCATGAAAGGAACCACTTATGTAGGCATAGCGGTATAACTGCAATCATTAATCAGTCACATAAAATTACTTTTATCTAAAATATTTTACCATAAATTTGGAACTTCAATAATAATCAAAATTGGCAGCATCAATGGCTAAATATAATTAAATCAAATAAGTAATAGATAATCTGAAGGATGGACTTCTTGGATAGACTATATTGGTTCAGATTCTCAAGTTTACGCAACATCAAAACAGACATGGGTTTAATAATATAATTTATTAAACAAACAAAACAAACACAGACTAATCTAACCGGGAGGACTAGGCCAACTATGGGAAGGTAGGACTCAAGAGAGTTTTGTGTGTGCGTGTGTGTGTTTGTGTGTGTCCTTTGTCTTTGAATAAAGAGAAAAGACAACTCGGCATGTTGGCCGAGTGTACAGTGCATCCGGAAAGTATTCACAGCGCTTCACTTTTTCCACATTTTGTTCTGTTACAGCCTTATTCCAAAATTGATTAAATTAATTTTTTCCCTCAAAATTCTACACACAACACCCCATAATGACAACGTGAAAAAAGTTTTTTTGAGATTTTTGCAAATTTATTAAAAATAAAAAAATAAAATTTCTCATTTACATAAGTATTCATACCCTTTGCTTTAACGTATTTTTAAAGTATCATATTTCATATTTGGTCGCATATCCTTTACATGCTGTTACTTCCTGAAGTCTGTGACCATCAACATCAAAAAACTGTCGATATCTTATTTTCAGGTACTGTTACAAGCGATACTATAACCTCTCTGCATTTGAATCGATCTATATGGAAATTGGGGGGTGAGACTAGATTCAGCTGTAAATTACACTGGTACAGTATGGAACACATGGCTGGCTAAATGGCTGTAAGTTATCAAGGGTCTGAGCTATCAAACGAGCCCCAAACCATCACTCTGTTGCCAGATATGGAGTAGATGTGGATGGATCACTGCAAGGGTTATTTCTCCGGACTCATTTTCCTATAGAACTCTATGGGGAAAAAAGTCAGGAGAAACAACCCTTAAAGTGATCCATCCACATCTACTCCATATCTGGCAACAGAGTGATGGTTTGGGGCTCGTTTGATAGCTCAGACCCTTGATAACTTACAGCCATTTAGCCAGCCATGTGTTCCATACTGTACCAGTGTAATTAGGCTGTAACAGAACAAAATGTGGAAAAAGTGAAGCGCTGTGAATACTTTCCGGATGCACTGTATGTACTGTGTGTCATATAGTGGTATCGGCGTGGCTGAATAACCTGGCTAGCTACAAGGGAGTATCTCTCCTAGCAGTGCTGAAGGGGGAAGCGCAGATGCAACTCAAGAGATACAGTGAGCACCATAATTCATTTGACAATGACACATTTTTTGTTATTTTGGTTCTGTACTCTAGCACTTTGAGTTTGAAAGGATTCAATGAAAATGAGGTTGAAGTGCAGACTGTCAGCTTTAATTTAAGGGTATTTAACCTTTAGTACATAGTCCCCCCCCCCCCATTTTCGGGCATAATGTAGAATAAAGTAATAATTTTTAATATTTGGTTGCATATACTTTGCATGCCATGACTTTCTGATGTCTGCCCAGGTGAAAAAAGATTATCCTTGAAATATACCTTTAGTAGTTTTTGTACTTTGCTAAATTGTCAGCACTTTAAGCATAATAAGTGCACTAAAGTTGTTCAGAAGTAGAACTTAAGTCGTACTTAAGTGTACTTCAAGTGCAGTGTGTATGTTAAAATGTTAAAAATTATGTCACCAGTGCAAACAACCTTTAAAAGTATTACAATGTGTTTGAGACTATACTTGAAGTACACTTTTTAAAAGTTTACTTTTAGCACTTATGTACTAATTATGTACTTTGTGCTAAATTGGCAGTGCTTTAAGTATACTAAGTGCACTAAAGTTTTTCAAAGGTAGAACTTACGTTGTACTTAAATGTACTTCAAGAGCAGTCTGTATGTTAAAATGGGACTACTTTTAGTGTACTTAAGTACACTAATAAATAGTATGATTTGAAATACACTTGTAGTACAACATTATTATGTCACCAGTGCATTGGAAACACGGACCACTTTGCTAGGACTAACCCGAGATAAGGAAGACTGGAGCACACAGAGCTCAGAGCAAAAAAAAAATTTAATAAGACTGACGTTTCAACGTCAACGACGTCTTCTTCAGAGCTAGGTCCGGGTTAGGTATTCTTTCAGTTCTTTTATCCTTCCCCATGCGTTGGTGTCTCCAATGGTCGCTGTTGTGTTCTTGGGATCACACAGTCATGGAGTTGTGAATTGTGAAGCCGGAGTCCTTTTTCCTGTATGTACACTCCATTACATAAGGAAAATGTAACGGAGTAGCTTTTTCTAATGCTGCCCCACAACATTGTTGAAATATTAGCTCAACTACTTGAAAGCTACTTCATTTTGGCAGAAGTTAAGTTGGGCCTAGAGGATATGTTTCCACAGTGCTCAGACACTAGGAAGTTTATAATTGATGCTTACGTGGCTCAGACCTGTGGATCCCTTGGTTTTATTTTGGGAAAAAGTAGGCTTGCACACCGGGCATATACCTCTCTGTTGAAAGCTGGTGAATTTACAGCAATTAACTCCCCACATATTTTTCTTATGTAATTCATGTATAATGCATAATGTACTCAGTAAAGGCAGAAATTCAAAATGGAAAGTCAAGCAGGTGTATACAGGGTTATGCATATCGTAGCTGAAAACCTCTGAAAGAACAGAACAGATAAATATTTGGCAAATTCAAATCTCAATTTCATTGCATACTCACACAATCCTGCACCCATGCTCGCTTGCCAAGGAATAGTGTTGCTTGGGTAACAATCTGTGAGATGAAGGAAAATTACTGAACTTCTGCAAACCACCAGTCTAAAAATTTGATAAATTTCTAACCTAGCATGTTTCTTGAGTCATTAGCCTATTTCTTTTGCTGAGCCGTCCTTAACTCAGCTCAGCCCCTTGAGATTTGACTGTCTGGGTTCTGATACTAAGGCCAGTGAGACCAAGGGTAAATAGTCTTTCCCAGGGAAAGGTTTCACATCATTGCATCATTTAAGGAAAACGTGGATTTTCCTCTAGCATTAGAATCTGAAAAACCAATGCAGAACAAAATTCATGAAAAGTTATCAGTGTTTCTGTAGAACTGAAATGAAAAAATGCTAATGGAATTTTTTGTGAGAGAAACTAATCAGTTTAATGGTATTTTTAAGTGGATGGATGGGAGCTGTCTCCAGCAAGCTTTGAATAATGTGTTCCACAAGCCTTGGGCTGTGATAACTCAGTGTACCCTCCTTTCTCCTCCCTTTGAAACATGTATGATTAACATCTCCTTTTCTCTGTATCCTCCCCTCTCTGGACTCTATCTCAGATGTGATAAAAACTCATACCTCTCATACATGTGTTCCGGGCTGGTGTGTAGGAGGGCAGTGTGCTATAGGATGCAACAAACTGAGACACTGTAATCATTATTTTGAGAACTTGCTATAAACGATGATATATTTTGGCAGTAGAGGTGGGACGATTACTCAAAAATCTGCACTCAAGTGTAAGCATTTATTTGGAACTTTTTAACCCAAGTAAGGCTGCCAACTCTGCATGATTAGCTGGGAGTTTCCTAGAATTTCCCTTAAACTCTTGGAATTCCAAGAGTGAGAACAGCAAACAAATTTCTAAATAAAATAATAATGATGAGAGACGCTTCTTTTGTGCTCTCTGCATGTGTTATGTTGGTAAGTTTGCGCAATCCCCCTCATTATTGCCAGCACGACTGACAAGAGCCCCCCACTACACAGGCCCATCTGTCCCCCAACCTTCTCCACCCACCACCTCCAACCAAAAAAAGTAAATAAAAATTTAAATAAACAAAATATACCATCATAAATCTCATGTACAGTTGAAGTCGGAAGTTGACATACACTTAAGTTGAAGTCATTAAAACTCCTATTTAACCACTCCACAGATTTCATGTTAGCAAACTACAGTGTTGGCAAGTCAGTTAGGACATCTACTTTGTGCATGACACAAGTCATTTTTCCAACAATTGTTTACAGACAGATTATTTCACTTTTAATTCCATTGGGTCAGAAGTTTACATACACTAAGTTGACTGTGCCTTTAAATCTTTAATGTTTGGTCGCATATCTTTTGCATGCCATGACTTCCTGATGTCTGTGACCCAACAACATCAAAAGACTATTGATATCTTATTTTCTGGTACTCTTACAAGCGATATTGTAATGTCTCTGCATTTCAATGGATCTATATGGGAATTGGGAGGTGGGACTAGATTTAGCTGGAAATTATGCTGGAACAGTATGGAATATATGATTGGTAAAATGGCTGTAAGTCATCAAGGGTCTGAGGTATCAAACAAGCCTAAAACCATCACTCTGCTGCCAGATATGCAGTAGATATTGATGGATCACTTTAAGGGTTGTTTCTCCTGACAAATATTCCTATTGAACTCTGAAAAATTAGTCAGGAGAAGAAACCCTTCAAGTTACAGTTAGCTAACTTTGGACTGCTAACCAAGCTGTCAAAATTAGCTAACTAAAGCTCACAGAAAGCATAATATAAACATATCTAATAGGGATTACAATTTGCAAGGTATCACATCACAGGTAAACTCACTCTAATGGACTAAACACACTGCAAAAGTAAAAAATAATCAGACAAAATAATAATATTGTTTTGCGTCGCCGTCATATTGTTTTTCTGCATTCAACCAAAGATAATTATCATTACCAAGATGCTCCACTTGTTGCTCACAACATGAACTATATCAATTCCAGGGTTTCCAGGAGGATTACTCAAAATAAGTGAGTATCATGTCACAGTATTATCTTTGGTTGGTTGCTATATGGCTGAACAGTAATATCCAATAACAATATCTATATATTATCAAGTAACAGTACAAAGGAATATTTGAATATTTGTCGTTGGGGGGGGGGGGGGGGTTAGGGTTAGGGTTCACAAGACAGTATGCCCACTACTTACTACACCACTGGCAGGTATGCCATCTGCCAAGTTACGGCTATACAGGTATGCCATACCTACACAGCTCTGAGAGTTTGGCACTTATCAGGGTTTCTTACAGAAATAACCATAATGACCACAAACTCTCAGCCCTTAAAAAAATGAACTTCTGCACATTCTGACCTCATCTAACCACACAGAATTCAGGTACAACTTCACACATCCACACAATAAAGCCCCAAACTTGGGCTGTGTCCGAATATGACCCCTGTTCCCTGTCCCCTGTCCACTCAGACCCCTGTCTACTATGTGCTCTGTCCCCTCACTTTGCAAGCAGTGTGCAAAAGAAATCCCGCAAAAATCTTTCCAAACTAGTGAGGAAGTACTTTAAGGGGTTCATCCTGGTATTTTAAGTGCCCCCATTTGTGAGAAAAAGTTGCCCACTCAAAAGCTTTTTGACGAAGTGGACTCAAATATGCGCCCTCAAAAGGGTGTAGGGGTCGTATTCGGACACGGCCTTGGGTTATACTTCTTATTCATCCTCTTCAACATTTTTTTCAAATCCATACCCTCAAACAATAATCCTCCCCATTGGACAGCGAAATCTGATCTGCCAATGACAAGATCCCATCATATTACTCTGACTCAGGCCCACTCATTCCTGTGAACCTGCTTTGGCTTAGCAGTCAGAATTTGCTTTCCATGCGAGAGGTCAGGGGTTCGATTCCTGCCTGGTGCCAAAGGGTAAATTCATTTTCGACAAAAACAGTGTGCAAATGCTATGCTTTTCACATTGAACAACGTCTTGTATTGCGAAGGCTAAGAAATTTAACAGTATTAACTGTTCACTGTTTCACTTGTACTTAAAAGAAGTGAACGTCAGCCGACATGGTCCAGTAGCCTACGATACTCGCTAACAACAAAAGATTTACCGCAGATCACATTTACTGAGTATGGAAACAAATATCCATTTGTCAGACACAGAAAATAAAGTTTTCACGCAAAATATCATCTGGTTAAGAGGGCATTGTTGCATTAATGTAGAAAATCAATAAATACCTGTGCCATTACCTACATGTTTTCAACAAACATGACTGTGTCACTACTCTCAATCTCAGACAAAAGCCACCATGGTCCGGTAGGCTACCCCTATCACCCTAGGTAATGTTACAGTACCCCTAGACAACATCATAACAACATATGTGCAGCTGCATTATGGCCTTGTGTTTAGTGTGCCTGACTTTGATGCAGGAGTTCCCAGGTTCCCAGGTTAAGATTTCTTTATTCAATTTTATTGACGTTACTTTTTACTAGGCTACTGCTGCTACGCAAAATGGCAATTATTTTGTTAGCTACGCCGGTCATCTACCGACATATAACACAATAGTAGCTATTTCTACCATGTATACAACCCTTTAAAACACTGTCATTCTATGGCTTAGCTAGAATGTATGGATGTTTGAATGAATAATGCATCTATTATAGACATAATATTAGTTGGTAACAGGTGGTGGTGTTAATTGTATTTTATTAGAGATTAATCTACAAATACATACTTAATCTACAAACTGATATTTTACAGTGTAATTCAAATTTTGATTATTTAAAAGAGGTTTGTAATTGTGGAATAAAATGGTAACTTACCTATTTTGTCACTCGTGTTAATTCCCTAATGTGATACTGCAGCTTTAATGTTATGTTTTTAAACTGGAGAACATTGTGGTGAGTGTCGGGGTGAGTCAACCACAGTATTAAACAACTGCCTCATTTTTTCCTCCAAAATCACCCTAATCATTGCTAGAGTGATTTATTATTTCCAAATGAAACTATTCAAGTTAATAGCAGCATGTATCTGGTGAAATTATCGTATTCCTGTATTTTTTCATATTGGAAAAAATATATCGCAATGTAATTTTTTTCCAATATCGTGCAGCCCTGGTTATTACCTAATGTTTCTTAACCTATTGTTAGCTACCTTGCAAAGGCAAAGTTTTCTGTTATATGTAGTGCTTTGTAGGCTATGCGTGAGTAACTAGGCTACTGTGTATATATCCCTTTAGAATATGTACCATCATGCATTTAAAATGACTGCAAACACTTTAATTTCTTTGTAGTTCATGGTAAAGGACTAAATCCACACCTATGTCTTTCTTTGAGCTTGAATGCATGTGTGTCTGCTAGGGATGGGTATTGTTAGGATTTTATTGATACAGATACCAGTACCGGTACTGCTTATCGATACCAATACTTATTGATACTACTCTCCATAATTTTGTTTAAAAAAAGAGATGTTGTGAAAAGAATTATATTATTTTTAAATTACTTTTAGCAGAAATATCACCAGTTATTTTGATAAGATGAAATTAAATCGTTTCTTCATAGTTTCTGAGAGTATATAATGAGGGGACCAATTGCTATAAATAGAAGTCTGGTAGTGTGTTTTGTTGCTGCTTCACTACAAATACAATAAACTTAAATGAACAAGAATAGATTACCAAAGAACTACAGTTCTTGAGCTTCTCAGAAGCTAACAGAATAATAGTTATACATAATAAATAATACAGCGGTGGTGAATGGTCTGGGCTTGGGTGTTTGTCTTGAACTGCTATCCCCTGAAGGAGCGGGGGCTGCCGCTTGACTGACGTTAGCTATAGGATGAGGAACATGTCAAAGCTTTTAAAACTAATGCTCACGTTGCTAGATTACCATCGTTATTATTACCATCGTTATTTTGGGGAATCGCATCAGCTTCGGAGCTGGATCGAGGGCTGCACAGCTCCTGATTCGATCCGGTCCACATTAAATCGGTAGTGGAAAGCCATTGTATGCTTTCACAGTCATCTTTCCGCTTTCCGCTAAATCTAATTGTCTCAACATTTTGATAGACTAGTTCTATATATGAAATACCAGGTACTGTTATACATCTGAAATAATTTGGGTAATGCACCGTTTTGAAATAATCCCACTCCAAACATTCTATATGAAACAATAGACCTACAGTAATATTGGGGAATGGCGCAGCGGCCGCTTTGCTCAAGCAGTCAAATACACTGCATTGCTTCAGATTCATGGTATTTTGTATTTGTAAGTGTTTCATTAGATTGCTAGTATTACTCCCCTTACACGCAACATGAATTGCATTTTGCTGTGTTTACGTTCTCTTTGGTAAAGTGGGCCCACACTTTTGAACGTCTTAACCTGTCTACCATCAGTGCCACATGACTGGAGTGCACAGAACGTAAACAGACAACGTCGAACATAATTGCCTCATGTGTGCAACCGTCATCATTAGAATGAAAAAAAACTAGTCATCATTAGGACCCGAGTAGAAACATATATTTTACGGTAGGTAATTTGAAAATGCCTGCCAGCCATGTTAGAATTAAAGTGAATTACGTTCAATTATCGATAACAGCACCTTTTGTCCAGGAGCTTATCGGTATTTCGGTCCTGACTAATCAGGAGCCAGTACCAGTTTAATACCGTTTCTCGATACCCATCCCTAGTGTCTGCTTGTATGCATGTCTCTCTCTCGGTCATTATCTTCATGCATTATCATTACCAGTTACCAAATACACGACAAAAAGAATCTCAAGATATCTCAACAAAAAAGTTTTCAACATAAAAAAGCCAAGTTACTCACGCATAACCTACAAAGTACTGTCTGTAAGTCATTCATTCCAACTTGTAAAAACTAGGCCTGCCTTTAAAAGTATTGATATCAAAAGTTACAACAAACAATATTGCCTATTGTAGTTCACATTAATTAAACTAACTCTATTCCAAAGCAATGCTATCCAATCTTTCCTAAATTATTTAATGTCACTTGGTCCTGTGTTTTTTGATCTCAAGAGAATGTGGTCATTCAAACTTTAAATCTCAAATAACAAAAATTCCCTCATGGAACAACACATAATTTCAATTAATATTTACACTCCAGAAAGAATATGTTTATACTTTGTTGTCAAGTTTACTTTAGAAAATGTACAGGTTTTAAAAACGTTTTACAAATTTCTGTAAAATTTACCAACAGACATTTATACCAAAAAACATCATTTACAATAGTGAAAGGGGGGGATGAATAAATAAATACAGATAAAATATTTTGACCTAGAAAATAGCCTACATATTGCATTTTACAAACCTATCCAGACAAATGTTTGCCCCATTAATGTAGCTTACTGTATGTTTGTGGGTCAGATGATAAATAAGTTTAAAAAAATTTAACATGTCAAATAATAGCAAAATGTTATTTATGAACACAATTTTGTGAAAACATGAATGTTTAGGCTCTGTAGGACCACACAGGTTTCTATTCAAATACAAATATTCCACATAAATAAATAATATAATAAAATAATGATAATGTATTTTATTTATGCTGTGCCTTTCATAGACCCAAATCACTGGATGCAGACAATTGTTCAAACATACCATAATAGTAATATCTCTTTTTCATTTTAAGTGTAACATATCTGAATCTGTCATGGTTTCTGGCAGCCTGCTGTTGTTTCTGCGGTCGTTCTTTTGTTTGGCGATCTATCGGATTTTTTCTGCATCCGTTTCGGTGTTTGAATCTCGCCCGGCAATTATTACTTTCACCTGTTTTGGATTTCCTGCCGGTTATAAATAGCACAGGTGTTCCGCATAGCCGACGCTTCGAGAATGTCTTTGCTTTTGACTATCGGAGTCGGTAAGGAAAAGGATAGCGGTCTCTGTTTCTGGTTGTTACTCGTCAGAAACATATGTAGTCCGGTTAAGGAGTTAGGGTAAAGATTTATTTAGTATTTTTGTTTCCTTCTCTCTTTATCCTTTTATTTTCGTATACCTGTTACCTTTTTGTCAGCTCGTTCACACCTAGAGCTGTAGGTAACAGGTTATTTTTCTATTACGTTTTCTTTCGCCCTTGTTACACAGGCTTTCTTTTGTTTTTCTCTGACCTCTAGTTATACGCCTCTTGTGTGAGTGCGTGAGGTTCCTTTGTTGTTTACTACTCGCTATCGCCGAGTTGCCCTCTTTTGGGGTTGTAATAATATCTATAAAAGGGCTACAAATGTGTGACGACCAGGCACAGATGTAGAACTCAAAAAAGCGAAGGAGATTTTATTAAACAGTTGCATGGTACAGAGCGTTAGGCAGTTCGTAGTAGGTTCAATGCAAGGGTCAAAAACACAAGTAGGCAATCCATAAATGCAAAGTACAAAAATCAGAAAGCAAGGCTCATGGTTAAAGTCCAGCCACGGGTCGAGATCCAGAATATCGGTCAGCGGAGGCACGGTACTGAAAACGGCAGGCAAACTCGTAATCAGTAGTAGAACAGAGTTCATAACAGGTAGGCAATCCGCAAAGGCAAAGGTACAGATACAGATATACGCTAGGCAAACTCGTAGTCAGAAAACAAAACAGGATCAGGAATAGAACTGGTAAAAGACATGGTCGTAAACAAACAAGGTCAAAACGTGGAAATCAAAACAATAGATAACCGCTCAAAAGTGCAGTAAACTGAGGCAACAATCTCACAGGGAACACAAGCCAAGACAGGGTTTAAATACACTCACAGACAGGTGCAACAAATTAGGGAGAGCAGAAATGAGAATTAGCTGTAGCGAGTAGAAGAGTTAACATGGAAATCAGGAAAGAGAATAGTGATAGCAAAGGCGGAAAGGAGAGACAGCTGTAGCGAATAGAGAAGATGACGTTAGATAATTAGTAGATTAGTAGAAGGCCTAATTTCTATGAGGTTAGTAGATTAGTAGAGTAGTATCTCCAAAGATTACAAGGAAGTTAGTCATTAGTAGATTAGTAAACCTTAATTCTATGAAGTTAGTAAATTAGTAATCATTAATACTGAAAGAAGGAAATGGCAGGAAATTACAGAAACACAGAATATACCGAAAACACAGGGAAATGTGTGATGGAGTAGGAACACAAACGTTACAAAATGCTATATGGTTCATCCGGTATGGATGTAAAAACCCACAAATTAAAGCTGAAAGTCTGCACTTTAACCCATTTCCATTTCAAAAACAATGTGCTGGAGTACAGAGCCAAAACAACAAAAAATGTGTCACTATCCAAATGGACTGCACTGTACATGCCATAGATCCACTCTGCTTTACTGCTTTGACCTGATTTATTTGTTGTGTATCATATCGTGCTGTTAATAAAGATTAATTCTTTAGGGACTTTCTTCTCTTCGGAATTTTAAGATAAACATATTGAGATTTATTTATGTGCTAGTGGCAGACAGGCTTTGGAGAACATGTAACCCCTTCGTGCAGATGACAAATTTGGTCAATTCTCACCTATTTAGGGGGTGTTCTATTTAAGGCTTTATAACTCCAGGTGTGAGCATTGCAGTAACTTGGAAAATGGCTTAAATGAAACAAGACAGTTGTACCATTTACAATACTAACTTATTTTCATAATTTCGGTCAAAATAAAGTGCCAGAAATGCAAAGAAACTTTGGAAAAATGCACAAAAAAAGTTTTTCTTTAGTTTGCAATAAAATACTGAGAGCTACATATGTGAAACAGGGAGAAATATACATTTCCTGGATCTCTGTGTGCACATGTGTGCAAAATCTGAGGATGATATGCAGAACTACTAAATATCTAAGATGCAAAACATAGGCAGTGTACCCTGTTGTCCATTTGTGTGTCTCCAAAGCTGTAAATAAAAAAATAATGACATATTTAACAACAAATCAACTGTTTTGGCTCATAAAACTCACTTTTGCATAATTTTCAAGTGGGAATTACTATATTTTCATCAGTATAGGGGGATAGATATCTATGGGTCAATACTCTCTCTAAAACATGTCATAAAATGAATGAAATATTTTTTTTCCATTATAAAGCATATGCATTTTCCCCTTCTGATGGTTTAACATGAAAACTTTGAAATCACACTGTTACACATAGCTAAATATGTAGCCTAATCATTCAGTCTTGTACCTCGATAAAACAAAACATTTTCCTGCACTCTACAGTATCTACAGTATGTATCCTTTTGCCCGGGGATCACATTTCTCTGTAGTTTAAAAAAAAAAAGAACCATGACTCCCAGGAAAATTTTGCATTCATGAATGAATATTTTCCATGCCCTAAGTGACAAGTATATATGCCATAGCCTATATTATGTATGATAACATGACAATAAAATAATATTACACCATCAGCAAAATGCTGCCAAATGTTCTATCTTCAATTAAAAGTGGTACATCAAACATAAAACATGACTGAGCCACCAATGAACGCCTACACTACAGTATGTGAAATGCACTCAAAATGTGAAAATAACAATAGGCCTATCAAACATATTGGACAAGACAGTGGTCGAGTGGAAAAATTAACGTACATATGTAGCCATCGAGACCAACCACATATTACAAGCAGTACTACTTACATATCGGGAAGGGAAAACTCCCGTCAGGTACTGCGTTTTATGTAGAGCTTGCATAATACTGGACTGTTAAAACAAAAAATGCTGTTATGCTGGGCTGTAATTTATTGTTCAAATCATCAATAAGATATTGTAAACATTGTTGCTATGGTTATAATGTCCCATATTGGATTTTTATTCTTTTGAATCATCAATGAAACCTGAATGAACTGGAATAAATTAGACAGGTTTGTAGAGCGTGGGGGGTTTTACGCATTGACATTCTACATAGTGTAATAGCTTTATAAAGTGCTGTTTATTTTCAAACGGATTGTCCCAGACAATACATGATCGCTGAATTTTGAAAGGGACATCTCTATGTGTGAAACCAATGGTAGGATTTGATATTACTTCATATTTACTAGCAGATATTTTTAGTAGAATGAAGTAGTATAATTACACAAGCATTTCACATGTTTATTTTGCATTTGAGTGAGCAGGGCTTTTCACATTTTTTTTGGCATACGATCGGGCTATTGTTGGGTTTATCTTGTTGCTATGACGGAATAAAAATTTTTGGTGACAAAAAAAAAATTAATGTTCTCACACATAGACGCTATTGTCTATTGTGTCACGCATGGGTAGATATAGTTGCAGGCGAGACTGGGTGGGGGGTTGCTTGTTAAATGGATTTGCTACGGGACAATAGTGACACTTAGAAACTCTGAATTTGGCAGAGTTGTCACAAACCGTGTACTAATAAAGGTAAAACATGTAGTTTTTTGTTTCCACTCATAGTTTGGTTGCAGGAGAAATTAATATCTGAGTTGGGCAAAATCTTGGCACCGGCGCCACTTATTAATTAATGTGTCTGTTAGAGGGGATGGCATTCTATATAGCGTCTCTCTGCCCCATTGTCCCCAAACCAGGAAATATATGGAAAATATGCTCCAAATAAGCTCCTTACCTATGACATTGTGCTAATTATCATTTCTCATTACTCCCACAAGGCACTGGGTTGGGACTTACTGGTAGAGCTCTTGGATCCCATTGATAGGCCTGTTTCGCAGCAGCTCAAGTCCTCTCATTGCAAACAGACCTGATCTAGGCCAAACACATAAGGCTAAAGGAGCCCAAGGGAAAGAAACAACTGACAGAGGGAAATGTTTTTGCCTAAAGCTGAGGTGGAACAGAAGGCATAATCAAATAATGCTTTGTAAAAACAGGGCCAACAGTGTGATCAGACTCTTTAGTTGGTGGAGACTGTGAAAAGAATTGTCCCTTCCAGTGGTGGCTAATGAACTGAAAATGTCTATTTTCATATTTTCAGCTCACCAGCCACCACGGAACCCTTCTTTAGTAGATTTGTGGACACCAGTCACATGACTGAATGTCATGGTGTCTCAGTCCCTTTTCTATTTCTGTGGTCGTTCCTCCTCGGAGCGGCTTGAGGGCGGTCTTGCCGTGTTTTTCGTTTTCCGTTCAGGGTCTTTGCTCTTTCTTTCTTTTATTTCCTGCACCTGTCCCTTATTACCGACCGGCTTTATAAGCTCTGTATTTCCTGTTTCCAGTGCTTAGTTGTTGTCTTGCGACTTCACTTAGCCGGTAAGGTATAGTACTTGGGAGACTGCTTTCCTTGTTGATACAAATAAGCAAAGCAGAAAATCCCGTTAGCGTTCTTAGTTAGGTTTAGATCTTAGGATCTCTTTTTCCCTTTCGTTTGCTTTCATTCCTTCTGCCTTTTGTTTCCCTCCTTTGGAGGTGTACCTCAGTTTACCTCTCTTGTCTGCTTTCTTTGTTGAATGCAAGAGGTCTTTTAATTTCTCTTATTACCACTCGTATCCTTGAGTTCTCGCCCTGTTAGGGTCGTTTTCATTTATTTCCTGTTTTATTCGCCCCCTTTATTTTTCTCTCCTATTTTTGAGAGTTGATGCGTATTCTCCCCTTTTCCCCTTTCGCAGATTATATTCTGCGTTTGTGGCTATTTCTACAGAGATAGCTTTTAGATTCCCTCTGTCACGTCTGGTCCTCCGAACCCGACCCCCTTACACTGAAGTCCAACACAAATTCAATCCATCATAAATTCAATGACTTGGACTTGACTTGTCAAAAAATATATATGGTAACACTTTTCAATACTGGTACACAAGTAAGCATTTACTAATACTTAAACTAAGGCATAACTCATGATGAATAAATGCATAAATCATGATAAGTGAAGGCATAGATTAATGCTTAACCCCTTGGCGCAGATGGCAAATTTCACCTATTTAGGGGGTGCTTGGTTTAAGGCTTTATAACTCCAGATGTGAGCATCACATAAAACTTGCTAAATGGCTTAAATGAAACAAGACTGGTGTACCATTTACAATACAAACTTAGATTTGATTTCATAATTTAAGTCAAAATAAAGTGCCACAAATGCAAAGAAACTGGAAAAAAATCTTTAAAAATAGTTTTTTTAAATTTTGCTGAGAGCTACATAAGTTAAATCGGTAATATACTGTATATACATTTCCTGGATCATAATCTCCATGTCCACAAGTTTTGCAAAATCTGAGGATGATATGCAGAACTACTAAAGGTCTATGATGCAAAATATAGCAGTGTACCCTGTTGTCCATTAGTGTCTCCAAATCTATCCAAATGGATAAATTGTGCACTGCTCTAAATAAAAAGATTATGATATATTTAACTACAAATCAACAGTTTTGGTTCATAAAACTCACCTTTGCATAATTTTCAAGTGGGAATTACTATATTTTCATCAGTATAGGGGGGTAGATATCTATGGGTCCAAAACTCCTATGCAAAACATGTCATAAAATGAATACAATTATTCATTATTGTATTATAAAGCATAGGCCTATACATTTGCTCCTTCTGATGGCTTAAGATAAAAAAAAACATTGATATCACAGTGTTACATACACCTAAATATGCTGCCTAATCATTCACTCTTGTATCTCAATAAAACATCACTTGTCCCTGTACTCTACAGTATGTATACTTTTGTCCTGGGATTGCATTTTTCTGTATTTTTTTATTTTTATTTTCCTATTCATAATGACTCCAAGGACATTTTTACCTTAATCTACCACATATCAGCGCACAGTAAATTGGAATGAGCATTTGTCATGCCCTAAGAGACAAGTATATACGCCATAGCCTATATTATATACGATAACATGAACATAAAATAGTATTCCACCATCTGCAAAATGCTGCCAAATGTTCTATCTTCAATGAACATCGGTAGCCTACATCAAAAATACATTTAACGAGTGCACTACAGTATGTGAAATGCACTCAAAATGCGAAAATAACAATAGGGCTATCAAACATATTGGAAAGACAGTGCTCGAGTGGAAACACGAACGTACATACACTACTCACAAAAAGTTAGGGATATTCGGCTTTCGGGTGAAATTTCAGGATGAACCTAAAATGCACTATAACCTTTACAGGTGAAATTAATTTGACCTTCTCTAGACTTTTGAATGCACATGTCCAACTATTCAATGTTTCAGTACTTTTTGCACAACTTGCTGTTCTCTAACAAGGAGCTGAACGGCAAAATTCACAACAGGTGTTTGATCCATGAATCGACCAATAAATTTCCTGGTTCAATTAGAATTGGTATTTAAACAGTCCTCTTCATCATGCTGTTCACATTTTGACATCATGAGACCAAGACGACACCTAACAATTGATCAACAGTACCTCGCCATTGCGAGGCTTCAAACAGGATGTTCTCAGAGGGAAGTGGCCACTGAGCTTAGAGTGTCACAGAGTGTCATCAGCAGGTTGCAACAGAGATACAGAGAGACTGGAAGAGTCACAGAAAGGCATAGAAGTGGACGTCCTTTGGCCACATCCCACACTGATGACCGCTTCATTGTGAACAGTGCCCTGCAGAACCGGATGATGAATGCCACTCAACTCCAGGCACATTTAAGGGAGGTGAGAGGCACCCAAGTGTCACGTCAGACCATTCGAAACCGTTTACATCAGCGTGGTCTGCGTGCTAGACGACCTGCAAGGGTACCTGACCACACCACCAGGCACAGGCGTCATCGTCTTGCATGGGCCAGGGAGCATTTACGCTGGACGAGGGACCAGTGGGCCTCAGTGCTGTTCTCTGATGAAAGTCGATTCACGTTGAGCAGAAATGATGGCCGCCAACGATGTTGGAGACGTCAAGGAGAGCGCTATGCATCAGCCACTGTTGTCACCAGACGACCCTTTGGTGGTGGCGGTGTTACAGTGTGGGCAGGTGTGTCTAGTCAATACAGAACTGCCCTACACTTTGTGAATGGTACAGTGACAAGCCCATACTACCTGAATAACATCATTAATCCAGTCATTGTGCCCCTGCATGAACAACACAGGCCTAATTTCATCTTCATGGACGACAATGCTCCAGCTCATCGAGGTCGCATCATTAGGGAAAGGCTGCTGGAGACTGGGGTACCTCAAATGGAGTGGCCTGCACTTTCTCCAGACCTGAATCCCATAGAAAACCTATGGGATCAGCTGACTCACCGTGTAGAGGCTCGTAACTCTGTACCCCAGAACCTCAATGACCTGAGGGCCGCCCTTCAAGAAGAGTGGGATGCCATGCCTCAGCAGACAATAAGTCGACTTGTGAACAGCATGAGACGTCGTTGTCAAGCTGTAATTGATGCTCAAGGGCACATGACAAGTTATTGAGACATTGACATTTTTGTTGTGGTATACCCACCACTGTTGTTGGCTTTTGTTTCAATAAATTGTTTGAGATGAGGAAATCACCATTGCATGCTTCTACTTAAATGCCCTACTTTCATGATACGTATAATATCACTGTAGCGTGAACTTACATTTTCCATAAATTTCACCCGAAAGCCAAATATCCCTAACTTTTTGTGAGTAGTATATGTAGCCAGCGAGACCAACGGTATTTTAGACGCAAAAATACTTACATATCGGAAAAGGGGAACTCCCCTCCGTAATGCGAATTCTGTAGAGCTTGCGTAATACTAGACCGTTAAAACGAACACTGCCGTTACGCTGGGCTGTAGTAAATTGTTCAAAGCACCGAAAAAGACTTGACATATACTGTTTCTAAGGTTATAATGTACTCTATTGGATAAAAAAGCCAACAATTAACTGTAATGAATGAGACAGGCTTACAGGGCATGGGGGTATTACGCGTCGACGTTTCAGATAGTGTAATAGCGGTATAAAGTGTTGTATATTTCTCAAACCGATTGTACCAGACAATAAATGACCACTGAATTTTGAAAGGAACATCTCGATGTGTAAAACCGATGGTAGGATTGTATATTTATTTCATATTTAGTAGCATATATTGCTAGTAAAATACATGGTAGAATGAGACAGTACTGTCACAGTTTATTTTGCATTTGAGTGAGCAGGGCTTTTCACGGCTTTTCTGGCATACGATCAGGCTATTTTTGGGTTTATCTCGTTGCTATGACGTTATTCTAATTTTATATAATGAATAAATATATTTATGAACTCAAACATAGATGCTATTGTCCACTATGTCAGGCATGGGTAGGTATAGACTAGGTGGGGGGTTGCTTGTTAAATGGACTTGCTACGGGGAAATAGTGACACTTAGAAACTCCGTATTCAGCAGAAATCGTCACAAACTGTCTACCAATAAAGTTAAAACACAGAGTTTGTGATTTCCACTAATAGTTTGACTGCAGGAGCAACGAATGCCTCAGTTGAGCAAAAAAGTCCCGCCGGCGGGACCTTCTACGCAAAGGAGTTAATGCATCAAGAACTAATGAAGTGCCTACCTGAGCAACCACCTGAGCCATTTATCATTAAAAATGTTCATTGTTATGTATTGATTCCCTGTTAACATTATGGTGTTAATTACACCTATTAATTAATGTATTAAATAATAGTTTGTTGTAGACCTAATCAAATGGGTGTGGTGCATTATCGCATATTAATTGCATAGGCCCATGTCATGACAATGTGAGTAGACCTTAAAGACCCCACACAACAGAAGTCAGATCGCGTTTTTCTATTGTTTTTCAGAAGGCTTCTGCTTGAAACCGGACATTGGGGGGGAGACTTTAAAAAAAAAAAAGTGGGCAGGTAGTCGCTGTGGCTAGCTAGTTAACTTCTGGATAGCAGTGCTAAAAACAAAGCTAACGCGTTAGCGAGCATTCTGTCTGAAATTGATGATCACTCTCCTCCTCCATCCCCCTCTATTGAGGAGGAGGAGGTGGCATCGTTTCTGTGGGACAACAAGGGGCAGGAGGATGAGGAGAATGAAGAGGGAGAGGAGGACGGTGAGGGCGAGAATGGGACCCGAAAGGGAGAGGACTACGAGTATGGGGATGGAGAGGAAGATGGCTTCGCTCCATTGTGGCCCAATATGTTTGAGCCACCCCCTGCTGCTGTTGCTGCTGCTTCTGGAGCTGCAGAGAATGCGGTCCACCGATGAGAGAATCTCGATGTCTCTGAATGGTATGATAACATTCATATGTAATGTGAACATCTGTAATAAATATTTGCCTAGAATCCGGAATCCTGTTTTGTATTTCTATTACCATTGCCGCAATAACAGGATAGCTGTGTCCCGTTTTGTATTTCTACCATTGTACCAGTTAGGTTAACTGTAGTTGATAGACAGCCTCTAGTAATAAATGTGTCAGAATCCAGTACATTTTCACATTAGTGGAGCATACAGACTGACTAGCTTATCATCAGATAGGAGTTGTGGATGGGCGACCTGCTCAATTGTGGCGCTCAATTCTGGTGCTCAAATCTGACACAAAGAAATGATGCTCAGAAATCAACAGACATGCAATTATCATGTGAGGAAAAAGTAAGTACAGCTTCAATAACTAGTGTTGCCTCCTTTGGCAGCAATAACCTCTTCTAGGCGTTTCTTGTAATTGATTATAAGTCTCTTAAATCGACTGGGAGGAATTTTCAGCCATTCTTCTTTGGTATAAAGTTGAATTCATGGTTGAATCTATTATGGTAAGTTTACCAGGCCTTGAGGTAGCAAAGCAGCCCCAAACCATAACGCCCTCTCCACCATGTTTCACTGTTGGAATGAGGTGCTTCTACTCAAAGGCAGTGTTGCATCAACATGACGTTTTGCACTGCGCCCAAACAACTCCAACTTTGACTCATCAGTCCAAAGTACATTTTCCCATTAGTTTTGAACTTTATCCAGATGTTGTTTGGAAAAGTTCAGTCGTGCTTTTATATTCTTTTTGGAGAGCAAGGGCATTTTCCTTCATATCCTCTCATGTAGGTCAAGTTTGTGCCATCTATTTCTGATTGTCGACTCATGCACTTTCTGTCATGGTTTTTGACGAGTCCTTCCCTTGCGGTCGCTTTCCTCAGTAGCCATGCGAGGGCGCTGCCCTTTAATGTGGGTGTTTGCTCCGCCTCGTCTTTATTGCGGAGCTTCTGTCAGCATCCACACCTGTGGTTACCTGGGAGTTATTTAAGCCCACGTTTCCTTCGTTCTGGGCTTCTATATTATGTCGCATTATTTTGTACTGTTTGGTGTCTTGTGTTTCGTATTAGTTCAATGTGTTTTATTGGAGTAATGCGAGACTTGCCTTTGTGTATGTAGCTATTAGGACTCTTCGTCCGTGGTTCTTTTCTGTCTGCTTCCTGGTCTTTCCTTTCTTTCTTTGCCTAGACCTGTTGCCTTTTCTGTCTCTGAAAGCGAGAGGAGTCTTTGTTTGTTTGTGGGTATATTTATATAGTAATTTCTTACTAAGAGACAGGGCGTTTTAACATACTGAGAGGCAGGGCTTTATCTACACTGAGAGGCAGGGCGTGTATTTTCTACTAAGCTTGCGTTAGTCATTGAGCCGGCAAATGTCCAGAACAGCTGTTCTGCTCGTCCTTCGGTAGCTGTCTCCGTACAGGGAGACTGGGCGATTTTGTTCGGAACTGTAGTTCTGTTCGCCTAATGGTAGGTCTTTCCTTACAGGGAGACCGGGCGATTTCATTGACATGTTGCGTGACTGCGAGCCTATGAAAGTAGCCGTAGAATGTTAGATCTCTGTTCCTTTCGCCTTCTCGTTACCTTTCCCCTTATGTAGGGCCATTAGTGTTCGCATGTCTTGCGTTTGGCACACTCCCGGTAGGTTAGAACACGGAGACAGCTTCCCTTATATTCCTGCAGCAAGCAGTTTGCTCCGTTTAGAGCTAGGGAGTTATTATTATTTCGCTTGTTGCGTTCTCCCCTTGCTTAGCTCTAAGTTATGTTCCTTCGTTTGTTACCTCCGAGGCAGCTCCTTCTCTCTGTTCACGTTAGCATCTTGTTTTTCACTGTTTTGTATACTGTGAGTATTCTGTGTTTTTTTTTTTAGCTCGTTGTGTTTATCGAGCTTGAGATTCTTTGCTTTCGTGTCACGTTCGCCCGGTTATACGGGTCGTTTTTATTACGCCCCTTTTTTCCCACTTATTCCCTTACTATTTCCCTCCAGTCGAGAGGGGGAACTAGGTTATTTGCATTAGACAATTATATTTCCCTATATACGGGGTCTCTCCGTCTCAGTGGCTTTCGAGCTTAATGAATCCCCTTGCTGAGATTAGTCCCTCGAACCTCACACGTCACGCCCCCCTTACACTTTCACGTTAACTGTGGCAAGTGAAGTCTGTAGGTCCTTACATGTTACCCTTGGGTTCTTCTGGAGACTTCTTTGAGACCAAGTCAATTACAATGAATGCTTTACTGTTTGTTTCCTGTTTGCTGTTTGAACTTGAACTGAAGGTGTGTTTGCTTCACTTGTTCAACTCAATGAACTTTTTTTCTCTTAAATACTGAAGTATTTTAGATTTTTCCACGACTACTTTTTTCTATGTTTTCCCACTTTTGTGACTACTGCTCCGAAGTTGATCACATCCAGACCCAGAAAATCTAACAACAACCAAGGATAAATACGGTAAGCACACATTATGGCTTCCACTGCAAGTGTTTCATGTTTAGCCTTAGTTCTGTTGCTAATTTTACCAGTAATGGTATATGTGCAAAGTGTCAGCTTAATTCAGAATTGGCATGGAAAATAGCTGAGCTAGAGGCCCGCATCCGGACGTTATATCAGATCCAGGAGAGTGAGAGTTTGTAAGATTCCCTCTTACCTGAGCCGGATGCCAGTTTACAGTCAAGCCGGAAAGTCTGCACACCCCTTTCACCTTCTCCACATTTTATTACGTTACAGACATATTCTACAATAGATTGAGTTAATTTTTTGTCTCAAAATTCTACACAAAATAGCCCATAATGACAAAGTGAAAACCGGTTTTTAGACATTTGTGCTAATTTATAAAAAATCAAAATGTAAAATATCATATGTACACAAGTGTGCACACCCTTTGATATGACACCCAAAAGCTGTTTTCACTTCGTCATTATTGGCTATTGTGTGTAGATGTTTGAGGCAAAAAATGAACTCAATCTGTTGTAGTATAAGTCTGTAACGTAATAAAACGTGGAGAAGGTGAAAGACTTTCCGGCTTGACTGTAGATGCTAGTATTTCTCCCCCCGTCAGAGTCCTCACTGCGATTTTGTCACGGTGCAAAAGAAACATAGCTGTCGGCTTAGAGCCGCCGAGCACCACCCTACTCGCGTTTCAAACCGATATTCCCCACTCAGTAACACACCTACTGAGAAAGCCCTGATCATAGGGGATAGTATTCTGAGAAACGTGAGATTAGCGACACCAGCGACCATGTATGCCTGGTGCCAGAGCTACCGATGTTGAGGCTAGTTTGAATGTGCTGGCTAAAAGTAAATGTAAATACTCTAGAATTGTTATTCATTTCGGCACAAATGACGTCCGATTGAGGCAGTCGGAGGTAACCAAAAATAACTTTGGTGTGTGCAGTGGCTAAAAAAAAGATGTGTCGGGAAGTAATATGCTCTGGTCCGCTCCTGTAGACTTACGTTGCTAAATCGCTGGCTGTTTGAGTGGTGCTCATCTAGTGGCATGGGGTTTGTCAATAATTGGCCTGATTTCTGGAGAATGCCTGGCCTACTGAAGAGAGACGGACTCCACCCGAGGTGGAGAGGTGCTCTTGTCCTAGAAAATAACATAGATGCTAGTCTTAGTAAGGCCAGATCCTGACACCTTATCAGGGCACCGGCCAGGCAGCTGGCCTCTGATCCTACATCGGAGCCTGTGCATTTTCCAACGCGTTTCCCAATGCCCGTGAATAATTGGCAATAGTACTCATCCCAGCGCCCCATTATCTAACATATCTGAGCTAGAAACTAGTATTTATTATATTGAGACTGTGTCTGCCCCACACATCTATGCTAAACGTAAAGCAACCCGTGATATTAACATGGATAATCTTATTACTCTAAAATTAAACCATGTTGCTGCTAGCAGCTGTTGTGAATCATTCCTAAAAATTGAATGTTAGGTCTCTTGCTCCTAAAGCAATTCTTGTAAACGAATTGATCACAGATCACAATCTCAAAGTACTGTGTCTGACTGAAACTTGGCTGGTGATATGTCGCACTTAAAAAACCTACAGGAGACGCTTCATTAAGTACTCAGGTATCGCACCAGTCCACCTTAAGCTTAACCCCTAAGTGTGGAAATACGTTCTCATCTTTTGAAGTTCTCTCTATGAATTGTGTACAGCATGACCTAGCTAAAATAAAGGGTAGCATGTTGGTTTCAAAGAAAATGTCTGTGGCCCCACTCATTACCATAGTCATACCCTAGACTTAGTGTTATCCTATGGTATCAATGTTACGAATCTTACTATTGCACCCTATAAACCCATATTATCTGATCTTATTACTTTTGAAATCGAGGCTACCACCACTTCTATATCAGAGTCAAGACATTATTACAGCCGGTCGTTAAACTCTGACGTCATTCCAAAGTTTATAGATATGCTTCCGGAATCATTCCTTTCAAGCAAAGAAAATGCCACTGAAGTATCACTGGATGAATTGACTATCCAGTTAAGTTTAACTCTCAGAAGCACCCTTGATATGGTTGCCCCTCTAAAAAGAAAGTTTTGTCGGAAAAACCGTACTCCCTGGTACAATGACACTACCCGTGCCCTGAAGCAATCCACAAGAAAAGTGGAGCGAAAATGGCGGTCAGCTAAACTAGAAGTATTTCGTCTTGCATGGAAAGATAGTCTCCTCCAGTACAAGCAAGCTCTTGCATTGGCTAGATCTGCGTTTTTCTCTAAATTAATTGAACAAAACAAATGCAACCTAAAATTTTTGTTTAGCACTGTGGACAATTTGACTAAAAAAACCATCATCAGAATTTTCATCTTACCCAGGCGTTTACAGCAGTAATGATTTCATGATTTTTTTCAATCAGAAGATTGAAGTTATTAGAGACCAGATCTCCAAACTGCCTCCTCCTCTAGGCATCACTCCTCCCATAATCAATGAACAGCCCAGATCTTGGTCAACACAGGAAGATGTATCAACAGTGGCATTAAACTGTTTTACGCCAATTGACATGGAGAAGCTGTCTAAACTGGTTATGTCCTCAAAACCGACTACCTGTCTACTCATTTACATTTACATTACAGGCATTTAGCAGACGCTCTTATCCAGAGCGACTTACACAACTTTTTAGAATTTTGTTTTACATATTATCCATTTATACAGCTGGATATATACTGAAGCAATTCAGGTTAAGTACCTTACTCAAGGGTACAACGGCAGTGTCCTACTTGGGAATCGAACCTGCAACCTTTCGGTTATAAGGCCAGTTCCTTAACCATTATACTACACTGCAAAATTAGTTAAAGAACTTTTCCCCGTACTCGGCCAGCATATGTTAAAAATCATTAACACATCCTTAGTAGCAGGATATGTACCAGAGCCACTAAAATTGGCAGTTATTAAGCCATTACTGAAGAAACCAAACCTCGAACCTGACAAACTGGAAAACTATAGACCCATTTCAAATCTTCCATTTCTATCAAAAATATTAGAGAAAGCTGTTGCGAAGCAACTTGGTGCATACCTTAGCTCAAACCATATCCATGAAATATTCCAGTCAGGATTTAGACCCTACCATAGCACTGAAACGGCAATTATTAACGATTTACTATTATCAGCCGACTAAAACTCTGGGTCTGTTCTTGTACTCCTTGACCTAAGTGCAGCTTTTGATACAATAGATCGTGAGATTCCAGGGCTGTGTTGGACTACATGGTCAAGCACTTGCATGGTTCAGATCAGAGGAGGCTGGTCCATAGAGGCAGAGGAGGTTGCTCCTCCTCTATTTTTGAGAGGCAAGAGGGAGATCCAAATATATAAAAGAGTAATTGGTTGAAATAAACCATTACCAAATCTCATATCATTTATAAAATAATTCTTCTCTGTTCTTTAAAAAATCCATTATTGAAATTCTGATTAAAATGCTTCAACAGCGACACCTGTAGGGCAGGCAAGAGGGGAAAGGGCAGTCTGTGTGAAGTGCTGGTGGGTGTGGGGGGCAGAGGAGGACGGGCTCATGCTGTCCTCCTTAGGGCGGGATCTCATATCAATTTAATGTACTTCATTTTTTTTTCATGCTAATCTTGTCATGGTTTATGACCTTTTTTCCCTTGCGGTCGTGTTCCTCGGTCGCCACACGTGGGGAGTTTTTGCTCCATCTAGTCTTTTCGCTGAGAGAAGTCTCGTCAGCGTCAACCGGTGTGTGTGTTTTACTGGTGAGCTATATAAGCCCATGTTCCCTTCGTTCTGGGCTTCGAAATTGATTGTTTTGTATGTAAAAATTAATGTCTTCTACTTAGTTACTTAGCTCGTAGAAGTATAGGGTAGCAGTTCTTTGTTCCATTCGCCTTTGTTTGGTTTTCTTACTGAGAAACCAGGCGTTTGAGCTTCTACTCATTTCCGTGTTACAGTGAGCTGGTCAGTAGCTTCGGTACGTTTGTTCCCTGTTTTGTCTCCTTCTCGTGGACTACGTTCCCCTTTGTTGTGAGTCAGGGTTTTCTTTATTATATTGAGAGGCAGTGCGTGCTATTTTCTATTAAGTTTGCGTTGGTCTTTTCGTACAGATGTCCTGTTTGTCCTTTTTACCTGCGGGACGATTTTGTTCAGAACTGTTGTTCTGTTCGTTCTCCAGGTGTGTCTCTCCTTATATGGAGCTTGGGCGATGTTGTGGACATGTTTTTGTGTGACTGCACGTTTCTGAAAGTAGCCTTGGGAACGTTAGTTCTCTGTTCCTTCGCCTCGTTACATATTACTTTACTGAGAGGCTAGGGCGTGTGTTTTCAATTAAGTTTGCGTTAGCCATGTTTGATAGTAAAGTTATGGGACGACGGTACTCCGTCGGCTCGCCTGTAAAATGTTTCTCTCTCCTGGGAGATCAGGCGTTTACCCCTTTATGTTTTCTGCATGTGACTGCGAGCCTATGAAACTAGCCATGGAACGTTAAATCTCTGTTCCTGTTTGCCTCGTTACATTCCTCTTTATGGAGAGGTAGGGCGTTTATTTTCTACTAATCTCACTTTGGTCTTTTAGCCGGTAACTGTCCGGTGCAGCCTGTCCTGTTCGTTCCTTTTGGTACCTGTCTCCGTACATGGCGTTTTTGACGATTTTGTTCAGAACTGTAGTTCTGTTTCGTCTTTTGGTATATGTCTTCCTATAGGGAAGATTGGGCGATGTTGTGGACATGTTTGTGTTTGACTGCGAGTTTCTGAGAGTAGCCTTGGAACGTTAGATCTCCGTTTCTTTCGCCTCCTGGTATACTAATTCGTATTAGTTTTCAGTGTTTGTTTGCTGTGTGTTTTGTTTGTGCCATTGTGCTACTCGCCTGTTCTTATGCGTCTCGTTATCGAGACAGGCCGTTTGTTATTTCTGGCTCTCTTTAGTCACTTAGCTCGTAGAAGTATGGGAGCCCAGTGCTTTGTGCCATTCGTCTTGTTTGGTTCTCTTACTGAGAGACCTGGCGTTTGCGCTTCTACTCATTGGCGCATGACAGTGGCTTTGGTATGTGTGTTCTATGTCTTGTCTCCCTTCCTTATCTGCGGGGTTTCCCGCCTTAGTGGCCTTAGGGCTTAATAAATCCCCTTGCTGCGTTTGGCTCCTACTACCTCACACGTCACGCCCACATTACAAATCTGTTATTGGCCAAAGCACGTAAAATGATGCTTCAAGGGAGGATGTCCTCCCTAACCAATCAACAACCAGAATACAATATTGACATTGCGTTGGTCCAATGATAATCCAAATTTCATCTTCAATTCTCTACCACTGTATTGTACGTGAGTGTGATGAACTGGCGGTAGAGCGATAGATTGGGATGGCAGGTATGCCATCCGCCAAGTTACGGCTTAATGGTGCATGCCCCATAGCTAAACAGCACAGAGAGTTTGGCACTTTTCAGGGTTTCCTACAGAAGTAACCACAATGACCAGACTCTCAGCCCTTAAAAACATTAACCTCTGTATGTTCTGACCTCATGTAACCACACAGCATTCAGATACAACTTCACACATCCACACAATAAAGCCCCAAACTTGGGTTATTTTTCTCCTTCTTCTTCCCATTCTCCTGCCAAACTGCCTGCTTCCGTCGCGATGTTATCCAATGGGGAGAATTATTCTTTGAGGGTATGGTCCGTATACCTGCTCATCAAGCTTATCGCCCAATAAAAACGCTTCATACTAATGGTTTTTAATGTTAATACAGCTAATGGCTTCATGCTTTCCAAGAAGTTACTGTGGCCTAATGGATAGAGGTGTCTCTCACACAGAAGATTGTGGGTTCGAGCCGAGCAGGGTACATGTTTATTTTCCACAAAAACACTTTTCATTTATTAGACTGTCAATATTTTCACATTAACACATTAACGTATTTTTATTGCAAAGGCAAAAGAGGTTTCCAATATTAACTGTTCAATGTTTCACTGACACTTGACGCTCGCTCTTGTCTGGTTTGGGGAGGGTGTTAATGCTTGCGGTCATGACTGACTGACTGTGGAACGGAACCTCAACGTACCCTTGCCCCTTCCAACATTTCTTTATTCATTAATTTCTTCACTTCAGCTCTGTTCACTTTATCCTTTTCACACATAACACAATGTCACCATAAAATGAACTACTAGGAAAATTAAGAATTTACGATAATAGCCTACATGAAGAATTGATGATAGCCTCATTTAAGCTGCAATCCTTCAAGAGATCGGATTTATAAACCGCCAATTCCCGAAACATATCTCATTCATGGTTAGTCACTTAAAAAGAAAAACAACAATAGCCTCCGAATGTGGCTCTAGTCTACGCTACTCTGCAGATAATGTAGCTTACTACAAACACTTTTAATTATAATAATAATAATAAGAATAATCTCTGGTATGTACTTTTAGTAGTATCTATTGTTTTCTTTCTGGCTAAGATTCCTGGGAAATATGCATTAAGCTTGCTAGCCAACCTTACTGTTGCCAGAGAAGCGTCAGTCTGCTTCTAGTCAGGAAGCAGATACAAGCTAGGCTACAACGAAGTGAATCAACATGCCTTATAGCCTACATTCATTGCACTACAGAAAACTAAACTAAACCTAGCTGTCCGGTACCAAAACATTTCCCGCAGGTAACGTTCTACACTACCGGAAAAAAAACTGTGAAGGAATTTCTGCGAATGAACTCACTCGTTCGCTAGCTCGTAGCCCACACATGGAAGGTTGGAGTTACGCATCCGGCAAACCAGTGTTGAATAGCCTAAAGTTAAATGCATTTCATTTTCTATAGAATACTAATAGCTAGGGGTGGGACAAAATATTGATACTGGAATATATCGTCATACTTCTTCTTGAGATACGTTATCGATACACTGGCGCCAAATAACTATATTTTTATTAAACCATGCAGGCTCTCTAAACGGATTCGCCACAGCCACAGACTGTAAAATGCATAAAATGCACTGTTTATACACGCTAAGAAAATCATGTTCACGTATAGAAACAATAATATTTGAAAAAAACATAGTAAAAGCATGTTTGTACCTGATGAACTTTCGGTTTCGAAGATACCTATTTTTCTTTCTCCAAAATCTCTCGTATAAATATGTTTAGGAAAGCAAGTACTTACCAGTATATTGAGCTACAGCTGTTTTCAGATTAACCGTGAAGAGTTTATCTTGTTACATTTCCCGTACAAGTCCCGTACAGTCCACATTTCCACAGCGACAAATTATCGCGCTTAGGGCTAAAATACGTTGCTGTTACTGTGTAGAAACACACACTCTTTTGTCCGTAAAAAAAAAAAAAAAACTTATTTAAATACATTAGGCTACTTATGTTATGGTTATTATCTCACCAAAAAATACGTTTTCAACGTAAAAAAATGCCAAGTTACTCACGCATAGCCTGCAAAGCAATGTGAGTACTTAATTTGAAATTGCAAAAACTAGGCCTGCCTTTAAAATGTGGCCAAGTTACAACTAACAATATTGCCTATTGTAGCTCACACTAATTAAACTAGCTCTATTCCAAAGCAATGCTATCCAAACTTTCCTAAATTATTTAATGTAACTTGGCCCTGTGTTTTTTCATCTTAGCATGTGAAGAGATTGTGGTCATTCAAATTTTAAATGTCAAATAACAAAAATGGCCTCGGCTCATGGAACAACATATCATTTCAATGAATGTTTTAAACAGTTGACAAATAATTACAGAAAGGATATGTTTATACTTTGTTGTAAAGTTTTAAAATGTTCGCTGCTGCTACAGATTTCTCTACAATTCACAAACAGACATTTACCCCAAGAACGATAATTTACAATAGAGAAAGGGGGATGAATAAATAAATGCAGATAAAAAATTGAAATATGTTGTCGTTGAAATATGGTATACATCGTTTCATCTCAGTTGTCAAATTATGTGAAACTGACACCACAATGCAGTGAATAAATACATAATTCCTGCTTTTTGCCTTTTGTGGTATTTTTTCTTCTTCAGTTACACAGATATCGTGATGTATTGTAGATGAATTGTCTTGCAATGTATCGAGAATCGCTGTATCGTGATACCATCGTTATCGTGAGCCACGTATCATGATAGTATCGTATCGTTAGTTACTCGGCGATTCCCACCCCTACTAATAGCCCTATTTTAAAACTGTATTTCCATATTTTACTGATGCAAACTATTTAGGCTGTACTAGCTATTTAGGCTGTATGTCTTTCAGCTAGAATGTGTTTGCGTCTAGCCCATTGTGCATGCATGTCTCCATGTAGACTTGGTTCATTAATTTACATGCTTCTTCATGATCCATAGCTCAGGTGGTGCTGTTCATTGTATTTCATTACACATTAAATACTGCTCATCTACAAACTCTTTTAATGTAATTGTGTGCTGTCTGTAATAGGATAGCTGTTCTCACTCTTGTCAATAGAGGGTGTTATAGTTACACGAATGTCTGCATGCATTTCTTTGGAAGGCATGTCTCTCTCCGTGTTGATCTTCATGCATTATTCATCATTAGTTAGCTATAAAAAATAAGTGATATCAGATGAAAAACGTCTACGACGTAAAAAAAAAAAAAGCCAAGTTACTCACGCATAGCCTACATAGCGCTGTCTATAAGTCCTTAATTCCAACTTGCAAAAACTAGGCCTGTCTTTAAAAGTCTTGATATCAAAATGTGGCCAAGTTTCAACTAACAATATTGCCTATCGTAGCTCACACTAAATAAACTAGCTATATTCCAAAGCAATGCTGTCCAAACATTCCTAAATTATTTAAAGGGTAAGTTCGCTATTTTGGACCTTGGACCCTATTTGCGGTCCGTCTTCCATGAACCTGACCCATGAAGTCCATTTTTTCGCTGATCGGTCCAGTATTGAGTTCGGTACAGATTTCCTGTAGGCTCTCACTGGGCTACAATGGAAGTGAACGGGGCAATCAGAAATGTTATGGAAAAACAACGATAAATGTGCTTTTATAGCTCAGTGTGTATTCTTACGGTCTCAGTATGCTCTCCTGTGAAATGTAGGCTATCGCAAACGCAAACCGAACTTTGAAACAACAGTTCCATTTGAAACAGAACTATTTCTCCGACCGCACTACCTCGCACTGTAAACTTCCGCAGTCTAGCTACGTTGTAGAGAGGGGGGGGGGGGGGGCGCTTGAAAAGCAGTTGATCACAAATCCTGACCTGTTGGAGTTTACTAGCTAGTAGCCAACAACAGAAATATTTGTAACGCAGTTTTTGTAATCATCATTTGTAATTTGTAATAATTCATAACAGCATTGGTGCGCGAATGTGCAGTCCCCGGTTGTGGGAATAAAATGTCTGGACGCTCAAATACCAGTTTTCACAGGCTCCCGTTCTCTGACCCAGAAAGATTGAGACTTTGGCTGGTTGTCTTACGGATCGACATAAACACTCCAGTCAATCAACTCCGTTTGGCAGACTCGCGAGTTTGTGGAGCGCATTTCGACGCTACTGATTTCTGTAACCGCAAATCAGAAGCAAAACACTGGTTTCTAAAGAACACAGCTGTTCCTCGTGTCGGACCTGCAGCACTATCAAGCACCGGAGCGGAGGTAAGTTATATTTAGCTATAACGTTACGTTACTAACATTTTTATTTTTTTTGAGCGCGTCCTCTGACCCAGCACTCAATACCAACTAACAAAATCCGAGCTTGACATAAGTTGTTTTCTTGTAACAAAACTGTCGGAAACGTTCATCAACTATAACCTTTTACAATTCTATAATGTTTTATTTACAAATGCTTGACGCATGGTGTCCTGTCCAAAGTTCTCATCTATCACATATCTGTTGGCAGTCATAGTGTAATGGTAATCAATGGAGATGATCCAGTGTCATCCACGGATACATCCAGGTTTTCAATGGCATTCGGTAGCAACAGATCCTACTCCCTACAACACAAACTTTCCTCCTCTCTGGGCATCTGCTTGCACCTCTTGCAAGAACACCAAAAGTCCCCCGAAATTCTTGGTCTAGCCTCGGCAGCGACTTCGGATAACATTACCTGCGCAACTTCAGGCTCTCTCTCTTCTCTTGCTCTCTTATCATCCATCTCTTGTAGTTCCGTGTCCGTGTATTCTGGCTCAAATCTGTAGCCAGTAACGTCAAAGTCAAAATCGAATTCTTCGTCTTCGTAATCATTATAGTCATCCATCATCCAAGTTTTTTTGTGGAAATTGTAGCCTACGTTGCTGCAGGTAAACAAACGCAGACTGCTCAGCTAGATAGTTTCGTAAACGGCCGGCACACCTTCCCGCTCCCCTACCCCCGACACATAGTACTCCGCGAGTGCAGCGCAAACAAGCAACAGAGAAATGATTACTTCCAAGCCATGCCAAGCACGTAAAAATGTTCGGATTGAGATACATTTCACAGGAGAGCATACTGAGACCGGTAACAATACACCCTGAGCTTCCCGTCTCATTTATTGTACATGAAAGCACATTTATCGAACATTTCTGATTGCCCCGTTCACTTCCATTGTAGCCCAGTGAGAGCCTACAGGAAATCTGTACCGAACTCAATACTGGACCGATCAGCGAAAAAATGGACTTCATGGGTCAGGTTCATGGAAGACGGACCGCAAATAGGGTCCAAGGTCCAAAATAGCGAACTTACCCTTTAATGCAACTTGGCCCTGTGTTTCTTCATCTTACCATCTCAAGAGAATGTGGCCAATGAAACTGTATGTGCCACATCAAACTGCAAAATGAAAATAATTTATAGTGGAAATACTCTGATTCAGATGTGTTGCACTTAGAAATTAAACAGAAAAATTACTACACTATAGGGCATGTTTGAACAATTGTCTGCATCCACTGCTTTGGGTCTATGAAAAGCACAGAATTAATAAAATGTATTTATTTATTTATTTGGATTTCAAAACCTGTGTGGTCCTACAGAACATAGACATCCTTGTGTTCACAAAATTCTGTTTGCAAATATCATAAATACTATTATGTTAAGTAAATTGGTACTATTACTCATTTAAAGTTTTCCATTGTTTGGATTCCAGAGGCCGTTGCTTATGAGATCAGTGTCGATCCGCAAAGACTGAAGGGGTCTGCGGTCATATTTTCAACCTAGTTTAAGGCTACCCACAATCAGAGTTGGGGGGTAGCGCATTACTAAAGTAGCCTAATGTGTTACTGTAATAATATTAGTTATTCGGGTAACGTGGTAATATAACGCATTACTATATAAATGCGAGTAATAATATTAATTTACATTTTCGAAATTAGCAACGCGTTACTCAACCTAATAGTGTAGGCTACGTTTCATGCTGCGTTTGATATGCTAAGGCTATTTATTACGAAGAACTCTCCAATCGATTAATAATCCTTGGCAGTGCCGAAGTAAAGTTAGTTGTAAACTCAATCGTGCGCAGTTCAATGAACACAAGGTGGCTGCACGTCCAACGTTTTCTATTTGGAGATATTCCAAACAAGCGCTAGTTTACTTTGTTGCGAACTCATGAGGTCCATTTCATTTTATAAAAGGTAGGCTATGTTGCTTAGGCCTAGCCTAATTCTTTTAATGTGCGTTTTATTTATGTAGTGCATTTATTTTCGTTCATTTGACATGAACACAGTCTGCATGTAGCAGACAGCATGCTATTTTATGTTTCGTGATGATGCAGCACAGCACTTAAAGGCGAATGAGATTTGCGTTTAATGAGATGTTTAAAGGGTTAGTTCGGAATTTTGGACATAATGTCTCAATTACGACTTACCCATGATGTAGTTGATTGATGGAAACCATTTTCAGATAATTCCATGCTGTCCCTTCTTTTGGACATACACACATTGCTAATGCTAGCGCAACTCGTAGGAAACTAGTAGCATCCACTACCAAATGCACTTAAACACTCCACAGTGCACCCAAAGCAAATAAAGACGACGACAGTGATTATACCATAATTTTTCAAGTCAAACTTTCGTTGAATCCTTTACTTTGTGCTCACCTAAATTCTCAGTGGAAGTACGGCGGCGGAGCTAGCTGTAGATTAGCCAGGGTATTTGCCTGTAGGCTATCTGCTGTACTCCACAGTTGCCGACACAATCCGTTTTGCCGTAAAGTTACATATTTGGTAGACAACAAGTCAGCTAAACACAAACATGCTACAGAATAACACAGCATATACAAGCAAGCACACTGGCTACCAATTTGCAGGAAAAGTTTGACCACTTCCATGACTTCCCAATCGTGGCAACTAGCTAGCTAGCTGAATAGATAGATCATGCATGCAATCATTTATTAGTTACCTTTTTGTCAGTTGTTTTCGGTGCATGAAGAAAAACAAGTAATGGCACAGCAGTCTCCTTCAGTAGAGGGTGTCCCGCCCGTCCTTTTTTGATTTTCACATAGTCATCCTCCGTGAAATGGTCACTACAAACTTTTTTAGAGTCTCAATTGGTGACATCCATGCGAGCAGCAAGAAGCCACAGCTGTTTTCTTTGTTGATATTCCACTGGAAATCAGTGAAAACTTTGTGGTGCCCATTTTTTTTGCATGATTTGAACAACCTTGAAATACACACGGAAATACCATCTTACCTGAACGTTAGCTAACACTACTACGAGTCTGATTCTTTCACACGCGCGATATTGTTTTTGGCCGGCAGAGCTATAGGCTACTTTACGTTACCTACTAAACTAACGCCTTACTTCCACTGAGAATTTAGGTGAGCACAAAGTAAAGGATTCAACGATAGTTTCACTTGAAAAATTATGGTATAATGAAACTGTAAATAACCCCGATAGACTGTCATATTTTATTTGCTTTGGGTGCACCTTGGAGTGTTTAAGTGCGTTTACTAGTTTCCTATGAGTTGCGCTAGCATTAGCAATGTGTGTATGTCCAAAAGAAGGGACAGCATGGAATTATCTGAAAATGGTTTCCATAAATCAACTACATCATGGGTAAGTCGTAATTGAGACATTATGTCCAAAATTCCGAACTAACCCTTTAACTGTAGCACATGGCTACCTAGCCCACCCACTATGTGGTTATTTCCACACTGAATGTTTTGTTTATTTTATGTTGACTATTTTTGTCATTTAACGTCATGTATAAATTTAATGGGCTATTTTTTGTTATCCTTTACATTTCAATAGGCTACATTATTGAAATTGGATTTAATGTAATTCATTGTTTGATGAGTTAATAATTATTAATAATAAGTGTTAATAATTTGCACGTTAAAAGCAGTAGCGTATTTAACCTATTTCCACGAATCCACAGTGACTGAGTGAAAGCCCAATATTTCATTTGATTAGCTTTTCATATTTGTCAATGTCGTTTTAAAAGCAACATTTTGAACACCCTATTACTATGTTTATATTGTCAATTGAAACGAGCTGAATACGTTTAAGGAGGTTAATGAAAAAGGCAATTGTCCTGTCTGTTGAATTAATCGCAGTCAACTCTAATGTTGGCGTGAAGCACCCTCATGAGGATTTAAACAAAAATGCAAAGCATTGTGAGAATGCAAGAACGAATACGGGTAGACTTTTATTTTATCGGTTGCTATAGGCCTACTGGCTAGGAAGGTGATACAAAATGATTGAAAAATGTAAAACAATCTACAACATATTTCAACAACATTTTATAATGAATACCTAAGGTTAAATGGTCCTAATAATCATACTTCTGAAAGGGGAATAATTTAACACTGATTTAAGTGATTTTATGACAGAGTAACGCAAAGTAATATAACGCATTACCTTAATTGTAAAGTAATGTAGTAATATAAGCTTTACTTCTTAAAAAAGTAACTAGTAATATGTAATATATTACAATTTTCAAGTAACGCCCCCAACTCTGCCCACAATACATATACAGTCAAGCCGGAAAGTCTGCACACTCCTTTCACCTTCTCCACGTTTTATTACGTTACAGACGTATACTACAATAGATTGAGTTCATTTTTTGCCTCAAACATCTACACACAATAATGATGAAGTGAAAACAGGTTTTTAGAAAATATGCAATTTTATTTTACTGACTAAAATAGGTAATTTAGGGGTTACATATCTGTACACACCCTTAGCCTAATACTTGGTTGCTGCACCTTTGGCAGCGATTACAGCTTCAAGGCGTCTTGGGAAAGAAGCTACGAGTTTGGCACACTTGTTTCTGGACATTTTTGCCCATTCCTCTTGGCATATCCTTGCAAGCTCCGTCAGGTTGGATGGGGAGCGTCGGTACACAGCCATTTTCAGCTCTTTCCACAGATGTTCAATTGGATTCAGGTCTGGGCTCTGGCTGGGCCACTCAAGGACATGCACAGACTTTCTCCGAAGCCACTCCTTTGTTCTCTTGGCTGTGTGCTTCGGGTCGTTGTCATGTTGGATGGTAAACCTTCGCTGCAGTCTGAGGTCCAGAGTGCTCTGGAGCAGGTTTTCTTCAAGGATCTCGGTGTACTTAGCTGCATTCATCTTTCCCTCTATCAGGACTAGTCGCCCCGTTCCCGCTGCTGAAAAACATCCCCACATCATGATGCTGCCACCGCCATGCTTCACTGTAGGGATGGTATTAGCCAGGTGATGAGCGGTGCCGGGTTTCCTCCAGATGTGACGCTTGGTATTTAGCCCAAAAATTCAATTTTGGTTTCATCAGACCGGAGAATCTTGATTCTCATGGTTTGAGAGTCCTCTAGGTGCCTTTTGGCAAACTCCAAGCGGGCTGTGATGTGCCTTTTACTAAGGAGGGGCTTCCGTCTGGCCACTCTACCATAAAGGCCTGATTGGTGGAGTGCTGTCTGGATGGTTGATCTTCTGAAAGGTTCTCCCATCTCCACAAGGATACGCTGGAGCTCTGTCAGAGTGACCCTCGGGTTCCTGCTCACCTCCCTGGCCAAGGCCCGTCTTCCCCGATTGCTCAGTTTGGCCGGGCGGCCAGGTCTAGGAAGATTCTTGGTGGTTCCAAACTTCTTCCAATTACGAATGATGGTGGCCACTGTGCTCTTTGGGACCTGTAAAGCTGCAGAGATTTTTCCGTACCCTTCTCCAGATCTATGCCTTGACACAATCCTGTTTCTGAGGTCTGCAGATAATTCCTTTGACCCCATGGCTTGGAGTTTGCTCTGACATGCACTGTCAACTGTGGGACCTTATATAGGCAGGTGTTGGCAATCCCCAATCATGTCCAATCAATTGAATTTATCACAGGTGGACTCCAATTAAGTTGTAGAAACATCTCATGCAGTATCAGTGGAAACAAAATGCACCTCATCTCACTTTTGGGTGTCATATCAAAGGGTGTGCACACTTGTCTACATATGATATTTTACTATTTTGATTTTTAATAAATTAGCACAAATGTTTAAACCGGTTTTCACTTTGTCATTATGGGCTATTTTGTGTAGAATTTTGAGACAAAAAATTAACTCAATCTATTGTAGAATATGTCTGTAACGTAATAAAATGTGGAGAAGGTGAAAGGGGTGTGCAGACTTTCCGGCTTGACTTTAAGAATAATAATCAACGTGTGATTTTACTTGACACAATTCGATAACGAAGTTATAGTCCAGTTGTTTTACTCATTGGAGAGTCAACTTGATGAGGACTATCCAGTTGGAGCGAGCAGAGAATGATTTTCTCTTCATGTAGTGTCAATCCAATAGGCTAGGCTATATTCAGCAGCTCAATAATTTTTTTTATAAACCACAGTTTTTTAGGTAAACATGACAATTTCTCAATTATTAAGACATATATTTTTAATGAAATCAGTGTGCCAGAGTGCATGAAAAGGCATCAAAAATACAGCTTGTTCATCCAATGTTTCTGTTTTAGGTCTAAAAAAACAAACGGAGAAATTGTGTACATCTACTTTAAATTTCGATGGTTGTTTAGTTGTTCCAAACTCAGCTGTGAAAGACCTAGGTGTTACTATAGACCCAGATCTAACCTGCGCGCACATAAAAAACATATCTAGAGTAGCTTTCTTTCAGTTAAGGAACATACACTGTAAAAAAAATCCTGTAAATTTTACGGTAAAAATACTGGCAGCAGAGTTGCCAGTCAAATTACCCTAAAAAAAACGGTTTTGTCAGTGTAAATGAAATTACAGTCATGGCCGTCAATGTCATATACAGTGAAACTGTATAAAGCAATTTACAGTAAATAACTTTATAGTTGCAAATACGGTCATACTGTAAACAATGCAACACGGTCATGTCCGTAGTTCTTTGTTAAAGGTATTACCGTATACACAGATCTACGGGCATGTGTTGTAAAACATTTTATACGGTAATGCTTGTACGCATGGCATTACAGTATCACCGTAAAAAGTGTTTTACAACACATTACCATAATTCTTCATTACAGTCACACATTTAAACAAAGCATTACGGACATGACTGTAATTACTGCCATCATTAGCTGTAAAATGGCATCAGTTTCACCATAAATATTAAATTGAAGGCCTTAACTGTGATTTGGCTTATGTAGACTCAATTGTTTTTTTTTATGGTAATTTGACTCAGCTGCCAGTAATTTGACCATTAAAACACCACATTTCTGCATGAAATTTAGTTGATCAATGATGGTAGGCATAAGCTTTACTGTCTGGTAAAACAATCACACCTAAACACCAACAAAGGACTTTCAAATGAAGGATATGAAATATTAAGTTATCCCTTGTGCTTAATGCTATAATACTCAGTCTAATAGACACACGCAACATGTAAACAAACCACACTCCCACCCCCTTTCTTTGATTCCAGCTTCAATAGCTCAGGAACGACACATCAAAAACTGAAACCGATTACAAATTCTGAATTAGATAAGATTAGAAAACTTTTGAGAACACCAACCAATTCTATAAAAAGCTAATTATGCCCATCAAAATAAAAAAAAATTCTGTCAAAGATATAAGTGCAAGTGTAAACACATGTTTATGTAAAATAAACCACAAAGTGCATAAAACCAGAGAATACTGCAAAGTATTTTCCAATGTTTTATTGGACAAAAAAGAAAATGTCAAGATTTTGATACTTTATAGTAGTGTACAATGAACTGACCCCTTTTGTATCACTTTTAACCAAATAATTGTATTCAATACTAATGCATTTACCAATGTTTTGATTTGTTAACTTGCCATTTTACAGCTATTAATCAGATAACTCCAGTTTCGCTACATGTCAGTAACGTACAATTAGGCATCTTTCTGAGAATTATTATTATTTTTTTTTTTTAAATGATTCCCGACCACGGAGGGATCAAGTACAGTAAGGTTTCCCCCAAAATGCTGCATTACTTTTAACTGAAGAATTTCAATCAGTACTAGAAAATGCATTCACCAATGTTGTGGTTTGTTAACTTGCTATTTTACAGGAGCTATCATTCAAACAATTCCTGTTTTGTCACATATCAATAAATCATACAATCAGGCATCTTTCTCTGTGGGGAGAAAAAAATTCTCAGTGATTATTCCCAACCATGGACCTGGGGGCCAAATACAGTAAAGTTTCTCCAGAAATCTTGTCACTTTTGACCAAAGAATTTAATTCAATACTAGAAAATGCATTCACCAATATTTTGGTTTGTTAGCTTGCTATTTTGGAGCAGGTATTATTCAAACAACTCTCGTTTTGTCGCATATCAGTAACTTATACAATAAGGCAGCATCTTTCTCTGAGAAACAAAATAATAAGAAATAATAATAAGAAATAAAAATACAAAAAAATTATATTGTCCTCAACCACGGAAGGACCAAATACAGTAAAGTTCCTCCCAAAATGTTGCGTCACTTTTAACAAAAAAAATGTCATGTAATAGAAAATGCATTCTCCAAAGTTTTGGTTTGTTAACTTGCTAGTTTACAGCAGCTGATATTCAAACAACTCTTTTTTTTGTGCCAGATAACAAGATTATCAGTAACGTATACAATTAGACACCTTTCTCTGAAAACAAAAAAATCTCAATGATTCCCAAACATGGAGGGACCTAGTACAGTAAAGTTGTTCAAAAATAAATTACTGTACCATTTGCAAAAAAAAAAGAAATAAATAAAATTCACAAGAAGTCCTTTAATCTCGCCACTCATAGTCAGCAACTGATGTAATCAGCGTTAGCACTTTGGGGTTCACCGAATACTGCTTCTTATTCTTGCTCCGCATCACTTTGGTGCCTTTCTCAGGATTTATTCTGAAGATGCACCTACAAATAAAATGCATATAGAAATCCTTTCAGGCTTTCCTAAAGTTGCAAGTGTTCCAGAAAAGCCAAAATGCCAAATGAAGTACGTGACCCTGTGTTTATAAGACTCCAAACGTATGCTGCATGCCATGTAACATAGCCATTAGATTCATTAGATTGCTTTAAGAGGGATTAATTCATGGATTTGATTATACGCAGGAGAAAACTAAAGATCCTTTAATGCTCAAAAAAACTGCAATAAACAAGAAACAGTCTTTACACATTTAGAAAAATTTGTTAAAGGAATTGACCGGTGCTCTAAGACCCCGGGTTAATTATTGACATTGTCCAGATTGAAATCAAAGAGTTTTTATTCAACTCACCCTCTCACGCGGAGTACGTATGTTTTTTAAATTTGGCAGCTGGCCAGCCGTTTACACCCATTCTATTCCAAACTCGTGTTTAGAAAAAAACTATTAAAAATTATTAAATACACAAGTTTCCATTCTGTCTGCGCATGCTCGCGGACTTGCAGAGTGAAGTTAGAGCAAAGATAGTGGCTTTATATGTTAGGCTACCAACTGAACGCTGTATTAAATGTCTTGGTCATGAGCGCGGTGGTGAATTTTGGTTTAAACTGTGGATTTTTTATTGCTTCTACCCACCGGTTGCAATGGACTGGCTCGGTGGGGAAAAATAAATTTGAATTCAGTTTACAGTCTCATTCTACGTAGCCTACATTCATACAACCGGGAACTGAACTTTGATTTAGAAGCGAATAATTAGGCTGGATTCCAATCAGTTAAAAATATCCATTCCTACACTTTACGCTCGTGACTTGTTGAAATGTTACTATGTACTCAGAATTATCATACTGCCTAAAACGCAGCCACGTCTTTCGCTCAGAATTCTAAAGCGCGTCTCTCAGGGAATTTTTTCATGAGCATGCGCAGTGGCATGTAAACACAGCATCTAAACTTATGTATTTAATCGTTTTTAGACACTATTGGATAAAACTACCTAGTCAGGGTAGTTCGTATGTGCTTACTTGTGTTGGACAAAACTAATTTGTCTATGGTTGATTTCAATCTGGACATAGACAATATCAATAATTAACCCGGGGTCTTAGAACACTGGCCAATTCCTTTAAGATCATTAAATAATGAACTTGTATGACTTTGGGAAGCAATACATCACTGTAGAAAGATTTTGTAATGGCATAGATGGCAATGGTATAGTTTTCACTGATGAATTGTGACATTAAGCTCCAGAGGATAATGGTAATGGTAAAGTGGTAAACAAATCACAATCAAATAAAGGTACAGGTTATGATGGATAATTGGTTACTTACTAATTATGTTAGTAACCAGTTATTTTTAAACATAAATATGATATTTACAACCATTTTACTCAAAGCTGACCTATGGAATTATGTCCACAACTGTTCAGTAAATTGCTGGTGTGATGAAGATTATAATTTCATAGCAAAATAAGGCCAAATCTTACCTTTGCATGAACTCCAATGTGGACCCAAGCTCCTGTGGATACTGGATATTGAAGCAGTAGTAGGTGCCAAACATCATGGTAAAAGCTTTAGCAAAGGTGGGAATGTGGTCATTTACAATGACCTTGTCAATGCTGAGAAAGAACCTGGACGCTGCATGAATGCTGGATCCTATAAAAACAAATCAAGACAACTTCAATGTAATCGTGTGCAATACCCTTGCCACCTCCCCAAGCTTTTTATCCTAATAACCTTTTTAAGACTAATGTATCGCTTTACACAAGTATTACTTTGTATCTTATTGCATTTTTGTAAAATCCCAATTAAACACAACCAACTGGAAGCAAATATTCTTAAGCATTCCTATGTACACGTAATACTACTCAGAACAAGCATTTCAGCCATTCCTTACCGCAAACAACGATGCAGGGTGTTTCAGGTAGGTCTGGCATTGTCACTTCAGATGGCAGAGAAACATCATCAACATAACGGATCATGGTGTCCGTTTTCTCATTAAAGTATGCTAAAAGCAGTTCCACAAAAGCAGCCATCTCTGGGGAACAGTGGACGTCTTTGGCCTGTTCCAGCCTCTTTAATATCTGCATTACAGAGGTATGCTTCCCTGCAACCATGTGTTTCATGTACCCAAAAAGCCGCTTTGCCTTTTTCTCCATGCTTTTATGATAGGTATCAGTTAAAGGAATTCCTGTAAGCTCCAAAAAATGTACTTATCTTCTTCAAACAGAAATGGCCAGTTTTCCAAAAGGCATTCAATGCTGGATCTTCCATTAATATCTTGACGCTGGGAGGAAAAGGTCTTCTGCATGGATTCCTTTACTTCAAGGTGGTCCCAGCTACGGTCAGTGAACATTTTCTTCAGTTTCTCCTTGTGCTGCTGCTGACTTGCCTTGGTCTCCGATGAGGGCATGGATTTCTCCCAATTAATGCAGCCATACGTGTCCTGCATTGTGGCACGCTTCTTTGCAGGAGGAATTTCTTCGATTTCACTTCCATCAGTAAAACTTCCTCTCCTTAACTTTGGACTACTTGGGCGCCTCAGATTTTCAATTCTTGACTGTAATTGTTTAACCAGTGAATCACAACCTGAGCCTACAGTCTCACCCTCTATAATGTCCTTAAGAGACTGCGGGTATTTGGCCACTAGCTTTCTTGCAATTTCAGCAATGTTTTTCTTACTGGGCCTTCCACACAAAATCAGCATCTCATCAACTATAATTCTAACCATTTCACGACGCTGTTTTGGTGCTGGTCTCATTCCCCCGTCTAAAAAGTCCATGAGCTTTCTTGGTAACTTTTGCCATGGCACCTCAAATGTTACAGCCCAGTTGACATCAAAATGGAGTGCTGTTGGTGACTGCGCTGGAGGGGAGTTTGATGCTGATGAACTTGACAAGATCTCGGTTGAAGCACTTGATGGACCATGATGTTCAGGGGTTTTTTCATCTAGACAGAAAATACATAAATCCAGTTCATATTTATTGAATTAACTTGCTTCAAAGCAAACCTAAATGCCAAATTTTAAGAATCTGAGCAATGTTATATTGTTTGTCCTTTAATCAAAATGAATATAAATGTACATTCCCATTCTGCATTTTTTTTAATAACTAGACCTACACTGTACAGCTGCCTTTTGAGTTAATGCTTGATCATTTATACAATTTGTGTACATTGTGTAATGTCATGTCTATCATGAGACAGAGAAGCAAATATGAAATGCTTTTTAAAATCTCCTAGCAACTGGAATTAGTTTGTCTAAAACAGGGGTCCCCAATCTTATCCAAAAAGGCCTGGTGTGGGTGCAGATTTTTATTTTCAATTAGTGTAATCAGGTGTTGCGGTGCTGGGCAACTCCAGGCCTCGCGGGCCGGTGTGTATGCATGTTTTTACTGCCACCAGTTACCACAGCTCAATCAGCTAACAACACACAATCACCGATTCACTTATAAATTACAGAGCGATAAAACGCTACAATACACGCATACCGGCACAAGAACATTCATCAGCTGGTGTTCATATCGCAGATATGTAGATTCAAATATCAAATTACGTAAACGATTGGGATAATTAAATAATTGTAAATTGGCGGCAGCAAAAACCTGCATACACACCGGCCCGCAAGGCCTGGAGTTGCCCACCCCTGGTCTAAATCATATCAAGAAAAATACAACAAAACTTACTTGCTTGTTTCCAAAAGCTGATCAGTCTTCTTGATTGAATCGGCTTCAGAATTGAAATCAGGTCATTTTCTTGGATCAAATAGAGATCTTCTTTGCTGCTTACCCCCAGACTCTTTAATTTGTCAAATAGAGAGCTCACAATATCACTTGTTAAGTTTGGCAACACCCCCCTGATAGATGCGGCAACCAGATCATTTAGTTCACTGTCATCCATACCTGCCAAGAGTAAATGCTAGAGATTAGGATATTAATGAAATACAGCTAAACTGTCACACAAAAAAATATAGGCTATAATAATAAAATAAAGAATAGTTTCATCAGACGTAATTTTGCATAATGCTGTGCTTCAAAGGAACCACCCGAGAGTTTTCAAACATATATGCTGGTAGAGGATAAAAGTCGTGGAGATCATTAACATTTATACACCTCATCATATCCCTTTCAGCATTCACAGAGAAAAGATGCAAATGTGGCAGGTATTCAGAGTAAAAATCCTTTACAACGAAAAAAATATTGCAGTTATCTTTAATTGCAATGAACATAATTTCTCCAAACTCCATTGTGTGAGCAAAATCAATCACAACAAATAACCCTTTTTTGTATGAACTTCCTTTAAACTCAACTTGCATCACTATTTTTGTATTTGACTCAGAAAATCCAAAGTCTTTTACAGCAGTCAACACAGCATCATTAAACAAAGCTTTATAAAATGGAGTCCCTTCCTCTGTCTGCAGCACTGGAGCAAAAAAGGAGCCTGAAGAGAGATAAGCCTGCAGTATTTGGTGCCTTTCAGCAATTGTTTTGCACACATTTTTAAAATTCTGTACATGCCTCACACATCTCTTAAAATAAGAGTGTTTGCTTTCGAATCGCATGGTCCACAGTCTGATTAGTGGTCCAAATTGAATAATTAACCAAGGGTAATGCCTTAGATAATGATGCTTAGGTCTTAACTTAATTTCTGGAAACAGTTCTTTTCTCATTTCAAGATATTCGTCAATTAGCTCTTTAAGGTAGGCCACATCTGCTGCTGATATTTTTGGTGCACAAATAAGTTCTACAATATCTTTAAGCTGCAACAACAGCTGCCATACACCATCTTCAAAATCAGATATCTTGTCACCGATTAGCAAAGGCAAAAGTTTTAGCAGGCACCAATTTTGCAAAGCCTGACCACCCAGTTTACCACCTTTAGGATCAACTTCAGATGGCTTTGAACCACTGTCAGATGCAAGATACTTAAATTGAACAATGCGGCGATTAAGCAATGGATAAGAAAACCACTTCTTTTTCTTAATGAAGTACTTAATATATAAAGCAGTATCAAATGAAACAACTCCTTCAAAGAGGTCATGCCCTAAACATGGGGGCAGTCCTGGTTGACAAACTTTAAAATAGTGCAATGAATTAAACACAGAGCAGTGTTTTATGCCGTGGTGTACGTCCAAAGAATTCTCATTCAAAGATTCAACTGCTGAATCATAATTCTCAACTGTTCTCAGTGGGCCACAAGCTGTTGGTGTAGCATGAAAAATGCTTCGAGTCATAAGACAATATCGACAGAAGTAAGTTGAACTACTAAAATTTTCACAAAAACCACCTATGCAATGTGAACCCAAGTTATCACCAGTTATACAAAATAAAGTTGCTTTAACAGCAGTTCCATCAGGAAGAAAGATCCCATTTTCCTCTAAATCTTTCAAATCATTTATGAGGTTAAAGAACACCTTTTCCTGGCCAAATTCTTTAAAGTCTTTCTCATAGCATAGCAGAACTAGTTGCATCTGTTCAATGGTTGATCGATTATGAACCTGAAAATTCCCAAGACTGAAGTACACAGCTAGTACTTTGTATTTTCTTCTGGCAGAGCCCAAGGGATTAACAATTTCAAATGAATCCTGATATAAAATTATCTGAAGACAGTTAGATTGTTGCTTAAATAAGGGATTTGACTTGAAAGCCTGTCCATCATGTATGTCATAGAGCACATCTGCTGGATGGCTGGATATTGGCAAAGTACATTCTCTCCATATATCTGCATTTTTTATCATAGTCATCAATGTTTTTTTGACTGGTATATACTGAACATACCTGTCAACTCTATTTGTGTTTTTTCCAAGGTAAACACTTTCTGGTGGCACATAATTGAAGTTATTCATATAGTATTGTTTCCTTGAAAAAACTGTTCTTAGCGGACCTTCACAAGAAGCTTTAAACAAATCACTATGTGCTACTGTACTTTTAATCTTCTCAATATCTGCATCAGACAAATGCATTCCAGATTTTAAGAGACAGTCCAATTGTTGGACTACATATTGCTGCCCTAATGTGTGGATATCCAGCATTTCCTCCACTATTCGTTGAACAGTAGAGGAAGGCAAAATGAATTGACTTTGCAATTTCATGTAAAATAGAGACAAGCTTCTTACATACCAATCACTGACATTACTTGGAAATTGAACAGTCTCTGATTCAGATAATGCATTTTCAGTAACATCTTGACTACTGCCAGGGTCACTGGAAATCAAGACAGGATTTTCAAAATCCATTGCAGGAGCAGAATTACCTAAATACACGTCGGATATATTATCTACTGTCCAATGCCTGTGCTTCCTTGAAATATGCGCAGTGAAAGATGATTTCACTTTAAATTTTCGGCTACATCGAAAAAAAGGGCAGCGAACTTCACATCCTTCTCCTATGTGTATTTTTAGATGATTAAGCAGTTCTTGTAAATCGTTGCATTTCTTATTGCACAATGGAATGCAACACTCCAAAGGCAAAAATATGTTTCTATATCTTGTTGCCCTTGTGGTGTCATGTCTGTGATGTCGGTAAAAATGACATTTAAAAGCACCATAAGACAAGAACGTCAGATTACAGTTTTCGACAACGCAAGGAAATGTGCAATTAGCATCATTGCGGTGGAACCTGCAATGTAGCACATAGGCACCTAAAGATGGGACAGACTCGCTGCACAACCTACAACTATACATTTCAAAATCTCTCAAGTGTGCTAGCTACTGGGTTTCATACGTTAACGTCACCCTTGCAAGTTGTCAACTAACGTTAGCTAATTGTATCTCGACATGTTGCATACAATTCTCAACGTTAATCTTTGTAACGTTACATAAATCTAAGTAATATGACTGGTATATTTTGGAATGAATGCTGGTTTATTAAAACGAAATATGTATCGTTATCAAGATTACTAACCTTAACGTTATGTGAACCACTCACGGTCAAATTCACGTTACAGCTGCAGCGACAAGGCACAATTTGAAAGTTCGCCAACGTTACCACAGACCGGATGTTGCAACTGGCTAGTCTAATAACATGATCGAATACTCCACCCTATTGACCGAACGTACTGGGCTGACACCACTCCCTTACGGAAATTCACTATGGTTTTTATATAGTAACCATGGCTTTACCATGGTACTTTATGGTAACCATGATTACTACGCACCTAACCATGATTACTACGCACCTAACCATGGTACGACCATGGTTTATCCATGGCACTTTATGGTAGCCATGTCACTACCATGGTTTATATATGGCACTTTATGGCAACCATGTCACTACCATGGTTTATCTATGACACTTTATGGTGACTATGTTTATTGTACTCTTATCCATGATACTACCATGGTTTGCTATGGCTAAGAGAGAGAAACCATAGTTTTTGTTTATTTATTTACCATGGTATTATCACGGCTTACTATAATCCAAATACAATGCTCTTTGATCATTCATTGATACATAGGATGTGATATTACTACGTATAACCCAGAGTTAAAATAGAAAAAAAACATTATCAGCTTTCAAATGATGGACAGAAGCTCAAAAGTTTAATCAAAGTTTTAATATTCAATTATACATTGTACAATACGTAGCCCAATATGTATGACTGTTCAGAATTTACAAATTCACATTCAGCTTCGTCATCCTCATTGTCATCATCTGAGGGATAGTTGACGTCACCCTGGACGACAAAAAATAAATAACATAATTAATACAAAATATGCATGAAAAGTTTCCCAAAAGGCTTCCATCACGACATCACAGGACTCACCGACATGTCCTGGTGAGTAAAGTAAAAGTTAACTAATTGACTTGATTTCCTCTCAGCTGCAGCGTCGCAGATTCACTAACAGCTCAAGGAGAGTGTTCAGTTGTTATGATTGGCACATTGAGTTGCCCGTTGCATGCAGGGAGTAGTAGTTTTTAGCATGCCTAAAAGCAACGATACAAAATGACACAGCTTTCTCAAATAACTACGAACGTATGGTAGGCCTACTATAACGTTAGCTAATACAGAAAATATCAAACCTGTGCAATGGGCTCCTCTTTCATCACATTTGCTTGTGTTCTTATCTGAGGGAAAAATATGTAATGTTACTTGTAAGCCTTGGAGTAACGTTACTGTAAAATAGTGAAATTAAGAAGGAGTTACATTATGAATTAATCTTATTTATTCAGCTAATGTTAGCTAGTTAGCCCAATAAAACCTTATCGGGGGAATTCTGTGGCTAACAGTTTTAAGTTAGCTAGCTAGTTAACTTAACCACCTAGCTAGCTGGGTAGTCAAGGATCACAAAAAAAAAAGTTGTCACTTACTTTTTCTAACCGTCTTCGAGAGGTTTCGGCAATCTCAGTGTCCAGGTGGTACAAAAATGTTTTATATGGAGCTCTTTTATGTGCCATATTTTATTTTTTCCCTTACATGCCCGTGGTTGACTGTGATCGAAACAGTTGGCTAGCGGCGGCTTTTGGCTTTCATGTTTGGCTCATATGATAGTTCGCGCGCTTTCTCACTTGGCAGTGGCACTCTGTTGCTCTGTTGCGCGAGCAGATCGATTTGAATTTTGGTCAGTTGGAAACTTGGAGCAGGCGGCAGGCGCGCAAACATTACAAGTTGCATCTGAATTCGTCCTCCCACTGCTAACGTTAAAAATAGTAGTGCCATCCATGTATGGTTTGTTTGATTTTTTTGAAGAGGGTTCGCTGGCTGTTGGACCCTTAACTCGGGTCAACTTAAGCGGCACTGGAGTTTCGCCTAAAACCCTCAACCCAACAGACTGGAACGGAGACACAGAGGTGCTGGTCAGATGGGGAACCCCTGGTCAACTATATCCTGCTAAAATATTGGAAATATCAGGTAAGATTATTTTTTTAAATCCTTCTATTTCCTTTATCATCCTACATTTAAAATTAGACTAACTGGCCATTTTAACAGTGCAAATTATTGTGCTTATAATAACGTTTCACATGATATAGCTAGCTAGCTAGCTAACGTTAGCTTAGCCTACGTTAGAACCTTTATTTGGTTAAGGGCCGTTGACATTACCACGATAACTATAAAACTATAACGTTAACTATAAACTGCCAGCATCCATACTAGAGGACGTTTCATCGTTTATGACAAGTCTATCAAGCAGCTATTAGCCTATGTAAACTGCAGGAAACAGGTCTGTAAAACAAGATCTCTCTCTTCTGCAACGTTACCATCACTTTTCAAGTAACGTTAGGCTAACGTTAACGAAACGTTATCTCTATCTTACAACACATTTAACGACATGCAAGTCCACTGCGAGATATGAATCCATAAAATCTAGACTAACCACTGTTATGATTTCTCTCAATAAACGGACTTGACACGCACCGTATTTCTGAAAGGTGTTAAATTTTTTATTGGTGGATAAAATTGGAAGAAATCGCTCTGCGAGTGATCCAAACGATAGCCACGATAGATCCAAACGATGTTGTTGTAGTGTGGACATCCATTCACTAGCAAGCACGATTTAGTTATTGTTATTGTTATGGTGTAACGTTACAGCTATATTTAACACAACCAGGCTTTTTGTAACGCGGTTAACCTAAATTAAGGTTAACACGATCGTGGCACATGAAAACTTACAGCTTGGTGTTCTTAATTTTGCAGCAGATAACCTACAATAGCATAGTGCAGTTGCAGTGTTAGCGGGTCAACGTTGTTAGTTGACCGGGCCACTAGATGGCGCTCTATGGTTGTGTTGTATGTGCAAAATTACCTAGCAAGCAACATTCAATTTTGTTTAATGTGCGTTGTGTTTGTCCATGATTTGGCCTGTTTGCTAATGATAAGAACAAAGTTTGTTAATGTTAATTTAAATCAAGCCAAGTCACAATTATCTATATAAAATAAGTAATTTGATCGTTTTTATATCATCCTCTACTAGAAAATGAGTACAGTCTCACTCAGAAAAGAGAGAGGCTCATCAAAGGGACTGAGCTGAGTGATGATGAAATGTGTGGCAGAGGGAAACAGAAGAAGACATCAACTCAGTTTTCTTCCTCAGAAGATGAAGGCAAGGCCATTTTTAACAACAAAAAAATTACCGTAAGTTTTCGAAATCAATGTAATATAAATTATATTTGCACCAGTTGTTTTTACCCTGAAGTATGCCACAGTGGAGCGGTGGGATGGTGCTATTATCTAATCATAGTGACCATTTTCTGCCTCTCCCCTAAGACTAAAAAGAAAGGTGTGTCTGCAGTCCAAGCTGGACTAATTGATAAATTACTCCAGCAGAGGAGGCAAAAACTCACTAAGTTATCTCACGGCTATTTTGATGGTCAATTTAATAGAAATGATCTAGGCCAGTGGTTCTCAACCCTGGTCCTGGAGTACCACTGTGTATGCTGGTTTTCGTTCCAACCACAATTGCAATACTTGAATTTTAACAAGCTGTTCATTTTTCTTAATTAGGTGTTTTTAATGTTTAGAGGGATTATTTACATTCTGAAGCCACATTATGTTAGTAATAGCTATGCATGCCATGAAGAATAATAGTCCAATATTCACATTGTGCTGTATTGTAAACAATTAAAAGGAGGTAAAAAAAAATTTAACTGATCAAATCAAAGACTGAGGTGAATCAATTGGCTCATAATTGGTGAAATTGTGGACACATGGCCACTAAAACTAACCGTTTGGTAAATAATGAAGAATTCAAAGACAAAGCAAATGATAATGAGCCAAACCTGCATTGTGTTAACAAGTTTAAGGAAAAAATTATGAAGGAACTTGTGTTCAACTACCTAATTAGGAGCCTATTCACCTGAGTTCTTACCTCTTCTTTGTAATTGTTTGCATTGCAATATAACACAATAAGCATAACGAACATTGGATTTTCTTTCTTCAAAGCATGCATAGCTATTGCTAACATAACGTGGCTTAAGAGAGTAAAGAGTTTAAAGTGTTATCTCTATACAATAAAAACACCTAATTAAGAACAAATAACAGCTTGTTAAAATTCTGGTATTGTAATTGTGGTTGGAACGAAAACCAGCATACACAGTGGTACTCCAGGACCATGGTTGAGAACCACTGATCTAGGCTACTCTCTCTGTCCAGTCAGATGGTCTGCCATACGGCAAATTGAGCCTCTATCCCCACTACCTTCTAGCTATACTTGTAAACAAAACAAATAAGGATCCATTTATTGCTGTCTACATTTATTTAAATTATTTGCCTATTGTGCATGTACAATGTACATGTCAGCGCAGGTCACAATCAGTCCTTATAAACCCTATGATGTTGTTGTATCTATCACGTAGATTAGCAGCCTCTGTCTGCAGAGGTGTGACTTGCACGTAGTACCGCATCTCAAGACACATTTGAGATTTCACGACTAGTCCAATGTTGTCTTGAACTCGCGACACATTTCACGGTCTCTTTGAGTTACGAGCACTTTCGGGAAAGCATCGTGAATGGCAAGTATATCTTCACAACACGTTTCACGACATACTTTTCACTACGACATGCTTTGGGAAAGCCACCCCTGTACAGTATCACAGATGTAGGACTTCAAATATCAAATGTATGCACCAGATCATAATTTTTGTAAAGTTACCTTGTGTTTTATAGTTTATGTTTTAACATTTGGGATTTGTTTCTCACACTGCTTTACAGACTACACTTTGAAAAAATTTCCCACGGCGAACCTTAAAGACTTAAGGGCAGCAGTGAGAAATAAGCTGAACAACGAGAGCAAAATCTACAAGAGAACCCTGTAAGTTTAAAAGCACAACAACATTTCACTTTCCTACAACTTTTTTAATCATTTGTATAATGATCTCTCTCTCTCTCACTCTCTCTCTCTCTCTCACTCTCACACAGAGGTAGAGCCAGTGTTGCAGCCAGTGATGCCAATGATGCCTAGGGTGCATGTTTCTTTATGTGTGTGTTGGGGGCGGGGGGGATAGGGGGTTCAGCTCAACTGTTTTGCCAATGTTCTCATCTTTGTTTATGTTTTGGATTGCTAATTAAATACATTTTGAATAATTGTGCCTCTGCCTCATTTTATGGCTTTAACTGACTGACTGCCACGGGTCATATGTTCACTGTGAAACCATGGTTGAGATACTATAGTAAACTATATGAAAACTATGGTTGAACCATGATTCACAAACCATGGTTTTTTGTTTCACTGTGAAACCATGGTTGAGATACTATAGTAAACTATATGAAAACTATGGTTGAACCATGATTCACAAACCATGGTTTTTTGTTTCACTGTGAAACCATGGTTGAGATACTATAGTAAACTATATGAAAATTATGGTTGAACCATGATTCATAAACCATGGTTTTTCGCTCCGCCAAAAAACTATGGCCTGCTTACCATGGTAAAACTATGGTAAATTTTCGTAAGGGCTGCATCATGCTAACGAGAAGTTAATTGTCATAAGCCCAAATACAAAAGCAAAAATCCGATATTGGCTGAACGGTCATACCACGGTCTAAAAAATAAATGTTTATGTAACGTTAGATCAACAACTTTTCAGTTAATTCAAAAATAAAATGGCTAACTTAGCTAACGTTACCACTAAGTTAACTGTTAGACAATAACTTTAATTAAATTTGACATTCACAACGATATGGACGGCGTTACCAAATTTATGATTATCCGCTACTTTATAAATACGGTAACGTTAACGGTAAAACACCCTGCTAAGAAAATAAAACATAACGTTAGCCAATTAGCGAGCTAGTTAGCCAACATGGTTACCTAACGCGTAAATTAGGTAACGTTAAAGTTAGCTACTAGCTAGCTAGCGCTAGCTAACTGGGGAAATTTTGTCTAACCCACAAGTTTATGTTAATGACCCACTCAGTTTGGTGTTGCCAAAGTTAACTCACCGAGAAAGTGGCAATTTCTGATGTAGCTACAGTCAATGTTTTATGAACTTTCTTAAAGATGCAACTTAACTAACTCGGGGCTATTAAATTCGATATCGTCGTAGCGAGGCTTCCTTGCTTGTTGAAATGTGAAAGTGGACGAGTTTGGTTGACGCAACGATATGGACGGCAATGATTGGTCAATAAAACCGCCAATTTTTCGCGGTTTTAATGACCAATCATGGCAAGCCTTGGACAGTAGGCAATTTTTTCTAGTCTCATGCCTTGGCAATTAATATTCCTTAATTTTAGCAACCTTGTTTAATCGACCATATTAGGCGATATGATTATTATTGTTATTTCCTCGTATATTGTATGCATTTTGTTGTCAAGTCAATGCAAATACGGTAGTTAGGCTATATTGATTACTGTATGTATCCAAGCAGAAAAAAAATACACGCTGTTTATTTAGTAGGGAGAATAGTCTGTGAAAGCTCAAGCAATAGCCCATTAAGTGTTGGCCTAATCAGTAGGAATATATGATTCAGAGTGATTTGGTCAAGTCTGAGATCAAGAAGGGTAGTCAAGGACTTCAACATACATTTTAATATTTAAAGATTTAGGCCTGTGTGCAAAACTCCAACAATTGTAGGCATGATTGTTTGGGTGATAGCCTATTTTCATATTTAGACTAAACAAAGGCATTTCAACTTCACTGCAATCCCAACTTTAATACGTTATCATTATTCGTAGGCTCCATGTTGTTTTAGCCTAATTGGCAGTGAATTTAACAATATCCTACAATCCTAAAAAAATGGTTAGTTTACCTTCATTTTAACAGTTCATTCACTTTCAGCATTTACAGTAATTTTTTGGTAAATATCACTTTACAGTAGTTAACATTTAATTTACAGTGTTTTAACATTAAGATTGGGGAAAATGGTAAAAACCTTCATTATTATGAGTACATTACCTTCAATTTTACGGACATTTTGGTAAATGTCACTTTACAGTAGTTAACATTTAATTTACAGTGGTTTAACATTAATGTTGAGAAAATGTAAAAAAACCTTTATTATTATGATTATTTAACCTTCATTTTACGGACATTTTTTACAGTGTAGCTAAAATAAGGCACTTCTTATCAGAATGGGACGCAGAGAAATTGATCCATGCTTTTGTTACGTCTAGGCTAGATTACTGTAATGCCCTGCTATCTGGCTGCCCTGCTAAGTCCTTGCTAAATAATCTCCAACTTGTGCAGAATGCAGCCGCTCGCATTTTAACTAGAACTAAGAAATATGAGCATATTACCCCAGTAATCACTACATTGGCTTCCAATTCAGTATAGGATAGACTTTAAGGTTTTTCTTCTGACCTTTAAAGCTTTAAATGGACTTGCGCCAGTGTATATATGTAATCTGTTTTAACCATATAAGCCGAAAAGATCACTTCATCCCCAAGATGCAGGCTACTTAGTAGTCCCTAGAATACTAAAAACTTGACGGGTGGTAGAGGTTTCTCCTACAGAGCGCCACTACTGTGGAACACCCTGCCGAAATTTATAAGGGAATCAGACACAGTCTCAATATTTAAGTCTAGATTAAAAACACACCTTTATGATCAGGCTTATAACAAGCTGTAGTCTGGAGACAGGACCAGAGAAGCATTTAGTCATAGAGTAATGTGGGGTGGCATCCTTTCCTTACTGTCACCTGTCAACAGCTGCCAGCTGCATTCTGCCGGCGGGGCTTATGCCCCACATCTCAAGAGTTGCTGGTCCGGCTTCCTGTCCATCATCGCTCCTTACCACCGCTGCCAGCTGCTCCCACTGCCATCGGCGCCCGGTTCCCCACCATCATTGCTGCCACATCTGGACTGTCATCAAGCTGGTGCAAATTCTATTATCATGGACATTGGCTGTTTTGACCATGCTGGTCTTTAAGCCCTAGACCCTGAGCCGACCAGAGGAGGATGGATTCCCCCCTTGAGTCTGGTTCCTCCCAAGGTTTCTTCCTAGTTACACCAACCATATGGTTGAAATTAAAATAAAATAAACTTGTGTCCAGATATGTCAAAAAAACTGACTGCCGTTTTACTTTTTCACATGGCTAGCCCCTTATGGACAAAGAATATACTGCTGTATATTGTAAATATATCAAAATTATCGTCACAATATATTTAAAATATACTGCAGTATATTACATTTCCATAAGTGTAGCTACATATCTAGATAACTAATGTAGCCATGGATTTGTGGGGAAACTATATAGGCACAGGCACATTCGTAGCATTTTGTCTGCACTGAAAGTTGTTTTTATTGTTAGCAACCTATGCTACCCTATGCTAGCTGTCACTCACAGTGACATTGAGGACAAGTTGAAAATGGAGCAATGTAATTGGAGGGAATACTTTGTTCCACGTCCTCCAGTGCAGGTATGTGTCATCAATACGTCACACAGCCGTTTTACAGGAAGAAGCGAGAAAAATATTCTGCTGTGCAAATATCTACTTTGAAAACTTTTTTTTTTTTGGTCTATCATTTCCTTGAAGCAGTTAAACTGCAACATTTCATCACTTGAGAGAGGTACATTTTCATTGCGTGGGGTCTTTAATACAGTATTTCCAAATTATTTGTGCATTAGTTAAAGTATTAGTAAATGCTTATTTGTGTACCAATATTGTAAAGCATTACCAAAAATACTTTACTTGAGACTTATGACTTGACTTGACTTGGACATGACCTAGGTGGCTTGTGACTTGACTTATTATTACATGGAAACTTAGTGGGCTCTATCTTGGCGCATCATCTAAAACGCTAGTCGCAAGTGCATTTAGGGCGTGTCCAAGTCCACTTTTGCTAGTTAGACGGCGCGTTATTTGAGCGCTAAGTGAGGCGCAAGGTGCTAATGGGCGGAACCTAGACTCTTCATTAATTATAGGTGTGTCTTGGACGTAGGATGCAATCAACCAATCAAAATGTCATATCCCATTCCTACGGAAGCCCTGAAAGGCAAGGTGAAAAATTTTTTTTTTGTGGCCAAAACCGCAAACCGTATCTGGTACGTACGACTTATGAAAAGTGCAATTTACAGCAGGTGAAACAGACCTGCTCCTGCATTAAGTTAAAGTGCACATGCAGAGAATGGCATTAAAATGAATTGTGAATTAAAATCGTGAAAATCGTAAAATTGTGAATTGTTCTCTTGAAAATCGTTTTGTTCAGTCATGGTATAACAGGTGAAAATAGGTTGGGTTTTAATAAGCTGAGCGTATGGAAGACTGGTCACTGTAATTAAAAAAAATATGAAGGACGAAGAATAAGGCAAAAATTCAGTTAACATGGTTACATTTATCTGTTTTTTTCTATCGAAAAACACAGCAAATCCCGGGGACTGTAGCCTAGGCTATTTGAAAAACAATAAATGCAGTATTCGCTGGACATGGTTTTTAACTTTTTTCAGTCAAAACCATTCTATTCAGGGTGTACACGTGTTGTGCATACCCCTATGTAGACGCACTTACATGCATCGTTAAAATAACATGTAAACAACTGCAACATGACTTTAGACCAGGTTTTTGGTGGTCTTAGCGCAAGCGCTTTCTGCTGGCTCAAGATAGCAGTACGCCAAAAATAATCCTGGCCACACCTCATCTTAAGACATAACTTGGTATTTAACTGACATGAGCGCTAGGGGCTATAATGAACCCTGCGCCGGGTGTAAGATAGCACAGACACTTGCGTTTGGGTTAGTGCTGCTTAGATAGGGCCCAGTATCTTGAAACCCACCATTCCATCAACCCACGTTCGCAGGCTTCACAGGTGGTATCTGGTTGTAGAATTTATTCACTCTCAAAATCAGCAGGTTTAGGTTTGTACATACGTATATGGTTGTACAACCCCGATTCTACCCGCTTGCGCCACTGTATTTTTGTTCTGTGTGACACCGAGTGTCTTCTTGGACAAAGGAATGTCAATCAAGCGTGCTCATCAAGCTTCAACCTGCTGTCAGCCAGTTCAAACAGTGGTGTGAAGTCAATTTCTTGGACTTGAATGTGGAGAAGACTAAAGAAATCTCCATCGACTTCCGGCGTGAGCCATCCCCGCTCAGGAGACCTTCGGAGCCAAAACAGTTGAAAGAGTGGAGGAGTACATATATTTGGGTACCATCATTGATAATAAACTGACCTTTGAGGCAAACTGTCATCGAGTATATGCAAAGTGTCAGTCAAGGCTGTATTTCCTCCGGAAATTTGGATGTGAGACAGTCCGTACTACAAGCATTTTACACTTGCTTCCTTGAGTCAGTGCTGGCCTTTAGCCTAACAACTTGGTTTGGCTCGTTAAGTGAAATCAGGCAACTGAAGCTGGAGAGGGTGACAGTACAGGCTACTAAAATCAAAGGGAATCAAGAAAAACTGCTGAAACATCTGTATGAGGAGCGTACAATGAAAAAAGGAAAGAAGATTTTGGCCCTTCAATCACATCCCCTGAACTTTCTCTTTGAGACTCTTCCGTCAGGTCGAAGGTCCTTGCCCCTTAAAGCGAAAAGAACCCGAAACAGCTTTGTCCCTACAGCTGTAAGACTGCTTAATGACATTGGACATCTCAAGACAGTAAAGGCAGATGAGGAACTGTTATTGCTTTTGATGCTCAATTTTTCATCATAATTAATATTTAATTAATTTAATATAATATTGATCATAATACTAATAATAATAGTAATTTTAATCATAATCATAATCACACATACCTTCACTATAATGTGAAACATCTGATTCAATTGAATGTCTTTATTTAACATGTTTGTGGGTCTGCCCCACTGTATGTCTGTTTTACTGCTGGAAACTACAACTGAAAAATAAAAGTTATTCTATTCTATTAGAATATTAGGAACACACCGACTGTCCTAATACAGGTCTGCTCAGCTAATGCAGCTGTTTTTGAGCAGTGTTTTATCATATTTATATATTTTTTTCATTCAAACTTTTGTGGATGCTTAATAACACACTCAAGTTTGATATCATACAGACATTTTACCGATTTGAGGCTTTGTTCCCTGGGGCTTTAAATATTTCCACAACCATAGGCAAGCATTCATTTCAGGAGCGGGATAGTAAGAAAGAGTGAAATTGTCCTCATCAATTTTTCTCCACTCTTAAAAGATTATCTCATTTTATCCACACTGTAAAAACCAAGAAATCTCATTCACTTGAAGAGCTCAGAAAAAAAGATTGATCATGCAAATGCCACCACTTTCTGGCATTTCTTGCAATAAAAGAGCACTTCAGAATTCCCAGTACATTATGAGCAAGAAACACGACTCATTAAACCATTCATTAAAGTCTTTAAATTCAGATAAAAATCCAGTCTGCTCTACTTTTAGAATCCCCCCCCCTCCCTCCTCTTTATTCATACAGGGGGAAAGCAGAGAGGAGCACAGACACAGAAGGGATCACAGTACAGAAAGTGACATGGCAGGGAATCAAACCCCTGGCCGCACAAGGTCATTTGTATATGGGTTGAGAGTTGGCTGCCCTACAGACTGCACCACAGTCTCTCAATTATCTTGGTAGCTAATGATGCAATCTGAATTTGGTAATCCAGCTAGAAAGTTACATAACATCATAAACTAACCTAGATGTGTAGCTTCCAAACTAAATCAGTAGCAACAATATTTTATTCATGCAAGTCTACATTGGTTGGTTGGTTGTTTTTTTAATATAGCAGATGGCCATGGCATCGAAAAAGCCAAACATTTGCAAAGTCTTTAGATGGAATCATAGTGTAGCTAACTAATGATTAGCGATTTCCTTAAATGGCTAAAGATAGCTGAAATGTTGGTTTACCCACACTCATTTTACTGATTAGTATGTATAATTTTAGTACTCTGTAAAAAAGTTCAAGCTAGCTCAACTTAAAAACACAAGTTTCCATGCTTATAATCAGGAGTAAACCCCACTTGACAATAACCTTTGTTTCCACTTTTAAAAGTTGATGTGATCAATCATTGTTTCAATGTTGTGCTTTGAGTTGTTAATGTTAATCTGACTAATGATCATTTGGTGTTTCAACTTGATTTTCTGATATAAAAACAATTTTTTTTAATTTTTTTTTTTTACAGTTTTGCATCTTTCATATAAAATGACTGTTGATGCGTAATTATTTTCATATGGCTCTCTCCAATAAATCCTTATACAGAGGCTATTTCCTGATTTAATCATTTTAACCGGTGTAACTGCATGGGCTGTCATATCTAAAATCTTTGGCTGCATCCACTGCACGCACAGCATCCCCCTGTTTCCGGTTCCGGGGGCATGTGATGTATCGACCCCTTATTGTATACACATGATTGTGCACTTTGAGACCGTTTTGCGCTTCCGTACGTGTAGTTACTGTTTACGTTATTTAACTTAATAGCCTGAAGGCTACCTACCTAGATAGCTATCACTTGTTAATTACACTAGATATCTATTGGATAAATGCATCAAGGGCTGACTCTTACTTCCGGTGTTGATAGGAACACATATTTTGTTCATACCCGTCTTTTTTAGCTATTCACACTTAGCTGTAGCCAAGCAGAACTTATTTTCCTTGCTAAAAGTTTGATTGCTGGGCGAGTAGCTGCACAGCTATTGAATGTTATACATTAACAAATTATAGGTAAGCTACATAAAAACCATAATAACTCAAAATAGCAGCTAGGCTATAACAAACATCACCGATAGCCTGCTTAACCCACAATAGCGAGCTATATGTAAACTTGCTAAGATTATCTAGCTACAGTGCCTAAGTTGCAATTTCGGCATCCAGAGGAATATATTTAGGAGATGATAACATAATTTGTCAACAGTAATTGCAGTTCCAATCTAAGATTAGCTAGTTAACTGTAGAAAGACATGGTAACATAGCTGTACCTACGTGAATAAGAATAAGAATATCCATACGCAAGTGATAGTGTATCTAATAAGGGGTCGATACATGCCCCAGAACCAGAAACATGGGGATGCCGTCCTTGCAGGGGATGCAGCCCATGCAGTTGCACCAGCTCATGCTTCATTCCATTTAGGCTACATTTACTGAACAACTATATGAGGTGGCGAATTAAAAATCAACTTATTTGGATATTATCCGTGCCAAATAGTCTACATAAAGTACGTCTAGAACCACAACGCTTAGGTCAAGTGCGTTTTAAAATATTTTGCCCTTTTAACTAGCTACTCAATTAAGGCAAAATCAGATTTTTAAACTCATCTTAAAGGGATAGTTCGGAATTTTGGACATAATGTCTCAATTACGACTTACCCATGATGTAGTTGATTGATGGAAACCATTTTCAGATAATTTCATGCTGTCCCTTCTTTTGGACATACACACATTGCTAATGCTAGCGCAACTCTAAGGTATCGAGTAGCATCCACTACCAAATGCACTTAAACACTCCACAGTGCACCCAAAGCAAATAAAATATGACGACAGTCTATCTGGGGAGTGATACTTTACGTTACCTACGAATGTATTGCCGGCACCGGTCGACTACAACAACAAAGAAAAGCAACAAGTTGCAATGGCCACGTTCGCTCTGCCGCCGTACTTCCACAGAGAATATAGGTCAGCACAAATAAACACTCAAAATAAGCCCGATAGACTGTCGTCTTATTTTATTTGCTTTGGGTGCACTGTGGAGTGTTTAAGTGCGTTTGGTAGTGGATGCTACCTTAGAGTTGCGTTAGCATTAGCAATGTGTTAATGTCCAAAAGAAGGGACAGCATGGAATTAGCTGAAAATGGTTTCCATCAATCAACTACATCAATCAACTACTGGGTAAGTCGTAATTGAGAAATTGAGCCCTATCTTACACCCGGCGCTAAGCGGCCCTAACCCAAACGGAAGTGTCTTTGCTATCTTACACCCGGCACATGGTTCATTATAACGCCTTGTTTAACTACCATGTATTCTTACGCCCATTACAAGTGAACTGGGCGTGTTGGTCTTACGATGAGGAGTGGCCAGGATTCTTTTTGGCGTATTGCTATCTTGAGCCAGCAGAAAGCGCTTGCGCTAGAACCACCACAAACCTGGTCTAAAGTCATGTCACAGTTGTTTGCATGTTATTTTAACAGTGCATATAAGTGCGTCTACATAGGCGTGTGCACAACGCGCGTACCCTCCTGTCTGGTACACACAGGGGCACGCACAACCATGACTAAAATATCTAGATCACAATGTGAAATATTATTGTTGTGTAGGCTATATCAAAAATGCATAATAATAAAAGGTTCCATTGGTCCACATACCTTTCCTTCAGCGAAGGGAAACGATGCCACATTACATTGCTCTCAGCCCACTCCATCAACATCCAGACGATGTGCGATGGTACGGGACAATGGCTATCCATTAAAAAGGAGCTGATAACACCTATATCAAGCCTAATGCGTGAATTGTCATTTATACCTAATGCGTGAATTGTCATTCAATGGAAAACTCGCACACTGCAATAAACGGACATTTGAGTTTTGAAAATGCGCTTCAGATGTCATTACAATACAGCTCTGTTTATCTAGGAATACAGCCTGTAAGTAAACAGAATGGTTTATGACTGAAAAACGTTCAAAACCTTGTCCAGTGAATATTGCTTTTATTGTTTTTCAAATAGCCTAGGCTACAGCGGATTCGCTGTGCATAAGGTTTTTTCGATAGCCTATGGTTAAAAAACGGAGATAAATGTCACCATGTTAACTGAATTGTAACCTTAGCTATTCTTCGTCCTTCATATTTTTTAAATTACAGTGACAAGGTTTCCATACCCTCAGCTTATTAAAACCCCGCTGATTTCACCTGTTATTCCGTAACTGAACAAAATATTTTAAAGAGAACTAAGCGTCTAGTTAGAAAGTAAAACAAATTTGCAGCACGTTACAATTAATTCACAATTAATTTTAATACCATTATCTGCATGTGCACTTTACAGGAGCAGGTCTGTTTCCCCGGCTGTAAATCACACTTTTAACAAGGAAAGTGGATTGTTTTAAAGCATTACGCTACCAGTAAAACAGGTTGGTCACATTTCCATAAGCAGGACATTATAAAACAAGGGAAAATATGCGTGAACCTATGGGTTGCCAACCTGACAGCTTTATTGTATTTATTGTCATCATTAAGGCAAAATAACGTTATTTATTTTATTAATCAAAATTAGAATGCAGGTAAGGAACTTCGGATGAAGCTTGAACATGAGTTCATTGCTTCATTGTATAATCAAACGAAATTTGTTAAACAAGCAGGCTAATTTGGCGTTCAACAGCACTGTCGGGAATTACCGGGAACTCATAATGGTTTGTCCGAATAATATTTATCATAGGCTACTATTGATCCATATAGCCTATTCCTTGATCGCACTAAACACGCATGTCTGTTTCACCATCATATAAGCAATCCGCCAAGGTGTTAAAGCAGGCTTTTAAAGGGAATGGGATATGACATTTTGATTGGTTTATTGCATGTCACACCCAAGACACACCTATAATTAATGAAGAGACTAGGTTCAGCCCATTTGCACGCTGCCCCGTGCTTAGCGCCCAAAAAACACGCTGTTAAAATATCAAAAGTGGATTTGGACACGCCCTAAATGGACTTTACGCCATGCGCTTAGACCAAGCGCCAAGATCGCCAAGATAGAGCCCATTATGTCCAAAATTCCAAACTATCCCTTTAACCTAGATTTTCCAGTGTACCTTTTAGTTTTTCACCTATTGACTCCTGAGCGCTCTGAACAAAAGTTATTCTTTCATTATTTAGGCTGCACTATTGTGCCCTTGCTGTTCATAGCAGGCAATGTCGCTGCCTCACCACTGGAAAAACGTGTAGCCTACGCAAAGTCAAGAGCTGTCGTATCAGCTGCTCAATCTTTGTTAATGTGTTGTATCCTATCTGTCCAAACTTTATTATTGAGCTGGACTAACATTAAAAATGAAGTTATCAACTTGCCTCTAATCAAACATTGACAGTTCATATGATTATGTATTCATACTGCTTATTTACTGTAAATACATACTGCTAGATAGGCTAGCTCACAACAAAAATGTTACAAACAAATTTGGTAATAAGACTAATACTATTTACAAGCCCACATAAAAGCAGAAAGCATTGATTTGTAAATTCACTTTTACTTATATTTAATTGAAAACAGTACAAAGAAAAGATGTTTAATGTTTTACCTTATCAACTTTATTGACTTTTGTAAATATACACTAATTCCTCATGCTACTTTTATGCTTGCAACATGTTCCAAAAAAGTTGGGACAGGGGCAAAAAAAAAAGTTCAAAAAACACCTGTTTGGAACATTCCACAGGTAAGCAGGTGAAGCTATCATGACTGGGTATAAAAGGATATCAAAAGACTCTTGATATCTTATTTTCAGATACTCTTACAAGCGATACTAAAACCTCTCTGTGTGTGCAGGAGGGCAGAACATTTAACGGAATGGACCGCAGCCCAAGTGCGGTCCAATTCAAAAATAATTCCACTCCCTCCCTTGCTCCTCCCCGTCGGCTCAAGTGTCTTCTCGTGTTCTTTTGGTGCTGCATCACATCCATAGTTGCCAAATTTTTTCCCAGGGAAAGTAGCTAGGGTATGCTCTAGAAGTCGTTTTAAGTGTCTATGACAGAATGGAATAATTTATTTCATATATTACAGGGGTGTATTATTTAATTTTAACCTATATATTACAGGGCATATTTTATTTTATATATGACAAGTCTTTTATCAGTGCAGTGGAGTGTATCAGCCCATTTACAGGCTATATTGTCTGTAGCCTATTGCATCTTTCAGTGTTTATGAGCCAAAAGATACAGTAGTAGTAGGCTACATAGGCTACATGATAGTATCACATTATTTACACATCCAGCCAGCTCACCAAAGTTGGCAACTCTGTTACCAACATACATTTACAGAAAACCTTTCTTATTTTGTAATTGCAGCCTTTTCATCTCTTTTATCTGTGTGGGTGGCTATCTATATCCCGTGCACCAATTGTCTTATATTAACGCTGTATAAGCCAGCTACCCAACTGTAGGTCTATCCCATATAAAGCAAGCTATATAGCTAGCGAGGTCCATTCAGATCAGTGCCCATAGGCTGCAGTGTATGATTTATTATGTTTCACGTACATGGGCCAGACATGCCCTTCAAACAAACCTGGCGGGTCTGGCACCTTGTCGTTCCTTGAGCAGCTCCTCTTTTTGCATTGTTCGTATGGATTGGAAATAAGTAGGCCTAATGCTGGTTGAATAGCCTACATAAGCCCTATTCGGATGGGATAAGTTTTCCGGACAATGTAAAGTAATTTCTACCAGAGGACGTCTGTAATGTTAATGACTGATTTGCACGGGATAAAGTATCTCCGTAATCAGCGTCTAGAAATGCAGACATGGGAGTGTCTACTCCATTTTGTCGTCACACCGAAAATTACCAAATTGCATCATACAACCTAACCACATCCTATCTTTGTTAGGATCCTGTATCTGTGTTTATTCTTTATTATTTTTCCTGTTTTCTTTCCCTCGCGATTGTCAGTCTGCGTTCCATGTTTCTGAGATTCCACCCCGTCTTTGTCATTGCACTATTCGGGTGATTTTGGGAACATTCAGGTTTCTTCTGTATTTCGTATATCTTGTTTTCTTCCTTCTGACTTTATTTATATTTGTATATAATACTAATGTACTAATCATACTAACTGTTAGATTAGATTTAATACTAACCTGCTAACAAACTAACATGTGTATATAATACTAACCTACTAACATTAGGGTTCTAGAGTTCACTACTAACATTACTAATTCATCTTGAGTTTCTACCTGCAGCTGTCATTTCCCTCCTCGTTATCCTATCCCTGCATCGATCTGTGATTTCGCATTTTCTGCATATGTGTCCACTTTCGTGTTCTTCTAATCTGAGCTGTGCACTTGTTTACCTGCTAACTCCAGGCCGTTTGTTATCATTGTGTCTATGTGTATTCCAGTCCGTGTCTTACGTTTCCCCTGTCATTGTTTTATTGGTCCCTGTTAACACTCACTGTTCTCACCTGTGAGCAATCTCCCCTCCCTGCTTCTACACACCTGATTCCCATTATGTCTGTCTTCCTCTGTGTATATATACCTTGTCATTTCAGTGTTCTTCGTGAGTTCCTTATGATATTCTGCTTCTGTGTTGCTGTCTGTTTTTCCGAGTTTCTGCCCGAGTTGTTTTGTTTATTCTGTTTTCTAGTTTTTGTTTCCCAAGTCCTTTGCCTATTGTTGTTTTGTTTTGTATCCAGTCTGTTTTGTTTTCTTTGTGTTCCTTCTACGCCTCCCCGGTTTTTGACTCCTGCCTGTGTTCTCGCAACCCTGTCTTTGGATCCTGATTTTGTGCTTTTGCTGTGCCTTCCCGGTTTGACCCCTGCCTGTTCCTTGACCACTCTTTTGGACTGTGTTTTGTACCGTTGCCCTGTCTCCCTGGTTTTTGACCCAGCCTGTTTTACCACGGATTGCTGCCTTGCCCTGAATAAACTTCGGTTTTTTCATATTCCTGCCTGCGTTTGGGTCCTTCCCCCCACCAGCACCTAACAATCTTCACTGCAAACTTATTGCTTTTGACAGAAAATCTCTGGCAGTGAGCAATTGAAAAGATGCAGGCGCCCAAAAAAAAAAACGTGGACACAATGGGCCTCATTCATGAAACGTGAGCAGAACGAATTTGTACGTAAATTGTTCGTATTAGCAAATTTGGCTGTATTTTGGCATTCATCAACGTTTTCTTATCTGAGATTTGTTTGACTACTAATAAATTTTACACACTGCTTGGGACCACATGTATCGCGTTCGTAAATTCAGAATGCCGCTAAATGTAGCTTGTGAGTGATAATTAGAATTTATTTATATGAATTTATTTTCTGTTAAATTCACAAGATTAAATGAAGCCTTTGAAGTACACATTGCAAACGTAATAATTTATGATTGTAAAAAGCTAACACTAGATTACGCCCATTAAACAATTGTAGGCTATGAAGCTGTTTAATTAGACCCATAACGTATGCGAATGAATGCTCCTACTATTAGCCTACTATTTTTTCTAAATTGCGAAAAATAGAAATTTTACATGACCTTACATAGGCTATGCTAATTAAAACACACATTTCAAGGGATTGTAAAGGGGCTGAAAAGTAGTTAAAATAACTAAAAATTATCAGAGGGATGTATTCACTACATATCCACCAAATATCTATTCAAAGTAATGTCAATAACTATAATAAACACATCTCAAGTCGGACAAAATCTGTATTGAAAAAAACTCAGGATTGTGTGGGCGTGGTCACAATTTAAAGCGGGGTTTTTTTATGAAATTGCCAGCCTGTCTAATGTTATCGGTGCCATAGACTTCACACCCCAGTGAACATTTTTGTTGAAAAGTCGATGAAACGCCGTCTCGCGTTCAGGCGACACACCGGATAAACTTGATTTGAAAGTTTAAAAAAAAAAAAATTCTGGTTAGAATGTAACCAGGCTATATCCCAGTAAAACTGAGCTTGATTCTGGTTTTTGCTCAGTGGGACATGCGCATCAATGTGACCGCAATTAGAACGCGCCAGAGAGATTCTAAAATAACATGTTATCTCCTGCCTAGGCCTTTACTTTACCAGTTTATGACAGCGGTACTGACAATACTAAACTATTTTTTTCCCCTTGATTGAACATCTGCTAAAAACTTGGATTTCAGTGTCAGAATTATTTCCTTTGCATTTTCTGGGCCATTTTGACTAGGTATGGACCTGTAAATGGAAGTGACAGCCTCCAAATAAGGCAATTCATGGGCATGGATTTATGCTACTCACAAAATAACGTGGACGTGCTTCGTTCGTGAATACGAAAAAATTTGCCTTTCCCACACGGTTTGATGAATCCGGCGTAAATTCTTTGCACCAACTCGTTTCGTACATAAATGTACGTGCGTATTTAGGAACGCTTCATGAATGCCAGTTTTTTTTGGATTTGCTCTCGGTCTTCTTATTTAGTCAAGTCAAGTCAAGTTTATTTGTATAGCACATTTTCATACACAAGGCAACTCAAAGTGCTTTACATAAGACATAGAAGACATTATATAAAAAGTAAATTAGAATTGAACAGTGTTAATAAGAAGTTAAAACAGTTATAATAAAACGCAATACTGGTTGGGCCCACAAAACAAATACCCCAACAAACACTCCTACCACAAACAGCCTGCTACCTGCCATCTGCTACGCACCATACAACCTCTCTCTCTGGGTGATAATATACCTGCCAGCTCCGCTGCTGGTGCCTGCCAGCTATGCTGCAGGACTTTTGTAAAAATATTAGCCCATGGGTGGGAGCAGCATACAGCCTCCACAGTTTGAATCACTCCACAGAGTGACGGACCCGTCGGTCACTAATCAAACTTTTAAGTTGAGCGCACTACGGCCTCAAGTTGAGCGCACTACGGCCTCTTTTTACATATTAGCCCATGGGTGGGAGCAGCATACAGCCTCCACAGTTTGAATCACTCCACAGAGTGACGGACCCGTTGGTCACTAATCAAACTTTTAATCAAACTTTTAAGTTGCCTCAAGTTGAGCGCACTACGGCCCCTTTTTCTTTGCCCAACTTTTCAAGTGCTCAACAGATAACAGGCAACAACTGAACATCAGATACCAGTATTTATCTAAGTATATGCGGTGCCGAAAAAGAAGGAATAAAAAAAAAATAATAATAAACTTTTAAAAAAATAAAAAAATATATATATAAATAAATAAAAAGATAAAACCGCTTTAAAGGATAAATAAGCTTAAAAATAAATAAATTAGAAAAGAATAAAAGAAAAGATAGAAGTGCCTCTGTCTTTTTGATAGACAGACATGAGCTAATGGAACACTAATCAGATATGTTAGGTACACAGGGAGATAAATAAAACAAGAAACAATAGAGTTAAAAATACCGGCTGGGCTTAATAAAAGTACAATAAAATGCAGTACAATGCAGCAAAATTTCAGTCAAAGGCCCGTGAGAAGAGCAAAGTTTTCAGACCAGATTTAAAAGACATAATACAAGAGGCATGTCTAAGGTCGTAGGGTAGTAGGTTCCAGCTATGGGTAGCGTAAAAACTAAAGGCTGCCTCCCCATTTTTAGTTTTAACCTTAGGCACAATGAGCTGATCCGATCCCAAAGATCTAAGAGATCTGTTTGGTTTATATGGCCTGAGCATTTCCAAGATGTATTTTGGTCCTAAGCCGTTGAGTGATTTATAAACTATTAGCATCACTTTGAAATCTATTCTATAGCGGACTGGAAGCCAGTGTAATTATCTAAGGATTGGAGTAATGTGTGCACTTCTTTTAGTCCTTGTAAGAAGCCTGGCAGCAGCGTTTTGAATAAGTTGGAGCCGTTTAATGGACTTTTTTGAGAGACCAGTGAAGAGAGCATTACCGTAATCAACCCTACTTGAAATGAAGGCATGAATGAGGGTTTCTAGGTCTTGTTTAGACATAAAGCCTCTGACTCTTGCTATATTCTTAAGATGGTAAAAGGCGGATTTGGTTATCGACTTGACATGGTTATCAAAGTTGAGATCAGAGTCAATGAGTACACCTAGGTTTCTGGCCTGCATGGTTGTTCGTAAACCAAGAGTGTCAAGGTGGAGAGCTATTTTTTGTCTCGGTTCTTTGCTCCCGAAAACAATAATTTCGGTTTTGAAAGTTTTGACACATCCAGCTGTTAACTTGCTTTAAGCATTGGTGTAGAGAGTCAATAGGGTTGTAGTCGTCAGGATTAAATGACAGGTAAATTTATGTGTCATCTGCATAGCTGTGGTATGACATTTGGTACATTTGAAAGATTTGACCGAGGGGGAGCATATATAAGTTGAACAATAGAGGACCGAGGATGGAACCTTGGGGGACCCCGGAGGTCAGAGTAGTCCGTTCTGATTGGTAGTTATTAATGGTTACAAAGTAATCTCTATCTTGTAGGTAAGATTTGAACCAGTTTAAGGCTGTGCCCGAGAGCCCGATCCAATGATGTAGTCTGTCAATGAGTATTTGATGATCTATAGCAGTGGTTCCCAACCCTGGTCCTGGGGACCCCCTGTGTATGCTGGTTTTCGTTCCAACCACAATTGCAATACCAGAATTTTAACAAGCTGTTAATTTTTCTTAATTAGGTGTTTTTAATGTTTAGAGGGATTATTTACGTTCTTAAGCCACATTATGTTAGTAATAGCTATGCATGCCATGAAGACTAAAAGTCCAAGATTCACATTGTGTTGTATTGTAAACAATTAAAAGGAGGTAAAAAATGTTTTAACTGATCAAATTAAAGACTGAGGTGAATCAATAGGCTCATAATTAGTGAAATTGTGGACACATGGCCAATAAAACTAACCGTTTGGTAAATAATGAAGAATTCAAAGACAAAGCAAATGATAACGAGCCAAACCTGCATTGTGTTAAGGAAAAAATTATGAAGGAACTTAAACTTGCGTTCAATTACCTAATTAGGAGCCTAATCACCTGAGTTGTTACTTCTTCTTTGTAATTGTTTGCAATATAACACAATGAGCATAATGAACATGGTTTTTTTTTCCTTCATGGCATGCATAGCTATTGCTAACATAATGTGGCTTAAGAGAGTAAAGAGTTTAAAGTGTTCTCTCTATACAATAAAAACACCTAATTAAGAAAAAATAACAGCTTGTTAAAATTCTGTGATTGCAATTGTGGTTGGAACGAAAACCAGCATACACAGGGGGTCCCCAGGACCAGGGTTGGGAACCACTGATCTATAGTATCAAAGGCTGCACTGAGATCCAACAGAACAAGAACAGAGATTTTACCTGAGTCACTGTTTACGCAAATGTCATTTAAAACTTTGATGAGTGCCGTTTCTGTGCAGTGATGGGGTCTAAAACCAGACTGAAAAGTGTCAAAAAGGCCGTTTTGGTTTAAAAAAATTGTTAAATTGATTAGAAACTGTCATGGTTTTGACCCTGTTTGCCTATGCGGTCGTTCTCCTTGGTGGCCACGCTAGGGCGCTGCTCTTTAGGTGGATGCTTGCTCCGCCCTGCTTTGATTGCGGAGCTGCTGTGAGCGCCCACACCTGTGCTTAGTCACCTGGAGAGATGTATATAAGCCTACCGTTTCCTTCGTTCGGGGCTTCGACATTAATTATTAATTGTGCTTTAATTGTTCATTGTTTGTACTGTGGTGTTATTGTTGGCTGTGAGTTCTCGTACCATTTTGGCTACTCGCCTATTTTTAACGTCTCTTTGTTGAGGCAGGGCTTATTTCTTGCTGGCTTGGTAGTTAGTTATCTCGTAGAAGTTTGGGACCGTAAATCTCTGCTCTATTCGCCTTTTGGTGCTTTTTCTCCGTGTATGGAGTTTTGGGCGATTCTGTTCGGAACAGTAGTTCTGCTCGCCCTTCGGCACATGTCTTCCCATAGGGAGATCAGGCGTTTCCCTTCTACTTAGTTTCTTAGCTCGTAGAAGTATAGAGTAGCAGTTTCTCTGGTCCATTTTCGCCTGTTGATTGGTTTTCTTACTGACAGACCTGGCGTTTTAGCTTCTACTCATTTCCGGGTTACGGTGAGCCAGTTGGTAGCTTCGGTACGTTTGTTCCCTGTTTTTGTCTCCTCGTGGACTACGCTCCTTTGTTGTGAGTCAGGGTTTTTATTTATATTGAGAGGCTGTCGTGCTATTTTGTGTTGGTCTTTATTGCAGCTGTCCTCCGTCCTTTTTACCTACGGGACGATTTTGTTTCGGAACTGTTGTTCTGTTTCGTTCTCCGGGTGTTTGTCTCCTTATATGGAGCTTGGGTGATGTTGTGGACGTGTTTGTGTGTGACTGCGTGTTTCTTAAAATAGCCTCAGAACGTTAGCTCTCTGTTCCATTTCGCCTCGTTACATATTCCATTCGTGAGAGGCTAGGGCGGTTGTTTTATATTAAGCTTGCGTTAGTCTATATGGATCGTAAAGTTATGGGACGACGGTGTTCCGTCGGCTCACCTGTAAAATGTTTCTCTCTCCTGGGAGATCGGGTGTTTACCCCTTTGCTTTCTACATTTGACTGCGAGCCTATTAATCTCGCTATGGGAACGTTAAATCTCTGTTCCTGTTCGCCTCGTTACATTTCCTCATCATAGAGAGGCAGGGCGTTTATTTTCAATTAATCTCGCGTTGGTCTACCCGGTAAATGTCCGGTGCTGCCTGTCCTGTTCGTTCCTTTCGGTGCCTTTCTCCTTTCATGGAGTTTTTTTGACGATTTTGTTCGGAACTGCTGTTCTGTTTCGTCTTTTTTCCTATAGGGAAGATTGGGCGATGTTGTGGACACGTTTGTGTGTGTGACCGCGAGTTTGGGAGTAGCCTGGGAACGTTGGATCTGTTCCTTTCGCCTCCACTCATACTATCATATTATTTAGCAGTGTTTGTTTGTGTTTTATGTTTGTCTTTACGCTACTCACCCGTTATTATGTGTCTCGTTACCGAGACAGGGCGCGTATTATTTCTGGCTGTTCAGAATCCTGTCCTTGCGCTCTACTTGGCGTGTGACAGTTAGCCGGTTAGTAGCGTCTGTAGTGTGTTCGTTGTCTTGTCTCCTCCCTTATCTGCGGGTATCCCGCCTTAGTGGCCTAAGGGCTTAATGAATCCCCTTGCTGCGTTTGGCTCCTCCCACGTCACACGTCACGCCCCATTACAAGAAACAGCCTTCTCAAGAATCTTACTAATGAAGGAAAGGTTAGAAATATGGCGATAATTATTTAATTTGAATGGGTCTAAATTTTTCTTTTTTAAAAGAGGTTTAATGACTGCAGTTTTTAAAGATTTCGGAAAAAGGCCAGTCCGGAGTGAGCAGTTAGCTATTTGCAGTATTTCTGAAGATAAATAACTAAAGTTAGCTTTTAAAAAGCTAGATGGTGCAGGATCTAATGAGCAAGTAGATGGTTTAAGATGCTGCACTATTTCTTCAAGTGCCTCATTGTCAATTTCACTAAAATGCGACAAGCAAGGAGGACAGTTTTTTAGCAGAGAAGAAGAGCATGGTGCGGCTATGCCGCTGGGTGCGGAGGAGCTAATGGAGCTAATGGCTGATCGAATGTCGCTAATTTTGATGCTAAAATACGAGGCAAAATCATTGCATTTATTAACAGAGCAGAGTTCAGGAGAAAGTTGAACTGGAGGGTTTGTCAGTCTGTCAACTGTAGCAAAGAGAGTCTGGGTATGATTAGTGTTTCTATTAATGACACCAGAGAAAAAAGACTGTCTGGCCCTTTTTATTTCTAGGTTGTAGGCTTGCAGCTTCTCTTTATGAATGTCATAGTGGATTTGTAGCTTCGTTTTCCTCCACCTGCGTTCAGTTATCCTACATTCTCTTTTCATATTTTTTACTGCTTGGGAATTTCTCCAAGGTGCTCTCTGTTTGCCAGATACTGATTTGTTTTTTATGGGTGCGATATCATCCATAATATTCACGATTTTGGAGTTTAAATTTTCACAAAGAATATCAACAGAGTCTGATGCTATGCTAAGTGTTGATGAAAGAGCCGTAACAAATAATGCACTTTTATTCTCATTGATAGACCGTGTTCTGACAGGGCATAGGTTGGACTGGGTGTCGGGGCAGGTCAGCATATCAAAAAATACACAGTAGTGGTCTGAGAGTGCCACATTCTTGACAACAATACTTACAATTTTTACACCTTTTGTGATTACCAGATCCAGTGTATGACCACAACAGTGTGTGGGGCCCGTCACATGCTGAGTCAGACCAAAGGAATCAAATACTGCACACAGTTCTTTAGCATAGTTATTATTGGGATTGTCAATGTGGATGTTATAATCACCAGTTATGGCAAAACAGTCAAAATCAGTGGAGATTACTGAGATGAGTTCGCTAAAATCATCAATAAAGTTAGGAGAGTATCTTGGAGGTCTATAGATAGTTAAAAATAGTGTTCGAGGAGAACCTTGTAGCACAATGCCAAGGTACTCAAAAGAAGCAAAATCATCGAAGGATACTTGCTTACATTGAAATGTATCTCTGAAAATAGCAGCCACCCCTCCGCCTTTCCTGTCAACATGAAGAGCATTCATATACTTGAAGTACTGGGGAGCTGACTCTATAAGTACTGTTTCACTGCTGCCTTTTTCTAACCATGTTTCCGTTAAAAATATAAAATCTAGGTTATTAACAGTTATGAAATCATTAATTAGAAAAGACTTATTATTTAGGGATCTAACGTTTAAAAGGGCCATCTTGATAGTACAGTTAGAGGTGGGCATTGGGACAGTTGGGACTAAATGTGGGATGATAGAAAGATTAGCTAACTTCCTACCATGTCTGACATGAGTTTTTCTGGTTCTGTTTCTAAGCATGACTGGGATGGTAGAGTGCATGCGGCAGGGCCCCAGCTTGTTGTCAGGGCTAATGTGTGGAGCATCACTAAAGGAGCAGGGACCCGACTCATGTCAATTTATTGCCAGATTTGGGGATAGGTGGTGATGGTTCAGGGCTCGATGAGACCTGGGAGGTGGCTTAGGAGTGGTTGGTGGAGCTGTAGGGGGGGCTGCGGTGGGAGAAGGAACTCTCCGTCTGGGGAGGGGGATGGGGGGGGAGGTGGTGATGGCAGCCTCCCCCCCCATCTTTTTCTCAGAGGCAGCTGATGTGGGTGTCCCAACTTCGCTTTTTGGGTCAGTGGGATTTGCCTTGGTCTGTGTCTTCTCAAATGCAGTTGGTGTGGGCGTCCTGAGCTTGCTTTTTGGGTCTGTGGTGGGTGCAGCGGATTCCATGGTCTGTGTTATCAGAGACACAGTGTTCTGGGCTGTTGCGCTTGTTTTGATACCAGAGAGAGGTGCATTAGATAACACCTGCTGAGCTATCGAGGACACGGTGTTCTGGGTTGTTGTGTCTGCTTTAAGGGCACAGCGAATGTTCAAGGACAAGATGTTTTCACCAGCTCTGTTCAGTTGAGATCTGTTTTTCCTAAAAAGGTGGTGTTGCTTCCAGAAATGGTCCAAGTTGTCAATAAACTTCACATTCCATTTAATGCAGGCCGAAATCAGCCATGCGTTAAATCCAAATGTTCTGGAGAATTTTTCTGAGCTCATTTTTATTGCAGGTAGAGGGCCGGAGATGTACATCTTAATGTCAAGAGAGCTAACAGCTTTTAACAGAGCCTCAAAATTATTTTTCAAAGTTACTGATTCTGGCTTATGGGTGACTTCTACCTGCAAAATAATATTGCTTATGCTTGGATTGGAAGCCATAATGACAGTGATTTCGTCCGCGATGTCAAGAGGTAATTTATTTGGAAAACAGTAGCTTTTGATGTCATTACCTGCAATCTGATGTGTGTCTTGAGTAGAAGAGGTAATAAAAGCAGTGGTGGTGGGGGGCTTCGTTGCCTTGACAGATGGCGATTCTGGCTGTGATGATAGTGGTAGGAATCTGTTTCTCAGTTTAAGCTTTCCGGTCCGAGGGAAACAGCTTTCTTCTTGTTTTTTCTTCCCACTGGTGGAAAGTTATCTTTGTTACTCCTTGTTGCGTTAGCAGATAGTTGCGTAACGTTAGCATTTGGTAGTGGAAGCAACCCAGTGTTGGTACCCACTGTTTTGCAAGTTGTTAGCCTAGCCGTGGGTGACGGATTCCGAGAAGGCAATTCATTTATAGATCCATCTTCTTGCATTCTAATCTTTGTCTCAAGAACAGTAATCCTCTGGAGATGCCTGTCGCAATCTTTGCAGTGATTCATTTTGCCCGTTTGTGTGTTGTTTTTTGTTGTTTTTTATTTTTTTAAAAGATAAAATTAGTAAATAAAAAATAAATAGATTTAAAAGATGTAAAATGAAATAAGTAAAACAATAAAATGAATCAGCTGTAAGCAGATGGAAAGAAAATAAAGCAAAGAAAGTAAAGCAAAGCAGGAGCAGCAAGAAAATGCGTCCTCTCTTCAAGGCTGTCTGTCAATGTAATGTTACACTTAATGTACAGGTCAGCTAATAGTTGTGGATTGCCTTGTACTTGAACCAAAGAGAGCACAACCAAAGGCATCGTCAAGTGGCTCATACGTGAAAAACCAGGAGAGAAGACTGGGGAAAACTAATTTCTCACAGGAAATAACAGAATATTTACCAACATGTCAATTCGCACAGGATTGCTTTAACCTGGGGTTAATTTTACAGGGCATTTAACAGTAGGTAGGCCTAAAAGACGCCGGAATCTTTACTGGCGCGGGAGCGCGATGTCGCTAAATGGGTCTAAAAATCTAAGTCAAGTTGGCAAGTGTGGTCACATTCTCACAAGGGAAGTTTGCAAGTGAAGTTTAGAACATTCAGAGGGCAGAACATTTAACAGATTGGACCGCAGCCTAGATTAGATGCACTTAGGGGTAGATTTACTAAAGGATTGCCTGTCCAAATTAAAAAAAACTTACCACCCACAAAACAATCGTGCGAGGTGATCAACTAATGAGGTGCAAACTGGACTATGGGCCCTATCTTACACCCGGCGCAAAGCGGCGCTAACCCAAACGCAAGTGTCTTTGCTATTTTACACCCGGCCCTGGGTTCATTATAACGCCTAGCGCTTACGTCGTTTAACTACCATGTATTCTTGCGCCCGTTGCAAATGAACTGGGCGTGTTGGTCTTAAGATGAGGAGTGGCCAGGATTATTTTTGGCATATTGCTGTCTTGAGCCAGCAGAAAGCGCTTGCGCTAGAACCACCACAAACCTGGTCTAAAGTCATGTCGCAGTTGTTTGTGTGTTAAGTGTGTCTACATAGGCGTGTGCACAACGCGCGTACCCTCCTGTCTGTTACACACAGGGGCGCGCACAAGCATGACTAAAATAACAAGATTACAATGTGAAATATTATTATTGTGTAGGCTATATCAAAAAATGCATAATAATAAAAGGGTCCATAGCCTACCTTTCCCTCAGCGAAGGGGAATGCCACATTGAATTGCTTTCTGCCCACTCCATCAACATCCAGGCGATGTGCGATGGTACGGGACATTGGTTATCCATTAAAAAGGAGCTGATAACACCTATATCAAGCCTAATGCGCAAATTGTCATTTACACCTAATGCGTGAATTGTCATTCAATGGAAAACTCACGCACGGCAATAGACGGACATTTGAGTTCTGAAAATGCGCTTCAGATGTCATTACAATACAGCTCTGTTTATCTAGGAATACAGCCTGTAAGTAAATAGAATGGTTTGTGACTGAAAACAGTTCGAAACCTTGTCCAGTGAATATTGCATTTATTGTTTTTCAAATAGCCTAGGCTACAGCGGATTCGCTGTGCATAAGGTTTTTTCGATAGCCTATGGTTAAAAAATGTCACCATGTTAACTAAATTGTAACCTTAGCTATTCTCTGTCCTTCATATTTTTTTTAATTACAGCGACCAGGTTTCCATACTGTCAGCTTAATAAAAACCAAGCTGATTTCACCTGTTATTCCATAACTGAACAAAACGATTTTAAAGAGAGTTAAGTGTCTAATTAGAAACGAAAACAAATTTGCAGCACGTTACACAATTAATTCACAATTCATTTTAATGCCATTCTCTGCATGTGCGCTGCATGTTCTCTGTTTCCCCTGCTGTAAGTCACACATTTCACGGTCTTCCTGGGAAAGTGGATTGTTTTAAAGCATTACGCTACGAGTAAAACAGGTTGGTCACATTTCCATAAACAGGACATATGAAACAGAAATATGTGTGAACATATGGGTTGCCAACCTGACATCTTTATTGTATTTAGTGTCATCATTAAGGCAAAATAACAGTATTTATGTTATTAATCAATATTACTATGCAGGTAGCCTAATGAACTTCTGATGAAGCTTGAACTTCGAGAACTCCATGAGAACAGCCTCATGGAATTGATGTTTGACACTTTCATTGCATAATCAAACGAAATTTGCTGAACAAGCAGGTTAATTTGGCGTTTTCTAAGGTGAGACTGAAGCCATTGATAGCTTATTCTCAGCTGTTGCAGGTCCTTTTAACAAAATTTAACCGCTTATATTTTGTAAAATAACAGCCCTGTCGGGAATTACCGGGAACTCATAGGCTAATGGTTAGTCAGAATAATATTGATCATACTCAATTTAGCCTATTCCTTGATCACACTAAACACGCACGAGCATGTTTGTTTCGCCATCAAGCAATCCGCCAAGGTGGAAAAGCAGGCTTTTAACGGAATGGGATATGACATTTGGATTGGTTTATTGTATGTCACGCCCAAGACACACCTATAATTAATGAAGCGACTAGGTTCACCCCATTTGCAACTTGCGCCGTGCTTAGTGCCCAAAAAACGTGCCGATAAAATAGAAAAAGTGGACCTGGACACGCCCAAAATGGAATTTACACCATGCGCTAAGACCAAGCGCCAAGATCACCAAGATAGAGCCCTATGTGTGTTAAAATTTAAAGATATATGGATTTTTCATTTTTGCAGGTTAGCCTGAATGAATATGCAAAATTGGGCGTCCCTTTCGTGAAATAGTGGGAGGAGGTCATGCAAATAAATTACTGTAGCATGTGTAATGTGATTTACTAAGCCCGAAAGTAATTTTAGGAAATGTAATTGCATGTGCATTTTAGTAGTCTACAAATGGGAAGCAGGTATTAAAAGACATGCAATCAATAAGATGACGGCTGCCATTGTAGCAAGAAGGATTTGTCGTAACAACGCAAGCCCACAATATAGAGAGAAGGTATTTATTTAACAGTAAGATATAAATACATTTTTAAATCATGGAGCAGATTGTGTGATAGAATACAAGAGTAACTAGTATTTGAATCAAACAAGCAATACAACGTCTATTATAACAAACAATGAATAGAATAGAATAACCTTTATTTTCCCTTTAGGGAACTTCAGTTGTACCCACCAGCAACAATAAAAAAGACATAGACAGTGGGGCAGACCCACAACACACAAACAAACACACCAAATAAAAACATTCAATATCAAATTAAGTGAATTAAAGTTGAATACAGGCTGCCATGATTAAAAATAGCCACCGCTGTCCCGAGATGTCCAGTGTCATTTAGCAGTCCAACACACAAACGCCGCCTCCATGACTTTCCTCCATCCACGCAGTGTTGTGGTCTTTGTACACTGTCGAAATGGAGCACCGAACTGCCTTCCCACTCGTTGCCTCACTCCTCCCCCGCACCATCTTCTCCTTCCCTTCCATGGTTGCCCTTTGAAGACCGCCAGCACTCCCGGATCAGTCCCGACATCTTCAACTCCGGTGAAGAGCGATGGTAAACTTTGTTGCTGGAGATCCAACGGACATTCCCGAGCATATGTTGCGAATGCGTCTCCATGGTGACAACCACAAACAAAATTATCCCGACTAGACAATTCGCCAATATCATCAAAACAATAAAAAAAAATCTCCAGCCCGCCTCCCCGCACAACAGACACACAGTGCATGAAAAAAACAAAAGACAAAAGCCAGACACAACAAAATACATTCAAATGTACAAACACAAACACGAGAGACAGCTGGACTACATGTCGCCATTACAGCGCCACATGACGTCAATAACAAAGCAAATAAAAACTTTATCAAAATAAAGCCCGTTATCAGATGGAAATGTGATTTTATGTGTCACTCATGGCGCGAGTAATGCTAGTAAGCATAGTTACTAGGGGTGTCACGATACCGATTCGAAATCGAAAATCGATCGAAATAAGCGTTCGATTCCGAACTTCGAAATCACAAGCTGGTTCGCGATTCTCCAAGTTTTTTTTTCCTCTCCACCCCCGCCCCCCGCGCGCTCTTCTTAGCCTTTCATGTGATGGGTAAAATGTAAAAAAAAGTAGCCTACTTGGCCATCTCTAATGTAAGCGTTTCCGACAAAACTAAACTTGACGCCTTCCACTGCATTTTGTTCGTCCACGCAGGCGTGCGTCCGAAGAAAAAAAAACAACGATATTTCAAAGAGGACACAGCTGCTAGTTAACGTTAGCTTACCGGTAGCCTGCATTACTTTTCAACACACCATGGCCACTGCCGGAGTCGGAGATGGAGAAACAGAACTGGAAAATCCTCCTGCTTCCCTCAAGTCACCGGTGTGGCAACATTTTGCCTTCCCCGTGAGTTATATAAACAACGAACACGTCATTGACAAAAAAACGACAGTTTGTCGGCTATGCTACACGCGAGTACCATACACCACCTCAGGCAACACGTCAAATATGGCAGGACACATTCGCAGGCATCACAAAGAAATAGATTTGACTGGGAAAAAAACATTGACACAGGCAACTCAAATGACAACCCAAATGACAGTTGTCAGGGCATGAAAAAAAACGTGTAAATAGTTAATAGCGTGGTACATGTTCAACTGTTTATTATTTCAGATATTAGTTTGTTAAAGCTGTTTATTCTAGAGTCTAGTTTTGATAAAGCTCTTAACTGTTTAGGTGTGTTTAAATATTCTCATATTTTTGTTATTATTTATAATTGTTATTATTCAAATAAAAATTACTTATTGAGAAACAAGTATTTTTTTTTACAAATCAAGACTCGATAGTCTAACAATGGCATAGCCATTAGCTAGACTATAGTGCTGGAAAAAAAATCGAATCGAATCGTGACCTTAAAATCGAAAGTCAAATCAAATTGCGGATTTGGAGAATCTAGACACCCCTAATAGTTACTATCATTTCAGTCCTGAAAAATATCCGTAACTCCTGGCAGAAACTAAGAGACATCCAGTGAAACGGTTCATATTAAACCACCCAGCTTAATCAGTTTAATAGTGGCCTATACTTACACTGTAAAAAGAATAGCATATCATAAAAAACGGCAGCAATGTTGCCAGTGACAACGAAGGGCGAAAACTGTATGAATGCTGTTACTTCAGTGAAACCATGCAACAGTTGTTTTACAGTGTAGGCTACTGTGAAAAAATACTGTATATTTCAAGTAAAATGTTTGCAGATTTTTTCAGAGCACTGTCAACATCATGTAGAATAATGGCAATAACTAACAGTCATCCCCTAAAATAACAGGAATTATACATTTTCTTCCATTCATTAAATGGTTTTTCACTGGCAACATTGCTGCCAGTCTTTTCACCGTGTTCTTTTCCAGTGTAACCAATCCAATTATATCACTAATGTATCACTGCATTATACTTCCTGTTGTTTGTTTTGTTTTAACTTTGCTGGCATTTTGCCAAGTCCACTGTTTTTAATTTGACTGTCTTGTTTTATGCCCTGTAAGGTGTCCTTGGGTGTCATGAAAGGCGCCCCAAAATAAAATGTATTATTATATTATTATTATTATTATAATTATGCAAAATCTTTCATTTAAATATGGCTATTTGTGGCTGGAGTAATTTACTTAATTTGATCACCCACAAAGTGTGAAATGATGACGTGCAAATATTTTGGCTGCACATGCAAAATAACACCCCTTATTTGGGATCTTAGTATATCGACCCCTTAGTATGTTAAATTGTTGATGATCAAGTCCGATTGTGATAGCCAGCCAAAGTGATACACTTTTCCCCCCAGGGTTGCACACACATTCTCTTTTGTTTACAAACAAGAAATGGGTCTATACACTTCTGTGGTGTTTCCCCACCTTTTTTTGGATTCACCAGATAACTTACTTGAGTTGAATGGACATTGACTCAACCCTCACAATTCTGAATTAGAAAAAAGTCAGTGGGCTCTATCTTGGTGATCTTGGCGCTTGGTCTAAGCAGTCCATTTTGGGCATGTCCAAGTCCACTTTTGCTATTTTAACGGCGTGTTTTTTGGGCGCTAAGCACGGCGCAAGGTGCAAATGGGCTCAACCTAGTCGCTTCATTAATTATAGGTGTGTCTTGGGCGTGACATGCAATAAACCAATCAAAATGTCATATCCCATTCCCTTTAAAAGCCTGCTTTTCCACCTTGGTGGATTGCTTGATGGCGAAACAGACATGCTCATGCGTGTTTAGTGTGATCAAGGAATAGGCTAAATGGAGTATGATCAATATTATTCTGACTAACCATTCCTATGAGTTCCCGGTAATTCCAGACAGGGCTGTTATTTTACAAAATATAAGCGGTTAAATTTTGTAAAAAGGACCTGCAACAGCTGAGAATAAGCTATCAATGGCTTCAGTCTCACCTTAGAAAACGCCAAATTAGCCTGGTTGTTCAGCGAATTTCGTTTGATTATGCAATGCAAGTGTCAAACATCAATTCCATGAGGCTCATGGAGTTCTCGAAGTTCAAGCTTCATCCAAAGTTCATTAGGCTACCTGCATAGTAATATTGATTAATAACATAAATACCGTTATTTTGCCTCAATGATGACACCAAATACAATAAAGCTGTCAGGTTGGCAACCCATATGTTCACGCATATTTCCCCTTGTTTTATAATGTCCTGTTTATGGAAATGTGACCAACCTGTTTTACTCGTAGCGTAATGCTTTAAAACAATCCACTTTCCCAGGAAGACCGTGAAACGTGCAACTTACCGCAGGGGAAACAGAGAACATGCAGCGCACATGCAGAGAATGGCATTAAAATTAATTGTGAATTAATTGTGTAACGTGCTGCAAATTTGTTTTCGTTTCTAATTAGATGCTTAGTTCTCTTTAGCCCTTAACAGCCTGAACTATGAAATAATTGACAGAAAATTCTAATTTTTTGAAATTGAAGTGGTTATTAGGCCTCTTAACAAAATGCAATAAAAAAAAATACATTTATATTTGCATATGTGATTTTTTCTTTGTATCACATTTGATACATCAGGCATAATATGCACTTTGGTAACAACTTATTATTTGTAAACAAAAACACACCTTTTTCTTTTCAATAATAACATGTGTCTTAACTTCAATTGGTTTTGTTCTTTTTTTCCAAACAGCTACCCTTTTTCAACCTTCCTTTTCAACCTTCTTTTATTTCGCTTTGTGGTGTGGAACGAAACAGTTTCTGTCCTTGTTCAGGCACAGGTGGACACTACATTTCCTACAGTAGACATGTGAGAAGTGATTGCCTGTGCAGTATTTGCATCTCTGCCGGGTTTCCCATGTTGGAAAGTGATCAATGTGTAAGACGGGAGTCAATGTGGGAAAGGCTGCCATGTGTGAAGAAACTTCAAAGGACCAGAGGGCCTTGTAATGAAACAATATAACTCTGACTTCCTTTGGGTTTTCATCCCATTTGTTCTCAAGGATGTTCTCACCTGGAAGTGACTGTGATAAGAGGAAGTTGGACTGTTTGGTCATGGGTGTGTTTGTGTGTTCTAGGGGCACTTATGGCAGAAGAGGCCATTAAGCCCCTGGCCAAAACAATACATCTGGGATCTGTCCCGTCTCTCAGGCTGACACCTCAGTTCATTGCACCCCCCTTCTCTCCTGGGTTAAGCAGAAACTTCAGTTTAAATGGTCAACAGACCCGGTACAACTTACAAACCTTGCACATGTGATTCTTATATTGTTACATTATGTCTTATGTAGTAGTAACAGGAATTGCATGTAAAATGGTTCATCAGAAGGGAATTTTCATGACAACTGCAACATAATAATATTTAATCTGTTAATAATAATCATAATGGTAAGCTGTTTGGTATGGATGTAATCCAGTAAAATCAAGGAATCAAATGAGATACATTTCATACCAAATGGAGTTTAATAAAACATAGTTCCAATAACTCAGGAAAAACTGTAACACTGGAATGTCCTCTCTGGTAATCAACTCCTTTTCCCCTCACCCTACTCAGCAATGGTGGGGGTCTAGATTCCTGATTCGACCACACCTCCAGGTTAATTTATGGCACTGCCGCCTGGTGCAAATGCAGGGGTTTGGCTTAAAAGAAAGGGAAACAAACCGATCTGGGAGCATCGTAACCGATCTCCCACACCGTGCAGATTGTGCGCATACTCTATGTGTTTGTGTTTGGAGAATCGTAACTGATCTCCCACACCGTGCAGATTATGTATGTATGTATGTGTGTGTAGCTGAAGCAGGCCGGTAAGATATTTACTCTGTGTTTCTTTTCTTAATTTGTATGTTTTGTAATTGACCTAATTTTAAGATAATGACCTACCTGCCTGTGAATAAATTCTTATTATTTTAACTTGCGTGGTCTCCATGACTCTAATCCTTTTTTATACCCTTTCAGCCTAAATTACGACTGAATACTCGGGGAAAATTCTGACCAATGACCAACTGATCAGTGGCGGGGTACAGAAAGTGGAATGACTAAGTTGGATAGGCGGCTAAGGTCGGCCATTAACAGGATTAGTTGAATGCACGGCTCTGGGAATTTGACGTGGAGAGCCCATGGACGTTTTACGTCGGTTCTTGTCAAATTAGCCTTAAGGAGCCCTTTGAGTGCACACTGACCTGGGCTCGCAACTATCGATGTAAAATATAATACATGTATTGTGTTGGCCAGACCCCAACCTCTGAGTTTCTCCACCGAACTGAGATTCGGCAATAGTGCTAATCCCGGGAGCATATATTGAGTAATGGTGGCATACAAGGAAGAGTCGAGTGTACTCACTCTGAGCTTCACGCATGATTAAAGTAAATTCTAAATTATATTTTAATATAGAGTCGAGTAAACCAATTGTAACTGTTACGCTTACTGTTTGGGATCATAGATATATTCAATGTGTCGTTCAGCTCCTGTGTGTGTGTTCTAATGCTTCCATTGGAATATTGACATTTGGACGACAGGTCGGATATATCCGTAATGACAACATGGCCCCGTTTACGAACGGAGAATTATAAGAATTGTACTGATCCGTTTCAGGCCTGTCTTAAGCGGGATATGGAGCAGCGCATTCATATCTGACTCATGGCGACGGACTCAGTAAATTCTTAAATGTACTTGTAATATATACATGACCGGAGGATAAATCACTGAACTCTTTTTTATTTACATCACAACAGAAAAGGAAAAACATATTTACTCCTTCCCCTCCAGCTATTCCCTCATTGGTCTAGCTGTGCGGGTTCTACAAATGCCATCCTTTCGCACATCTGGAGGCACACTAGAGGTTGGCCTTTTCCGAGGTGGTGGTGTTTCGGCTTCTGGAGAGGATAGTGGTCTGCCACACTTGACTTGGCCTTTTCCTGCCCTAATGAGAGAAGTGGCAACAGAAGCCTGAAACTTTCGCAGGGGCATGGTTTTGTTCTGAGGCTCCAGCTTCTTCTGGTCTCTTCTGTAGAGGATCCATGCATTTATGACTGCCACTGTGACAGTGTGCCACCAAATGTACATGTACCATCTTCTACATTTGAAGCTGTACTTGTAGAGGGCAGATAGCATATCTTGGAGGTCAACACCTCCCATGAATGTGTTGTACATTTCAACTATGGCTGGTCGGGGAACCATAACATATGTTTTGGTTTTGCGATCCCAACGTTTCACTTCTCCTTCTGGTTCGATGCCAACAAAAGAAGACAGTAGGTTCACAGCTTTATTGTCACACCATCTGACTATGATGATGTTTTCCTGGTTGACTCTGAAATCCATGGACCCTCTTCCTTTCTTCTTCATTTCTTTTTCCTCCATCATGTTGCAGTCTTGTACCCTGTTCATTCGGAAGACAGCCTCAACGTGTCTGAAGATGTGCAGATAATGGCTAGCTGACTTCAAAGACAAGACAATTCAATCACTAATAAATTGGACATTGTGTAACGTTAGCTAGTACCATTGCAGTTTCTAGTAGCACAAACCATGGCATCTGTTAGCTAGCTAGCTAGCTATGTTAGCAGGCAATGCTAAATAGTTAGTGCTAGCATAGTACTAGATAGTGCTAGCAATACAATAATCATTCAATGATTTACCGCAAAATTACCTTATAAATATTTGCTCTACAGATCACATTTCAAACTTTAATTACCTTAATCAAACCATCAAAATAGTTTAGTATGCACTATGGTAGGAATAATGCATATTGCACAAAGAAAAACAATACAATGATTATTGAGTAAAATTGCCCTTTTATATACATTATACCTGCTGTATCAAATTTGCTACACACATTTTCCACTCGTTTTTACCATAAACTAAAATGCAAAATGTAAAGTAATTATGAGTTGCTTCAGCTTATCTAATCACTCATTTTGAAATATTAGTAAAGATATAAATGCAAAACTCACCGTAACCTCCTCAAAACAGAAAATTATATTGGGTGGTGAAAAATGCTGGTGATTAATTAGAAGCGACCATTTTGTGACATACGGTCTGAGGCACTCTGAATACTTGCAATGCAAAAGTTATCCACCAGGGGGCAGCGGGCATGTATCAGATTGTATACAACAGGTTTTTGAGCAAAGTATTGATCATATTGATGATGTAATAGGTCTCTGAAATCATCGTATCAAATATGATACAAAAGGCGATTAAGAAATAGTTTTGTTCATTTTGTCATGGTTTTTTACCCTTTTTCCCTTGCGGTCGTTTTCCTCGGTTGCCATGCGTGGACGCTGCTCTTTTAGTGGAGTTTTGGCTCCGCCTCGTGTCTTTCGCGGAGTTCTCATCAGCGTTCACACGTGTGTGTGGTTGCCTGAGAGCTACATAAGCCTCCGTTTCCTTCGTTCAGGGCTTCGATATTGTTTTGCGTTATTTGCACTGTTTTGTATACCGTTTTGGTATTCAGTGTTTGTTGGGTGTGTGTTTTTGTGCCATTATGCTACTCGCCTGTTCTTACGCTTCTCGTTACCGAGGCAGGGCGTTTATTCTTTCTGGCTCTTCTTTAGTCACTTAGCTTGTAGAAGTATGGGACCGCAGTTCTCTGCTCTATTCGCCTTTCTATAGTCTCTCCTGAGAGAGACCGGGCGTTCACGCTTTTACTTAGTTACTTAGCTTGTAGAAGTATAGGGCAGCAGTTCTTTTTTTCCATTCGCCTTGTTTGGTTTTCTTACTGAGAAACCAGGCGTTTGTGCTTCTACTCATTTGCGTGTGACAGTGAGCCGGTTAGTAGCTTCGGTACGTTTATTCCGTTTTGTCTCCTTCTCGTCGACTACGTTTCCCCTTTGTTGAGAGGCAGGGTTTTATCTATACTGAGAGGCAGGGCGTGTATTTTCTACTAGGCTTGCGTTAGTTTTTTTTGCTAGTAAAGGTATGGGACGGCGGTTCACTGTTCTATTCACCTGTAAAATGTTTCTCTCTCCTGGGAGATCGGGCGTTTATCCCTTTATGTTTTTTGCATGTGACTGCGAGCCTATGAAAGTAGCCATTGAACGTTAGATCTCTGTTCCTTTCGCCTTCTCGTTACCTTTCCCTTTATTGAGATGTAGGGCCATTATTTTTCACGTCTTGCGTTTGGCACACTGCCGGTAGGTTAGGACATGGAGACTGCTTCCCTTTAATTCCTGCAGCAAGCAGTACCCTCTGTTTTAGAGTTAGGGAGTGATTTTTCGCTTGTTGCATTCTCCCTTGATTACTCTATTTTATGTCCTTTTGTTTGTTACCTATGAGGCAGCTCCTCTCGTTTCACGTTAGCATCTTGTTTGTTCACTGTTTTGTATACGTTTTGAGTATTCAGTGTTTTTTAGCTTGTTGTGTTTACTGAGCTTGAGATGTGTTGCTCTTGTGTGACGTTCGCCCGGTTATACGGGTCGTTTTTAGTTACGCCCCTTTTTTCCGAGTTCCCGTATTTCCCTCCAGTGAGAGTAGGAACTAGGTTATTTGCTTTAATCCTTATATTTCCCTATATATGGGGTCTCTCCGTATCAGTGGCTTTCGAGCTTAAAGAATCCCCTTGCTGCGTGTGGTCCCTCGAACCTCACACGTCACGCCCCCCATTACACAGTTATGGAATAACAGGTGAAATCAGCTGGGTTTTAATAAGCTGAGAGTATGGAAACCTGGTCACTGTAATTTAAAAAATATGAAGGAAGAAGAAGAATAGCTAAGGTTACAATTTAGTTAACATGGTGACATTTATCTCCGTTTTTTAACCATAGGCTATCGAAAAAACCTTATGCACAGTGAATCCGCTGTAGCCTAGGCTATTTGAAAAACAATAAATGCAATATTCACTGGACAAGGTTTTGAACTTTTTTCAGTCACAAACACCATTCTATTTACTGACAGGCTGTATTCCTAGATAAACAGAGCTGTATTATAATGACATCTGAAGAGCATTTTCAGAACTCAAATGTCCGTCTATTGCCGTGTGTGAGTTTTCCATTGAATGACAATTCACGCATTAGGCTTGATATAGGTGTTATCAGCTCCTTTTTAATGGATAGCCATTGTCCCATACCATCGCACATCGCTAAAGAGAAGACGCACGCTGTTGCCTGGCAACCATCTTCAGCCTACATGGAGACGTGGATGTTGCAATGTTTGAGAAGATGCCGTAACTGGGGACGCCGAGGACCGCCGCAGAGCGGCGGGGTTAAAAGATGCAGAAGGATAAATACCATGTCTCCATCTGCATCGCGAGAGTTTGAGTACCTGATGCTGGCAATCACCACAACCATCACGACGCTGCACTACTACTGAGTTTTGCGCTAACTTTGGTTAACAGACTGTCAGTAGTTTACCCGTAACTGGATCGATTGTAGCTGAATGACATCTAAGCTGCATTCTCGCTAGACCAGGGAGAGAAGACCTTTCTGCCATCTGGACGTGGGTCTGATTTTGGACATTTGCTGCCTGGTGAGAGCATGCAGCCTGTGTAGCCAAACTGTAAATATTGTCGAGTTGTTATAGATTTAGAGAATAGCTAAGTTAGTTCTTACCATAAGTGTCTGTGTTATTAAACATTTTGTCTTTTAAATCACTTTGCGCTTCACTGGGTTTATCTTTGAGGTTGTGGTTTGCGTTTAAGTGGCTTAGTGTTACCTCCACTACTGTACACCTGATTACTGCAACACAGGTGGATTTTGGGACGTAACAGGAACTCATAGAACATGGTTATAGTTGTAACCGTTCATTCTATTTAGTTCCTCTGACCATTAGGGTCGTCAATATGGATGACATACCCAAAGTGTCAGGAGGGACTATCATCCTTACGTGGATGTCAAGGCTGCAGGTAAGAAGGTTGCACCGACTGTTGAGCCTGGCGCCACATTGACATGATAAAACCTCATAAATGTGCATGGGGACGTCCACATCGCCGCTTCACAAATTTCTTCAAGAGGTACGCCATCCAGGGCTGCCCATGAGGCAGCTGGTGGATCGGCCTTGGATATCAATAGGAGAGGGTTTAGCGCTAGCCTCATAGGCCATGGCTATTGCCTTCACTACCCACCGGAGAGGCTTTGAGCCACGAGCGCTGTCCTTTTAGTCTTGTCATAGCAGACAAAGCGTTGCCCTGTACGTCTGAAGGAAGCAGTAGCTTTGACGTAGCATCGCAGCACCCGCACTGGACATGTCAGGTGTACGTTCCACAGGTCCTCTCCTGGCAGGGGGCGAAGCGCCGCCAGCTCGTTCGGCTGGTTGGTGTGAAATGCCAAAACAATTTTGGGCAGGAACGATGGATTAGGCCACAACGTGACTACTGAGTCGGCCGGTCTCCACCTTAGACACTCACTTTGTGCTGACCTATATTCTCTGTGGAAGTACGGCGGCGGAGCGATACTTTACGTTACCTACGAATTTAGTGCTGGCACTAGTCGACTACAACAACAAAGAAGAGCAACAAGTTGCAATGGCTACGTTCGCTCCACCACCGTACTTCCACAGAGAATATAGGTAAGCACAAAGTAAAGGATTCAATGATAGTTTGACTTCAAAAATGATGGTATAAACACTCAAAATAACCCTGATAGACTGTCGTCGTATTTTATTTGCTTTGGGTGCACTGTGGAGTGTTTAAGTGCGTTTGGTAGTGGATGCTACCGGTTACCTTAGAATTGTGCTAGCATTAGCAACGTGTGTGTGTCCAAAAGAAGGGACAGCATGGAATTAGCTGAAAATGGTTTCCATCAATCAACTACATCATGGGTAAGTTGTAATTGAGACATTACGTCCAAAATTCCAAACTATCCCTTTAAGGCTGATCGTCTCGAGAGGCTTATAGGGCTGAACCGTGAGCACTCGTGGTACCAAGGGGAGATCACCAGAGGGAGCTACCAGTGACCTCGCAGGTCTCCGCCGCCGGGCACCCTTCATGAACTGGCTGACAAGGTAATGGCTCCCTGCAGGCTTGTTATGTACCCAGACATGCCTGCTGAATATGGCAGTCTCCGTTTTCAGTGTGCTGGCTGCTTTCTCGTTATCAAGTAAGGACTGTAAAAAGTCCAATAGTACAGGAATCGGACAGTGTACGGGGTCCGAGCCTTCTCTTAGCACCATGTGCTGAATTGCTGCCACATATACCCATAGGCCCTCCTCATTGAGGGGGCTCTGGAGTTGAGTAGCGTCCGCTGGACGGGGGAGCCGCACTCCGTTATCGATCGGTCGGGCTCCACAGCAGCCATAACCAGAGACTCATCATGTTTAGTCGAGGGCGCCAAACAGTGCTGCTCTGTTGTGATAACCGTTCCTCCCGCACTTGAATTTTCCAAGGTGGATCGTAAACAAGGCAGAGGACCATGGGAAACCAGGGTTCCATTGGCCATCTGGGGGCTACCAGCAGGAGCTCATGGTGGCTCGTGCTGAGCCTGTGCAGAGTCACATTGATCAGCGACTCGGGAGGAAGCGCGTATAGCAGGCCGTCCGACCATTCACGCGCTAATGCGTCTATCCCCAGGGGATTCGAATACTCATTCAGGGCGAACCCCTGGGGGCAATGAGTAGACTCTTGAGAGGCGAACAGGTCTGTTTGAGCAAGACCGCAGCGCCGCCATATGTCCTCCACCACCTTGGGGTGGAGACGTCATTCGCCGTGATGAATCCCCTGGCGAGATAGTACATCTGCTGTGCCATTCTGAATACCTGGTAGGTGAATGGCACACAGGGAGGTAAGTCTGGGAAGTGCCCATGTTAGCAGGCGCTGGGTCATTTCCAACGATCGGCGGGTCTTTAGACCGCCCTGATGATTTATGTGATATACTGCTGAGGCGCTGTCTGACCTCACTATCACATGTTTGCCCTGTAGTACGGGCAAGAAATGTCTCAGTGCTAGAAATACTGCCTGGGGTTCGAGCACGTTGATATTGCCCAACTGATGCAGTCGAGTCCATAACCCCTGAGCTGGGAGGTGCTGGCCATTCGGGACCCCTTCTTTCAGGCGGCTCAATCGTCGCCATGGGCAAAAGTAGCTGGCAAAATTGACACGTTACCCTGATTCAGGTATGACGGTCCCACCTGGGGTGCGAGAGACTTGGCGTTCAACCAGCGTTGAAGTGGCCTAGCTGTCAGAAGTCCGAGAGGTACAACTACTGAGGCGGCCAAGATTAGGCCCATAAACCTCTGAAAAGTCCTAATTTTGAGGAACCGATTCACTTGGAACAGAGACACCGTGTCGAGCACAGTGCTGTATTGGAATCAGCTGGCTCTTGCCGTAATTGGCGTCGATGTCCAACTCCGTGCTCCAACATCTCGACAGTGTGTAGAAAGCGTTGTACCGTACTATTGTGCACATACCAGCCAATCATCTGGGTATGATATGATTCTCAGCCCCCTCATAGATAGAACCACGCTCATGGGATGTGGAAAATACACATCTTTCAAATCCACAGCCATGAACCAATCTCCTGTATGTACGGCGTGTATAATGTTCAAACATCCGGAGCATCCGGAAAGTGTATCGTTTTAGATATATATATATTTAGGTCTCTCAGATCCAGTACCAGTGAGAGCCTTCCAATTCACCAACTGGTGTCAGCAGCCTGACCACCAGATGGACCTATGTTCTTATGTCGTGAGTACGATACCATTACATGTTACTTGAAGGAACGGGCAGACGGACGATGAAAAGCTCCCCTGCCATACGCAGGCTGTGTGTCCCTACTAATCATTGGTTGAGACCAGCGCACACCAAAATGTTGAGGGGGGGGGGGCCTCTGCCGCTCCCTGTGTCTTAATGCCTCTCCAGACTGTTCCAGTGCCTGTCTGGCTGCTTCAGTGAAATCCCGGCCGAAAACAACTGGCAGGTCCCTGATTGTTCTCAATGTGGCGTCTCGTAGGGGCGACTGAGCCAACCACATTTGACGCCGAATTTCCGTGAGCAGGGACATTACTTGGCCTAATTCACGGGTCAATAAACGAAAACGCTTGAAGCGATGCGTCACTCAATGAGGTATCAACCTCTGCACTAAGCATCGTCAGTGACTGCCCTTGACAGCGAATTACCAATTTGCACCGCTGTGACAGTCGCTTTATATGTTTTATAGAGCAAATCATCTGTTACTCTGCGTTGTGGCCTAGGGCAACGGGCGTCTGCCTGGACCGCTCCTGCAGGGACACCACTAATGCCACAATGGCAGGTTCCACCAAGGGCTTTTTTGGTCCCGCCCATGGCCCGCCGTGTCTGACATGGATGCAAACGTCCTATAATCTTTGGCCAGCCGATACATATCAGGGCATGCCAGCCCTTATTAAGCTCCGCCCGAAAATCGTCTGATGCTGGCATGGCAAATTGTGCCCCCTGAGGGGCCTGTCAGTGAAACCTAGACGCCCCCCAAAGTGGTGGCCTGAGGCATCTCGCACATGCGTGCCAAGGCCGCGCGGGGAATGGTTTCTAGAGAGGCAAAGTATCCAAGCCTCTTCACAACCCTCTGTCAAATTGGTCTGCTGTCTCGGACCGACTCTGACTAAAGTAGGTGTTTGACGCTGCTGTAGAAAGGGCATAAAAAACCATCACAATCAGCTGTTGCGCTGCCGCGCATAGCTGCGTAACTTCCGCGGATACGTTGCCGCCCTTGCCAGCCTTGCCCTTTTTCCGTGCAGGGTGGCGGGAGTACCCTTACATTTCGGTGCAACCTCCTAGGGGAAGCCGAGGCAGATAATGTAGTGAATCACGTCTACTTCTGCCTTATAAACCAATCGATGTAGCACCGCGCTAAACGATTGGGAAGCCTCACTGGCATGCTTCGCAGCCAGTACCCGATTTAGAATCAAACACCCGGAGCCATAGCTCACCGGTTGTATGGCAGCAGATTTCACTGGGGAACACTTTCCATGCCCAGGTTCGATCAATAGAATCTCGTGCCTTAGTACAATAAAGACTGCCTGCCGACGATAAAACATGGCAGTGGTCTTAAGTAAGGATCGAGGCAGATAGTGGCAGATAGTGCAGCGAAGCACGCGCACTCTGCCTTATAAACCTATCTATGTAGCATCGTGCTAGCCGATTGGGAAGCCCTTACTGATGTGCTCGCAGCAGTCAGTACAGGCTTTGAATCAATCACCGGAGCTGTAGCTCACGATCAACGGAATTCCATGCGTTAGCAAAAAATAAAGAGCAGCCGTGGACGATAGAAAGTGGCGGTGGTTCTATCCAGGCAGATCAAGTCCAGGCAGATAGTGTAGCAAAGCAACGCATACTCTGCCTTACAAACCAACGAGGTAGTACGAGAACTGTAGCTCTCCGCTCGTGCGGTAACAGATCTCACTGGGACACTCACCACGCCCAGGTTTGATCAATAGAATCTTGTGCTTTAGTACAATAAAGAGTAACTGCAAACAATAGACCGTGGCAGTGGTCTTTAGCAAGGGAAGTTGAAGCAGAAAGTGTAGCGACGCATGCGTACTCTGCTTTATAAACCAATCGCCGTAGCACTGTCGCTAGCTGATTGGAAAGCTTCACTGGTGTCCTCTTGCAGCCAGTGCACACTTAGAATCAATCATCGGAGCTGTAGCTCAATGGTTGTGCGATAACGGATCTTCCACGTTGGCACAGGATGATGAGCAGCGGCAGACGATAAAATGTGGCGGTGGTCTTTTTCAAGAAGTCGAGGCAAATAGTGTAGTGAAGCACGCATGCTCTGCCTTATACACCAACCGATGTAGCACCATTGCTAGCCAATTGGAAAGCCTCACTGCTTGCGCAGCCAGTGCAGACTTAGAATCAAGCCGCAGCTTGCCGATTGTTTGGTTGCCGATCTCACTGGGATATACTTACCACGCCCAGGTTCGATCAATGGAATCTCATGCCTTAGCACAATAAAGAACACCCGCAGATGGTAAAACGTGGTGGTAGTGTTTAGTAGGGGAAGCCCAGGGAGATAGTGTAGCGAAGCACACGTACTCTGCCTATAATCACAGAAAGAAACAAACCTGTATTTTGCTGTATACAAACGTGGCTTTATATATAGCACACGTGGCTACCGCAACAGTATCCAAGAGCCGACTATCCGAACAACATAGCAAAGTTATTCGCGGATGGGTCGGGTTATTCGCTTACCGGCGCCTTTTGGAGGACGATTAGAATCGTAAGAACGAAAAAAAACGTAGCCCCGACCGAAGTCACAAGGCGATAGGGGATTCGCACAGGAAAACAGTCTCACATTTCACTATGCATTGGCGAGGAAATTGAAGAGGACTTCCGCAGTGATGCTCCCCCATTTATGGGAGGAATTGCGTCACTACGCGGGGGTCATGTACCATGACAATCTCGATGCATCTGGCCCCAGAAGGCCATCTATATTGATGACCCTAATGGTCGGAGGAACGAAATAGAACTCTGTATCAGTTACTTGAGAGATAACTGAAGATTGAAAGTGTGAGTCTTCACTGAGATTTTATTCCTTCATGTAACATGTAATAGTTGTAGGACTCCTTGCTGTATTGCTGTATTATATATAAATATATTATAAGTCCCCATGCAGTAATTTTTTAAATAGGGTTTTAGAGCCTGCCACTATTGGTGGAGACAGGCTGGAAATTTCAAGTCATTCCAACATTCTGTTGAAAACATATATTCCTTTATCTACCAGCAAAGCAACCTGTGCCTCTACCATTTTATTGGCATTTATAAATGTATTTATTTGTGCTGTATTTCATATTTTTCATATAAGATAGAGTATAAGGTGTACTTTTGGCCATGCCTGAACATGGGCTTAATCTCCCCCAACACAAATGGCAAGGTTGATTTTGAAAAGTCCGATGTTGCTGTATGATGTAGTAGGTATAGTGGGGTAACAGTTTCCTTTCCAGTGTTCAAACCTTTGCACTAGAACCCAACGTTTATGTAACCTTCTTTGCATGCTAGATTTACATTCTTGCTAGCCTATCCACTCAAGTGCTGTATCTGCACACACAGCATGTTGTAGGTAGAACCTGACTTTTTAGTTTGAGTGGCCATGATGTTACAAAAAATAAATCTTAATCTTAGGCAGTTTTGTACATTATATTGGAAACTAATAAATAAAACACATGTTAAAGTGCTATGCTGTATAATGCAGACATTCAGTAAGTATGTAATCATCATGCTCTTGCAGGTAAAAAGAAAGGCTTGCTAGCTTGCCACTTGGCACAGGGAGCATAATATATGCCCTTGCACTACAAACAAAACAATTATGAAAGCTTTCGGTCAACCTGGCCCTGATAAAACACCATATTTATTGTACCGATCTGGGGCTGTGTGGTATGAGGGATGTGAGCCGGTGCACATTTAGAGAACGTCAAAAATGGCCCTTCAGTAATAGCATCCTGATTGCATATACAGTGCACTCCAAAAGTGTTAGGACAGTGACACATTTTTTGTTGTTGTACTGGATTTGAAAAGGAATAGTGACTATGAGGTCAAAGTACAGACTTTCAGCTTTAATTTGAGGGTTTTTACATCCATATTGGGTGAACCATGTAGCAATTGCATCTTTACACATATTCCCCTCATTTTATGGAACCATAAGTAATTGGACAAATTAACATAAACTTAAATAAAGTCATCATATTTAATATTTGGTTGCATATCCTTTGCATACCATGACTTCCTGATGCCGGTGATCAAACAACATCAAAAGACTCTTGATATCTTATTTTCAGGTACTCCTACAAGCGATACTATAACCTCTATGCATTTGAATGGATCTGTATGGGAATTATGGGGTGTGACTAGATTAAACTGTAAATTACATGGGTATAGTATGGAACATATGGTTGGCTAAATGGCTGTTAAACATCAAGGGTCTGACGTATCAAACGAGCCTGAAACCATCACTCTGCTGCCAGATGTAGATATGGATGGATCACTTTTAAGGGTTGTTTCTTCTGACTCATTTTCCTATTGAACTCTATGGAAAAATAAGAACTGGCAATATCAATTTGAACTGGCAATAGCATTCTCGGATGTTGAAAAATACCAAATTTTAAAGAGTGTGACTCTCGATTTGGCAAAATGAGCATCTTGATAAAGTGGATGGATTGTTGGGGAATGTTTAATGTCAAATGAAACTGCTTAAGTATATGTGCATCTTTTAGTGGTTCATGTGGTCTGTGATGTGAACACTACCTACAATAACATAATGGCCAAAAAGAGTCCATAAATAGGATGTTCTGTGTCCTACAGTATACTTGACGATTGTCACATTGTAATTTTGTCTTTTGGTTGTCTGTTCAGTTCTTATCCAAGATCACATATGAAATATGAATCATAGAAAATAAATTATCACATGTGCTCAGTGGACCAGTGTTGACAGGATCTATTTTTATGTTAAGCCTGTCACGGTTTTCAAAATGTTCTGAAGAGTTTGAGATTTTCATTTTGACACATATCCTTCATTTTTGACTGGTTCAGATTTCAGACAGGAGCTGCATACACAAGTTCTGTGTAAACACCAATCAAACATGCTCATACACACTCTCATACACACATATGTATGTTTATATAAACATACAGTAGTCATATTTACACACATACAGTGAGCAGGGTTTGGGTCACAGGACCAAGCGTGGCAGTAGGGAATCTGGTAGAACACCAATAAACAGATAGATCCGCACAGGAAAGGGAAAAAACCTCCCGGCGTAAACCCAAAACAAAGCAACCCCAAACGAGGGCGAACTCAAGAATAGCGAGTAATAAAACAAAAGAACCTCACGCTCTCACACAAGAAGCGATAACAGGAGGTCAGAGAAAAACTAAAGAAACACCCCGTATAAACAGGTGGAAAAACGAAAAAGAAACTAGAACCTGTTACCTACAGCTCTAGGTGGGAACGAGCTGAACAAAAAGGTAACAGGTAGCGGAGTATAAAGGATAAAGAGAGAAAGGAAAGAAAAGGACTAAAATAAATCTTTCTCCTAACTCTAAACCGGACTTGCTGCCTTTCCTGTTCGTATGAACCAGAAATGCAGTGACCGAATATTATACCTTACCAACCTCCTTGTCAATATAGCAAAGACAATATGGAAGCCCCGAGTAAGAAAGATGCAAGGATTAAATAAGGAGCGGAAATGCGGCGCAGGTGAAAACACTGAGTAGCAGGACAAGCAAAAACACGGGACGGATAACGAAAACCGAAGAAAGAGGACGCTACACGAGTGCTCCACGAAGGAGTGGCCACCTCAGGAAGAGCAGGCTGAGAACCCATGACAGAGGTATCAAACGAGCCTCAAACCATCACTCTGCTGCCAGATATGCAGTACATACTGTATGGATGGATCACTTTAAGGGTTGTTTCTCCTGACAGATTTTCCTATTAAACTCTGGAAATTAAGTCAGGAGAAGAAACCCTTCAAGTTATCCATCCATATCTACTGCATATCTGGAAGCAGAGTGATGGTTTAAGGCTTGTTTGATACATCAGACTCTTGATGACTTAGAGCCATTTAGCCAACAATGTTTTCCATACTGTTCCAGTGTAATTTACAGCTAAATCTAGTCCCACCCCCCAATTCCCATCGAGATCCATTCAAATGCAGAGAGGTTATCGTATCACTTGTAGGAGTACCAGAAAATAAGATATCAAGAGTCTTTTTATGTTGTTGTGTCACAGACATAAGGAAGTCATGGCATGCAAAGGATATGCTACCAAATATTAAAGATGATTACTTTATTCTACATTATGTTAAACTGTCCAATATTTTTTGATGCCTGAAAATGGGCGGGACTATGTACAAAAGGTTCTATAATTTCTGAACGGTTCATCCGATATGGATGCAAATACCAGTCTGCACTTCATTGTCATTGTATCCTTTCAAACTCAAAGTTCTAGAGTACAGAATCAGAATAATGTCCAAGGAATTATTGTGCTCACTGTACATGATGTCCCTCACACCCACCCTCTTTATCTTTCACCAGCTTTGAATGGCTAAATCTGAGTGAAATAAAATGGAAGAACTTAATTGAATACCAAACATGTGGGGCTCTATACTTTTTAGAGTATATATATTTATGATGTTATTTTAACAGAAATATTTTTTTGTTTTATGGAAGGGTATGAGGTAATTTATTTAAAAACAATAAATATGTTTTACTTTATCCCCCCCCTCACACACACACACACACACACACAGGCTAGAACAGATGTTAAGCATTTAAAATGTTTCTGTAGGACATATTCCACCAGTCTGTTCTTCAGCACAGCCATTCCTGCAGTGTGTAGTTCTGGGCTTGTTGAATACAGTAACCCATTAAAGTGCTGCTCTGTAGTTGAAAATTTTACAGCAAAACAGCATGCATTTCATATCTAATACTGGATTCAGATGAATGAATCTGAATATCTACGCAATGCAAAAACATTTTCGGAAACAATGATGCAAGACAATAAACAACTCCTGCATCAAAGTCACTTTTTATGTTGCTATTTTTATGTGCCCTTTGTAAATGGACTAGACATTCGTTAGACTACTTACATAAGGTCAATGGATGCCTCTGTGCATAAGAGAAAATCAGCTGGTACAGTCAGATACTACATGAGCAAATTTACGAAAAGGTTAACCTTACATTTCACAAGCACAATAAAACAAATACAGTGAAAATCTACTGTGCTGGAAACTGTATATTTGTTCTTTAGCAGACTTTGGGGTTCTCTTACTATCCTATGGCCATGGCCAAAATATTAGTAATGAGTGTGTGATGATACCCTTTCAAGAGAAAACAGTGATGTGAAAAATGCCTCTAGAATACACTGAATGTAAATAATACAATAAATAATTGTATACAATAAACAATAAATAATATCAACCAAAAGTTGATTTTGATTTTAAGTGTATTAGCATAATACAACAACTGGTCAACTTCTGCTTTTCACAATGGATGTAAGCCCAATGATATCTTTGAAAGGGTTCAACCTTATTTGACAAATCCGGTAATAAAACTGATCAGCAAATACCTATATACGTACAAAACTGAATGAGAAAAAAGTAACCTGATGGCTACTTACGGCTACCTACTACTCACAAAACATTCAGTCACTACATTCATATTCATGTTTATATCTACATGGTACTGGTAAATTCAGGAAAAGACACAAAAAAAACTTGCCAATTTTAAACAAGTGAATAATATTGAAGTTGGAAAGTGCTGTTGAGTTCTTCAGTTACAAGCTTTCCAACAGACATTTATGATGTCTGTACCATTGCCCCCCCCCCCCCCCCCCAAACCATATAATGTTGTTTCTCAAGGAGCCAATATAGCCATGAAATACAAATGAGCAGCACTAATAGGCTTAGAGTCTGGTTTACTAGTATGGAAGCAATACGCATGGAGATGTGCACAAGCCCTGATCAAATGAGGCAAGTTCTGAACTGGAGAGATGTAAAGACTCAGTTCTTTTTATGAGGATTCATTTAGAAAAAGCACTTTGCTCTGACTGTAATCTTTTGTAATTACAGGGTGAGTTCATAGTATCCCATATGCTAGGCTGCCGTGCTGTCCTGCCACGGTCATGCACTGGTGACAGAAGTTTCAGGAGAAACTATCGAGATGTGATTGTTTTTGGGGGGGTTCCTCACTTTGGGTCCTTTGTTTGGGAAGCCCTTTACCTGATGACAGTATCATATCTAGGTTTCTACTACAGATAAATGTTCCGTGCTGCAATTAATCCTTGCAGACTGTTATTTTATCAAAATAAAGCATACTGTTAAGAATTAGAAGTGTGTTAACCCTTTGCAAAGATGCCTAGTGGCAATATTTTGCTCAACTGAGACATTCGTTGCTCCTGCAGCCAAACTATTAGTGTAAATCACAAACTCTGTGTTTTAACTTTATTGGGAGATGATTTGTGACAACTCCGCCAAATAAGGAGTTTCTAAGTGTCACTATTTTCCCATAGCAAGTCCATTTAACAAGCAAGCCCCCACCCATGCTATACCTATCCATGTGTGACATAGTGGACAATAGCATCTATGTTTGAGTTCATAAATATATTTATTCATCATATATTACAATTAGAATTCCGTCATAGCAACAAGATAAACCCAACAATAGCCTGATCGTATGCCAAAAAAGCAGTGAAAAGCCCTGCTCACTCAAATGCAAAATAAACGTAAAATTATTGTCTCATCATCCCACGTATTCTACTATGAATATTTGCTACTAAATAGGAAATAAATATACAATCCTACCATTGGTTTTATACATAGAGATGTTCCTTTCAAAATTCAGTGGTCATTTATTGTCTCGTACAATGCATTTGAGAAATATACAACACTTTATACCGCTATTACAGTATCTTAAACGTCGACTCGTAATACCCCCCATGCCCTGCAAGCCTGTCTCATTCATTACATTTCATTCTGGTTTAATTGTCGGCTCTTTTATCCAATAGAGTACATTATAACCTTAGCAACGGTATATGCAATGTCTTATTGGGTGCTTTAAACAATTAATTACAGCCCAGCGTAATGGCAGTTTTCGTTTTAACTGACTAGTATTACGCAAACTCTACAGAAAACGCATTGCCCGACTGGAGTTTTCCCTTCCCGATATTTAAGTAGTACTACTTCTAAAATGCGGTTGGTCTCGCTGGCTACATATGTACATATGTTAGTTTTTCCACTCGAGCACTTTCTTGTCACAATATGATTGATAGGCCTTGTAGCATCCGATAATGTAATAATTTCCTGAAAATGTAATAACGCCTGAAAATGTAATACAATTTGCACTTAACTTGACCAATAATGTAATAAAATGTCCTGACTGATAATGTAATACTTTTGACGGATAATGTAATACTATGTTCATTTTCAGTGAGTTCTACATTTTGTGTTTTAAGAATTTAAGAATGTTATATATATACTGGATTTTAAATGAAATGACGACTATTAGGTGCAGACTTTGAGCACCATACAGCCATATGCACATGGGCAGAAACTCAGGGACATGGATTATACCACGGATTTCCAACAAAACACTGCCTCATGAAAACAACCACAATCCAACAAAACAACTTTCGGTAACACTTCATTTGAAGGGGGTATACATAAGCATTCATAACATGACACCTGACATAAACATACATAACCAGTCATAAATGTTTGTTCCACCTGGTCCTAAAGGGTTATTATGTCACTTTCAATGTCAAATTGACATCATCCTCTATGTCAAGTGACATAGTGGTCAGCTGACATATACTGTCATACTGATATATTATGACACTTTCAGCATCAAAATTACATAGTACTTTATGACAATTGACATTTGTCGTTCTGCATGTTCCTCATCTAACTATAAAGGCAGGAATTTCACGCAAAGCGAAGATGCGAATTTGCTTCGCCACCGGAAGCGAATGTTTTATTCACCCCTTCGCTCGCATAGAATGGAAGTGAATGGGAGGCGAATATTCGCCAATGTTAATTTTGCGCATGTGTGACCATGCCCGCACGAGATGCATGCCTACCTCGGGATCGGGCAAGCCACAGCCGTGCGCGAGACAAGGAGACGCACGTTTTGAACGGGCACTGCACGAGTTAAGTCAAAATAATATAATCAAGCCAATCATTTTGCCACTAGGTGGAGCTCTAGTGGAGCTAAACTGAAAATACCTCCAGCACTAGCTACACACTGCATTGAAGTTTTCTCCCTTTATATGATCACTTGGCAAGGTACAGTATGAAATGTCACAGCATCAATCCTGCAGATTTCTGTAGGATATCAGAAAAAGTTTGATAGGATATGAGGATAAAGTGGTGGGCTTCAGGCTAGATTTTTTTTTATTGACCATGTGTTACATGCTAGTTAGAAGTTGATGCTAACTTCTTATCACATTAGCCAAGGCTAGGCTACTTCTTTAAATAGCCAAAGATTTCTATAGGATATCAGAAAAGAGTTTGATAGGATATGAGGATAAAGTGGTAGGCTACAGGCTAGATGTTTTTATTGACCACATGTTTAGAAGTTATTTAAGTTAATTAATTAATGAATTCCCAATAATGTAATAAGGCATTACATTATTGGTAAAAATGATATTACAACATCAGTCAGGAAATTTTATTACATTATTGGTCAAGTTATTACATTATTGGGTTTTATTACATTTTCGATCAAGTTAAGTGCAAATTTTATTACATTTTCAGGCGTTATTACATTTTCAGGAAATTATTACATTATCGGGTGCTACAGGCCTATTGTTATTTTCGCATTTTGAGTGCATTTCACATACTGTAGTGCAATCATTCATTTTATGTGTGATGTAGGCTACCGATTTTCATTGAAGATAGAACATTTGGCAGCATTTTGCAGATGATGGAATAATATTTTATTTTCATGTTATTGTACATATAGGGGGGCATGGAAAATGCTCATTCCAATTTACTGAGCGCTGATATGTGGTAGATTAATGTTTTTTCCTTGGAGTCCTTTAAGGGTTTTCCTTTAACTTTAAGGGTTTCTTCTCCTGACTTATTTTTCCATAGAGTTCAATAGGAAAATTTGTCAGGAGAAATAACCCTTAACATGATCCATCCATATCTACTGCATATCTGACAGCAGAGTGAAGCTTTGAGGCTCGTTTGATACCTCAGACCCTTGATGACTTACAGCCATTTTACCAACCATGTATTCCATACTGTTCCAGCATAATTTACAGCTAAATCTAGTCCCACCCCCCAATTCCCATAGATATCCATTAAAATGCAGAGACGTTATAGTATCGCTTGTAAGAGTACCAGATTACTTTATTCTATATATAAATTATGTTTTTTTTTAAATGAAGGTGCCAATAATTGTGGCACACACGGTTTTGTTAAAAATAGTTATTTCTTGATGAGGGATTTTTTTTCACATAATAAATTTACTTCAATTAAAGGTTGGATTTATCTCATTTTTTCAGTGTGATATTAAGGCAATTCACCAAATGGTTAATGTTTTATAACCCTTTTTACTCATCTTTACCAGGGGTGCCAATACTAGTGGAGGGCACTGTATATGCTTTATAATGGACAAAACAAATTTAATTCATTTTATCACATATTTTGGATAGGGTTTTGGACCCATAGATACCTGCCCCCCGATACTGATGAAAAGATAGTAATTCCCATTTGAAAATTATGCAAAAGTGAGTTTTATGAGGCAAAACTGTTGATTTGTAATTATTTATTTTTTTATTTAGAGCGGTGCACAATTTGGCCATTTGGATAGACACTAATGGACAACAGGGTACACTGCCTATATTTTGCATCACAGATTTTTAGTACTTCTGTATATCATCCTCAGATGCTGCACACTTGTGGATATGGATATGTTTATGATCCAGGACATGTATATATTTACCTGTTTCACTTATGCAGCTCTCAGTATTTTGTTGCAAACTAAAGAAAAACTTTTTTTTTTTTTGCATTTTTCCAAAGTTTCTTTGAGTTTTATTTGCATTTTTGCCACTTTATTTTGACTTAGTTGACAGTTAGATTTGTTTATTTTCATAATTTGTACAATTTACAATAGTGCATATTGTAAATGGTACACCTGTCTTGTTTCATTTAAACCATTTACTGTGATACTCACACCTGGAGTTATATAACCTTAAACAGAGCACCCCCTAAATAGATGAGAATTTACCAAATTTGCCATCTGCGCAAAGGGGTTAATAGATTGGTAAATGATAGAATTTTCCTAAAGTAAGTCTGTAAAACACAGTCTCAAATCCACAAAACGTTTTCAAAACTTCTGCCACTATGGGATTGCAGGCACTCTGGCGGAAAAGTTATTTTGAAGGGATGTTGACTGTTCTCCATAATCACAAGGTGTGATTTTAACAGTTGTGGATTAAATCAATGCTGTAATGTATTTGCTTTCAGAAAAACTGGTACAATCCTTGCCATGCAAGGAGACAAGAGTGGTAAACACTTGTTTGAACAGACATGTCTGAAGTTAATCCCTTCTCAAGCACCACCTTTTTTGAACACAAGCCCGAAAATAAAATGGTTACTGTTCTTGGAACCCCTTTGACTATAGGCATAATCCTGGTCTGTTCTGTAAGGAACCCCTGGGAGTTTGTTATCCAAGAGTCAGAATTACTCTCAGCAACAGAAACTCAAACACAGTGGAAGTGCATCCTGCTGTAGCCTACTTTTATTTTAATAGCTTAAACAATTATATTCTATATATCTTCTAATTTATTATTCCCACTTGTTTACCATGACACATACTCTACATGTTACCATGAAGCCCAGTTGATATGAAAGTATTCTGGAAAGATTGAAGATATCAGTACTAAACTTGTAGTTATGTCACTAGTGTTTTTACTGTAACTTGATGTGTGACTGCAAGCTCAAAAATTCCATCACATCCTTTAATCTGATCAAATAATAAAACAAAACCTGAAACAGGTTGTCATGACTAAGCTGCTATTATGTACAAATATCAAGACATCCATTAATTTCACATTAAAAATCATTACTTGTAAAAAAAAACTTATGGAAAATGTAACCTTCTGAAGGTCCCCTCCACAGTGCAACTGTTTCCCAAGATTTGGGTGGACTTATTAGGTACATTAAAGACAACTAGAGTCATGGGAAGAGTTGACAACTGAATGATTTTGCAATGTCAGAATGAGAGAAAGGATCTGCTTTGTAGTCGCGTCAATGACCTTCAATATGCACTTATTGTACGTGGCTTTGGATAAAAGCGTCTGCCAAATAATTGTAATGGAATGTAATGTAATGAAAGACAGTAATAATGGAGGATGGGTAGGACATTGGCATTCAGGAACAGGATCTTACGGGTGATTATTACTGCCCGTACTCTCCAGTTGACTTCTTTCTGCTGGCCACGGTGAATGGTAGGGCTGGGCGGTATGCCTTATTTTTACGTATACAGGTATAAGTTCACGCAACGGTGTCCAGTTTTGCAATGCCATCATCAACGGTATTTTATTGTTTTTCATCCAATGAATGTTAAAAATTGCATATTGCAACAGTATGGTAAAGAATTTGCGATGTAAACCTAAGGTTAATTGTCTCTTTTGAATGAAACTCAGACCGTTTCATTATAAAGGAATCGGAGCCAAGTGACACCAGTGGTGAAACCTCTCAGTCTGTGGTGCAACTGGCTGCCCTTTTAAATTGTTAAAGGATAGGTTCACCTTTTTTAACCCGGACCTTATTAAAACGTTGTTTCCCATTATTTATAATGGTGCATAGCACAACCTTGCTGATAGCTTTATTATCCAGAAATATACAATTTAACTGCAGCTTCTCAGTGGGTTTAAATGCGTTCCAATAAAAAACAGTGATAAATCTCCTATGAGAAAACGGGAAACGCACACTATACTTGACGAAAACCATGCTTTATATCAGGTTTTATTGAATAAATTCTGAACTTCCGTAAATCCATTCTCTTGGCTAAATCCGTGCCGGAATATAAGAGAAAGCTAGCGGACAACAATGCTGAGTTCATCTCCTTTTATGAGGCTGCTGGGAATCTAGTGCGGAAGTTTACAAAGGGATGTACGGCGGCAATTGCAAGAAGTAGTTCCAAATCAAACGTGATATCACTGTTATTAAAAACATCTTCTGAATAAACGAAGACAAGATGAAAAGAGACACGTGAGCATACCGTGAGTTTCCAGTTTTCAAAAAGGAGATTTATCATTGGCTAAACTACAAATTCCAAAAAAGTTGGGACAGTGGATAAAGTATAAATAAAAACAGAAAGCAATGATTTGCAAATCCTTTTTGACCTGTATTCAATTGAGAACAATACGAAGACAAGATATTCAATGTTTTAACTCATCAACTGTATTGTCTTTTGTAAATATACACTCATTCTAAATTTGATGCCTGAAACATGTCCCAAAAAAGTTGGGACTGGGGCATGTTTATCAGCTTTCCTTTTAACAACACTCAGTAATCTTTTGGGAACTGAGGAAACTAATTGTTGTAGTTTTGAAAGCGGAATTTTTTCCCATTCTTGCTTGATCTAAGACTTCAGCTGCTCAACAGTCCGGGGTCTCCATTGTATTTTGCGCTTCATAATGCGCCACATGGTTTCAATGGGAGACAGATCTGGACTGCAGATAGTGCGGATGCTAGACTGGCCTATCTGACTATGATGCCACGCTGTTGTAACACGTGCAGAATGTGGCTTGGCATTGTCTTGCTGAAATAAGCAAGGACGTCCCTGAAAAAGAAGTCGTCTTGATGGCAGCATATGTTGCTCCAAAATGCATATGTACCCTTCAGTGTTAATGGTGCCTTCACAGATGTGCAAGTTACCCATGCAGTCGGCACTAACACACCCTCATACCATGGCAGATGCTGGCTTTTGAACCTTGCGTTTGTAACAAACGAGATGGTCCTTTTCCTCTTTGGCCCGGAGAACACAACGTCCATTATTTCCAAAAACAATTTGAAAGGTGGACTCGTCAGACCACAGCACATTTTCCACTTTGCATTAGTCCATCTCAGATGAGCTCAAGTTCAGAGAAGTCAGCAGCGTTTTTGGATGTTGTTATAACGTTATGGCTTACGCTTTGCGTAGTAGAGTCTTAACTTGCATCTGTAGATACAGTGACGATCTGTGTTTACTGACAACGGTTTGCCGACGTATTCCCGAGCCCATGTGGTTATTTTTATTACAGAAGCATTCTGGTTTTTAATGCAGTGCCGTCTGAGGGATCGAAGGTTACGGGCATTCAATATTGGTTTTCGGCCTTTCCCTTTATGCACAGAGATTTCTCTAAATTCTCTGAATCTTTTAATAATATTATGGCCTGTCGATGGTGAAATTCCACAACCTTCCCAGTCTTATTAGCGTATATTTACAAACATCAATGAAGTTGATAAGGTAAAACATTAAATATCTTTTCTTTGTACTGTTTTCAATTAAATATACGTATGTAAAAGAGAATTTACAAATCACTGCTTTCTGATTTTATTTGCATTTTACATACTGTCCCAACTTTTTTGGCATTGGGGTTTGTACTTGTCCCATTGGAACGCATTAAACCCACTGAGAAGCTGCGGCTGATAGGTACATTTCTTGATAATAAAGCTATAAGTGAGGTTGTGTTATGCATGATTATAAATGATGAGAACTTTTCAGTAGGGCCTGGTTTGAACAAAGTGAACCTATCATTTAAGGAATACTCGGAAGAAAGGCTGGGCGATAAAACATACTGAAGATTTTAAAAGCGTAATAAAGGGAATGGATTAATGAGGCTGTAGATCTGATCAATCTCGAAAAAATAGCTTTTGGCTGCGAAAACAAATCTGAAGATGTCATGGTTTGCGCCTGTCTTTCCGTTGTTCTACGGTCGTTTGTTCTTTTCTGTTCTGCGGGGCAATCTATCTGATTTTTCGGTGTACCATGCCGGGGTTTCCGTTCTTTCCGGCACTTAGGAAATCCGCAACAGGTGCACTCACTGTTTCTATTTAAGCCTAGGATTTCCTTCTTCCGGTGCTTGATTGTCATTTGTTCATTTTGACTTTAAGCCGGTAAGGTATAGGTAGGCACTCTAAGGAGACCTCTTTACTTCGTTGCCCTGCTTTGGAGTTACGAGGGACTTGCCTTTTTGTGCGTTAGACACACACAGGATACACATTTCCTTTGCTTTTTCTGTCCATCGCTCCTGCTACCGCTCTGGTCTCTCTGAGACAATTTCTTTGACGAGGGTCGTCGGGCTCTCCAGACTCAGCAGCAGTACCAGTCAGTTCAGCAAGGCCATTTAATGACCCAGCTTCGGGTACAGGTGTAACGCCCCAGACTCAGAGAGACCCAAGGGCAGACCAGGATTAGGCAAAAGAATGTTGTTTATTTCAGTCCAAGGTCAAAAAGCCAGGTAATCAGATTCCAGACGCGACAAAATCAAAATCCAAAAGAATAATGAAAAGACAGTCCAAAAGATCAAAACCAGGAAATCAGATAGTTGACGGAACAAAGGGAATAGGCAGAGACGTACTTAAAAAAAAAAAAAGAACCAAAGCAAAGGTAGGTCAAATAAACCAGAAAATCAGAAAGGCAAACAAAACAAAATCAGCATGCAAAACTCAGAATCAAACAGAAGGGTGTCCCGGGAATCTCGAATAAACACAGGCTTAGTAAGCCGTAGGCACTGAGAATATCGATCAATGTTCTGACCAAGAACAAGTGAAACTGAAGGGTATATATATACAGTGCATCCGGAAAGTATTCACAGCGCTTCACTTTTTCCACATTTTGTTCTGTTACAGCCTTATTCCAAAATTGATTAAATTAATTTTTTCCCTCAAAATTCCACACACAACACCCCATAATGACAATGTGAAAAAAGTTTTTTTGAGATTTTTGCAAATTTATTAAAAATAAAAAACTAAAATTTCTCATTTACATAAGTATTCATAACCTTTGCTTTAACATATTTTTAAAGTATCATATTTCATATTTGGTCGCATATCCTTTACATGCTGTTACTTCCTGAAGTCTGTGACCATCAACATCAAAAAAACTGTCGATATCTTATTTTCAGGTACTGTTACAAGCGATACTATAACCTCTCTGCATTTGAATGGATCTCTATGGAAATTGGGGGGTGAGACTAGATTCAGCTGTAAATTACACTGGTACAGTATGGAACACATGGCTGGCTAAATGGCTGTAAGTTATCAAGGGTCTGAGCTATCAAACGAGCCCCAAACCATCACTCTGTTGCCAGATATGGAGTAGATGTGGATGGATCACTGCAAGGGTTATTTCTCCGGACTCATTTTCCTATAGAACTCTATGGGAAAAAAAGTCAGGAGAAACAACCCTTAAAGTGATCCATCCACATCTACTCCATATCTGGCAACAGAGTGATGGTTTGGGGCTCGTTTGATAGCTCAGACCCTTGATAACTTACAGCCATTTAGCCAGCCATGTGTTCCATACTGTACCAGTGTAATTTACAGCTGAATCTAGTCTCACCCTCCAATTTCCATAGAGATCCATTCAAATGCAGAGAGGTTATAGTATCGCTTGTAACAGTACCTGAAAATAAGATATCGACAGTTTTTTTGATGTTGATGGTCACAGACTTCAGGAAGTAACAGCATGTAAAGGATATGCGACCAAATATGAAATATGATACTTTAAAAATACGTTAAAGCAAAGGGTATGAATACTTATGTAAATGAGAAATTTTATTTTTTTATTTTTAATAAATTTGCAAAAATCTCAAAAAAACTTTTTTCACATTGTCATTATGGGGTGTTGTGTGTAGAATTTTGAGGGAAAAAATTAATTTAATCAATTTTGGAATAAGGCTGTAACAGAACAAAATGTGGAAAAAGTGAAGCGCTGTGAATACTTTCCGGATGCACTGTATGTAGGGAACACTCAACTCAAGGGAAATCAGGTGCGAGTGGGAGGAGTAACAGAGAAGACTCACAGGTTCAATGATACAATGAGGGGAACAATGATAGAATAATGAGGGAACACGGAAGACTCGGACTGGACTAAGCATGCAAACGAATAGACAAGACATGACCGGGAGTGTTAAAGACATGTGCAGACATTAAGAGAGTCAGTGGATAGCAGAAGTAAGATATCAGTTAGTAAAGAGGAAGCGTAAAGTAGATAATTGAAAGATAGAATTGCATGAAAGGTGTGACAGCTAAAGCAAGGAAGCGTTAGTAATTAGTGGGTTAGTAAAAGACCTAAACTAAGCTGTTAGTAGTTGTTAGTGTTAATTAGTAATATAAACAATAAGTGGGACAACTAGTTTAGTCAGGGGAAATACAGAGGACAGAAAACACCCAAAGGTTCCCGAAAAGTGAGACGAAGACCGGGGAGTGATATAAATGCAAATACGTGAACATAAACTGGAATATGGAAAGTAAATGTAATAACGTAAACAAACACAAAAGTAACTACACTAATAATAATAAACACTAGTACGGAATATTACACAAATACAATAATTAACAATAATAATGAAAAATAATAAACAACAAAGAACAGAAATAACAAATACAAACAGACAAAACTCAGAATCCTAACAACAGGAGGGTTGGTTCCGCGAGTTGGCGGAGAGTGTTTGCCAACTAACTCTTGCTACTAAAACACCCAGTGCACAAGCATCCACCCCCGAGGGTACCCCTCCCCTGCCACCCATCCAATTCACGCGGAAGGAGCCCAAATTCCAAATGCCTCTCCGCTATGATGGGCAGTCAGGGAAGTGCAGGGCTTTTTTAACACAATGCCTTATTTTTTTTAAAGCTCAGCCCTTGCGCTTTGATACTCAAAATTCTTGGGTAGCCCTTACCCTCTCGCTGCTCACTGGTACCGCTCTCGACTGGGCTAGTCCCTTGATTCGGGCTAATAGCCCTATTATGAACGATGCTGAGAAACTGATGTACGAGATGGAGTTTGTCTTTGATCATGACGTCTCTGGGCAAGAGTCCGCCATGCGACTAACCCGTCTCCGCCAGGGTACCGATACCGTAGCAGGGTTTTCCATCGGGTTCCAAGCACTGGCCAGAGTGACAGGGTGGTCTGAAGGTCCTTTAATTTCGATCAGACCCTATTAAAGATGCCCTGGCAGTGTTTGAACCGCCTGCTACATTTGATGCCCTGGTGTCCACAGCGGTCCGCATCGATAACCGTATCAGGGAACGAGAGCGAGAGAAAGAGAGAGGTAACAGAGGAATTCGGGCTACCTGCTATTTCTCTTCTCCGCCGGCAGCATTTTCAGTTGTACCTCCCTCCCATGCCCCTATTAATCAGGAAGAGCCTATGCAGGTTGACGGCACTTCTCTGCGTGAACCTAGGCAGTCTAGGCCCCAGGTGGAGTGGTGCCGTTACTGCAGGCGCAAGGGGCATTTAAAAGAACAATGTCCCAAGCTGCAGGGAAAAGGGGGGTCTCGCTAGGGGGACCGGGGTCATCTGGGGTCGTCCCTTAAAGGGGGGGGGGGGGTCCTGTCATGGTTTGCGCCTGTCTTTCCTTTATTATACGGTCGTTTGTTCTTTTCTGTTCGACGGGGAAATCTATCAGATTTTTCGGTGTTCCACGCCGGGGTTTCCGTTCTTTCCGGCACTTTCCGTGCACCAGTTGCGGATTTCCTGTTTCTATTTAAACCTAGGATTTCCTTCTTCCGACTTGCCTTTTTGTGCGTTAGACACACATAGGATACACATTTCCTTTTGCTTTTTCTGTCCCTCGCTTCTGCTACCGCTCTGGGGTGGCTTTCCCGATTCCGATGTGTCTTCAGAACTGACGATACACTTCATGATCTTTTTGAAGACGTGTCTTGAAATTTTCACGACTCTTTCCCAAAGTATATCGTGGGCTGAATATTTCAAGACACACTTTCACGACAAACTTTGAGTAACACAGACCCGACAGGTCGATGTAGAAAAGCCGATTCACACCACAGAAAGCATCACACATCGTTATCAAGCACTTTCCAAAAAGCATTGTAGAGTTATGATCATCTTTGAATATTTGTTTCTTTGCTTTTCGTTTTAAATATGATCAAACCTAACTGACAAAAAAGACAGAGACAAAGAGAAGAGCGAGAAAGAAAAATAAATATAATAAGCAAATAATAGGCTAGTCAGACAACTCCTCAGCTGACAGTGAATTCACCTTTGGTGTAGTGGTTAGCGCCGTGGCCTCTCCCGCACCTCATTCGTTACATAAGCCACGAACGAAAAATAATCTAATATTATCTTTTATAATGCTTTTATAATGCTTTTCCCTGATATAATGCTTTTGGCAAACTGATAGAATCCATTTATTGCTGTCTACATTTATTGAAATTATTTTGCCTATTGTGAATGTACAATGTAGATGTCAGCGCAGGTCACAATAAATCCTTATAAACCCTATGATGGGATTAATTGATACCACCTGCTCTAGACTAAATTATTGTATCTATCGCGTAGATTAGCGGCCTCTGTCTGCAGAGCTGGAACTTGCATGTAGTACCGCATCTCAAGACACATTTGAGATTTCACGACTAGTCCAATGTTGTCTTGAACTCGCAACATATTTCACAATCTCTTTGAGTTACGAGCACTTTCAGGAAAGCGTCGTAAATGGCAAGTATATCTTCACGACATACTTTTCGCTACGACATGCTTTGGGAAAGCCACCCCTGGTCTCTCTGAGACAGTTTTTCTTTCTGTTTACTCTGTACTTCTCGTTATTTCCTTGTTTTCTCTCTATCGAGAGTGAGAGGCATTTTCCTTTATTTTTATTTTCTCGAGCCTACGAGTCTCGCTCACCCAATTATTTTCGGGTCGCTATTATTTCTCCCTGTTTTTTCCCCCTTATTCGCGGAGTCTGTCCGCCTCATTGGTGTTCTTAATTGGACACTTAAAGAATCCCTTTAGTTGCATTTGGGCCTTCGAACCATTTGCCTCCAATAGAGGAGTTTAAATCGCTACAAAATCATTATATTCTCTATTTCCACCATATCATTATAGACATGTATACTATTATCTATATGAACTAAGTATATCAATATACTATGAATTCAATATAAATTTTTAATTTTAACCTCTGATGACTAATTTAAAAAAAAATTTTTTTTAAAAACCATAAGAAAGATCATCTTTCTTTTCTGTGATCATGTCCTGTGTTCATGTCAATAACATGGAAGCTGCAAGGGCTTGCTGCTGGGTAGACGTCATATCAAAACCCAATAGATAGGAGTGGTATCTGTGGCATTTCCTGTGGCCTCTGAAGTTTGGATGTTTACTAGTACTACCGCATCAGGTATGATTAAATAAAAAAAGCCAATATGCTGTATGGCGGCGATGATTGTTATTAGATCTACGCTTAAAAATACATTTGATAATCGTCAATATGGTTTATCACCCAGCCCTACCAGAAAGTAATTTTTTTCATTTAATGCCATACCTAGAAGCTTGTTTGTTTTTTTTTGCTTGAATATCTTGTATAGTATAGTCTAACATTTCCAATTTTCACATTAGGGTTTTTTTATGTTTACTAGGCTATCCTATTTTTGAATGTTATTCAATATTTCACACCATGGAAGGGTTAGCAGGGAACCCTGCCATGTCACAGCTAGAAACCGATGCACCTCGATAGTTGGAATGAAAGTGATTTCAACGTAGGAATGATCCAAACACAAAAATTGAAAATGGGCTCAGGTTTAGGAACCATTCCTTCTATATTTTTGTTTTTTATTAACCTTCAGTAAAGAGCGGGATAGTTGTTTTACTGTCCTGTGTAAAACCATGGGGGTATGGACCACCATTTTTAGCAGAGTAAACAGGTTTTCTGTCATCTTGCCCATGTGCTTACACTGATCCAGTGCTTCCTGCCATCATGCCCATGGGCTTACAGTAATCCCCGGTGTCTGGACTGATCCCAGTCTTCCTGTCTGCAGATGTGGCCTGCTGTCTGCTCATGCTGTGGAGCCAGAAATGTTTGTGAGACTAAGCATATAATTTCAAATTTCATTATGGAATTTCATCAAGCAGTCTTACTTGTGGGCAATGACACATAACAGCATATTACATTTCCAAGATTCTACTCTACATAACTACACTACAACTCACATGAGGGAGAAAATGGATGCGGTATTTTGTCGTACGAAATGCAAATTGTCCGGTTATCCTTTCCTATTAAAAAACTTTTCTCCTTCAACATATTGGCTTTCACCGATGATTAGGTCATATGACAAAAACTAAATCTGTCATGAAGACATGAATTTAATGAAATGTAATTGTTTGGACTGCATTTCTGTCTCCAGGGAATGCCAGAAATCTGCATAACTATATATCAGAATTGCTGATGCTTTTTATAAACACCACAAGGCAATTTGATATCTGAAATGGAATTTGTGACCCGATGCAAGGTTGAGATACATGTCTCGCACACAACCATTTCACAGGAGAGCGAAAAATATTACAAAAATTACTATCCGGTCAAAACTGAGTGAATACCAGATTTGCATTCCTGAAGATCAAATCTACCATTCATCTAAATTTCAAAATTCAAATTGTGAAAATGTAACATGTTCAGTCTCCCTCAGTGAGAGAGGGAATGTGTGGGGTTCCTGCGGTGGTTGATGAGGTAATTGCGGAGCCGGATTGAATGATTGGGGAATTGAGTGAATGATTGAATGGATGGTCCTCATTAGAGAATTGGGTGATTGTAAGTGGGTTCCCTGAGGGAATATATTGAGCGCACCTGGGTTAAATGGGAGATCTGACGAGAGACGAGTGTGAGATAGCTCCTGAGTGTGTGGCGGTGGTGATCTCTTTCTTTTGTTTGTTTGGTTAAGTTTTATTCTTTTGTGTGAGTGTGCCGTAAGTGTGTTTATGTACGGCGGAACTTACCTGAGTGTGGCGAAACAGTGAGAAGTGAGCTGAAGTGGCCAGAGACTGCGGCGAAAGAAACCAAACAACGGCGTTATACCCGGAACCGATGGCCAACAACGATGGCAGACGATGATGAGCTGTTGCTGGGGGAACTGACTTCCCCCAGACCGTAAGGAACGTGTTCACGCCGTATATATAAAGCTGGAGCATGTGTGTGTCTCAGATCGGGGCAAGCAGGGAACTGAGTAGTAGCAGGTGTGTCCTTCTCTCCCCTGTCAGTTGGGGTCCCGCATCTAACCCAGCGAGTGTGACAAGGCGACGTGTGCAGCGACGGCCTGTTTCCTGTGATTCGCCCGAGGGGTGGACAGTTTGAATCCTTGTTGGCGACCACCAAGGACGGAAAAAGCTGTCCGTGCATGTGTGCGTGCGTGCGTGCGTGATTATTTTGGCCGGACGGCTTGTGTTTATTTTTGTTTTTTATATTTCTTAATTGTGGTAGTCCTCCCAGGGTTGCAGTGTGGGCAGGACTCCACAACACTTATTCTTTACGTGTTGCTCGTGTGTGGCGTGGAATGCTAGTTAGTTTGGTTATTGTATGAATGGGAATACCGCCGTGTCTGTCTGTGTGGGCTTTCCCCCCGTAAGCATTGTGAGAGAGAATTAACATCCTGCTTATGTCAAAATTTGATTGATGTGCATATGGCATAATTTTATGAATATTCATGAGGTTATGAAAAAATATAATTATGCATAAAAATTATTATTATTTTTTATGTATGTATTATTATTATTATTCGGGTGTATTGGCATCGTGATGATGTCATTTTATTGGGGTGGTTGTTTTTTTTTATGGTGGGTCTTAGAGGAAAATGTGTTGGTATTTTTTTTATTAGAACAATATCATGAAAAAGTAATGGTGTGTGTGTTTTGGAGATGTCCGTGAATGGCTACGTAGAGAGACCGTAGCCAAGGTCTTAGAATATTTTTTGAAGTCCGTAAAGTCGTAAAACTGTAAAATAGCCATGCGGTATATCTAAAAAATCAAGTTAGTGTTCTAAAAGAAAGCCTAGCAAGAATCAAAAATAAAAGAATAGGCTATGTAACGTTTTACAGAATTAAAATGCAAAACCTAAAAATTACTTTGAATTATTCTTTTGGTCTGTGGATAGCCTAGCTATAACCTATAGCCTGCAGAGACGCTTCCAGCCTGACAGCGACATTGCAAATGGAGCCATTAGCTTTTCGTATGGAGTATGTAAAAAGGGGATACGCCCCGTAGTATCTGCTTCCTGTCCCCTATGAAATTGACGGACGTTTACACGGTCCAATGAGCTGGATAGTGCTGGAAAGTTTGTGACAAACCGGGGTTTGAGTGTTTGCAACAGCTGGGGAGGGGGGTGCGGGGCTTGTGTGCGTGTGTGCGTGCTTGCGCGATGTTAGAGAACTTTGAGAGACACAAACAGCCGTGGGGGGGTGGGGGGTTTGGCGGGACAACCAAGAACTTTTGAAAGAAAGAATGAAATGCATAGACAAGAAAATAAACCAAAAGGCCCCGAACCCCATTGAAAAGGCGGCCAAGACGCGTTTCCAACACAATGTAAACGTCTATCTACCCTATAATGTTGTTCACTGGTCAGGATCATGAAGCAAAACTTTCAGTATTTGCACAAGGTTATGTAATATGGCAATACTTAGCGCCAATATGACTGTTTAGTATCGATGGGCTTGTAAAAAGATACAAATTATTTATTCAAATTAAACAGGGTTGGGCGATTATATATAGCCTATATGGTTTAATTGTAGAGACTTTAAAACGTGTATTTAATTTTTCGGAGAACTGCGCATGCGCAGATTTCACAGGAGGGGGTGCCGTCGGAGTGACATGAACAGCTGTTACATGGCGGGATGATTCAAAGATATTTTGAATGAAAACGTATAGATTAATACATACTGAAAATAAACCTTAGACTAGTGAAACAAACCGCTCAGTAGACTATTTGCACAGGGGCGTATACAATTTTAGCAGAGGTCGTAGGCTTATAGACGCGCTACTTAAGAGTTTTTAAAACAAAGTTAAAATATAGGCTATTTGCTAGACGTGCCTGTTACGGATGGTTCTCCCCCCTGAACCAATCCCCGACAAAGTAGGCAGACACAATTAGATAGTGAAAAGCAAAACATTTTATTTAAACTGAAAGCTTTACCAAAGTGTCTGTGTCGTAACAGAGGGTTTTACAACATGGTTTACAGTAGCTGAATGGGTCTGAGTCATTCATTCAATCTTGACGCTCAGAAGAAGACAACCATTTGCAAGAGATGTCTGTAGATTTTTCAACACAAAGTATGTGTTACTATTTTAATTATTGCAAAAGTATGGAACTTACAAGTTGTTAATTAAACATGTTGAATGTTCTATTTCTTAATTTAACAGTTGTTAATGTAAATGTATTACAGACTTGGATGAAATATTGAATAGCGACGGGGAGTCTTTCGAACACGTGGCAGGGTTCCAGGAATTTATTGAAGCGCTACCAGAGGCCTTAAGCAACGACATTACCGTTAGACAGAGTAAGATGTTTTTACAATTTTTTAAATGTACTTTAAAGATGCTTTTTTAATATATATATATATATATATATAAATTGGTGAATGTTTAATTGTTTTTAGATACTGGATAGGCTACACGTGGCCTACGCAATGTGTATAGGCCCAGGGCTTAGCTTCAGCAGACGCTCTTCGCTACAGTTATATTCAGAGTATGAAACTTTTAAGTACTTTGTTCAACATCTGTTTATGAATATTTAACATTGCTATGTGTCTTATTTTTCTGATTTTATTTAATTTTTATTGTTAAAAAGGCCCTGAAAACCCTCTAGAGACAGTTACAGAGACATCACCTTGCAGGCCTAAAGGACAGAAGAGAAAAAGCGGTGAGATTTAAGTTTTCTCCTAAACTGTGTGTGTGTGATTAAAATAAATGTTTGCTTATTTAACCTCTTAATACCAAACGCCCCCTAGCGGTAACGCGGGCGTTACGGAAATTATTAAATTATACATTTCATTAATTTAATAATATATAATAAACTGCTCACCTCAATATTTTGATTAAATATCCTTAAGATATATCCATTCCTTCTGGGAAAGTGGTTTTTAAGCCCAAAACGTCGGGATAAAACTTCGTAAATAACGTTGGAAACTCGGACCTAATTCTTAAACATGTATTGCAGCTTGATGTCACACCATAAACAATGTGCTGGTAAACTGTTCTGCTTAATTGTATTTCACAATACTTTGGTTTGAAAAATCATTATACCTTTAGGCTTCAAGAAAAAATACTTTAAAACTTTCATACGGCTGTACATTATTTTTTTCCAATTTTAAACCGACTTGTGCTTTTTTGCACTTGATTACGACTCGTTCGGCTGTGTTCACTTTGGCGTTGTGAAACTCAGCCAGTTTCTGGAGTACCAATCCCGTGGCTTAGTATATGTTAGCCAGAGTTGTTTTGAACTTGCTTGCAGAGATTTATGCAAAACCGTCGTCAATTGGGTGTATTTCTTTGACTGATAGCACAATAGGCCTGAAGTGGGAAACACTGTCTTCCACCCGCCTCCACTCTGAGTATTATTTGCTTTCCATTGGGTTTTAAAACTGTCTGTCAAATATTCCAGGCAATAGCCAAGACTCTTATCTTTCAAACAAGCCCTCATTTAACACAATGCCGTCGTAAAAAAAGGAAATCCTGCCCTGCGTATAAGGAAGTGCCAACCCACGCGTAATTATCGAACCAAGATGGCGCAGTGTTTTTACCTTGTAGCATAGCTCGCTACATTCCGTTTAGCAAAGCACAATTAATTAGGTAAGGCGCGCAGTTACATTTTTTTACTTTAGAGTATTTTTGAGACAGTTTTTGTGTAGTTATGTCGAGATTTTTGAGGCGTTTATCCGTGCACCAAGTGCTAGACAAACTGGATAAGCCAGAAGATGTTTTTGCCGAGGGAGACTCATCCTGTCTCAGTGACGCTGAATCCACTGATGACCGAGATGATGTTGCTGACATGTAAGTTGTTTTATCATACTAACAGTGTTATGCTATAAACGCATTGAATTTCGCCATGGCAGGTAACGTCGTTAGGGCTGGTGGTATTACCGATTTTTCGATATACCAGTGTGAATTTGCGCAATGCCATGCGGGTTCGTAATTACATTGTCAACTGTATTTTATTGTTTTTCATACAATTAATATTACAAATTGCACATTCCAAAGCTATGATAAATAATTTATGAAGTAAACTTGAAGGGTGTATTGTCTGTGTTGACAAACTCGCACGTGTTACGTGGCGTTGCCAACAACACAGATGTTTGTGGAAACGGTAAGTTTGGTGTAAGCATCGAAGGAAATGTGCAATTTAGCTGCAATGCGTGAATCCCTGTGTTTCTTCTGTGAAGCTAACTAACATTATATACTTATGCATAAAATCGGTCCCTCTCAGCTAAATTAATATAGATAGTATTACCTTTACAGTGGCAAGCTAGCAAGCAAAATTACAGGTAACAAGCAGCTAGCTATCTATTTGTGTCTGAGATGAGCTACTAAATCGATTTTTTTGAGTGTGAAATGGCTTCTGGAAGTGTTTAGTAAAGTCATTGTTCCACATGATTAAATTGTTCTGTATGCAGTACAGAAGGCTGTGCAGGTAAACAAAATGGCAATTTATGCATGGTATGAGGGAGAGAACATGATAACATGAGGGAGTACTTGTTTATTATTATTATTGTTGATTGTTGTTGTATAAGGGGGACTAATGGGTATATCAACATGGTGGACAATTCCATGGACAGGGTTAGTGGGGTTTGTAATGATGCAGATTGCTCTCCTGAGGGAATGTGTAGTCTAAATGGCTTCTGTATGAATGGTTAAATAATCTCTCCTCACCCTCCACCCCCATGTTTTTATCCTTTGCCTTTTTTTGTTTTTTGTTCTTTTTTTTTAGCTTTTTGGACCCTGCCATTTTGTACTTTCTTTGTGTAAATACGGTAACTTCAGCAATTAGAGGGCAAGGATCTTTTTATTTGTTACAGCAGGGATGTTTTTATTTTTTATCTAGGAAACTGGTGGACTTTTGATTTTTTATCCACTGCACTTTTAGTAGTACACCTTAGTGCACTTGTATATAGTTGATATATGTTTGTCATGTATAAAATTTTGCCTCCTAAAACCCAACCCAAACGTCCCTGTCATAGGAGGTGGCAACAGAATAAAGGACAGGACTGGCAAGCAGTAATGTGTAGGGAAGTTTCATACTATTCCCATTATTCATTTGAAAACCTGTTTGCACGTTCCTGGACTCATTTCTGGCTAATGGGGCTCTGGTGAAATACACAAGATTCACTGTGCTGCTACATGGGTTTTGACAGCTTTTTGTAACCTTGGGTAGTTAGTTGTGTAATATGAAGAGCACCAAGAACACGTCTAAAAATGAACTTTTATTGCCAATATTGACAAATGATCTCATTTTATTGTAAAAACCTAAAAAATAAATCATATTGAGACCTTTCTGGAACATTGCCATTTTTGGCACATTTGGCACAATTTGGCACCATTTGGATAACGAAAAAGGTTCACCTGAAAAAAACCCTGTAAAATTTGAATGGTTTGAGATATTGACACCAGATTGTTACCAGAGGTAGGCAGCATATTGATGAATCAGATAGAGGAGTAATTTCCTCCATAGCATTTGTAGCTCCCCAGGTAAAAATTCTTAAACTTGAATGTAGGTACCCGTTTTTTAGTTTTTTTATATTTTCTGTACATAAATTGTTGTAGTTAAGTATCAAAAACTGGATTTCTATGAGTTCTCACTGCTTAGTCGTAATACTGCAGGTGTCTGCTTTAATAAAAGCAATGAACTATATTTGTACCATTTATAGTTTGAGATAACCACCTTTGTTTATCACTAGTGAAAACAGGCAAAAATTGGCCTATTTTGCCCTCGGTAGGAAGAGGTTAAGTCTCTTTTTATTTTTTATTTTGTAATTAGATTTTAAATTTGAATTTTACATTTTTAAATTTTAAAAAAATGATTATTATTTTTTATTTTTTTTCCTCCTTACAGACGGTGAAATAACGGATGACGAATTATTGGGTGTGGTGATCGACCAGGATATTTTAAATACATCTAATGAAAGCTAACAAACGCGTGAGCCCAGGACCACGGACATCGTCAGAACAGGAACAAACAGTCGCAAAGACAGCAACAGCAGCCGTCCAAACAGAGGAGAACAGGACACCTCCTGCGACTGCCTTGGTTTGTCAAAACGATGAAACCGATTAAGTATTTTGAATAAGTTTATGAACATTGTTGATCAAATATTAAAGTAAAAATGGCTCCTAAAAGACCTTGTACATGTTTGTGTTCAGGGAGACAGAGTAAAAGACCTGCCACAGAAAATGCTGAAAACCGTGACACCAATTAGATTTACAGCATGAAAATGTTAACCCGCATCTCTTAGCTCTTGTTGATGATGTTAATCAAGCCTCTATTAACACGCATGAACCAAGAAATAAAGCCAAAGAAAATAACACGCATGGTGATACAGAACTAGTGATGTCCCAAAGCACTGTCGATAATAACCTGCATGGACTTCCAGAAGTCAACCAAAATGGTGGTGTGATTAATAACGCAGACATTCAGGTGATACGTAGGCCAGCATTCAACAGTACAGAAATTCGGCTCCGTTTTAACTTTGCATCTTTTTACGATGTTAACTACGCAGAGTTTTATGTGTACATCTTAAACACTTTAGAACATCTAGTGGCTAAAGTTTGTGAGCTGTCGAACCCCAGCGATGCCGTACAGTTAGAATTAAGGGGTGATTCTCTGTCTAAGGGTGTAACTAGTGTTGTAGTACTCAAGACCGGTCTTGGTCTCGAGACCATATTTTGAAGGTCTCGGTCTTGTCTCGGAATCGACTGCATTTGGTCTCGGTCTTGTCACGGTCTCGGATGAAGAGGACTCGGATTATTTTCAAGACCGGTCGAGACCAGGGGCGTGTCCAGGGGGGGGGGCATGTGGTGGCACCCGCCCCCACAGAAAGTTGATTGGCCACCACGGAAAACTAGTTACAGATGACAAAATATGCTACTATTTAATATCATTGATTTATAGGTTTAGTGGACGGAAACAGCGCTGGACTGGTAATCTGGCATACCGGGCATTTTCCCGGTGGGCCGACACACCTTGGGGCCGATATAATTAAATGTAAATAAATTTTAAAAAAGCAGGGACAGCGGCCCATTGGTTCATTTTCTATACTGACACTGGGCTGGCCCAATAGCTGGGCTAGGCCCCACCCCTCCCCCTCTGTCCTTCGTGTCAGTAAATATTAACAGTATTTTTTTCATAGTAGACACAACATAGCTCGTTCCAAAATTAATATGTGATGACAAACATGTTGAAGATTAGCGACAAGGCTGTCCATTTATTATGTTACGAACTGTGTCTACAAAACAGCAGCTTGTTCAGGGTACTAAGGGATCTTCTCCATTGACTTCCATTAAAGAATTCAGCCCGATACAGCCTGTGGTCTCTCTGTCCGGAACCCAGGCGTTACGCATTTTAGACCAATGATTGTTGTCTCCTCCTTGGGGAGGGTCTCTGTCATTACTTGCCTGTGCATTGTCTGTTTTTTAAATTATTTATTTAATTTTGTCTTTTTACTGTGACAGGATATAAAATTTCACCCCTTAAATTACAGCCAATAACTTTTTTTTGAATCATTTGACATTTAAGTGATATTGCACAGGGGTGTACTCACTTCTGTTGTATACTGTACATCAGTATTTTCGCAAAAATAATGCTTTCTTTATTAAAATTCCTAAATAATGCTTTCTGTGTTTTGAATTTAAGCAGCGAAATGGTGTAAATGTTGAGCCATCACTATGATGGTAGACCAACACAATTACAGTCATGGTCTTGAATTGGACTCGCATTGGTCTGGTCTCGGTCTCGGTCTCGCCCCCCCTCAGTCTTGGTCTTGACTCGGTCTCGTCACCTCAAAGTCTTGGTCTTGACTCGGTCTCGCCACCTCAAAGTCTTGGTCTTGACTCGGTCTCGGTTTAGGTGGTCTCGACTACAACACTAGGTGTAACTGTACAGCTAAACGATGATGAAATAGATTTGGAGGTTTTTTTGAGTATGATTGAAAAGTTGGTTCAAAGCAATTTTGATATCCTAGCAGATGAAACTCTGATGGTTGTGGCACACATTATTCAGAACCCTAATGGCGGTGGGTTCTGGAAATTATCAACATGTCAAGCAAAATCATTCGCAAAAAGCTAAGACATTTAATAGTTAGCTACAACACCAGTAATAATCTCTGCTTCGCAACATGTTTGACACATCTTTTAAATCTGACATTCACAACATGTGACGCTGAAAGAGAGGCTGAACATTTACAACGTTCGGTAGGCTTGGGTGTTCAGGATAAGGTTTGTTTTTTGGACATTCAAATGTTTGAGAGGTTCTTAAACATCAAGATAGTTGTATGGGCACACAGTTCAAATAACGGCATCTTAAACAAGTTTCAAACGAGCAACACACCACACTCAAACTTTTTTTTTTGTACCTCGATGGCGGACACTACGGTATCAAATCACTGACAGGTTTCTTAGGTAGTCAATATGTTTGTACATTTTGTTACATGCCGTACACCTCAAACATAGCCACTCTTGCTTACATTATTGTAACGTCTGTTTTTTCACAGAATGTTTTACACATCGTTCAACAACGATAAGGTGTAAGGATTGTAAGCGAATCTGTCGGTCTAGGTTTTGCTATAACGAGCACAAAGTTTTGAAATGGCAGGAGTCTAGCGGTAAAATGCTCAGTTCGTCTGATACTAGCAAGTTCTGTGACAAATGTGCACGAACATATGTCGTAAGTAGCAACACATCTAAAACACACAAATGTTGTCTAAAGCTCTGCAAATGGCATACAAACACTCTGTATTGACCCCTGAAGTCGAGCATGTGTGTTACATACAACCTGTGAAAACGTACGTTGGGGTGTTATGTTTTTTATGATTTTGAGTGTCGGCGTGGTGAACACATTGCGAATTTCATATGTTGCATGGATTTTAATGATGAGTGTTGGACTGCAGAGGGCGATGATTGTGTACAGGCTTTTTTAAAAAGGTATCAAACCCCAAAGTACAAGGGCTTTCATTGCACATAATTTGAAGGGTTACGATGGTTACCTGCTGATGCAGTATTTGGTTAAGCAAGGTGTGACGCCAAACATCATAGCGCAAGGCAGCAAGCTCATGTGCATTACAGATGAGGCTTTTGAACAGAGGTATATTCATTCACTCTGTTTCCTGACTATGAAGCTGAGTGCCATGCCTGGCGCTCTAGGTTTTGACAATGCAAAAAAAGGACATTTTCCCCATTTCTGGAATAAAATTGAGAACCAGAATTACATCGGTCTGTACCCGCCTCCCTTGTACTATGGTTTTGATACAATGATGGAAAAGGAGAGGGAGGACTTTATGTCCTGGTATAATAATGTGTCTGGGGGTGTGTTTGACTTTCGAAAAGAAATGTCAGAATGACGTTATTTTGCGGGAAGCTTGTTTGCGGTTTAGGACAGAGGTGCTTGGGAGCACAGGTTTACAAACAGGACTGACTGTTTGCTCCCCGGGCGTTCGCCCTGCGACCCCGGTTTTCCTCGTCGGTTCCTTTTCGGACCACTGTCTCTAGCCCTAGCTCCCCCTACTGCCCCGCCCAGGCATTACAGGTTACTGAAAAGACACATACTGGCCAAGCTGATAATAATATTACAACAAATAATATCAATCTGAGCAAAAGTAATCTTTCCTATGATGACTTCTGTGCCCGTAAAAGCCTGGGCTTTTTGCATATCAATGCAAGAAGCCTGTTACCCAAAATTGACCAACTGAAAATATGGGTTCACTGCTCTAAACCCGATGTTTTAGTCATTACAGAAACTTGGTTAAGAAATTCCATCGTTTACCAAGATCTACACCTGCCAGGTTATAATCTGTTTAGACAAGACAGGTCCTCCAGGGGAGGAGGCGTGGCAATTTACACCAGAGAACACCTTCAGTGTTCAATTGCCCTTGCAAAATCCATCCCCAAGCAGTTTGACCTGTTGGTTCTTAACATTAAATTGTCAAACAATTTCTCTTTGTCAGTAGCTGGCTGCTATCGCCCCCCATCTGCTCCAGCTTCTACCCTAACAGCTTTAAGTAGTGCTTTAGCCCCTTTTACGAAATCTGAACTTGTCATTTTGGGTGATCTAAACTGGGACATGCTTAAACCACCTGACAAAGTCCTTTTGCAGCTGGATTCGCTAAATCTACATCAAATAATTTCCTCTCCGACTAGGTACGACCCCAAGGACCCCGAGAAGGCCACACTAATTGACATTATTCTCACAAACTCCCCCCATCTGTATCAGTCTGGAGTATTTTGCTGTGATATCAGTGACCACTGTTGTATCTCCTGTGTCCGATCATACTGCTCTGTTAAGCAGCCTGTTCGGATCAGTATCAAACGTATACTGAATAATTTTAATCCTCAAGCCTTCCTACATGACCTTGCCAGTGTTGAATGGCATAGAGTCAGCCTGTTCCCCTCTGTAGATGATGCGTGGTTATATTTTTATGACCGTTTCAGTGCAATTATTAGCAAACATGCCCCTCTCAAAAAAATAAGAATTAAAAATAGACATAGTCCTTGGTTTGAGCATAAACTTGCTGTACTCCTTCAACAAAAAAATACTGCCTGGAATAAGGCGCGGCGTTCTAAATCTCCTGCTGATTTCCTTATTTTTAGACAAATTAGAAATAAAGCCACGCAAGCTGTCCGCAAAGCTAAAGCCGGGTATTTTAAAAACCAATTTAACCTCTATGGCTCAGATCCAAAGAAATTCTGGAGAACGGTGCGAGATCTAGAAAGCAAACCCCCCTCTCAGCTGCCTTTGTCACTCACAGATGGTGACTTAATAGTCACTGACAAAGCTCGCATCGTCAATATTTTTAATCAGCATTTTGTTAAGTCTGGTCACATTTACGATGTTGCTAATCCCTCGTGCTCCCCTCATTCCACCCACTGCAAGAGCTGGGAACTCTTTGAGTCTCAAAGCTCGGAACCCTCCAGCCTTTCCTACCCCCCCAATCTCCCCTTGCGGCCCCCCTTGCGGCCCCCATCATCGTGGCTCCAATAAAAGATATTTTTAACCTGTCCCTCCTCTCAACAGAGATTCCATCACTCTGGAAAAAGGCTATAGTGTGGGCCCTCTTTAAGGGAGGAGATCAGGCTGACCCAAACTGTTACAGACCCATTTCAATACTCCCTTGTGTTTCAAAAGTGTTTGAAAAACTGATAAATAAGCAGCTAACTGAATTTCTAAGAACTCATAATATTTTGTCCGGTGTTCAGTCTGGTTTCCGATCTGGCTTTGGCTGTGTAACTGCAACTCACAAAGTAATCAATGATATTTCATCTGCCCTTGACCATAAACAACACTGTGCAGCCATCTTCATTGATTTAGCCAAGGCCTTTGACACAGTTGATCATCCTATTCTTATCGACAGACTTACCAGCATTGGTGTCTCTGACCACTCCCTGGCGTGGTTCTCAAACTACCTCTCCGATAGGGTGCAAAGTGTTCAGTCAGAGCAACTCCTGTCACAGCCCCTCTCTATCACTAAGGGCGTGCCCCAGGGCTCCATATTAGCTCCAACGCTTTTCTCCATATATATTAATGATTTAGCATGCTTTGCTGGAGACTCATCCATTCATTTTTATGCTGATGACACCATTCTGTACGCCACTGGCAAATCCCCAGATGCAGTACATTCGTTACTGCAGTCTAGTTTTAACAGCATCCAACAGGCCTTCTCCTCCCTACGTCTCATGGTGAACACCGCTAAGACCAAGATCATGTGGTTTAGTAAAAAGAGATCAGTGCCCATTTCACCTCCCCATATTAGAACTCTCAGTGGAACACCCCTAGAACAGGTTTCCGAATACAAATATCTGGGTATCTGACTGGACAACACTCTTTCCTTTTCCCATCATATCAACAAGCTCCAAGCCAAGGTTAAAACAAAAATCGGTGTTCTATACAGAATGCGCTCCTCTTTCACTCTTCCTGCTAGACTCACCCTGGTAAAAATGACAATTCTCCCCATGTTAGATTACGGTGACACCATCTACCGATCTGCCTGCAAAACCTCTCTACAAAAGCTTGATGTACTGTATCACTCCGCCATCCGTTTCGCTACAAATGCTCCATTCAGAACTCACCACTGTGCTTTATACTCCTCTGTTAACTGGCCATCATTACACACCCGCCGAGAAATACACTGGTTCATTTTAATTTACAAAACTCTCCTTGGTCTGTCACCCCCCTACCTATGTAGTCTGCTGCAAACTGCACCCGCGGTTTATAACACCCGCTCCACAAATCTCATCCTGCTGAAAATTCCAAAAACACACTCGGTAATTGGTCAAACTTCTTTTCAATCTGCCGTACCCACAGACTGGAACAAACTTCAAAAAAGGTTAAAACTGGTCAATTTCATCCCCAAGTCAGCCTTTAAGAACTCACTCATGGACACTTTAAACCATACCTGTAACTGCTCATAAATCTGCTGCTGTAATTGTTTGTTTTTTAATTCTGTTTTAACTTTTTATTTTTTTATCCCCTACCCCCTACCCCCTCAAAAGGCATGTGCCTTTTGCCAGGTCGACGTTGTAAATAAGAACCTGTTCTTAATTGTCTTGCCTGGTTAAATAAAGGTTAAATAAAAAATAAATAAAATAAATAAAGGTTTAGACCCGTTCCAGTGCATTACAATAGCCGCGGTGTGCATGAAACAATAGTGCACAAACATTTTGACCAAAAACACCATCGCAGTCACATCCTCTGATAATTACGCGCAACAGCAGAAATCATTTTCCACAGCCGCCATTCCATGGTTAGAATATGTGAGTCATTGGGAAAAGTTTTTCATTCAGCATGCCTTGAACCAGGGGGAGGTTAAGATGGGTAACTATTATCTAGATGGGTATTCAGAGGTGGACGGCGTTCGGACAGCTTTTGAATTTGCGGGGTGTTTTTTTTCATGCTTGCCCTCAATGTTTTAATTTAAGCACAATTAACCCTCTCACAAAAACAGATTTTGGTTCAATATATCACAAATTTCAAGAGAAAATTGACACTGCATCGCATATACAACCTGAATGTTGTAGTTATGTGGGAGCACGAATGGGTAAGACTTAAACGTGAGAGTCCCGAGGTTCAGGAGTTCCTGCGACATCATGACTACCCGGAACGTCTGCAACCTTGGGATGCTCTGTTTGGCGGTCGAACTGATGCGTTGCAACTTTACTACAAGGCTCAAGAAGGTGAGAAAATACAGTATTTTGATTTCACCAGTCTATACCCGTTCGTGACCAAAACTAAAGTTTACCCAACAAATCACCCCATCATCATCTTCTGTGACTTTGAACCGATCGAAAACTATTTCGGTCTGGTCAAAGCCAGGGTATATACCCCAAGAAAACTTACAATACCTGTGTTACCGTACAGAGTCTCTGGTAAATTAATGTTTCCACTTTGCCGGTCCTGCGCAGAATCTGAGCATCAAGGTGTGTGAACATTCTGATGAGTTGCGTTCTCTCACAGGTGTATGGTGTACCGTTGAAATGATTAAAGCTATTGAAAAAGGTTACATCATCGACAAAATCTTTGAAATTTGGCATTTCCAAGATGGGTCCGATTCTCTTTTCAGTGACTATATTGAGACGCATTTAAAGGGCAAACAAGAAGCGTCAGGATACCCCTCTTGGGTTTCTGATGATTCTGACAAGGCTGCCTATGTGCAGAGTTACTGGGAGAAGGAGGGTGTTCGTTTAGACCCAAACAATATTTCAGTAAACAAAGCCAAGAGACAAATTTCAAAACTGTTTTTAAATAGTCTTTGGGGTAAATTTGGTCAGAGAAGCAACCAGACAAACATAACCTTGTTCCGTGATCCTGAACAGTTTCTGCAATTCATGTTTTCAGACGAGTATGACATCTCACACTTTTCATTTCTTAAAGAAGCAGTAGCTCTGGTACAGTGGAAACTTACTAAGTGTTTTCCAAAGGTCCCCAGATACAGCAATGTGTTCATTGCGGCCTTCACCACAGCTTATGCCCGGCTCGAGCTTTATGATGTCATGGATAAAATGCCTGACAGGGTTCTGTACCACGACACCGATTCTGTAATCTTTGTGAGCCGACCAGGTGACTGGATGCCTTCTCTAGGTGATTTTTTGGGAGAATTGACTAGTGAGCTAGACCCCGGTGACCACATTGTTGAATTTGTATCAGGAGGGCCTAAGACGTACAGTTATAAAACACGGTTAGGTAAAACATGCATGAAAGTTAAAGGTATAACCCTGCATCATACTAACATGCAAGTTGTCAATCTTTCATCCCTCACAGAATTGGTACAACACTATGTACAGAATCCAGAGGCCCCAGCTCGTGAAATTACGAGCAACACACAACAAATTGTGAGGAATAAGGGAGGATTCTCTCTCAGCAACTGCATAGTTTCTAAAAGATTCAGGGTAGTTTACAACAAAAGGGTCCTGCTCCCTGATTTCAAAACCTTGCCATATTCAATTCAATTTTATTTATATAGCGCTTTTCACAGATGACTGTCACAAAGACGCTTTACAGAACAGAAAGGGGAGGAAAGGGGAAATGGGAAATGCCAGCTCTAAGCCCCCAGATAGCAGAGGTAAAAACTGAGGAGAAAGCAGAGGAGAAAACCCTCATACTGTGGCGAGAAAAAACTCCCCGATGGGAAGAAATCTCGAGAGGAACCCGGCTATTGGGGGATGCCCATCCTCCACTGGCCTATGGGTTGATTATTTCATAGGGAGGTATTCTACTCTGATGACTCCGTCATGTAGAGATCAGCAGTGGCAGGTGGGGGGCGCCTAGCTGGTCTTCGGCTGGAGCTCCGGGCCAGGAGGGGGGCGGGGGGAGGGCTCGGGAAACTCAGGAAACTTGGGCTAGAGTTCCGGGCAGGTGCCCAGAGCAGGGAAGAGGAAAAAAGAAAAAAAACATTGTTAGGGGGTTCAGATGGTAGCAGAACAAGCAGAGCAGGAGAGAGAGGTGCCTGCGTGCGATAAGGAAACCCCGGCAGAATAAGGCTATGGCAGCATAGCTAAGGGCTAAACAGAGGCAGGGGCCAATACAGCCATGAGGGCAGGCTTGAGACAGTCACCACCAGACCATGACTGGCCCAGCTTAACACAGCACTACCAATAATGATCCAGTGACAGCACTGACTGCTCAGTCCACCAGAGACTCTATAGCTTATGCCAGCCACCCACTCCTGCCCCTCAACTATAGGACAGACTAAAAAGATGGGTTTTAAGCCTAGCTGTAAATAAACTGATAGTGTCTGCACCCCGAACATGAGCAGGCAATTTGTTCCATAGGAGAGGAGCACGATAGGAAAAGGCTCTACCACCTATGGTACTTTTAGCTATTCTAGGAATAACAAGGAGGCCTGCGCCCTGCGAACGGAGCGTTCGTGAGGGATTATCAGGGAAAAGTAAATCACTTAAATATAAGGGGGCAAGCCCATGTAAGGCTTTAAAGGTAAGTGACAGAATCTTATAGTCTATTCAAAATTTGACTGGCAACCAGTGAAGTGAAGCTAACACTGGGCTGATGTGTTCAAATCTCCTAGTTCTCGTGAGAATACGAGCTGCTGTATTTTGAATTAGCTGAAGCCCTTTCAGAGAGGAATTTGCACATCCAGACAAAAGAGCATTACAGTAATCTAATCTAGAAGTAACAAAAGCATGGACTAGCTTTTCAGCATCATGTAGGGACAGTATTTTTTGAATTTTTGAGATATTCCTCAAGTGATAGAAAGCAACCCTAGAGATGTCCTTAATGTGTGTATCAAATACGAGATCTGGATCAAACGTAACACCAAGATCTTTAATGACAGCACTTGAAGTGATTGAAATTCCATCAATGTTAGGCATATAGCCAGATAGTTTGCATCTCAGGGACTTGGGCCCCACTACCATTACCTCTGTCTTATCAGAGTTTAGCAAGAGAAAGTTATGGGTCATCCATTCCTTTAATAATAATGCATGGCATTATTATTAAAGATATATAGATATATACCTTTATATACCTTTATATCTATAAGACAAGCTTCCATCTTTGACAGCTGGACAACTTCATCAGGCTTGACTGATAGATACAGCTGGGTGTCATCTGCATAGCAGTGGAAGTTAATGCCATGTTACGAATGATTTGTCCCAGGGGAAGCATGTATAGAGAGAAGAGCAAAGGCCCAAGGACAGATCCTTGTGGTACTCCATATCTAACCCTAGACTTATAGGAGGAGTCATTGTTAAGATGCACAAATTGATATCGGTCTGATAAGTATGGAAAGAGCCAGTCGATGGAGGAAAACCAGGAAAGAGCCAGTCGATGGAGGCCAACAATATTTTCAAGCCTATCCATAAGCATGAGGTGATCAACTGTGTCAAATGCTGCGCTTATATCTAGAAGCATGAGTACAGAGATGTAGCCACTGTCAGAAGCAAGGAGTAGGTCATTGAATACTTTGACTAGGGCTGTTTCAGTGCTATGAGAGGGTCAAAAACCAGACTGAAAAACTTCCAATATTTGATTAGGGTGCAAAAATGACCAAAGTTGTTTTTAAATTACCTTTTCTATTAATTTAGAGAGGAACGGAAGGTTCGAGATAGGCCTATAGTTAGACAAGTCGTTCATATCCAAGTTTGACTTCTTAAAGGAGCACAGTTTTCTGCATTCTAATCTACCATTTCAATATTTCATATTTTCCAAAAAATCATAAAGATTGGATTGTGGTTTTTGAGATATGGGCCCTCAAGAACAGCTCCATCTCCAGAGCAGATCCAGCCTTATTTACCACATTTCCCATATCTCCCTGCGCACGCTTAGGTTTGGTGTGCATGAATATGTAATAGGGGGCGTACACGCCACTGCTGCGAGCACGGTGACGAGCTAACTGTTCAAGTGAAGATACCGCAGAAAATTCTTGCCTGTCTGCCCAAAATGCCATCGTGCACCGTACGTGGGTGCGATATTAAGTCAGGATACCGTTTGCCCAAAAATGAGACGAGGTGCATCCAGTGGCTGGCAGCAATTAACAACCTGATCTATCCGATAAATTTGCCAAAAAAGGATTATGACAAAGTTCGTGTTTGTTCGAAACACTTCAAGCCAGAGGACTTCCAGCATGACTATAGTGGCGAATTACTGGGAGCTAAATCAAATAATTTGCTTGTCGAGTCTGCGGTACCTTAAGAAATATTGGAAATTCTGGCATTTTTATTTAAAATTTTACTTTATTTAATTTGACTTATTTTTAGATATTTCAGTATGTGTTGTTCAACTACTGCACAATGTGCCCCTTGGGGACAATAAAGACTTACTACTACTATTATTACAATATCACCTTTCTGTATTTTTTTTGTCTTTGTTTACCTTGCCATAATGAAGATAATCTTATGTTGAAGTAACAACCATTCCAAATAATCAATTACAATCCCTGTGATTTTATTGAATGTGATAGAGGTATGCATTTTCAAACTTAGACCTTGTAAACCAACAAATATGTTGGGAATTTATACTAAGCCAACTCAACAGGAGAAATAGTAACTATAGCATTGTATGTCTATTATTGAACACTATGGGCAAACTTTTCTGACAATTATGGCCACATTTTTACAATAATAAAACAAAAGTAAAGCGTCAGGTATCACAAAGTGCAGAGTCTGTTTCAGTCTTCGTCGGTGTCCAGAAATCCAACATATTGACCATCGGGAGAGGGGTATCTTTGACGTACTGCAGAGACTACACACGATGGCAGCACAACTCTTACACCTCTCCCCAGTCGTTCGCCATGGAGTACCCATTCCAATAGCCAACGATTAGCGGTCAGTCTGAATTGCCTAACGTTAAATAAAGGGGTGACAGAAAAAACTGGTTATAGTAATGTAATATCTGTTGTTGCACAAAGGATGCTAAATGAGCTGCTAGATAGCCATCTAGGTATAGCCAACAAGTGACTGATTCCGACAGTAGCCTAACTGACGTTACATGGAATGTCCGAATCTTGGTGTCATGCTGGCAAGCACAACATATCGACTTTAACATAAGTTTAGCAAACGTTTTGATACAGCTTGTTAGCTAGATATTTACTCACTCGTCGCTTAGTTGCCCTCCTGGACCCCTTGGTTGTGGATAGTTCTTCCAGTTAATCCTCCTATTGCTGCAGAAGAAGTTAGTAAGTACTGCATGATGTAGCAAGGGTTCAAAGTTGTTATTGGCAGTGATGCAAATTCTGTGTTCGGTTTCTGCCAACAGCCGTTGCCCTCGATCCCATTTGCGGCAGCAAAGGCTCTCCATCTCTGTAGGCATGGGTTCACAGTTCCCACACTGACACCAATTTATATTCCCACTTCTCTGCTCTCTGTTAGCTTCGGCTGCCTCGTCCTCCGCTCTCTGTCTCTCTCGCTCACATAAATCTTCCTCTGTAAATTCCGGTTCAAAACTGTACGGTTGTATATCTTCGTCAAAATCGAAAAGCTCGTCCTCTAACTCCGCAAACTCAGAGCTGTCCGCCATATCTCTCAGGCTATAGTCGTCGGCCAAGATAGGCCAGGTGATATTTGTACGCTAACGTTACCATATTTTCGTGGGAGTGTCATGTGATCGCCTGGATGGGTGCCCGCCCATAAACCAGTCTCTGTGTTCAAGGGTGGAGTTTGAGCGCCCGTTACCTTCTGGGAAACAGGAGATTCAAGCCAAACACGTCCAGTGACGTCACTGGACGTGTTTGCCCTTTGAAGTTTTGCCGCCGTATTTCCCATAAATAGGAAACGGCTGCACTGACGGTGATTTTAAAAAGGCCTACACACAGAATTTAAGCATTTAATCCAAATAATCTCAATTTAAACAAGCCTGACTGTGCTCCTTTAAGAAGGGGTTTGATGACTGCAAGTTGGAGAGTCGGTGGTATATGTCCAGAGGCTAAAGAAGCATTGACAATATGCAACAGTGGTGTTCCAATCACTGGCAGTAGCTCCTTCCGTAGCTTCGTTGGGATAGGGTCTAGAAGACAGGTAGAAGATTTTGAAGAATTTACTATAGTATTAAATTCAAAGGAGTTCAGATAGGCCACCCGTCCATCTGAAGATTCTGCATCCAAGTGGTGAGTGGACAGAAGGGCAGACCCTGTATGAGGGGTGGTAGAAGAACTTTGAATCTTGTCCCTGATTTTTATAATTTTGTCATCAAAGAAATTCATAAAGTCATTGCTACTAAATGGGATTGAAACACAGGGATCAACATGATTCTTCGGGCAACAGTGTTAAACAGGTACCTAGGATTGTTTCTATTTTCATCTATCAAAGTAGAGAAATATAAGGAACACGCTGTGATAAGGGCATGTTTATAATAGAGAAGGCTGTCTTTCCAGGCATGGAGGAACACCTGCAATTTAGAGGAACGCCATTTGCGCTCAAGTTCACGTGAAGCTTGTTTGAGAGCACGAGTATGGTCATTGTACCAGGGAGCTAGTTTCTTATTGCAGACTTTCCTCTTCTTAAGAGGTGCGATAGTATCCAGGGTTCTACTAAGTACGTTAGTAATGTCAGTCAGCTGATCAATTTAGTTTTTATGTCTGCATTTGTGTATGCATTTTGGCTGGAGCCAAGAAAATCCCCACAGTGCACAAATGAGCCTGGGAGCTCATTAATAAAATCATTTGCAGATCTGGAGGAAAGCTTACGACTAAAGTAGAATGTAGTATCTGATGGCACATGACAGACTTGTGAAAGGTGAAAGGTAATTAAATAATGGTCTGATAACACAGGATTTTTAGGCATGACTGCTATGTTTGTTATTTCTGTATTATACGTTAAGACCAGATCAAGAGTATGGTTATGAGAATGGGTGGACTGATGTATATGTCGATTAAAGCCAATGGGTTCAATGATTGACAAGAATGCTGATCTGAGAGGATCACCTTCACTATCCATGTGAATATTAAAATCACATACAATTACTATTTTATCTGAATTGACAACCAGGCTGGAAAGGAAATCAGTAAACTCAAGTAAAAAACCACTGTATGGACCTGGTGGCCTATATAAAATTACAAGGGGAAAACTGATTGCTTTTCTATCTGGATGTGCAAAACTGAGAACAAGCACTTCAAAACAGTTAAATTTGTAGGCAGACTTCAGAGTAGCAAAGAGATTAGAATTATATATAGCACCAACACCACCTCCACGACCCGTCAGACGGGGAACTTTTAAAAAACATTTTTTTTTTTTAAATTAGCCATACAAACATCCCTAATAGGCTTCTTAGCAAAGCCTACTTTAGGTCGGGGGACAGACACTGTCTCAATAGCATGGAACCTGGGCAGCAGTTTTTGGGAACAAGCAGAAATCTGTGTAAGACAGTAGTTCTGCTGCCTGGTCTTGGCTCTGGTGTGTCAGGAAATAGACTTTCTGAGACTAAGATAGATTCCTGGAAATAAGAGCGGCACCCTCCCACGAGGGGTGAATACCATCTCTTTTCAAAAGACCAGGCCTCCCCCAGAAAGTACTCCAGTTGTCTACAAAGCCAACACCGTTTGCAGGGCACCAAACAGACAGCCAGTGATTTAGTGATGAAAATCTGCTGTAGATTTCGTCACCACGTCGAGAGGGGATGGGACCAGAGCAAATGACTGACGCAGACATCAGTTTCGCCAAATCACACACCGATTTAAAATTATCTTTGGTGATCTCCGATTGCTTCAACCGGACATCGTTAGCGCCGACATGAATAAAAATTTTAGAGAACTTATGTTTAGCCAGCACTTTTAAGTTTGCTTCGATGTCCGTCGCTCTGGCCCCTGGGATACATTGGACTCTGGTGTCACTAAATTCACGTTTCTTAAAATAGAGTCGCCAATCACCAGAGTTCTTTTTTTAACAGGTTTCACAGCCGGTGCGTTACTGAGGGGGGAGAACCTGTTGGAAACGTGAATGGGTTGTTTGTGCACTGGTGGAGGCTTAGGTTTTCAACTACGTTCCCAAACTGTAATCCACCCGCCTAGCTGCGAAGGCTCTGCCGGGGTCCTACTTAAAGACAGGCTAACTGGTGCATCCGGAACCGTAAAATATTCTAAAAACATTTCAGTATCTCAAATTTCGTGTAAGGTGCGGATGCGAGTTTCCAATTCAGCAATCTTCTCCGTCAACCTAGCATTTAACTTACACTTATCACAGGTAGTTATCATTAACGCCAGAGAAGAAATAACTAAACATATCGCACACAGAGCAAGAGACAGCCCAAGAAGGAGAGACAGAGTGAGAGATGGACGAAACAGGCGAGCCGAAAGCAGCCATTAGACCCCGTAAATTACTTACATTTTATCTGGCTGTATTGAGTTTGTTTGCTCATGGATGATATAGGACGTAGAGAGAACTTAAGCGCTTTATTGCTAGTACTGTAGTCCAAGGATTATTTTCAGACGAGGATGTCAAAAGAATAAGAACGAGATTCAAAAAATAAAAATAAAGCGAAAATTCTGCAGCAAATTTTCAGCAGCTGTTTGGAGAAACGCCGTTCAAACAGGAAACAGGAAACCATATGGATTCTATACAAGTGTTTGGGGTTGAGGGTTTTGATAACTGCCTTCAACATCCTTTTTCATGCATAATCTCAGGTCCATCAAACAGCGGTGTTTTTGTGAAAACACTGCTCGAAAATGCACAACATGTATTGTCAACAGTACCGCAGAACATTGTATGGTTTTATTTGTGCTGGAAACCCATGTATGATGAAGTGCTTTGTAAAATAAAGAATGTTCATTTTGTAGAAGGTCTTCCTGAATCTTTGACCGATGAAGTTTTGCTACCTTTGCACAAAACAAATATGGTAATTGTTGATGACCTTATGCAGGCAGCCAGTCAGAGCTCTGAAATTGAGAGAGCTTTTACCAAGCATACACACCATAGAAACCTAAGCATCATATATCTTGTTCAGAATATTTTCTTCCAGGGTCAAAACACCCGCACAATAAATCTTAATGCAAACTATATTGTTCTGTTCAAAAATCCAAGAGATAAAATGCAAGTTAATGTTTTGGCACGGCAAATGTACCCCAGACATTCAAAGTTTTTCCTTGAATGTTTCGATGATGCGACCAGAAAACCTTATGGCTACCTATTAGTGGACTTAAAAGCGCAGACGCCTGAGGAATACCGCATCAGAACTGGTTTGTACGCTCCAGAGTGGCCGGTAGTTTATGTGCCAAAGAAAAAGTAATACGTCTGCGCGTATTAAATGGAACTGGACGCTTCTAAAAGCCCTAATTGAAGGTAATGCACGGCAAAGATGTACCATATTACAGTCTGCTTCTGGTGAACTTATAAACACAATTTGTGAATTAGCTCTCAATGTTTTACGCGGCAATATACCCCTAACAGATACACAACTGAAAAAAATAAGAGAACAAAAGGTCGGAATTAAACTGTTGGTTAACAAAAGATCATCTATTCGAAAGAAGAGAGAAATTATTCATCAAAGGGGCGGATTCCTTCTGCCTCTACTGAGTGTCGCAATACCGTTTCTCACCAGATTGATAGCGGGTCGCAGCGGCGTTTAAAAAAAACATGGAGCACGCCCAAAAAATGTTTCTCGTGCCTCAAAGCCAGCTGGACAAATTAAAGAATCTTACTTTTACCCCGGAGCCAATCCAACAAACTGTTGAAAATGATTTGGATCAAACCATACGTAACATCTTATCAAGGACTGATGTTGGTCCTCATGAGAAAGCAAAACTGTACACGATTGCTCTACCGCGTTTCATAGTGCTGGTCAAACAAGGTGAAGCCGAAATGCAACATTTAACCCTATCATTGCCTGATGAGGGCTGCGATAATGTCAGGACTGACACCGCCCGAGTTGAAGATTTTGTACAAAGCGTGCTACCTAGAAGCCGGAAAAATGCCACCTACGTATTGGATAAAATTTTTAAATCAGGAAATGTCGCAACGTGGAACGATAAAGGGGAGTTTGTGTTTAATGGCACAGCTGTAAGTGGTTCGCATATGTTGGATCTAATAAAGAACATAACAGCCCCTCACAAAATTTCTGACGATAGAAGACCCAGGGGTTGGGGGGAATTTATAGAGGCTATGGCTATGCTTAATATGCCTCTTTCTGTCATACCTAATCAAAATGTGCGCGGCAAGATAAATCGACACAAAAAAATACCAAATAGCATTTACACCTATGACGTCAGAACCAGGCCTTAAGGCTGTTTTTTCATCCCCCGTTTTAGACCATTCAGCGTGGATAGATTTCTGAAGCTGTTGAGTGAGTGTGTTTGCTTTAAATTATCAAAATGTAAAGTTTAACATGTTTTTATTTTACAATAAAATACATAAAGTAACATTCAAACAAAACATGCCTGTGTTTTTCTTTTCAACAGTGACAGGCCTTAAACATTTCACCACAGCAAGCAGTCTGTACACAGTTTAACATGTTTTTAACACACTTGTCCAAGTATATTTTATCAACATATCTTGAAACCATCGCATCGTTATTTTTCAAATGATCAGAGTATAGGGATATAATTTCACTAAACGGAACCCCTTTGGCCCTGTTGTGCAGATAAAATATGCAATGCTGTCCACACTTTGTGCTGTGTAGGTCTTGCACTTGTACCATGTTGTAAACAATCCTTTTACAGTTCTTTTGTAAAAAAGTATTGATGCTATCTGGGAAATAAATGTAGTCAGGGGGATTGCCGTAGGAGTCAAAAAATTCACCAGTTTTATCCGCACGCACATACAATGCTAACCAGTATTCTCCAGGCTTATTTCGAGGGTGTGTATTCACAATGTACAATGCTGGTAAATTATTTAGTTTATTATCCGTTAGCTCATCGCAGGCCGCAATCCCATAAAAGTTATTTACTGTGTAAGGATTGTTACTCAAAATAGTCGTTAGTTCTCTGGTGTTCATGATTAATAATAATCATACAGCGTGTTCCTCCTCTGGTTCACTTCAATGATATTGTCGAAGCATGCGTAAACAATTAAATTAACAGTTCTGGGTAGTGGGTTTCTGAATCTCATCTCCAGATGGATATTACCTGTCTTGATCAGTGATAGATGCTGGCTGCAACCTTCATCAGGTGTCCGGTTGAAAGCATAAAGGGTGTAACCGTTCATGTATTCTTGACAATTTATAAACAATGGTGTATCTTTCAGATGCCTTCCAGTGGCCAGCGTTAGGCTGTAAAATTCACGAACTGCAGAACCGTTACCGTAATTTGGGAGGTATGGCTTGCTCGGGATCGGGAGACCATTCATACTGAGCGATACGTACTCGGAGTTGTATGGTTGGAAATTGAAAGGGTTCTTGTTGTAAACACCTGTAAATGCGTCGTTATCTACCAAACCTATAATGACAGATTTCGGTAATTGACCCAAAAACTACACTGCCCGGCAAAAAAAAAAGTCGCACACTGTAATATTTTGTTGGACCGCCTTTAGCTTTGATTATGGCGCGCATTCGTCGTGCCATTATTTCGAAAACCTTATGTAACGTCACAACATTTATTTCCGTCCAGACTTGCATTAATTTTTGGCCGAGATCTTGTATTGACGACGGGAGAGTCGAACCACTCCATGAAGTCTTCTCCAGCACATCCCAAATACTTTCAATGGGGTTAAGGTCAGGACTCTGGTGGCCAATTCATGTGTGAAAATGATTCCTCATGCTCCCTGAACCACTCTTTCACAATTTGAGCCCGATGAATCTTAGCATTGTCGTCCTGGAATATGCCCATTGATGGGATAACCTGGTCATTCAATACATTCAGGTACTCGGCTGACTTCATTTTATTGCTGCATAACGTTGCTGAGCCTAGACCTGATCAATTGAAGCAACCCCAGATCATAACACTGCCTCCAGAGGCTTGTACAGTGGGCACTATGCATGACTGGTGCAACTGCGACTTTTCTTTTGGCCAGGCAGTGTAATTTTCTTGATTGCAAACTCTAAGACCAGCTGCTAAACTGAAAGTTTTAAGACTAACACAGTCAATCGGATATTTAACATTTGATGTCAGTAGAGCCTGGGCATGTCCAAGCTTATAATATCGACTCCATTTATAAGTAGTCTCTCCTGAAAAAACATGTCTAAGTGGATAGGTCAGAGCAATTCAAAAGTGTTACTCGCCGCTGTATATAGAGCTCTATCTTTCAAGCCCTTGTTGTCACCCGCAGGGTCTGTTTTGTGCATATGTCCACTGGTGTCCTTATAGAATAAGCCGGACATAAATTGATTAGACATTGTGTCTTCAGAATAATTAAGTAGACATTCCATAATTGCTCTGTAGGGGTACGTGTTGCTAGACTGGCTCACCAGCCTGTCTCGCAGTGAAACATCCACCTGTGAAAAAATGGTCGCTATGGATAATTAATAAGCCCAACCTTGTCAGCGGCAGTAATATTGGTGCCATCTGTACAGGTTATCTGACATCGTAGGTATAAAAGAGTATTGTTTAATTCAAGGTAATCTTCGCCATTATCAGCTATATAGAATTCTAGAGGACCAGTATCCGAAATGCCTGACAGGGGCGGCACTTCTACGTAGATGCTCTTATCAATGCTTGTTTGTGTGTATGGAACCGCAAAAAGGTCCAGTTCCGACTTCATACATTCCTCTGACGTTGTGTATGAAGGCCATTTTTAAAAAATGTATCTACTTCTTCTCTTAGCCTTCTTGGTCTGCTTTTTAGTCTTCCTCTTCCTCTTCTTTGCGACTGTGACCCTAATGTATGCCGGTCGTCTCTTTTTAGACTTAGCTCTACTTGAGACACGCCCCCCTGGAGGCCTTTTCAGTGCACGCCGTGTCATGACCAAAAGGCCCGAACCTTCTTGTTCACCGGTGTTCAAACGACTCGTCACAACTTTATTGACCACATCCTTGGCTATGTTTTTAGCCGCAGACGGCAAATATTGTCTGGCTATGTTGAAGCCTTTCTTTATTAGGGGCAATGCCATTTGGAATAAACCTCAAAAAAGTCCTCCAAGACCGCTACCATACATAACACTCGCGGCCTTCTACCCCGGCAGACCATTACTGGCTTGTGCTGTATAATAGTCTATGTACCTATGGGGGTCAACGTATAGGTTTGAACTTGCCATTTTTTATTCGTGATATCGATGCTTCACTGGCCTGAAATGCAATTTTATGATGGATTTACCGTAAGTGAAGCGTATGTTCTCTTTCTGATCCGATTTCAGCTCAATTGTTATGGTATCAATGTGCTTCTTGCTGACGTGGACGTAGTGTGGCTTCTCATACGAGATTGTGATTACGTCGTTGCTAGACCCTATTATATGTACACATCATAGCAAGGGCACAAAACTATTTCCGACTCTCTGGTAGTCAATAATGTCTGTGTAAACATACATCGTGTAAAACCCCACACGAATATCGGCAGGATGTGGTGCCACAGGCTTTGCAACCATTAAGGGTACATCTGGGTCCAAACCCAACATCCTCGCGAGTTTACCGCTAGCCGCCAGCGAAAGATTTTCGTTTGCACTACTAATATAAATTTGTTTTTTCATTGCGGAATGGGCCACCTCAATATCCAATTTTCTTGTTTTTAAAGCTTTATTCATCTCATCCACTAACATTTTCATGTTCTTGTAATAACCCCAGCTTATTACAACAACGTAGCCGAGTTCCTTTTTCTTATCATCACTTACGATAAAAGCGTTTTCACAAGATGATAGCAAGCTCCATGTACATGTGTATTGAATTTCGGCTAAAGCAACTTCCTATTGCCTGCGAAATTCGAGGGGTCTAGGGAACTTTGTTGTGTAACTTGAAATTTTATTTCCAGGGTAAATATCTAGACAGGCATTACTCGGGAGAGTTACATAAAAACCTGCTTCCTCCATGGTGACCTAATGTTTTTTGCCGGTTCCTGTAAGATTTTCTACTCTTTTAGATGTCAATCACACTATCTTTAGGTATCCAGCTGTTGTATTTTTCAGGCCATTCGACCCACTTCACTAAAACGAGTTTCTGGTTCTTATGTTTCTTTTCAGATATTATTTTTTTCGACCTTAAAGGTTTTGTCATTTCCAACTATAACCTTTTGTAATTGCGACGATGGCTTTCAACAGCTTAACCATCGGACTTGTAAGACACCCGTCAATTTCGTCTATACACCCTGGGCAGTTTTTTTGTCTGGTCTGTTGTACACAGCATGGCCCATCGTAACCTTCGTCTTCGTAGACCATAGCTTTTGGTTCCGTTATAAAGACGGTTTCGGACTTGTCGACATCGATCCAAGGCTCTGTAACAGGTTTGTCATTGTTCGCTGAATACTCAGACTCCCAAGATTCTGAGCACACGGAACCCTGTAGGGGACTATACATTTTATACAAGTCCTGAGACATGCTTGTCAAGAGGTCTGTACAGCATGTATGAAATCAGGCTTTTTTGCGGAGTGGCTTTTAAGGCCCTCTGAAACTTATAGCCACGGCTTAAAACTTATGAGCTGGGTGGGGCCTTCCTTTTTGGGCTTGATTTGAATTTAACATATTTGAACGTTTAATAATAATGAAACAATACGTAAAATAGCATGTAAAAGAAAGGCTTCTTTATTTTAGAGTTCACAAAATCAATCAAAGACATTCTGTATACATTTATATTAAACACACACACACAATCTAAAAACTTTTAAAACAATTTTTTTGATTATACGTTTTGACAAGTTATTTACACAAACTTGTTGTATGGTCTTCGTCATCAGAGACAAAGGGTGTTGGTGGCACATTTTCCTTTTCTTCCTCATCTTTAGCCATGGCATTAAACCTCGCACACAAGTTAATTTTCACATAGGCCATTGATCTCCAAATCCGATGATCCTCAAACACATTATTGGCTTGCTCAATAGCCTTGTTCAACAAGTGCAGGTCGTCAAAATGAAAGACAATTAGAGTATCCCCAATGTCACTTGATTCATAGGTCTCGGCAATTAACAGTTTTTTAGCCATTTTGAGCGCTGACACACAGATCACGCTGCAATCCTCCGAACAGCTCAGAAAATTACAACTACCTTGTACATCGTCGACAACATTTTTGTAGCATTGTTTGAATTTAAGCCAGTCCTTGTGCACAAATACTACAGACTCTGTATTTTCACTGTACACCTCCCCCTCACACAGGTTGAAAAGTGTAATTTTTGGTTCCTCGCCAGACGTGTCAATATTATACCCACAATGGCAATATGTTGAAGCTGTCACTGCCCATTCTTCGTAAAGTGAATGTTTTTGAAGTCTTGACATTGCTGCAAAAGGTTTTTTTGGTCTCCGCAAAACTGTCTTGTTAGCCACAACCTCTGGAGATTTCGGTGTTGAGTTTTCAGAGGTAGACATGCTTCTTTTTGTAGGTTGATTACAGGCGATAGTGTCAACGTCTGTTTCGGCTATAGACCTGTTCAAAAAGTTGGAGCTTTATACAATCCGTGAAACCTGTGGTCAGTATAACAGCTGGACCTGTCATTCAAACGGCTTCCTACGCATGCGCCGTTCTCCGAAAAATTAAATACACGTTTTAAAGGCGCTACGATTAAATCATATAGGCTATATATACACTACTCACAAAAAGTTAGGGATATTCGGCTTTCGGGTGAAATTTCAGGATGAACCTAAAATGCACTATAACCTTTACAGGTGAAATTAATTTGACCTTCTCTAAACTTTTGAATGCACATGTCCAACTATTCAATGTTTCAGTACTTTTTGCACAACTTGCTGTTCTCTAACAAGGAGCTGAACGGCAAAATTCACAACAGGTGTTTGATCCATGAATCGACCAATACATTTCCTGGTTCAATTAGAATTGGTATTTAAACAGTCCTCTTCATCATGCTGTTCACATTTTGACATCATGAGACCAAGACGACACCTAACAATTGATCAACAGTACCTCGCCATTGCGAGGCTTCAAACAGGATGTTCTCAGAGGGAAGTGGCCACTGAGCTTAGAGTGTCACAGAGTGTCATCAGCAGGTTGCAACAGAGATACAGAGAGACTGGAAGAGTCACAGAAAGGCATAGAAGTGGACGTCCTTTGGCCACATCCCACACTGATGACCGTTTCATTGTGAACAGTGCCCTGCGGAACCGGATGATGAATGCCACTCAACTCCAGGCACATTTAAGGGAGGTGAGAGGCACCCAAGTGTCACGTCAGACCATTCGAAACCGTTTACATCAGCGTGATCTGCGTGCTAGACGACCTGCAAGGGTACCTGACCACACCACCAGGCACAGGCGTCATCGTCTTGCATGGGCCAGGGAGCATTTACGCTGGACGAGGGACCAGTGGGCCTCAGTGCTGTTCTCTGATGAAAGTCGATTCACGTTGAGCAGAAATGATGGCCGCCAACGATGTTGGAGACGTCAAGGAGAGCGCTATGCATCAGCCACTGTTGTCACCAGACGACCCTTTGGTGGTGGCGGTGTTACAGTGTGGGCAGGTGTGTCTAGTCAATACAGAACTGCCCTACACTTTGTGAATGGTACAGTGACAAGCCCATACTACCTGAATAACATCATTAATCCAGTCATTGTGCCCCTGCATGAACAACACAGGCCTAATTTCATCTTCATGGACGACAATGCTCCAGCTCATCGAGGTCGCATCATTAGGGAAAGGCTGCTGGAGACTGGGGTACCTCAAATGGAGTGGCCTGCACTTTCTCCAGACCTGAATCCCATAGAAAACCTATGGGATCAGCTGACTCACCGTGTAGAGGCTCGTAACTCTGTACCCCAGAACCTCAATGACCTGAGGGCCGCCCTTCAAGAAGAGTGGGATGCCATGCCTCAGCAGACAATAAGTCGACTTGTGAACAGCATGAGACGTCGTTGTCAAGCTGTAATTGATGCTCAAGGGCACATGACAAGTTATTGAGACATTGACATTTTTGTTGTGGTATACCCACCACTGTTGTTGGCTTTTGTTTCAATAAATTGTTTGAGATGAGGAAATCACCATTGCATGCTTCTACTTAAATGCCCTACTTTCATGATACGTATAATATCACTGTAGCGTGAACTTACATTTTCCATAAATTTCACCCGAAAGCCAAATATCCCTAACTTTTTGTGAGTAGTGTAATTGCCCAACCCTGTTTGAAATGAATCATCCCATCTTTTTACAAGCCCATCAATACTAAACAGTCATATTGGTGCTAAGTATTGCCATATTACATAACCTTGTGCAAATACTGAAAGTTTTGTTTCATTGTTTACATTGTGTTGGAAACGCGTCTTCGGCCAACTTTTCAATGGGGTTCGGGGCCTTTTGCAGCCTGTTGGTTTTATTTTCTAGTCTATGCATTTAATTCTTTCTTTCAAAAGTTCTTGTTGTCCTGCCAAACCCCCCACCCCCCCACGGCTGTTCATGTCTCTCAAAGTTTTCTCTAACGTCGCGCAAGCACGCACGCAAGCAAGCCCCGCACCCCCCCCCCCCCCCCCCCCCCAGCTGTTGCAAACCCTCACACCCCGGTTTGTCGCAAATTTTCCAGCACTATCCAGCTCATTTTCATAGGGGACGGGAAGCGGATACTACGGGGCGTATCCCTTTTTAGGTATACTCCATACAAAAAGCTAATGGCTCCATTTGCAATGTCGCTGTCAGGCTGGGAATGTCTCTGCAGGCTATAGGCTATAGCTAGGCTATCCACGGACCTCCGCAGGCTTCGGAAAAAATTCTAAGTAATTTTAGATTTTGCATTTTTATTCTGTAAAACGTTACATAGCCTATTCTTTTATTTTTGATTCTTTCTAGTCATTCTTTTGAGTCCTCCTAGGCTTTCTTTTAGAACACTAACTTGCTTTTTAGATATACCGCATGGCTATTTTACATAGTTTTACGACTTTACGCAAACCCGGACTTCAAAAATTATCAAAAAGTCCTTGGCTACGGTTTCTCTACGAAGCCATGCACGGACATCTCCAAAACTTGTCGAAGTTTTTTCCCTCGGCACTAACAAACATTTTTTTAAATGGCATGCTTTCTTTCTTTCTTTCTTTCTTTCTTTATTTCTTTCAGACAACTAACTTGCTATAACCTACCACTATTTGTCACGTTTTAACAACCTGCTTGAATTGTTTTATTCTCTTAAAACGTTTCTGCTAACACAAACTGTTTTTTTTTTTAAACTTAAAACTATTGCTACTAACCTATACATTTATATGTTTTTATATATATATATATATATATATATACCATTACTTTTTCACGATGTTGTTCTAATAAAAAAAATAAATACCCCTAAGCATCAAGACCCACCATAAAAAAACAACGTTTACAACAACCACCCCAATAAAATGACATCATCACGATGCCAATACAACCCCCCCTTGAAACAACCCCCACAACACCCCGAATAATAATAATACATGAATAAAAAATAATAATTTAAAAAAAAAAATTTTTTTTAAACATTTTTTATGCATAATTATATTTTTTCATAACCTCATGAATATTCATAAAATTATACCATATGCACATCAATCAAATTTTGACATAAGCACAATGTTATTTCTCTCTCTATTGTGGGGCCGGGTGGCCGGCAGCCCCCGAGGTGGGCTATTGAAGGGGTGATCACGAGTGTGTGTGCCCTTTTTGTAGTAGCCTAAGCAAAGCCTAACAAGCACAGTGTGTCTACGTGTGGGGTGAGTGATAGAGTGTATTGCGTGTGGTGTGTGAGGAGGCACACTTACTTGTTGGAGGGATTGGCTTCATCCGGCAGGATTGGAGAGAGAGACGGGGAGGGAAAAGGGACCCAGAGACAGGCATAGCTATGTCAAATTGTGCTTGTGTGACCAACTTTTAACTTAACTTTTGTACACAATAAAATATAATTTTTACCTTTTACATCTGTCTGGTGTACTGTTTGGAGAGTGGTGGATTCTGCAAAAACCTGGTCCCGGACACGGGATTTGCCCGTTTCAAAACGTGACATAAATATGTGACATTTTGTTAAATATTGGGACTAGTTAGTCCTCCAGAGTACGCCACACATAAGAAATAACTTTGACTCACCATAAATGTAAACGAGTCTCAAAAAACATTTGCATGTTCAGACATGTACGTCATTTATATGGTTTTAAAGATGGAGATCATACTGTAAGTTGCAATATAACGTAACACTGGTGCTCTAGTGTTATAAAGTATTCTTGTTTAATGACAGAAACGGGTGTTCTTTTCTTCTATTTTCCGAAATTAGTTTTTTCTTTTCTTCTATGGAGTGGATACTGTAGTATTTGAAATACTGAACTAACAAAAAAGATGACTACTCCTAAACAAAGTTGATACATTGTAACTGATGGTGAGTGCTCTATCATAACGTTTCACTATACAGGAGACTCCTGAGATTCTGTGTTGCATAATATTGTGGTCATTGCTTAGATTAAAATCTTCGAATGGGAGAATCCATAGATATAAAAACCTAGATACTTAATTTGTCCTGTTCAGATACGTCTGCCATATTAGGGGGGTCAAGATCTGCATATTACAATGGTAGCGCGTGTATTGACAGATGCAGACTTCCCCTGATAAAATCTATAACTCACATAATTCGCAAGTAATTTTTATGACATTTTGCTTGCTATAAACGTGAGAAATTTCTGCATAATTACTTGATGTCCAATTTTCTCAGAACAGCTCATTGTAAAGCACCCTTTTAACTAATCGCTTTTAATCTCTTAAAGGATAATTTCAAGGTTTTTTTTTTAGACTTGGACCTATTTTTACAAACTAAGGATGATTGGTAACAATAATAATTTTGTCATCTTTCTTTGTGGAGTTTTGGTCTCAATGTAAACTGCTTGTCTATGCCTTGAAATGCCTTCTAAATGTGCTCCAAACTTTCACAATAATGTTCAATTTTATTGCTTTGATACAAGCCGTTGCAGTGCAGGTATACGGAAGTGTTTGTACAGTGCAAAAAAGTATTGAAAATGAACATTAGTCTAATAAAGTTTTGAGCAAAAAAAAAAGTTTTGGGTGCCCTAAACTCTGCAAATTATTATAGGGCTACCAATGAGCATGGTGGAAATAGTTACTGAAAATAGGTCTAAGGCGGGATGAAATTGAAGTTATCCTTTAATTATAAACCAAAAATTGGGTGTTATAAAAGTGAGTTACTTGAACCTCACACAATAGCTATTTGTAACTATTTTAACAGCCCTTTTAACTATACCACATTGCCAAACTGCACTCTGCAATTTTTGCAAGACTCAAACTCAGTATTCAAGAGTTCGCCCCATTCCGTTACTAACTTAAGACATTTCACTGATGTTAAACAGTGAAATTATAGGTTGGGGGAGGGTATTGGCACATTCCACGTTCAGTCTGCCATTAGTCCTCCAAGATTCAGATGCAAATTAGTTTGGGGGCAGACGAAAGAGAGAGCATGCAGCCATTTTTGTCTAAGCATTCATATGCAAGGTGTTGTGGTATAGTTACCTGACAAGAAGTAACTACCTATTGACATGGGCTATCAAGATTTCTGGGCACTCCTTGAAGTATTATTGTTATATTTCAATAGGGAGAGCAGTTATCAATGTTTCGAAGTTACATTTTGGAGATAGAGTCATGCTGAAATGATTATGGAAGTGGAAGAATTAAAAAGGATGATGGTTTAAAGCTAAATCAGAGGTAAACCTTATGTACGTATGTAGTCTTAATATTTTTATGCATTTATGGTTTAAACGCTATAATAATCAAACTGCTTTGAAATCATAGTGAGCACGTTTCTGTTGAAAGTTGATTTATTTGCACAGTTCAGATAAGAGAAACACCAATGAGAGGTACACTCTGTATCTATGTCAAAAACAATAGCTTAGTTAGTGTAAAATATGTAGAAATGAGACCCTCCCTCTCCAGCCTGCCTCCTCATTGGGGAACAACAGTCAAATCCAAGTACAGGTCCCAAGGGGGGAGAGGAAAGGGGCCATATTAATTTGTTTTTAGTCTGTTTAAATAATTACCATTCCCCATCAATTTTGGTCCCAACTAAATAAACATAAACTTTCTGTATAGCTGGGTCTTCAGCCAAGGGCACATGCAGCTCTGCATGATGCTGCCTCATGTCCTGCAATATGTCATCACTGAGATCAAAGTCAAATCCATCAACAAGGACATTACTGTGCAAAACACAACATGCAGCAAAGAATGCACTTACTCCCCGAAGGCTGTATTGCAGTTTACTGCCCGAACTGCCTTAGCATTTGAAATACATGTTGCAAGACATCTGCAAAACATGTTTCAGGCAGCCGTTGATTGAAAGCATGCTGTTTGCGAGTTGTGGTAACAATGTAGGGGTCATCAGCCATGTATCTGATGGGTAGCCATTGTCACAGACCAGCCACCAATCCCCCAAAGCTATTGGACTCGGACAGATTGCAGGCATTAAGGTCAGACTCAGGATTGTTTGCGTACTTGTTTTGTGTGGTTGTTCATCGTACAAACCACCTAGAATGTAAATGGCACTATGGCTGAACTCTGTAAGCAGTTGCATATGAGTACAGGTAATGGCACTGAAAACCAAGCCAATTCAATCTTCAGCACAAAATCCTGCTTGGGTTGCTCATGCCCAGATGGTGTTATTGGGACTTTAATGTATGCTGGGGCTTTCCTGACTAATGGTGATATCATTGCTTGCTCAGCAGAACAAACGGCTGCTTGGAACATGCCTGCAAGCGACTCCAAAGTGTCCTAGAATCAGCTGGAGGTGCAGAATGAAACAACAGTGTGAGGGTTGTGTTAAGGTTTGGAGAACCAGACGCGACCAATAAGGATTCTAAAAGCGTATCTAAAAAGATACGCAACAAAACACGGAAGTAGCCGCAACAGAGGAGAGGAAAACAAAAGAACGGGAGCAAAACTTCCCTAGCACAAGCCAAATCAAAGCAACCTCAAAAGGAGGTGAGTCTCGATAGAGAGCGAGAATGAATAACAAAAAAAACCTCGCACACTAAATAATTAGGCGTAACAGGAGGTAGAGAAACAAAGCAAAAACTCGATAAAACCAGTGAAGGAAAAGAACAGAAAAGAATACCTGTTATCCAGAGCTCTTGTGGCAAAAGAGCTGACACAAAAGGTAACAGGTAACAAGAAAAAAGGATAAAGAGAAAGATTGGAAATAAAAGAGTGAACCAATCTAATCCTATTTCTCTAACCGAAATGCAGCGACCGAATTTCCTATACCTTACCGACTTCGTTGTCAACATAGCAAAGACAATATCGAAGTGAGGAAATGCGGAAGTCCTGAGGTATTTATAGCCGGCAGGAAACGCAAAACAGGTGTAGGGAATAATTGTCGGGCAAGATACAAACACCGGAATGGAGACGGAAAGAATCCGATAGAGCGTCCTGACGACGCCAAAAAGGAAACCAAAACGTAGAACCGCAAAGGCTGCAAATAACCATGACAAACAGCAGTCACCTTCAAAGGGAAATTAAAACAGGGACCTTGGTTTTTGAGATTGGAATTCTATACTGTGTTCTTCTGCAGAGATTGAGGATGTCTATCTTGTGTGGTAGATTCAATGGCCCAAAATATCAACCCTATAACTTTCAAACCTTCAGTCCTGGCCTATGCTCCTCAGCCGGCAGTGGGAGAGTTAGGCCCCTCATCAGTGTAATGTTCAATTACAATCAATAAAATGTGGCACAAGCATATAAACCCACTTCACACTGAACACAGACAGTACTGTCAGCAGCTCTCACTGACACACCCACCAGTGTTTATGAAGAAATGGTAGCAGATGAGAGGGCTTTTTCTGGAGTGCTGTTCCCTTGTTCTGACTCAGTATCCTACTTCTAAAGCACTGTTATCTTGTTCTCAGTATGCCATTGCTAAAGCACTGTCCTGTTCTGACTGAGTATCCCATTTCTAAAGCACCGTTCTCCTGTTATGCTGGGATATTCCCTTCCAAAGCTCTGTTCTCCTGTTCTGGTGGGGCATTCCCTTTATAAGTACTGTTCTGCTTGAGTATTCCATTCTTAAAGGGGTGCCCTGAGTGCTAAGTGGCCAAACCGTGTGGCTGGGGCTGTAGCTGTGTTTGTCCAGCTGATACTAAATTCCTCTGCTCATTGAAACATCCTCCAGTTCTGTTCAAGCCCAGAACATTTTCAACAGCACACATGTTGAATAGAAGTGTTTTAATGGTTCAGAGGTTTAATGCTTTTTGCTATAATGTGTTATATTAACAGGGCAGACAATGCCAAAAGGATTTATGATACTGAAGGTGTTGGTTATAAACAGAAAGGCCATCTTACTCTCTAAACTGCTCATCAAATTGTACAAATCAGAGATCTGTTCCTGGACTGGATTATACAGAACATTCTGTACATCTGGCACATACCTAGCAGTACTGCTGGTGCATTTGAATCAGGGCTCAGGCTCGTAACCGCCCCTGACACCAAATTTTGATGGTCTCGGTCTCATCTTGGATTTGCAGTAAAAAGTTTACTCAATTTTTGAATTGACCTATCGGTAGGCTCCTCCCCAAACCAGAAATTGTCCAATCATACTTTAGCAACCGTTACTATGCGTTCTGACCTCGGTCAAGTGGTTCGGTCAAGGTGCACTGAAACCAATGGAAAGATTGCAGTAGCTCACTGAAAATCGTGAAAAAAAACATAAATTGAGTCAGACAGGATGGTGAAAAGATTTGCTTGGGGTACCTGTAATACCTACACTGGGTACCCTGAAAGATTGGAGGGAGAAGACATTTTTGTCCCTTTTCTGAAACCCAACTTATGTAAATGTCCCAGTGCTGCTCACAAAGTGACATTAACGTTTGCGCTTCAGTTATTGAGACCGCACTGCTGTAATATTAATGCCGGTCTTGGAGCTAGTAAAGCCAGCTATCATTACCACCATATCTGATGTGATCTGAACAACAGCCAACTTGAGGTAACATTAAGTTATTTAACGTTATAGCTGGTGTTAACGTTAGCTCGGCTGACCAGACCTCTTTTTTCTGGACAGGTATTCTTTTGGGACTGAAAATATCCGTCCAGACAGGATTTCTAGCCTAGCTCATCCTGGCACATTTTTTTCTTATTTTGGTTCTGTACTCTAACACTGAGTTTGAAAGGATACAATGACAATGACAACCCCCCCCCCCCCTTTTCGGGCATCAAAAAATATTGGACAGTTTAACATAATGTAGAATAAAGTAATCATTTATAATATTTGGTCACATATACTTTGCATGCCATGACTTGACCCAACAATATCAAAAGACTCTTGATATCTTATTTTCTGGTACTCTTACAAGCGATACTATAACTTCTCTGCATTTGAATGGATCCCTGGGAATTGGGGGGTGGGACTAGATTTAACTGTAAATTATGCTGGAACAGTATGAATAAATGGTTGGCGAAATGGCTGTAAGTCATCAAGGGCCTGAGGTTTCAAACGAGCCTCAAACCATCACTCTGCTGCCAGATATGCAGTAGATATGGATGGATTTGAGTTCAAATAGTGTTAAAACGCAGCTGGTTTGCCAGACACAGTTCATCCTTTTGTCTCAGTTCTCTCTTAATGTCTCAGTTTCTATTGTCTCATTGGTTCATCAGAATCCTGCAATACCATGTTTGTTACCATGGAGAACTGTTAGACCAGAAAAAAGAATAAGTTTATTTTTGTGAAGCTGTATTATAGTATATTATTGAATCAGTCCCCCCAGAAGTCCACAGTAAAAAATCAGTGGATTCCACAGTGGATTTTAAAAATTCTGCAATATTCTGCAACCATTAAACAAATCATGTTAACCCTTTCATGCATGAATTATTACATAACAGAGCAATATTTTTTTTCACATCAAACTCCGCATGTGTTTCACCCGCCTAGGTCACAGGAATGTGCCCCAAATGGCACCTTGAAAACATAGACCACACATGCAGATTACAACTCTTGATGCATGATGTCCACTTCAGTGGACAGAAGGTTTTTTGTATACAATACAGGAACTAAGGTAATTTTTTGTTACAAATATAACTAATTCTGCTCCTTGCATCTTCCGTAATAAGAATATATATTTTTAACATGCTCTTTTCTCTAGGAGTAGAAGGTTTTCACAGCTAAACCAGAGAGAGTTTGTAAGTTTCTACCTCCACCTACCATTTTGACCTTCGCTGTATCAAAACTAGAAAAGCCAATAAAATATAACAAGATGGAACATATCAAAATTTAGGCAAAGGTGCAAGGAATCTGCTCTGATATTTTTTGGAGATCACAAATGTTTTTGACTATGTTAAAATAGACTTTGAAAAGCCTGTCCACTGTAGTGGACTCCATGCATGAAAGGGTTAAAGATTATTTATGTTGCCTTTTTTAATGAAAAAATAGTCTACATATCCTTAGGAAACAACATTTATTTATAAAATTAAGTTATTTTAAAAATAAAACTTAAGAGTAAAAAAAATACATTCAGTTAATTAAATTTAACACTGCTGGTGTACATTTAACATCCTAGGGTGCTAAATGTACACAACCATTTGTGCTGTGTTTGCTAGCAGATTAATAAAATGTAGTGCATTTAAAAAACATACTAAAAAATACATTCGGATCATTAGTGCATTACTCTTCCTTTGCAGGCCATTAAAATAAAATATAACGAGTGCAAAGATTTGTAACATTCAACTTCTTTGTAAATAGTGTTTATCATTTATCATTTGAGCTGAACAGCAGGGAGAACAGCTGTACAGTACCAGCTATCCAGTACAGTTTATTCCCTATCACTGTAAGAGGAATCTCCAATGTCATCAGTGGAGGGCATGATGCACTGCATATACAAATTGTAATACAGGAAGAGGAGGGCTTTAATGTTGGCCTGAGAGAGTGACCTCCTTCGGACTGACAAGATTATCTTGTAAATACTGTTTGATCTTTCCACATCAGCAGTGTATCACACAGTCTTATCTGTACATCTTGGCCAGCTTAGAGAGATGAGGCAGTTTATCCTGCATGCTGTCCCAGAACAGGTCTGTGTCCACAAATCCAGATGCTGAAGCTGAGACTGTAGCAGGGCCACAGTTGGTTCTTTCAGCATGCATGCAGTATTGTCTGTTGCAAAAGATATGACATTTTCAGGTTTCCACGGAAATCCACAGACAACAAATAACAGTAAAGTTCGTATCCTTATCTTGGCAAAAAAAAGTTTCATTTTTTGGTGAGAAGAGCCTAGGATTATGCCTGTAGTAAAAAGGGGTTGAAAAACAGCAATCATTTTATTTTTGGGCTTGTGCAAAAAAAAGTGGTGCTAGAGTAAGGGTTAAAATCATTTTGTTCAGTTTAGAATCACCATACCTGTGGTCAGTTCTCTGCCATATTGGCATTGGGAACACATTTATCTCAATGATACAAACCCATCTGCAATGGTGTTAAATGGAACAATAGTTAAACTATTCCCAATCACCAGGTGGTCACATCAGGGCTGCCCACTCTCCTCTGTTATTTGTTATTTAATCTCAGGAGCCGGTTGCTCATGTCATGCAGTGCATAAGTCTGTTCAGTATGACCCCATAGTCATCAAGTACTCCGCCCACTATATATCATTATATGCTGATGATATTCTCCTTTTCTGTCATAGTACATATACACTGCCTGGCCAAAAAAAAAGTCGCTGGAGGCAGTGTTATGATCTGGGGTTGTTTCAATTGGTCAGGTCTAGGCTCAGCAACGTTATGCAGCAATAAAATGAGGCATGTTCCAGGACGACAATGCCAAGATTCATCGGGCTCAAATTGTGAAAGAGTGGTTCAGGGAGCATGAGGAATCATTTTCACACATGAATTGGCCACCAGAGTCCTGACCTTAACCCCACTGAAAGTCTTTGGGATGTGCTGGAGAAGACTTTACGGAGTGGTTAGACTCTCCTGTCATCAATACAAGATCTCGGCCAAAAATGAATGCAACTCTGGGCGGAAATAAATGTTATGACGTTGCATTAGGTTGTCGAAACAATGCCACGACGAATGCGCGCCGTAATTAAAGCTAAAGGCGGTCCAACTAAATATTAGAGTGTGCAACTTTTTTTTTGGCCAGGCAGTGTAGAATGATTTTCTACATTTCTACATATACACCTACATTAAATTATTACATTTTGAATCTTTTATTTTTCCCACTACTGAGATCATTCTTAATAGGAGAGAATATGTATTTAAAAGCACATGACTAGGAATTATGAATCATAAAAATTTCACTAGATGATACAAAATCTTTTTAAAAATTTGCTGGAAAACTGTTAAAAAGAGCCTCGGATCATAATGATAATATGTTTTGAACGGCATTTGTATCATCATCAGTAAGAAGCCAGTAAGAATTATTCACAACTTTTCAGAAATTTTCTACATTTCTACATATACACCTACATTAAATTATTACATTTTGAATCTTTTATTTTTCCCACTACTGAGATCATTCTTAATAGGAGAGAATATGTATTAAAAAGCACATGACTAGGAATTATGAATCATAATAATTTCACTAGATGATACAAAATCTTTAAAAAAAATTAGCTGGAAAACTGTTAAAAAATAGCCTCGGATCATAATGATAATATGTTTTGAAGGGCATTTGTATCATCATCAGTAAGAAGCCAGTAAGAATTATTCACAACTGTTCTGACCTAAATGGAAACTATGTGGAAAGCCAGAAGATTCTTAAATTTGATATGGCTACTGTTAATTCCTTGTTTTTGGAATTTAAAATTGAGCACATATCTTATTTCTCAGTCTCAGCAGGGTTTGACCTGTAATCCTTTTTATGGGTGTTTGCATTCTACTGTTGCACTGTTCTCATGCTAAATTTTGTGCGGCCTCCAAAGGACTTTAGGGAAGCAGGTGAGTCAGAACAAAGGTGGCAGCCAAAAGAGTTTAACTGTGGAAAAAGCTGTTTATATTCAAAAGGTCTGATGTGTTTTTATAGACAGGAAACCAAGTGTTGGTTCCTCAGTCTAAAACTAAGGGGGAGCAACACAGTGTTTTTCTTCCAGATGGCACCGTGTAATTGTGTTACTTAGGAGTGAATCACAGCAGAAGAGCAGCATCCTGGGTTGTATGAATCTCTATCAATATTAGATGGCACTCATCAGGTTTGTATTCTTACAGTTAGTGAACAAAAAATGGAAACACTATTGTAAAGCCACTTAATAGGGTGTCGGGACTGTGTGCATAGTCAGTACGGCCTGCATGCACCATAGCACCTCAGACGTCATTCTTAAATTTCCCATCAATGCTCTTTTGGTTTCAGACATGGTGCCTGAGAAGGCCATGCTAAGTGTGCTTGGTCGCCTTCTGACTTCTTATCCTTCAGGTTAATAATGAAGTAATCTTGCATCCCCAACTCAATAGTATCCCTCAACAACTCACCCATACTCACTCCTCTACACCCACACACTTAGCTCTCCATGTATCATTCAAGTCAGACTAAGAAGAAGTGAGTGAAGGTACCACAATGGGTATGGAGACTGTCCTCAGAGTACCGAGTGCATAATGCCTTCAGCTGTACACAATTTGCTCAAATGCTGTTTGGGCTGAATTCTGAGCTTCATTAAGTCCCTGTAAAAATACAGTCAGTTTAAGATTACTGTGTAATGCAGTTTGGTTATCAAAAGTTGTAGTCCTGTGCCACATCTTACTTACAAAGCACAGTTCCACACACTGACTCCATTTAGAGGTTAAACTGGCTGCAATGCTGATGTTATCACCCCTCAAATGAAAAATGCACTATGTGAAGACCTCATGTGATACATTCCTGTTACAAAACGCAGAATATTGGGACACGTTAAACTGGTTGATAGAAGCATAGCATAGGCTACTCCATCGGTTGACTGACCCATGATATTTGTCCATTAATTCCAGCCATGCTCGTATCTCTTATTAATACACCGTTACTATTATGTGCTATTTTAATTGAACATTCATATCTATGTGCTGTGTAAGGGGAAAAGGCCTGAACCTTGGGAGAGGAAACTCCCTTCTCTCATAGACCTGATTGGTGTGCACTGTGACTGATTCATAGGTGTCAACCTCTGGAGAGACTGCTGCCCTTATTTTCATGCCTGCAAAAGTGTATAAATTCACCAAAAACAATATAGAACATTATCTGTCTATTATCTATTAAAATGACTAGCCACCACAGTTATTTGTCTGATTCAAGTTTATTTAATATACATGTATGTACTGTATTTAGGAATACGGGTCACTTTTAGCAGACGGGTCACTTTTCACATAATAATGACTGTGTAGCCGACATACAAATTCAGCAAGGTGCTCATTTTAAAATGGTTAAACAGTCACAGAGACACCCCACATGACTGACCCCACACACTTACAACTCAGTGCAGGAGAGATACATACAGTTGAAGTCGGAAGTTTACATACACTTAGGTTGAAGTCATGAAAACTAATTTACTAATTTTAATAACCTAACTTGAAGGGTTTCTTTTCCTGACTTATTTTTCCATAGAGTTCAATAGGAAAATTTGTCAGGAGAAACAACCCTTAAAGTGATCCATCCATATCTACTGCATATCTGGCAGCAGAGTGATGGTTTGAGGCTTGTTTGATACCTCAGACCCTTTATGACTTACAGCCATTTTACCAATCATATATTCCATACTGTTCCAGCATAATTTACAGCTAAATCTAGTCCCACCCCCCAATTCCCATAGAGATCCATTCAAATGCAGAGCCGTTATAGTATCGCTTGTAAGAGTACCAGAAAATAAGATATCAAGAGTCTTTTGATGTTGTTGGGTCACAGACATCAGGAAGTCATGGCATGCAAAGGATATGCAAACAAATATTAAAAATTTAAAGGCACAGTCAACTTAGTGTATGTAAACTCTTCTGACCCACTGGAATTGTGATATAGTGAATTAAAAGTGAAATAATCTGTCTGTAAACAGTTGTTGGAAAAATTACTTGTGTTATGCACAAAGTAGATGTCCTAACTGACTTGCCAACACTCACAGTTTGCTAACATGAAATCTGTGGAGTGGTTAAAAATGAGCTTTAATGACTTCAACCTAAGTGTATGTAAACTTCCGACTTCAACTATAGATATACCACAATTTCCTAAATTATGCATGAGTTGTGTTGCATAAACTTGTGGCACTTTTAATGCAGTTTTGCTATCTTACTAGCCTACATAACAGCTTTGATAGCCTAATCAGGCTACGTTAGCATTAACCTCTTGCTGCCAAACGCCCCCTAGCGTTAACGCGGGCGGTACAGAAGCTATTAAATTATACATTTAATTAATTTAATAATATATAATAAACTGCTCACCTCAATATTTTGATTAAATATCCTTAAGATATATCCATTCCTTCTGGGAAAGTGGTTTTTAAGCCCAAAACATCGAGTTAAAACTTTGTAAATAACGTTGGAAACTCCGATATAATTCCCAAACGTGTATGGCAGCTTGATGTCACATCATAAACAATGTGCTGATAAACTGTTCTGCTTAATTGTATTTCACAAAACTTTGGTTTGAAAAATCATTATACCTTTAGGCTTCAAGAAAAAATACTTTAAAACTTTCATATGGCTGTCCATGATTTTTTTCCAATTTTAAACCGACTTGTGCTTTTCTGCACTTCATCATGAGTAGTTCGGCTGTGCTCAGTTTGCCGTTGTGAAACTCAGCCAGTTTCTGGAGTACCAATCCCGTGGCTTAGTATATTTTAGCCAAAAGGGTTTTGTACTTGATTGCAGAGATTTATGCAAAACCGTCGTCAATTGGGTGTATTTCTTTGACTGATAGCACAATAGGCCTATCTGAAGTGGGAAAAACTCGACCCACCTCCACTTCAAGTATTATTTGCTTTCCATTGGGTTTTAAAACTGTCTGTCAAATATTCCAGCCAATAGCCAAGACTCTTATCTTTCAGACAAGCACAAATTCCTCATTCAACACAAAGCTTTCAGAAGTCAGTTTGAATTTACGGCGCAAAATTAGTTTGTCGGGTTGTGAGTGTTTGAGACTCAAACTTTGAGTTGGGGCAGATCTGCACGAACTGTCCCATGAATGTAACATCATGTCACTTAGTTCGGATGGTTTTATTGGGGAAATGGAATGGTTGGAGCAGAGAAACATTAAAAGAGATGGAAAAGGGAGAGGAGAGAGAGAGGAAGACGGGCGAGGGAGAAGAGTTGGTCGGATGAGAGTTCAGGGCAGCGGAGTAACTACAAAAAACCGAGACCCAATTGTGATGAGAGGCAAGTAACACAAACACAGGGAAATGAATGGAAGGTTGTGATTGTGTTTAACAAGGAGGCAGGGCATTATCATCCGATCCAACGAACTAAAGCTATCGAGAATGAGATAGGTAAAATCAAGTTTGCCAGATTTATGAATGACAAAAGGGTAGCCTACTGATCTTTGCAATGAGCAGACAGCAGCAGGAAAAGATCCTCAGCATGGGTTCACTTAATGGGGAAAAGATGACCGCACATGTCCCAGGTGCAACAGCAAAATTGAGAGTAGTCATAACGGGGGTACCTCTAGTCATGGCTATGGAAGATGTCAAAAACGAAATTCGGGGGGGCAAGGTGGTTGATGCCACAAGACTCAAAAGTAACAGGGATGGTACGCTGAAGCACAGCCTTTTGGTTGTAGTTCAGTTTGAAAATACGCTCCCAAAGTCAGTGCAAATGGGATATATGAACTACAATGTTAGAGAGTTTATCCCTAAACCACTTAGGTGCTTCAAGTGTCAAAGGATGGGACATACAGCACAGCAATGCAAGGGTAAAGGAAGGTGTGCTAGATGCGGTGGGGACCATGAATATGGTAAATGCGGTAAAGATACCAAGATTAAGTGTTGCAATTGTGGGGGTAACAGTGCTGCATTTGGAGGGTGTGAAGCGCAGAAGCAAGCACAAGAAGTGCAAAGATTCAAAATAATGAACAAGGTGTCATATGCTGAGGCATTAAGAAAGGTGAGGGATGCAGGTGTAAGTCACAGACCTGATCCCAGTGGGACTGCCCAAAGAAGTGAAACATATAGACCTAATGCCACAGTGGCCAGTGCACAGATCTATAGACAACCTATTTGCACCCACATATGTAAAGTGACTGATGACATGATGTTAGTGACATAATTAAATCTGTGGTGGAGGCAGCAGGGGAGTTAAGAGCAGATTTGATCCACCAAAGGTTAACAGCTGCTAATGGTGTTGGTGGGACACAAGGTAATGATTAAGCTAATATTTATGGTGTTCCACATACTTCAATGGAACGTGAGAAGTCTGATAGCTAATGGGCAAGAGTTTAAAAAGTATGTGTCTGATTTAGAAGTGGTACCATATGTTATATGTGTGCAAGAAACGTGGATGCGACCACACCTGGATTTTGTGATGCCAGGGTATGATTTAGTGAGACATGACAGACCTGATGACCAAATTGGTGGCGGCTGTGCAACATTTCTAAAAAATGGTTTAGCCTATAGAAAGTTGCCCTCTCCAACAGAGGTAGAATGTATTAGTAGTGTGTCGTTCGCGAACGAGTCGGCTCTTTGAGCCGGCTCTTTTAGGTGAACGTTGGGAGCCGGCTCGCATATCTGAAGAGCCGATTCGTTTTGTAAATGAACACAAGACAAGTGCTTGTGGTCAACGTGGTCTCACGCGGACTCGTCACATAGCAACGCTTCTGCCCAAGCGTCGCTATGTGACGCCAAAGGTAGCCTTTTGCGTCGTATATTGACGGTTGTGGACACATAATTTGTCTTTGGTTGTGGCACTTCAATATTATGCTTTTTTTCTTCTTCATCTGGTAGAGAGTTACGTGAACTCTTGTGGTCGGGCTCGCCCACTATCTTAACAGTTCGGGCATGAGCCCGAGTTACATGAACTCCTGTGAGGTTATGTTTAGGGGTTGGGGGTGGGGTACGGGAATCACGAACTCAGAAAGATCTACGCGCACACGGCGAAGACTGAGCGGGCATGCTCGCAGTCGGTTATCATGAGCAAAGCCTTCGCCATAGTAGGATTCGTAAATTCGCGACGAGTGCGTCAAATAATGACGCAAAAGGCCTCCTTCTGCGTCTAAAGGATGACGGCGTAGGAGCTGCCCAAGCGTTGCTATGTGACGACTTGGGAGTGAGACCAGGCTGTTGTGGTCTTGGTGGAACTGTAACCAAGAGAATAATTTTTAGGCCAAAAATGAATAAAACCACTATAAGAAAATAACATTAATAATAATAATTTAAAAACAAGTTTAATTGTTGGTCAGTTTAATTGTTCTGATGCTGCAGTTTTGCTCATTTATTTTTTTATGCATTTATTTATTTGTCTTTGTTATGACGCAATATTATGTTCTATTTTATGAGTGTCTCTTTTGTTTTGAAATGTTCAACTACGCACGGTGTTTATTGTGCAATTTATTTCAAGACGTAAAAATGCCCTACTTTCAATGCACATGTGTAATAGCGTCTTACTGTTTTTGCATTTATTTAAATAGTTTTCATAACAAACAAAATGCTAAATAATGTTGTTTTGGTAATTAGAAGGTAGAGTAAGATTCCTTTGAACAATTTAAGTGGTAGATGTGCACAAACACCAATCATAGGTCAAAATATCGCTAACTTTGGCCGATTTTGAAAAACCGGAAATGCTACTGAATGAAGAGCCGTTTGGGAGCCGAAAGAGCCGGCTCTTATTGGTGAGCTGAGCCAAATGATCCGACTCACTGAAAAGAGCCGGAATGCCCATCACTAGAATGTATTGTAGTTGAGATATGTAAGTCAAGAACAGAAGGGATTATCAAACTGATCAACTTTTATAACCCCTGTAAGACCTTAACTGCTGAAATGCTTAATGAAATGTCAGGTGAAATGGCAGGAAGGAGATATGGTGTGGAGATTTTAACACGCACAATAGCCTGTGGGGTAGCAATCATACAGACAACAATGGAATAGTAGTGGAAGAAATTATTGAGGACAGATCTCTTCCCAGGTAATGAGGAACGTTTGGGATCTTTAAAGAATGTTCCCTATACAGCCCTGTAATGTCATTGCAGAACATTACATTGGGAACATTCTGGGGTGTATAAAGGAATGTTACTCCAAGATCACAAAAGAACATTCTAGGAACATCCCATAAATGTCACAGACGTTGAAATGCGTTCCCTGGATGTCGAGATGTTGAGTTCCCTTCAAGTCCTCAGAACATTCCTAAAACTTGATTGCGGAACTTCCCCTTCACATTCCACGAACATTACAGGAACATAAGTGGAATATTCTAGGAATATTTGTCGAAACGTTCCCTTTGGGTTTCTCTAATGCTTGGCTTTAACGTTCCCTTACTGTGAGACCAGAGTACATTGCTAACATTCCCCATACATTCTTGCCACGTCATTACAAAATTTTATTTTGTGAACATTCTGGGGTGTATAGGGGAATGTTACTCCAAGATAACAGAAGAACATTCCAGGAACATCCCATAAATGTCTCACATGTTGCAATGCGTTCCCTGGATGTCATAATGTTGTGTTCCTCTCAAGACCTCAGAACATTCCTTCAACTTGTTTATGGAACTTCCTCTTCACATTACAGGAACATTCTATGTATCATTAAGGGAATGTTCTCGTAATGTTAGTAGAAACGTTGCCTTTGGTTTTATCTAACACTTGAATTTAACGTTCCCTTACTGTGAGACTGGAGTACATTGGTAACATTCCCCATACATTCTTGACACGTCATTACAAAACGTTATTTTGGGAACATTCTGGGGTGTATATATGGGGGAATGTTACTCCAAGATAATAAAAGAACATTCCAGGAACATCCCATAAATGTCACAAACGTTGCTATGCGTTCCCTGGATGTCATAATGTTGTGTTCCTCTCAAGACCTCAGAACATTCCTTCAACTTGTTTGGGGAACTTCCCCTTCACATTACAGGAACATTCTATGTAACATTAAGGGAATGTTCTCGTAATGTTAGTAGAAACATTCCCTTTGGGTTTGTCTAACACTTGAATTTAACGTTCCCTTACTGTGAGACTGGAGTACATTGGTAACATTCCCCATACATTCTTGCCACATCATTACAAAACGTTATTTTGGGAATATTCTGGGGTGTCCATATAGGGGAATGTTACTCCAAGATAACAAAAGGACATTCCAGGAACATCCCATAAAAGTCACAAACATTGCAATGTGTTACTTGGATGTCATAATGTTGAGTTCCCACAACTTGATTGTGTAACTATTATTAGATCTTAGGCCTGTTCTTCTGCTGCAGAGTAGATGGTGATATGCCATTCCATTTAAATATATTTTTGTGGCATTTTGGCTTTATTGGACAGTAATCAATGAGAGACTAGAAAATCAGAGGGAAAGAGCGAATGGCCTTTGAGGTTTGTCTTGAGCCGGATTTGAACCCATGTTGTGGAAATCCGGAATCGCTGATGACGTGATTTACCTGGTTGAGCTACTAGAGGACCTTGTCCTTCCCAGCGAGCAATTTTCATGCTAAAAGCCCTAAGATAAACATCTATTGCAGTCAGTGAAAAGACCTCTTCAAATGGTTACAAAGTAATTTTTTTCTACATCAATTTCTAGACCTCTTCCAAGAGTTCTTGTTTAGACCACGTTTCAACCAAATTTTTTCATGTAAATAAACACCACAGCAAGCAGGAATCAAACTCACAACCCTCGAATCTGAAGACAAGTGCTTTTCCACTGAGCCATCGAGGCCACGTGTTTACCTGTGTGTTTTAGTGTTTAATGAATGATATCACAAACGAACATGGACAGGCAAGTTGTTGATTCTCATGTACAAGTCCACACACATGCGCATAGCAGAAATTCGTGCAACATTATTTTTGGGTAAAAACTCTGTCTGCCTAGGATAGAAACTTGTGCCAAGTTGTTTGCCCAAGCTTCTTCTGATACACTTCATGCGGTGAAATTGCATCTACGTGTCGGACGGATTTCGCTTGGCAAAGCAATGACATTTTGAGAAATGCATCCACATTAATCCATATTGTTTGTCTTTGAATTTACAACTGAATCACATATGAAAATTATAACATAAAATGTGAACATTTATATTGTAGGTTTTAGCCCGTCTAAAAATGGCCAAATGAGAGCTTGGATGGTATTCCATATTTCACCAACATTTTATCGTTTATATAGGTTTGTGCTCATATGCAGATGACACCACCATTTTAGTTCCGCCGACTTTTCAACACAAAAATGTTCACTGGGTAACAGAAAAAAACAATGGTTATTTAGTCTTCAAATGCCTATTTTGTAATCATATAACCTCAAAATCACGCATGGATTTTTTTCTCGGAAGATAAGGCTAAACAAGCTGTTATTGGCGTGTGTCAAAATAAATATTAATTGTTTTACGTCTCTTTTATTTATTTCAATGGGTAGCCTATTTATTTGCACTCGCATTTATTTCAAGGCGTAGGCCTATTTAATTCAAGTCCTAGACCTAAACATTTCAAGTTGGCATGAAAGGGATTTGTTCAGCTATGATCATTGGTTGCTCAGTCCTTAAATATAAAAAACGAAATACCGCTCACTTATGCATTGTTTTATAGGTTACATATAGGCTAATATAATACATATATAAGTCACATAAAGATCAGCGTATTTTGGTAGTGTATTGACAGATGCAGACTTCCCCTGAGAAAATATGCTAGGTCTATAACTCCAGTAATGCACTGCGGTCAAGCCAGCCTCCACTTCGAAAAAGATGGTCAAACTAGCCGCCGCGTTTTTTTTGGTTCGCAATATACTAGGCATTCTATGGTAAGAGCGTGTAAGAATTGATTTCAAAATAAAAGTGAAGTTCCGGTGAACGTGATAAGATCTGAAAGTAATTTCACATACATTCAATAAATGTCAGTAAACAATGAATAAATTAATAAATAGATAAATAAAACAAAATTAATAATTATTAAATAATAAAATGAATAATTATTTTTTAAAAACAACTACCGCCTGCAAACTATTTTAGAGAAAAATTGAGGTGTTCTCATTTCAATTGTGTGAATAATTACTCATTAATAAAAAATAATTTACTTAATAATAACGAATACATTTTTAAAGACCAATCTGACTTCAAAATGACAGTACACCACCTCATAGTGTCAATCAGACCATCTCAGCACATTCTGATGTGGAATTTCAAAATTAATGCCCTCTAAAATGTCATATAAAAGCTGTGTTTCGTCTAAATTCAGATTGATATTAAAAGGAAACCTCCTGTTTTCACAAAACCATTTCACATCAGAATGATAGAGGAACACCTCAGAGTCTCACTCAGGCAAGCTCAGGACATTCTGATGTGGAATTTCAAAATTAAAGCGCTCTAAATGTCATATAAGAGCTGTGTTTCTTCTAAATTCAGATTGATTTTAAAAGGAAACCTCCTGTTTTCACGGAACCATTTCTGTTCAGAATGATAGAAGAACACATCAGAGTGTCACTCAGAGAACCTCAGGACATTCTGATGTGGAATTTCAAAATTAAAGCCCTCTATAATGTCATATAAGAGCTGTGTTTCTTCTAAATTCAGATTGATATTAAAAGGAAACTTCCTGTTTTCACAAAACCATTTCACTGCACAATGATAGAAGAACACCTCACAGTGTCACTCAGAGAACCTCAGGACATTCTGATGTGGAATTTAAAAATTAAAGCCCTCTATAATGTCATATAAGGGCTGTGTTTCTTCTAAATTCAGATTGATATTAAAAGGAAACCTCCTGTTTTCACGGAACCATTTCTGTTCAGAATGATAGAAGAAGATATCAGAGTGTCACTCAGACAATCTCAGGACATTCTGATGTGGAATTTCAAAATGAAAGCCCTCTAAAATGTCATATAAGAGCTGTGTTTCTTCTCAATTCAGATTGATATTAAAAGGAAACTACCTGTTTTCACAAAACCATTTCTCTTCAGAATGATTGAGTGACACTCTGAGGTGTTCTTCTGAGAACCTCAGGACAATCTGATGTGGAATTTCAAAATGAAAGCCCTCTAAAATGTCATATAAGAGCTGTGTTTCTTCTAAATTCAGATTGATATTAATAGGAAACTTCCTGGTTTCACAAAAGCATTTCACTTCAGAATGATAGAAGAACACCTCCGAGTGTCACTCAGAGAACCTCAGGACATTCTGATGTGGAATTTCAAAATTAAAGCCCTCTATAATGTCATATAAGAGCTGAGTTTCTTCTAAATTCAGATTGATATTAAAAGGAAACTTCCTGTTTTCACAAAAGCATTTCACTTCAGAATGATAGAAGAACACCTCAGAGTGTCACTCAGAGAACCCCAGGACATTCTGATGTGGAATTTAAAAATTAAAGCCCTCTATAATGTCATATAAGAGCTGAGTTTCTTCTAAATTCAGATTGATATTAATAGGAAACTTCCTGTTTTCACAAAAGCATTTCACTTCAGAATGATAGACGAACACCTCAGAGTCTCACTCAGGCAACCTCAGGACATTCTGATGTGGACTTTCAAAATTAAAGCGCTGTAAATATCATATACGTAAGAGCTGTGTTTCTTCTAAATTCAGATTGATATTAAAAGGAAACCTCCTGTTTTCACTGAACCATTTCTCTTCAGAATGATAGAAGAAGACCTCAGAGTGTCAGTCAGACAATCTCAGGACATTCTGATGTGGAATTTCAAAATTAAAGCCCTCTAAAATGTCATATAAGAGCTGTGTTTCTTCTCAATTCAGATTGATATTAAAAGAAAACTTCCTGTTTTCACAAAACCATTTCTCTTCAGAATGATTGAGTGACACTCTGAGGTGTTCTTCTGAGAACCTCAGGACAATCTGATGTGGAAGTTCAAAATTAAAGCCCTCTAAAATGTCATATAAGAGCTGTGTTTCTTCTAAATTCAGATTGATATTAAAAGGAAACTTCCTGTTTTCACAAAACCATTTCACTGCACAATGATAGAAGAACACCTCGGAGTGTCACTCAGAGAGCCTCAGGACATTCTGATGTGGAATTTCAAAATTAAAGCCCTCTATAATGTCATATAAGAGCTGAGTTTCTTCTAAATTCAGATTGATATTAAAAGGAAACTTCCTGTTTTCACAAAATAATTTCACTGCACAGTGATAGAAAAACACCTCAGAGTGTCACTCAGAGAACCTCAGGACAATCTGATGTGGAATTTCAAAATTAAAGCTCTCTAAAATGTCATATAAAAGCTGTATTTCTTCTAAACTCAGATTGATATTAAAAGGAAACCTCCTGTTTTCATGGAACCATTTCTCCTCAGAATGATAGAAGACCTCAGAGTGTCAGTCAGACAATCTCAGGACATTCTGATGTGGAATTTCAAAATTAAAGCCCTCTAAAATGTCATATAAGAGCTGTGTTTCTTCTAAATTCAGATTGATATTAAAAGGAAACCTCTTGTTTTCACAAAACCTTCAGGTTCCTGGGATGTACTATCTCTCATGACCTGAAGTGGGAGACTTACATCGACTCCGTTGTGAAGAAGGCACAGATAAGTAGCTCAGATATGCAACACTTGTAAATACATTTGCATCACTATTGACATCACTAAATCGCTGGCTGTCTGTTTGGTGCCCTTCAAACGGTGTTGGCTTTGTAGACAATTGGAATACTTTTTGGGGAAGGCCTGGTCTTTTGAAAAGAGATGTTATTCACCTCTTGTGGGATAGTGCCGCTCTTATTTCTAGGAATTTATCATATAGTCTCAGAAATTCCATTTCCTGACAAGTTGAAATCCTATGTTTAACTGGAACTTGGCTTAAAACTGATGAATATATTGCCTTAAATGAATCCCCCCCTCCTGGTTACAGTTATACTCACGTTCCCAGTCTGACGGGTCATGGAGGTGGTGTTGCTGCTGTATAAATTCTAATCTCCATGCTACTTTGAAATCCAGCTTCAAATTTAACTGTTTTGAAGTGCTTGTTCTCAGTTTTGCACATCCGGACAAAAAAGCAATCAGTTTTACCCTTGTAATTGTATACAGGCCACCAGGGCCATACAGTGGTTTTTTTACTTGAGTTTGCTGATTTCCTTTCCAGCCTGGTTATTAATTCAGATAAAGTGGCAATTGTTACTTTTTGTTACTTCAAGATTAGATTACTGCAATGCTCTTTTGTCTGGATGTGCAAATTCCTCTCTGAAAGGGCTTCAGCTAATTCATAATGCAGCAGCTCGTATTCTCACTAGAACAAGGAGATTTGAGTACATCAGCCCAGTGTTAGCTTCACTTCACTGGTTGCAAGTTAAATTCTGAATAGACTATAAGATACTACTACTTACCTGTAAAGCCTTACATGGGCTTGACCCATTATACTTAAATGATTTACTTCTTCCATATATTCCCTCATGAACGCTCTGTTCGCAGGGCGTAGGCCTCCTTTTTATTCCTAGAATAGCTAAAAGTACCATAGGTGGTAGAGCCTTTTCCTATCGTGCTCCTCTCCTGTGGAACAAATTGCCTGCTCCTGTCCGTGGCGCCCCGCACCTGTCCCTGACCCGCCTCCTTTCATGGCCCCTCTCCTGACCTGTCTGTCATGGCCCCCTTCCTGCCCAGTCTGCCACGCCCTGTTCCCTGCCCAGTCTCATGACCCGTTTCCTGCCTGTCCATGTGGTCTGTTATCTGTCTCGCCCTGTCTAAATAAATGTACTCCCTGGTGGAGTTTTCCCCTGAGCCGTCTCTGAGTCTTGCATTTGGGTCCAGTTCCTGTCTGGGGACGTAACACAATAAGGCTGGAATTACACACAGGTAAACCACTCTGGCAAATTCTAACAACAGACCGGTGTATACATACAAAGTGATCTATAAGGTAAGTGTGGCAGGTAAGCAGGTGAATGGGGAAGGCTAATGGATGATTAGCTGGGGAGCGGTGCAGTGAGGCAGAGGTGAGGCGGAGCAGGACAACAGAGTGGGAATGGAGAAACCACATGATTGGGCTGAGGCATGGAGGGCTGGAGGTAGAGATCTGCACCGAGATACACAGAAATAGAGTTTGCCCACCATTGTATTTAACAATAAATAGCTGATGTTGGTGATACCAATTTATTTAAATTTGTACTTCTATTTTAGTGTTCGATTTGGCCAGTAACTGTGCAATGTGTTCGATGGCAAAGCCTCCTGGGTCTGGGCCTCCAATGACAGATTGGGTGAGGTTTTTTTTTTGCAATTTCATTTGTGTGTATGTGGGGGGGGGGGAATGCACAGTGTCACAAGGCAAGCTGCTTTAAGGTGTTTAGAGGTGGCCAAATGGGCTTGGATTAAACTGGGATAAAAGCTGCATCATATTAGTTCCATTGCCTTTACACTCTGAGGTAGTAGCATTTGCAGTAGCTCTGCAGTTCCCTGTACTCTACAATATGTATACTTTTGTCCTGGGATTGCATTTTTCTGTATTTTATTTATTTTTATATTCCTATTCATAATGACTCCAAGGACATTTTTACCTTAATCTACCACATATCAGTGCACAGTAAATTGGAATGAGCATTTGTCATGTCCTAAGAGACAAGTATAGGCTATACGCCATAGCCTATATTATGTACGATAACATGAACATAAAATAGTATTCCACCATATGCAAAATGCTGCCAAATGTTCTACCTTCAATGAACATCGGTAGCCTACATCAAAAATACATTTAACTTTTGCACTACAGTATGTGAAATTCCACATCAGAATGTCCTGAGGTTGGCTGATTGACACTTTGAGTTGGTGTTGCTATCATTCTGAAGTGAAACTGGTCAGTGAAAACAGGAAGTTTCCTTTTAATATCAATCTGAATATAGAAGAAACACAGCATTTATATGACATTTTAGAGGGCTTTAATTTTGAAATTCCACATCAGAATGTCCTGAGATTGTCTGAGTGACACTGTGTGGTCTTTTTCTATCATTCTGAAGAGAAATGCTTCCGTGAAAACAGGAGGTTTCCTTTTAATATCAATCTGAATTTAGAAGAAACACAGCTCTTATATGACATTTTAGAGGGCTGTAATTTCGAAATTCCACATCAGAATGTCCTGAGATTGTCTGAGTGACACTCTGAGCTGGAGTGCTATCATTGTGAAGTGAAATGGTTTTGTGAAAACAAGTGGTTTCCTTTTAATATCAATCTGAATATAGAAGAAACACAGCTCTTATATGACATTTTAGAGGGCTTTAATTTTGAAATTCCACATCAGAATGTCCTGAGATGGTCTGATTGACACTATGAGGTGGTCATTTTGAAGTCAGATTGGTCTTTGAAAATGTATTCTTTATTATTAAGTTAATTATTTTTTATTAATGAGTAATTATTCACAGAATTGAAATGAGAGCCTCAATTTTTCACTGAAACTTTGCAGGCGGTAGTTGTTTTTAAAAAATAATTATTCATTTTATTATTTAATAATTATTCATTTTGTTTTATTTATGTATGTATGTATGTATGTATGTTATTTATTTATTCATTCATTCATTGTTTACTGACGGACTGACTGATTTATTGAATGTATGTGAAATTACTTTCACGTCTTATCACGTTCACCGGAACTTCACTTTTATTTTGAAATCAATTCTTACACGCTCTTACCGTAGAATGCCTAGTATATTGCGAACCAAAAAAAACGCGGCGGCTAGTTTGACCATAGTTTTTCAAAGTGGAGGCTGGCTTGACCGCAGTCTTAATGCTGAACTAATTTTCGTGTTATAAACGTCAGAAATATCTGCATAACACAGGTACCTTATTGCCAAATTTCCCAGAGCAGCTAGCATATTTGCAAAAGGCCTTTTAACTATTATAGCCTACAGGAGTTGTCAAAATGTCGAGGTATTTTGTTGTAAATTCATTTATAATTTCAGAGAAATATGAAGGGGTAGCCTAATAATGAACGCACACCCACAGTTTCTTACTCCAGGACATCGCATTCTGCAGAAATATAACCCAGTTATAATTAGCCTACAAAATGAGCTAGAATTCTTAGAGTAAGTTGCAGAAGTCTATTCCACGTGGCTTTTTACACGTTTAGATACCTCCGCTTTTCTTAGCAACTGGTTGTCTACGTTTCTGGATTCCACCTAATTGAGGTTGGTTTCATGAATTTGTTTTAGGCTACGGAAATCTTTCTCCAATGCCAGTGCTAAGTTGTGCGTACGACTTAACGTAGCCTACTACGGCAGAGGCCCCGAAAGGCAAAGTAAAAAAAAAATTTTTATTTAAAAAAAAGTTTATCTCGTAGGTACGTACAAATTTTTTTTCACCTTGCTTTTCAGGGCTTCTGTAGGTTTTAGTTAAGGGCCAGAAATATAGTTTAAGCCAATTGAACACAATTAAATCCAATTCAAGTGAAAGCAAAACATTCTCAAGATAAAAAAAACCTAATTTTGAAATTTCCTCTAAAAGGGACAGCTACAACAAAAAGACCTTTAAAAAGTCACTTATAAGATACTTGCAATATTTCTTTTGCACAGATAGATGTCATTATGATTTGTCATTAACATTTTCTACCCTATAACTCACTAGCTACAGAAAATGACATTGTCACAAACGTTTGAGATTTCATTCCTCATTAGTTCTCCTATTTGGTAATGTAATATGGATGAATACAATTGAAAATACAAGTATTCTTTGGCACAGGTCTGGTACAACCAAAGTCCTACGTTATTGGTAGTGTGTTTTCGGAGCAGAGCTCTATCGTCACAAGACCGTGGTGTAATGGGCAGAGGTGCAAGCTCTTGACGAAAGGATCACAAGTTCGAGTCCCAGCATCGGCAGGGTCTAAATTGGGTAAGTGTAAATGTTGTATGGAAATTGTTGTAGAACTCCCCCTAGTGTGTCCTTACACCCTCATTTCATTGCACTGTGTACCATAACCTAAAAGCTGTGGGCTTACATTCAGCCTATGCCTATCTCTGCTGTGATTCTCAATGGTTTCCAACCTTGCTTTCCTATCAGTCATCACGAAATACTGTCTAATAAAGCCAAAATGCAAACAATTACTGATGGTGAGCCCTTGTGTTCGGCACTTAGACCCTGCATTTAAACCTTTTAAATGAGCGTCCCCCTAATGTTATATATAATGTTCCTGGAACGTCATATTGAATGTTTGAAGAACACAAGAGGAAGGTTCCCAGAACATTCCCCCTATGTTACATGGAATGCACCTAGAATGTTGCACTGATGGAGGGAAGGGGGGATGCCTACTAGTTGGAAAAGTGCACTGATACTGCCATTCATTAAACCCGGTAAAGATCTTGCAAATCCTGGTAGTTATAGGCCCATAGCTTTGACCTCTCATTTATGTAAATGGATGAAAAAGCGTATGATTCTATGTGGAGAGAAGGGTTGCTAATTAAACTGAGTAAAATGGGTATCGGAGGGAGGTGTTACGTTCCACGTGTGTGCCTGTCTCTCGGTCTTCTCTGTCATTTTCTGCAGGAGTCCATCACCATTGGTCCAATCTGCTGTCTATCATCATCACACCAATACCTCTATGTCCCGCCTCCACCAATCAGATCTCCACACCACTCTGGCTCCTCCAATCAACAGCTACCCCTCTTTATTTAAACCCATGACTTCTGGTTTTTGCTGTCTGCCATTTTTGTTGTATTTTTCTTCCTGCTTACCCCTTACGACTTGTTTGCTACCCTTTTTGTTATTTGAACTGTTTTGTCTTGTCTTTTGTGTGGCCACGACAAGGACTTGGGACAGGGTAAGAGAGAGGCCTCTGTATACTTGCACACTTAGGGCCAAATCCACAAAGAACGGATTGCTCCTGGAAATTAGCTCAAAGTTAATACAGAGATTGCAAAAGCAATCCTCACCAGTTTACCACGGTATCCACAAAAGATTTTGCTCCAATGATATGCCCAGGCAAACACACCCACAAATTTGCCACCTGTCTGCACTTTGCACCGATGATTGCAATTAGCCATGTGGCAGCCTATATATTGGCTTGTGCCAAGAACACAATATCAACGACAATGGCAGAGAGAAAGCGCAAATTAAAATTTTCTGAAACCGAGTTGCATGTCCTCACCAACGAGGTGCAGAGACATGCAGCTAAATTGCAGTCGCGAAATCTCACCCCAAGTGAGAGAAGATTTGGGAGTCAGTTGCAGAGAGGGTTAGTGCTGTCGGTCAGTGCAAACGCATGGCCGACGACTGTAAGAGAAGGTGGGTGGATCTCAAAAGGAGGACCAAAGAAAAAGTTGCTTTTAATAGCAGACAGGCCGCTGCAACGGGAGGGGGACCGCCGATCGAAGACCCATTGACCGAAATCGAAGAGGAAGTTCAGCAGACCCTCCAGAAAGAACAAGTGCATGGCCTGGATGGAATAGATACAGCCGAGCCTATGCCACAGGACATAGCCTAGGCTGTGAACTACATGCTAGAAATCATAAATAGGCCTACACGTTTCTGTATGCTGTATGTTTCATATCTTAAACTGGGGTTAGCGTATTATTATTATTATTATTATTATTATATGTCTAATATGTGCCACCCCTTTTTAGACTGTCCGATGTCTGGCCCATCCTGCACCGGCGCCGCCTCAAACCAAGACGACTCCCCATCTCGCCTCACCCCATCCACCCCGGAGCCCCGTGAAACACCTGTCATTCCACCCCCCTCAGTTCCCATCAACTACGCTGATATTGACCGGCTTCTTTACCTGGAGCAGCAGAAACAAACCACTGCAGAAATGCAATATGCCTCCACTCTCAGTGAGATAGAGTCCGAAATAAGAGGTGCTGCTAGCAGCTCACAACAGGTTGTCAGTGCTCTGGCAGGTCTTAACATCAACATTTCATCCTGGAGAAGCCAAATGCAGACCAATCACATCGAGCTGCTAGGAGCCTTGGGGAGGATTGCTGATGCCCTTGAGGCAAAGAACGAGCCAAGCGCCAGCCGAGTCGTGAGCGACATGCCCCGACGGCAGCTGAGGGAGAGGAAGGGGAAATGATAGGCTGGAGTTTGTGTTGACCAATAGTTAATAAAGAGCCTAATGGTCATTCTCTTGTTTTTCCATTTATTGTCCGACAATGATGCAGACTTATTCAAGCAAATGTCATTCACTGTTTTTCATTTCCCTGTGTTCTCGTTTGTAGTCATGTAGACTATTGCCTAAAGTAGGCCTACTTTCAATGTAGGCCTATTGATTTGTCTGGGGTCCCAACACAGCAGTGAATACATCCTGTAGTCTACAAAATAAATGATTTTGTAGTCTACAAAATAAATGTAGGCCTATGTTTTGCCTTTTGAGCCGAGCCTATTATGATTTGCGGAGAGAGACCTCGCAAATCGCATGAGAAGGAGAACGTAACAAAATACTTTTATTTGGCACCAAAACAGGTCAACGGCATTTCTCAAGCAGGTTTAGATAAGCTTAATTAATTTACTCGGCTTTAGGTCTAGCCTACTGCAGATGAGGGTAACCTCGGTGTTCATCGAGTCTAAACGGTTGAAATAAATAAAAAAATAGATTTAGCCTGAGAGCCAATTTCCCAAACAAGAATGTTCACATATCACTCGAAATAATTTCTGATTATGTTCAGTCGGACATCCCTGCCCCGCTCAGGTCGCACTTCACCCAGTGGGGCATTAGGCTCCTCTTCATCGGAGTCGGAATCCCCCTCGGCCTCGGCCTCCTGCTCCCCGAGACGCACTCCGGCTCTTATGGCTATATTGTGGAGGATACAGCACACAACAACCACCTTGCACACCTTGCATGGACTGTACAGCAGTGCACCACCGCTGCGATCCAGGCATCTGAATCGGCTTTTCAGAATTCCAAAGATGCGCTCGATAATGCCCCGAGTCCGGATATGTGCCCGGTTGTAGGCTGCTTCCCCTTCAGTCACGGGATTACGCACAGGAGTCACGATCCAGGGTTGCAGCTGATAGCCACTATCACCTAATTGAAAAAGAAAAACATTTTAAATATTTTGAACACATTTGCAGTAGCCTAGCTATTAGGCCTACATTATTGCAGTAGAATGAAAACATATACTTAGGCCTACCCACTAGCCAACGGCCATCCATGTCCTGCATCTGTCTGTGAACAACGCTGTTCCTGAAGATAAAGCTATCGTGGACTGACCCTGGGAATTTGGCAACCACATTCGTAATGATCCCATGTGCATCACAAATAGCCTGGACGTTGACAGAATGTGTGTGTTTTCGATTTCTGAAAACATTCTCCGTTTCAGATGGTGGAACCAGAGGGACGTGGGTGCAGTCAATAGCACCCACAACATTTGGGAAGCCGGCAACCTGGTAGAAATCTTGTTTGGTCTCCTGGATGTCTTGTTGGTTTTGGGGAAACCTAATATGCCTCCCCACTCTTCGGATTATGGCAGGTACCACCTCCCACATGGCCCTACAGACTGAAGACTGGGCGATCCCAGAAACACCTGCAATTGGTGTCTGGAAGGAGCCCAACGCAAGTACCTGTAGTGTGGACAGTAGCTTCACAATCCCAGGTACTGCGTGGCTCCTAACATCACCCGGTCACAATTAAACACGTTACACACCCCAGGTACCCCTAGACCAATTGGGGTTGTAACAGGAGGTTATACAACTGGGTATTGGACTTTCTGACAGATCGAAAGTTTAGAGTTGAGGTTGGAGCTGATATTTTTGCGATAGAAAATGAGATCCCACAGGGAAGTGCAATTAGCCCTGTTTTATTTAATGTAATGATCAATGATATATTCATGAACGTATAGGATCGTCATTATTTGCAGATGATGGAGCCATTTGGATAAGGGGGAGGAATGTTCAGTATGTAATAGATAACATCAAGAAAGCTATTCTGAAAGTTGAGCAGTGGTCCTATGACTGGGGGTTCAAACTGTCCAAGAGTAAATCGTGTTATATGTGTTTTACCCATAAGAAGAATATAGGTAGCCAGGACTTAAGGTTATATGGACAACCTATGGAGAGAGTATCAAAATTCAAATACCTGGGCTTATGGTTCAATGATCGCTACACTTGGAAAGCACACATTGAAAACATAGAAACAAAATGTAAGAAAGTGGTAAACTTGATGAGAGCTGTAGCTGGGTGCAACTGGGGGGCAGATCAGCAGTCATTGGTCAACATTTACAGGGCTTTGATGAGATCCTCCATAGATTATGGTTGTGTAGTATATGGAGCAGCAGCTGAGACCTTGCTACAGAAAGTGGATCGCTTGCAAAGCATAGCGTTAAGACTTAGTCTTGGAGCAATGAAGTCAACCCCTATAAATGCTGTACTGATTGAATCAGGAGAAATGCCGTTAGGGCTAAGAAGGGAGAAATTATCTTTGGCATATTGGATCCGGCTGAGGAGTTGTGGAGAGGAAAGTCAGACGAAGAGGACTTTAGATGACTGTTGGGAATATTCCAAGTTTAAAAGCAATGGATTTGGATGGAGGGTTGGTGATAGAGCAAAGGAATATGAGATGAATGGTGTGGAGTTTGCGCCGTCCACTCCTGTTAGTAATGTCCCCCCCCTGGCTGTTTCCGGAGGCTAGGGTTGACATGGCTGTGCTGGAGAAGTTAAGGGACTGGGAAGAGGGTAATATAGGTACTCTAACAAGTAGGTATGTCAGTAATAATTTTTACAACTACTTGAGTATTTATACGGACAGGTCCAAAGATGGAAATGATCGTGTTGGAATTGGGGTATTTATACCTGACTTCCAGATCTCTATCTCCAAAAGACTGTCTGATAAATTATCAGTATATACAGCAGAGTTTGTGGCAATCATTGTTGGTTTACAGTGGGTGGAGGAGGTTAGACTGGAGAGGGTGGTGATGTGTTCAGATGCAGCAGCAGTTCTATCAAGCTTACATACGGCAAAATCAGTGAGGGAGGACTTGGTGTTGGAAACGTTGTTATCATTATTAAGACTCAGTAGATTAGGGATAGATGTTCAATTTTGCTGGGTCCCGGCGCACAAGGGTGTGGAAGGCAATGAATGTGCTGACAAATTAGCCAAGAGGGCCTTACATCTGGGAGTGACACTACCACTGCCATTTGGGAGAGGTGAGGGAAAAGCCTTGATTAAGAGGAAGGGTTTGGAGATATGGCAGAAGAGATGGGAGGAAGACAGGAAGAGGAGGAGGTACTATAACATACAAAGGTCAGTTTTAATAAGGGATTTTAAAGAAAAGAGTAGGAAAGCAGATATAATAATCTCAAAACTCCGCTTTGATCATACCGGTTTGAATGGTACACTATTTATGCTAGGGAAGAGGGAAAGTGACCTGTGTATAACTTGTAATGTGAAAGAAAATGTGGAACATGTTTTGCTGCACTGCACCAAGTATGATAGGGACAGGGAAGTATTATGTAATAGGGTAAGAGAGGCCGGACAGGGATGGGATTTGAAGGGGATACTGGGGACAAGGGGGGAAGGGGTAAGAGATGTTCGGGGAGCACCTTTTCACTTTTTATGCAATACGGAACTAGTCTATAGAATTTGAATGAAGGTTTTATGACATGATGTTACACACTCCGGTATGGTAGGTGGCAGTATGCACCTTTGACGTTGGTAGCAATCCGCCAAGAAACCTAGAGAAGAAGAAGAAGAAGAAGAAGAAGTAGATCCCGGGCTACGCGTAAGAGGAGGAGGCAACCAAGCGTAATTATCGAACCAAGATGTCGCAGTGTTTTTACCTTGTAGCGTAGCTAGCTACATTCCGTTTAGCAAAGCACAATTCCTTAGGTAACCGCTGCTGTTCTTCTTTTTACTTTACAGTCTCTTTCATACAGTTTTTAGTTAGTTATGTTTAGGTTATTCAGGATTTTCTCCGTGCAGCAGGTCCTAGCCCAGTGGTGTAAGGTAACATATATTTTTTTTGCAGGTAAACCAGTGCGAATACACTTATGTATAAAACGAATCCCTCTGAATTAAATGAATATAGCTAACATTACTATATTGTAACAATGGCAAGCTAGCCAGCAAAATTACACATAGCAGCTAGCTATCTATTTGTGTCTGAGACGAGCTGTTCCGAGTTTCTTTTGAATTAAATGGCGTCTGAAGGGTTTGTTTTGTTCCACATGAGTAAATTGTTCTGTATGCAGTACAGCAGGCTGTGCAGGTAAACGAACGAGCAATTTATGCATGACGTAACATGAGGGAGAGATAACATGAGGATGAGTTTGTTGTTGTTGATTACATGGGTTTGGAGAGCTTTTTTATCAAAAAAAAAATCTAATTTTATTGTAAAACTGTAAAAAATTGTAAAAAAAAAAAAAAATTCATATTGAGACTTTTCTGGAACCTTGCCATTTTGCACAATTTGGCGCAATTTGTGCCAATTTTGGTAACTGAAATGGTTCACCTGAAAAAACTAGAATTTGAATGGTTTGATATATTGACACCATATTTTTAGCAGAGATAGGCAAAGAGGAGTTTTCTCCTCCATAGCTCTTGTAGCTCATCAGGTAAAAAATCAGAAAGTTGAATGTAGGTACCCGTTTTTTAGTTTTCACAATTTCTGTACATAAATTGTTGTAATTAAGTAGCAAAAAGTGTATGTATATGAATTCTGACTCCTTAGTCATAATAGTGCAGTTCTCTGTTTTAATAAAAGCTATGAACCATATTTGGCTTTACAGTTTTTGAGATAAACAGCTTTGAAAACAGGCGAAAATTGGTATATTTTGCCCTTGGTATTAAGAGGTTAATGTACGTATGGTTATAAACGTAGCTCATCTTAATTTGGATAATTTTCTAGTAACAGTTAAAGTTGTTAAAGACTGCTATATTGGCCATGAATTAATTTACAATTAAACTTTATTAACTTTGCTAAATTGAGTCATAGCCACCACATTAAAACGTCAAGGAACATTATCTAATTTTGGTCAAAATTGCATAAACATGAACATTGTCCAGTCATAACCATTTAACTGTTTGCTAGGTTAACTAACGTTAGTTAGTTGTTAGGTAGTCTATCTTGTGTGCTACTGCGTCTTCATGGTTCGCTGTCATAAACTGCATTTTTAGATAATACAATCCTGATGCCGCTACTTGTTTTTCCCATGGCCTCAGAAATCGAGAGAATAGCAGAAAAGGAGAAAGAAAATGACATTGCTGCGATTGAATTAATTATGTTGGCAAACGTTAGAAAAAAAAAATGCATAAGCTTATGCGCCCGTATACCTTCGAAAAAGGTGGAAAAACCATATTTTATATGGGCAAACCATATGGGTTGACACCTATGCTGATTGGCCACATAGTACCTGAACGATATGAACAGAACCAAGTAGACAATGTATGTAAAAATATATGAATATTGCTATTTTCCAATTAAAATAAAATCTGTGGTTCTAGTTCATTGACTTAAAGATTCTCAGTGTTATTCTATGACACGCTGACATCTATCCCCTGACATAATCATGACTTCCTCAGCTGTTCACAGAACTGCCTTCATCTTCCCACGATGCAACATGTTGTCTCTATGTTAACAATCTGCTGTCAGTGGACCTGACCTGGTCTGAGATTTTTACAAGTGCATCGTAAAAGGACAGCCTTTTACTGCAGCTTTACATATGGGAGTAATATTTCTCCCATATTTCATCCAGATGATCATGCTTGGTGGTCACCCGAATAGACTGCCCATGATGGGCCTTTCCTGTTTTCTTGCTCAAATCAGCCAGGACTAATGTGGAGCAGTCCTGCAAATGATTGGCAGATCACTTATGGTTTCCATGAAATCTACCATAGCATTTAACCAAACACAGGAGATCCAAAGGATATGGATTCTAGGTTACTGTTGTACTATTGGGATGACAGATATACAGTTGAAGTCGGAAGTTTACATACACTTAGGTTGAAGTCATTAAAACAAATTTTTAACCACTCCACAGATTTCATGTTAGCAAACTATACTGTTGGCAAGTCAGTTAGGACATCTACTTTGTGCATGACACAAGTAATTTTTCCAACAATTGTTTACAGATTATTTCACTTTTAATTCACTATATCACAATTCCAGTGGGTCAGAAGTTTACATACGCTAAATTGACTGTGCCTTTAAACAGCTTGGAAAATTCCAGAAAATTATGTCATGGCTTTAGAAACTTCTGATAGGCTAATTGACATTATTTGAGTCAATTGGAAGTCGGGGTGTATCCGGAGCCGAATACCCTATTTGGGAAAGCACAAATAATACGTTGGAACAGATAGTTTTTTCTACCGAAGTTGCTTGTTAATATTCGGATTTGGAAAAAAAAAAACAGAGAGAGAGACTAATTCAGCACAGCTAGCTATCTGGCAGATGTTTAATTAATTAAGATAGCCACTAACAGCAGTGATTAACACAAATGCCCTATCAAATCAGCATTATAAAACCAAACTGTGACTTAATGTTTATAAAGATATTTTGCTAACGTATTACTCTAGATCAGGAAGGTCTCCTGTAGCCTATGTAACATTAACGTCACAGTGTGGATTCATTGCGAGTGGAATGTTAAACAATTTGGGTAGAAACAAGCATTCACAGAATCTGTGATATAGGCTAAATATTAATTATAATTAAGTTACCACAGTGCAATTGTCGCGAATATGTACCTACATGTGAATCCCTTGACGTTGTTTTCTCTCCACCCATTAACAGCACAGCAGCCGAGAGCTGGCTCTAGTTAGCAAGCCAACATGTACAGTAAGCTGAAAGTAATGAATGAAACGCAGTGGCGTAACTACATGAGCGAGCCAAAGACATATGCTGTCGGAATTACGAGTCAGTTTCAGACATGGAAGTTGCACTTGAATGAACCTCCCAAGTCATAGCCTAATTACAAGTGGGAAAGTCAGAGATAATTTTGCTACCCGAGTTGTGACGTTTCACCACTGACCCATTACCATCCTTCAAGTGCTCCTCGGAGCTCATATTTCCCAGTTGCCAAGTCGAAATGGCAGAAAATATGATATAGCCTATTCACATATGACAATACAACCAGGCAGCGCAGCACATCATATTGATGGTCACGCACACACAGCACACGTAAAATATAGCCTACTTTCCCAAAAAGGCGGACTTGAAGCCAGGCGTAAAACCAAACACCTGAAGGAGATTTTATTACACACAGTAGCACGGTACAGAGCGTTAGGCGGTTCTTAGTAAGTTCAATGCAAAGGTCAAAAACACAGGCAGGCAATCCGTAAAAGCAAAGTACAAAAATCAGAAAGCAAGGCTCGTGGTTAAAGTCCAGGCAAGGGTCGAGATCCAGGATATCTGTCAGCGCAGGCACGGTACTGAAAACAGCAGGCAGGCTCGTAATCAGTAGGAGAACAGAGTTCATAACAGGAAGGCAATCCGCGAAGGCAAAGGTACAGATATACGCTAGGCAAACTCGTAGTCGAGAAAACAAAACAGGGTCAGGAATAGAACTGGCAGAAGACTTGGTCGTAACCAAACAAGGTCAAAACTAATCAAAACAATGCAATAAACGCTCAAAAGTGCAAACAGTAAACTGAGGCAAAAATATCGCACTGAACACAAGCCAAGACAGGGTTTAAATACACTCACAGACAGGCGCAACAAATTGTGTATATTGCTTTATTTTGAGTTATGAATTTTGAGATAATGGTCTTGATGAAACATAAATTTATGGCTAAGCTTGAGCTTCCTTCCGAGGGGATACCAGGATTTGGCTATAATGGTTGGTACTTGCTTGACCAGGGGTAGACATTAACGGTAGCCGGGTAGCCATGGCAACCACTCCACCAAAGTCTATAATGTATTCTCCATTTTGGCTACCATGATTTGCTAGTTAGTAGCCTGACTGGGTGTGGGCAACCACTCCAAAAAAAAAATGTAGGTATATTTTCGCCATTACATGTTGATCCATCTCAACAACGCTAATGAAATGAACATGCAAGTTATCACTACTGTTCCAAATCATAACGTCACACATAGCCTACGACGAATAATGCAAAACTGAAGTGGAAATTACTTGGGTTTCATTTTTTATTTTGTTATGTTTTTGTACAAAACCTGCACTTAATTGCTTTATTAAACAAGGTTCTGGAATCAAATGTCTGTGGTCATCATGAAAAAAAAACACAATTTGCTTTCAGGCTACCATCTCGTCAGTTCAGGCAACCAAAAATGAACTGCTGGTAGCACAGTAAGATAAGATTTATTTTTTGCGTGATCCATTCATTTTTGTGACAAGAGTAGCTTCCAGTCATATTTCTTATCTGGATAAATTATAGGCCTATAAATGCTCGTACAATAAACATTATGAATATGTTATGTCGAATTTTAGCCTAATGATACAGGTGATATCTGGTGTATGACAGGACAACTCTAAACTCAAGCTTATGTTTTACTTTCTTCATATTTATTACCTTGAATAGCATATGAAAAGGTTTCACATCCAAATCATGTAACATTTAATCATTGTACTAACAAAATGCATGTCCTATTGATAAGTTTGAGCCATACAAAAACAACATGGCAATCAGGCTGCCTTAAGTAGAATAGCAAGTAACGTACTATTTCAAAATAAAGCTCAACTTTGATCTGCTAAAGCCTTAATCAATCAATTTGCCAAATTTATAAAAAGCAATTCATGTTTGGACTAGCTAGCTGGCTCGCACATTCGATAACACCAAAATAAATAACAATTCAGTGTGGGGCAGTGAGATGAAGATGCTCATCATGAACCATGCAGTAAGTGTTTTTGGAATGCAAAATCAATGTTTTGCAATATTATTCTGACGTTTGATTTTGTATGGTGTCACACCATTGTCATTGTAACATTAAAAAAACAAAAATTTTCAACCATCCTGGGACATAAACCCAATGTTAGAGAGTGACCACTCTCTCCATTGTTTGATTTCCTATGCAGCCTCAAAATTGTAATCTTAACGTTTAATAAACTTTCATTTTAAACTATCATGGGACATTATTCCAACATTGCATCAACTGAGGCACAATGGAGTGTCTGTCCGCATTCTTCATGTGACTCTGAAATGAACACAGACTGCTTGATCGATCAGGCAGCGGGTTGGGCAGGAACACCCCCCTCTTTAGAGAAGGAGAGGGGAGATCCCAATTTAACACATACACACACACCCTGAGGTGATTGCAAATAGCTGGTCCACCTATGTTTCATTGTTGGTTCCAAGGGAATGAGCCAATCTATTGTATGGGTGCCCTACAGCCATCTACCAATTGGGATCAAAGGGATTTTGACCATAAAAAGCCATGTAACTTTACCAACGTCGCTCTGATGGGAAAGATGCAGTCTTACCCGTGCCAGACGCACCACTGAACCCGGACGGTTCTGATGGGAAAGGCGCTGTCTTACGCCTACCAGACGCACCACTGAAACCCTGACTGATTTCTGCGTTTCCCAACCCGCATCTCGCCTGATCACCGAGACAGAGTTGGCCTGCCACCGTCCACAGAATAAACCAAGCTGGTTTATTCTCAACAGCTGTTTTGAGGACACGTTTCTTCAAACTGTTCCTCTACTGTCTCCCTTGCGGCCGGACCCAAGTGGAGACCTGTGCACGTCCACGTCGACCTGACTGGAAACCTGTCGCGACCCGACTTCGGAGAAGAAGTCTCCAGGAGTCCACGCACCTGCCGGGACCTTGGACCAGCTGACTAGCTGACATCACTTATGGAATCGGGACTGGCCTTCCCTTTGTTACCGTTAAGTATTGAAACGCATTTTATTTAGCACTGACATCAATTGATAGGCTAGCATAAAACCTGTAATACCCTGTTGAGGTCATTTTACTGCTGGTTCCTACTGTTGTTTGTATTTTGTTTTGCTATGTGCGTTTCGGTCGGGAATAGCCAATTTCCCTGACCTTATAGTTTTACACTGTTAAAACTTTATATGTATGATACTGATAAAACGAGCTAACCACAAAATATAGTTTAGCGTGTCATTAACCCATAACACAAACCAACCTTTGTTAATGGTAGGACTGTTTCTATATTTAGCCGTCACATAATTATAATTTCCTCTGATTAAGATTAAGTCATAGAATGTTATATCAATGATTGTTTCTATTATTTACATATTCATAGTTGTAGCCAATAAAACATGTAATTTTTCCAACCCATTGTCGTGTCTACGTTATTTCACTAAGTTGGGCTCTACTGACGTATAGAATTCAAATTGAGTGTTGAACGTAATTAATTCTGAATAAAAGTGACCAAACCTCACTACATAATGTACTGGCCATCAATTTGTGACGTCATTCCAATGTTTCCTGTCTAACTGAGCTGCAGCATTGCCATTCTAACGTTGAAAAACATTTCACTTTCAACCGCACATACCCTCAAACTAACGTCAGGTTAGTAAGGTTTTTAACATTGTTTCAACCATAACACAAAGCTGTCCAATAAAAGTACCCTACTTAAAATGCTTGAAATGCTTGGTAAAAAAAAAAACTACCAAAAATATATAAGAAAATATGAATTCAACTGCGTGGTAAAGGGTGGTGCATTTTTACTTTAAAATGTGAGGTAAATCATTTTTTAAATGTTCACAAATGCCTGTATTTATATCTGATGTTTCTGGTTTTAATCCATTACTTCTCAGGCTACTTTCCACGATATTAAGTTAATGTAGGTCAAGCATGGTTTAACCGACATATTCACAATATTCATTGACTTCTACCTCTGTTGTAATGCTAGTTCATTGCTATTGGGCTGAAAACATATTAGGTAGCAGACACTAGAGAGACAGGAGTGTGCACCAACATTAAACTTCAATTTAAAAAATTGAAAGGGACTTTAAGGTGAGGCTGTGAGGGACAGGTAATTGGGTGTTTTAATGTTTCCCTCAGTGGAAAATTCATTGAATGTTATGACGTGCCCCTGGAAACAATTAGGCAGTCATCTGTGGATGCACTTCTACTGGCACAGAGGAGGTGGCCAGTCCACCTCAGAATTTTGTTTCCCTAGCACAAAGGAGCGTTAGGATCTGGCCTTGCGTTAAGGCCAGATCTGGACCAAAGGATGACAGTATGGTGGCCACCACCACGTCTGAGCAGGAGAGCTTCAGCTATGCTATGCTGCACATTCTCCACTTCGGTCATACAAAGCAGTGCACAGGTGAGCAGCCTCGCTCTGAGACTTCATTCCTGCGTGCTTCTGCGGCTGCCTGGGAATGGGAGTCAGTAATGCGGACCGTTCTGCTATCTGAGTCAGGGATGGAGAGGCCACCTGTGTCTCCCTCTGTTAGTGGTTCAGACTCACAAATCAGCAGGTATCTCAGAAAAAAAAGAACAGACAGAATCCAAACAGAATTATTGCATTGCTGTGAGTCACCAGAGCTGGGGTGTGCAAGTCACTAAGGACAGCGAACACTAGTTTGTGGCAAAAATCTCAGAGAAGTCTCTCCTGATGTCTTTTCATGGGACACCCCTGCAGTGTGTCCTAGATTGTTTTATTGTTTCTGAAGAGTGTGGGATGTGTGTGAGCAGTTTTAAAACTGTTACGGGCATTAAAACATACATTTGGCATTTTACAAGCAGCCGTAACATCTCTGATCTGATGCTCAACGTCTGCGTGCGCGATGCCAAGACTAAAGAGTAGGAGGAAAGTGAAGCGATTATTCCTCTCCTGCTGGTGACAGTTTCCTGAACACAAGAAACATATTAACAGTTTACAGATGTTAGGTCAGAAGAGCAACGGGACATGCAGCCAACATAAGGCCTCCGATGTATTGGTGAACAGGGGAAAACTCATTTTACATCCCTTCATCCATAATGCCATTCACGGACAGTCAAATGTGCATACACGTAAACATACACACATATACTGTACATAAATTTACACACACTAACACAAATGTACAGCACGTACGCACTCACGCACACACACACACACACACACACTCATAGAAATGCACAAACAAAAACATACACACCCAGCTCCTTCGCATGCGTATTCATCCCAATTTTAACAGATCCATTTTGTAACCATTTTAACCACATGCTTTAATTTTAAGAATGCTACAAGTACTCATTCAGATGCTATCTCCAGCATTGATATCACTCACATACTCTGTCCAGCGCTGATTTCACTTTCATACACTTTAGCAATGATATCACTCGATACTCTCTCCAGTACTAATATCGCTCATATACTGTATATACTGCATATATATATATATATATATATATATATATATATATATATATATATATACACACCAGGGAAGGGAAGCAGAAAATAATGCAGGGGAGGAGTGAGGGGGCGACTGGGAAGGCTGAGCTCCATTTCGACAGTGGACAGACCACAACACTGCGTGTAACCTATGGAGGAAAGTCGTAGAGGCGGAGTTTGTGTGTTGGACACAGTACACCCTCAAACGGTAGTCAGTATTTTTGACACATCTGGACACAAGTTTATTTTATTTGAATTTCAACCATATTGATTGATTAAGGTCAACTAATTCAACAAATTATGCTAAAAAAGTAGACTTTGGAATCACTTAAGCAATTGAAATGAACATAAATGCAAATTCCTCATGAGGAAAAAGTAAGTACACCCCTACCTTTACTATCAAATATACTGATTAAAATGGATGTCTGGTGCACAAAACAGGTGTAAATGATTGTCCAATTATTAGATAATAGTTTGGAAGACTCCTGATATCTTATATCTTTTCAGGTACTCTAACAAGTGATACTATAACCTCTCTGCATTTGAATGGATCTCTATGGGAATTGGGGGGTGGGACTAGATTTAGCTGTAATTACAGGGGAATAGTATGGAACACATGGTCAGCTAAATGGCAGTAAGTCATAAGGGTCTGAGGTATGAAACGAGCCTCAAACCATCACTCTGCTGCGAGAATTCAGTAGATATGGATGGATCACTTTAAGGGTTGTTTCTCCTGACTCATTTTCCTATTGAACTTGAATTGAAAAATAAGACAGGAGAAACAACCAGATTTGTCAAAACAACTGACTACCGTTTGAGGGTGTACTTACTTTTTCACGACTGTATATCATTCGCATTCTCTCCAGCACTCAGCATCCTGATACCACATACATCCTCTCCCTAGTACTATGGAAGTCTCTGAAACACTGAGAAGACTACATATTCTTGGTCTAGATGAGAGGATATTCCAGTTTATATCCTCTGATTATCCAGTTGGTCCTCTGTATCAATATTTTAATTTACATAAACACTAGGTTAACAAACGAAAGCAAACTGGCTTGAAAAGCATGACTAAAAGAAGTGAGTGCAGATGATAAGCTTGTGCAGAACGGGTGCATCTGTGGATTAATCTGTTGACTATTATGTACCCTCTCCTGGGTCTTTACATTAGCAATACTTATATAAACAGCTCAGAGGTGCTCTGACAGATGTGCACCCTACGTGCGTGCGCGCGTGCGCGCGTGCGGAGGGAGGAGGGAATCAGTAGTAGTATGGCTTCCATCACAAAGGTCTCCCAGACTCCCAGGCTGCAGGGTAAGCCAGGCGCAGCCCCATCACTCTGACACTAACATACACTAACACAGCACAGTCAAATAAACACAGCCTCACATGTTTTTACTTCTTTTTCCTCTCGGTAAATATTTTTGCAGAGTACACACTGCCGTATCCTCTTCCTAGTTTGCCATATCCATATTTCAGTACTAGGTTCCTTAAAGATATGTTGAATGGTTGTTGATAGGGAGGGAAATCTGCAGGCCGCCGCTTTGCTGGGAGTGAAACATGTGGGAGGCTTCTTTGCTTGGAGAGAACCCCGCCAGGTGCTCCGAGTTGCTCCTCAGTATCGGAGGGGCTCTGCGGGTTACTGCTCACAGAGGTGTAATGAGGTGTGACACCACTCTAATCTATTCCCTGTGGGGCTGTGTTACGTAGAGATGACAGTGTGGGACTGTGGGCCCTTTCCCAGGCCTGGCTGCACAGATGTGCATTTAGAGACAGAAAAACAACATTCAGTAAGGAGGATGTCGCTCCCCTGCCAGGCTTTCTGCTTTGTTCCAAGCCAGAGATACACACCTCCATTTTGGCTGGTATGCAGTCTGGCTTCGTTCAAATCAATTCTGGCTTCTTTTTCTTTTTCTTTTTTTTACAAACAGCTGTATACACCAGTGCTTATTCAGTGCTGACATTTTATACCACAGTACATTTGCAGCCTGGAACTGTAGCATATGAATTTATGAAAAAAGTCCAATGAATAAATTATGATGCGTGTGGAGGTTGGCAGATCACCCACACTGTTTTTAAAAGCTCCGATAGAAGAGGCGACTAACATTACCAATTTTTTCCTCAATTGTCTTTGTTTACACGGAAGTGAGTGAGTGAATCAAGGCCCGTCTCTACTTTCGTGCGATTGGATAGAGGAGAAAAGAGTGACAACAGCTTTACAAGTGTCAGTGTTGGAAACCAAAATGCACATATGATAGCCTAGTGCACAAGGATGATATTTTCACTCAAATTACTGTATATGATTATGTCGTTTAAGCCTCTCTTTAGATTTATAAACATCCGGTAAGAGAGCCGTTAACTTTTAGTATCACTCCACGCGAGAACAGTGGCCAGCGTCACATTGCGATACAGAATTAGACTGGAAGATAGCTTGCTAGCGTTTAGTCTGCCTGTAAACAAAGGAGAAGCAGCTAGTGTTTGTTTTCTTAGCGAAATGTCTGATTATGAAGATGATAACAGGGTGGAATTTGTAGTTGAACCATACTTGTTCAAACCGGAATATACTGATTTAGAATTAGAAGAAATGGATGCTGCTCACGTTGCTACAGCTACAGAATGACGCGAGGAAACGTGTCTCTTACCGGATTTTCATAAACCTTATTTGAGTGGATTTAGGTGGTTATTTGAATGCAGGGGTTCCCAACCTTTTTTAAACCAACACCCCCCTTATCCAATGTTCAGCCCCCCCCCCCCCCCAAAAAAAACAAAAACAACAATTCAATTCAATTTTCAGCCCTAAATGTAGTTGACATTAATAATAATCAACCTCACAAATGTTTTAATAATTTTATTATTATTGTTATTATTAATATTTTTATTCATCATTATTATTATTATTATTATTATTAATAATAATCAAACAGGCCTACCTATGTTGGTTAGGTTTTTCATTTTGAGCCCTGGAGGGTATTCCACAAAGTAGGATTACCAAGTTAGCTGGATAACGAAGGTTACGACTGTACCAATGTGAATCCGAAACTACGGTTCCATCGGCCACGGATATCGAGAACCACTGGGGACAGTGAGTGGACTCCTGAGAGGCAAACTGGTCTGACTGAGCATGACCGAACCGTCACCATACCAACTCCACCATGGTGGAGACGCCATTTTCTGAGATGAATCCCCTGGCGAGATAGTCTGCTGTATCGTTTTGGACACCTGAGAGGTGTACGGCATGAATAGAGGCCACCCTGGGAAGCACACAGTTCAAGAGACGCTGGGACTCTGGTGGGACTGGTGGGACCTCACTCCGCCTTGGTGGTTTACGTGATAAACTGTCGAGGAGTTGTCCGACCTCACTATCACATGTTTTCCCCGGAGCACGGGCAAGAAGTGCCTCAGTGCAAGAAAACTGCTTGGAGTTTGAGAACATTGATGTGGTCCAGACCACAATGTGGTCGCGACCACAATCCATTACATTACATTACATTACAGGCATTTAGCAGACGCTCTTATCCAGAGCGACTTACACAACTTTTTTTTAGCATTTATTTTCTTTTTTTACATATTATCCATTTATACAGCTGGATATATACTGAAGCGATTTAGGTTAAGTACCTTGCTCAAAGTTACAATGGTAGTTTCCTACCTGGGAATCGAACCTGCAACCTTTCGGTTACAAGGCCATTATACTACACTGTACTCAGGGATTGTGTATACTACACAATCCCTGAGCTGGCCGGTGTTGGCAGACAGCTCCCCAACCAGTCAGCGAAGCGTCCATTGTTACCACCACGCACCATGATGGTATAGCCCCATCTGGACCCCCTTTGTCAGAAAGCTGACTCATCGCCACGGGTGGAGTAGCTAGCAAAACCTGATTCAAGCGTGACGGTCCCACTTTGGGTGCAGCGCCATGGCATTCAACCACATTTGAAGCGGCCTGGCTGCCCGGAGTCCGAGAGGCACGACTGCTGAGGCGGCCGCAATCAGGCCTAAAAAGCACTGAAAAACCCTCATTTCGAGGACCACGTTCATTTGGAACCGACGCACAACGTCAAGCACAGTGGCTATGTGGCGGGCGTCAAAGATACCCTCATGCTCAACAGAGGGTATATGGTTCAGCTCATGGATCTCAGCGTCTTCCATGGGCGTCCTACAATCTTTGGGCACTCACTGTGAGCCAGGGCGTGCGCAACAATTGGCCGGCTCTGTCAAAAGAGGTAGATGCCGGCATGGCAAACAGCGCCCCCTGGGGAGCACGGCGGTGAAACATAGACGTCTCCTTTGTACCAGCCTGAGGCAGATCGCAGTTCATGCGTGCTAAGGGTAAGCGGAGAATTGTTTCTAGAGAGGCCGAGTAGTCCACTGAATCCCCAGTGGACCCCGAACCTTCCACCGACCCTCTGTCAGATTGGTCAAATGTGCAGGATCCAGAAAATAGGGTGTTAGAAGGTGTTGTGTAAAGCGAATCAAACCCGTCAAAGTTCGGATCCGTGTCCGGATCCTCCTCCGCTGGAGACCCCTCGGGGGGACCAGGCTGGGGAGCTGTCTTTACTTTAGTATGGTCTTCCAGCATTGCTGTCAGCTGCTGAACTGCAGAGGGCAGCTGCAAGACTTCTGCAGAAAGGTTACTGCCCTTGCCAGCCTTGCCATTTTTTTTCGTGAAGGGCCATCGGTGGCAGTAACACCCTTGCGTTTTAGGGGCAACCCCTACCGTGGGTGGCATCCTGCCAGAGGGGGGCATATGACACATAAACGCATCCAATCTGGCCTGCTTGGTCTCCAAAGACATGCCCACGCAGTATGGGCAGGGGTCTGAGAACGCATCCTGCAGGTGCACTAAACGAAGGCACAGGCAGCACCTGGTGTAACCATCAGCCTGGCTCCCCCATCTTCCGTGCACAAGGCGCTCATGCCTGGAGCAAAATGAAGGACACCCGATGACGCAACCGTGGACAGGTGAACTTGAGTAGGGGGAAATGCAGGGGCAAAGAAAGGAGCGACACAATCTGCCACACAAACCAATCAACATAGCAATCACGATTGCGATAAGTCTCACTGGGGTGCGACCACACCCAGGATAGACTCAGAATCATAAACACTATTTGTAGCATTTAATCAATCAACAGAGCGCACACGCTCGCAGATTGTAAAAATATCTCACTGGGGTGCGACCACAACCAGGCTAGATTCAGAATCAGCAACCGCTTCTTGCAGCACTTAAATCAATCAATGTAGCACACATACTCACAGATTGGGAAAAGCCTCACTGGGGTGCGACCACAACCAGCGTAGACTCAGACACTCCTTGCAGCACTTAGTCAGTCGACAGAGCGCACACGCTCACAGATTGTGAAAAAACAAAATCTCACTGGGGTGCGATCACACCAGGATAGCACTGGGGTAAAAACTACTTCCCCAAGTACAAAATAATCAGAAAAAGGAACGTAAATATTCCTCTAGTTGTAAGAAACGCGGCAGAACCGAGTGCCTAACCACACTATATGCGATACAAAAATGATTAGCCAAGTTTAGCATTAGCAATAACAAACGAAAAACGATACCCAGTATCTTGCTACCAGTGGTTTTACCGCATGCGAGTACTATCACCGCCATTGGAGGACGGCGAAGAACCGTAGCCCCAACCGTAGTCACAAGGCGCAGGGAATAGCACAATATACAAACAAGTCTCACGTCTCAACTCTAGCACCGGCGAGAAGAAGAGGACCGCATGTGCCTCCATTTATAGGGAGGAATTACGTCTTCACGCAGAGGTCATGTCCATGACAAATGCTTGGTATAAGAGTCTCGATGCATCTGGCAACAAGTAGGTCATTCGTAAGTTGACGACCCTGATGTTCGGAGGAACAAAATGAAACTGCACTGAGTAAAATCCGGAGCAGCTCTTTTTACAGTCCATGTTCCATATTTGGGAGGGTTCCAGGTTTTACTCAGTGCAGTTATCCAGCTAACTCAGTAATCCTGCTTTGTGGAATACCCCCCTGAACTGAATGTTAACTATTTGGCATAATTTGTTCATTATGAGGCATATGCCGCATGTGTTTTTCATGGATCAAACACGTCTAGGCTAATATCTACCTACTGAAAAAAATGCATTGGTCATATTGGCAGCAGCCTAATAGGATGATGCTGATCCGATTGTTATTCTCTTTTAGAGGCTATGTATCCAAAGTGTCAAACCATTCTCTAGTCCAACCTCTGACGTCAGAGGTTGTGGTCTCATCCCCTTTCTTCATGTCTCATGAGTTCTGCGCAGCTAGTTATGATGTCCAGCAACGCCACCTAGACTCTCAGAAATAAAGGTGCAGTGGAAGTACTTTTTTGTTCTTTCAGGAACAAATTTTCCCACTGTACCCTGAAATACAATAATGTTATATTTGGGTACTAATAAGTAACCTACAAGTTTATGTCCTGCCTATAAGGTTCCACCCCAGTGACAAGCGTTTACCTTTACGACACTTTTCCGTGTCCTTTTCTGAGCATGTAGCCAGCTCCGCTAAAGGAAATTTATTCAGAGCTGGAATTTCTGGTGTCTGAAATCCGATTTCTGACATGGTGCATTCCAAAATAAACTCAATTGTGCTATTCAGCTGATGTCATATTCATAGCCTACCAACATGCTCATCAGTTTAGTAGCCTACTTCTAAATTGCAGGGGCGGCTCCTTGTTTTTTTGCTCTCTATAAACTGAACCAAAGCAGTCAAGTCACATACAGTCAAGCCGGAAAGTCTGCACACCCCTTTCACCTTCTCCATGTTTTATTACGTTAGACATATTCTAAAATAGATTGAGTTCATTTTTTGTCTCAAAATTCTACACAAAATAGCCCATAATGACAAAGTGAAAACAGGTTTTTAGACTTTTGTGCTCATTTATTAAAAATCAAAATATAAAATATCATATATATCATATTGATATGACACCCAAAAGTGAGCTGAGGTGCATTTTGTTTCCACTGATACTGCTTGAGATGTTTCTACAACTTAATTGGAGTCCACCTGTGATAAATTCAATTGATTGGACATGATTGGGGATTGCCAACACCTGCCTATATAAGGTCCCACAGTTGACAGTGCATGTCAGAGCAAACTCCAAGCCATGGGGTCAAAGGAATTATCTGCAGACCTCAGAAACAGGATTATGTCAAGGCATAGATCTGGAGAAGGGTACAGAAAACCTCTGCAACTTTACAGGTCCCAAAGAGCACAGTGGCCACCATCATTCGTAAATGGAAGAAGTTTGTAACCACCAAGAATCTTCCTAGACCTGGCCGCCGGGCCAAACTGAGCAATTGGGGAAGACGAGCCTTGGCCAGGGAGGTGAGCAGGAACCCGAGGGTCACTCTGACAGAGCTCCAGCATATCCTTGTGGAGATGGGAGAACCTTTCAGAAGATCAACCATCCAGGCAGCACTCCACCAATGAGGCCTTTATGGTAGAGTGGCCAGACGGAAGCCCCTCCTTAGTAAAAGGCACATCACAGTCCGCTTGGAGTTTGCCAAAAGGCACCTAGAGGACTCTCAAACCATGAGAATCAAAATTCTCTGGTCTGATGAAACCAAAATTGAACTTTTGGCCTGAATACCAAGCGTCACGTCTGGAGGAAACCAAGCACCGCTCATCACCTGGCTAAGCATGTGAAGCATGGCGGTGGCAGCATCATGATGTGGGGATGTTTTTCAGCAGCGGGGAACGGGGCGACTAGTCCTGATAGAGGGAAAGATGAATGCAGCTAAGTACACCGAGATCCTTGAAGAAAACCTGCTCCAGAGCACTCTGGACCTCAGACTGGGGCGAAGGTTTACCTTCCAACATGACAACAACCCGAAGCACACAGCCAATAGAACAAAGGAGTGGCTTCGGAGAAAGTCTGTGCATGTCCTTGAGTGGCCCAGCCAGAGCTCAGACCTGAATCCAATTGAACATCTGTGGAAAGAGCTGAAAATGGCTGTGTACCGACACTCCCCATCCAACCTGACGGAGCTTGCAAGGATATGCCAAGAGGAATGGGCAAAAATGTCCAGAAACAAGTTTGCCAAGCTCGTAGCTTCTTTTCCAAGACGCCTTGAAGCTGTAATCGCTGCCAAAGGTGCAGCAACCAAGTATTAGGCTAAGGGTGTGTACAGATATGTAACCCCTAAATAACCTATTTTTAAAATGAAATAAAATTGCATATTTTCTAAAAACCTGTTTTCACTTCGTCATTATTGGCTATTGTGTGTAGATGATTGAGGCAAAAAATGAACTCAATCTATTGTAGTATAAGTGTGTAACGTAATAAAACGTGGAGAAGGTGAAAGACTTTCCGGCTTGACTGTATTTTTCGTCAGACAATTAGTCACTCTTATATGCATAAAATTAGCAAATGTTTTGTTTACGAATCGAAGATTTCTTCTATGTGCGGACGGTATGCGGTGATTAAAGGGCTAACCTTCACTTCTTGAGTTGAACCCGGTTAACCACAGCTTAAATTGAATGCCAGAGGAGGCTGATAGAAAACAGTCTCCGCTAAACTTTAATTGACCAATCAGAATCCAATATGTAAATGACAGAACGCCATTCACTTGTATCAAAAACGCGGCTAGAAAAACACAAAAGGAAGGCACAATAAAATATTTCTCCTTCCGTATTAATAAACAATCATGATGGACTCATATTAACGGCGGGAGTTGGTTGTCTTTTGAACCAATTATCTGTCACTATCATTTTACTGCGTGTTGCCGTCTAAGTGTCATCATGCATTGTTGTCGTTAGCCTGCACTTGATCATGCTAACATGGCGTCTGTACAGTTGGACTATGTTGGAGAATGATTTTACAAAACTACCATTCGAACAACAGTTATAAATAAAAAATAAATAAACTCCGAAAATAATTATTGTGCAGGAGAAAGGAGTACGGACCAATTTTAAACGGAATTTCAATGAAGAGGTATACGACAAAACTGAGTGGCTTACGGGATCTGTAAGGGGGGAGAACCAAGCGCCACAACCAAGGGATCTAAAAGTGTATATCGTGAGAAATACACAACTAAACGGACAGCTCCGCAGTAGAAGGGGAAAAGAAAAAAAAAAACAATGGGAATCAAAACCTACACAAGAACAACCCCAAAACCTCTTTTTTTGTGTTGGCTTCGCCGGGAGGTTTTGATTCCCATTGTTTTGTTTTTTTCTCCAAAAACTCGGCGATCACGAGTAATAAAACAACAAAAGAACCTCAAGCTCTCTCACACAAGAAGCGTATAACTGGAGGTCAGAGAAAAACAAAAGAAAGCCTGTGTAACAAGGGCGAAATAAATTAAAATAGAAATAGAACCTGTTACCTACAGCTCTAGGTGTGAAGGAGTTGAACAAAAGGTAACAGGTAGAGGAGTATAAAAGGATAACGAGATTAAAGGAAACAAAAAGACTAAATAAATCTTTACCCTAACTCTTAACCGGACTACCTACGTTTCTTATTTGTAACAACCAGAAACGTAGAGACCGCAATCCTATACCTTACCGACTGATCGATGTCAAATAGCAAAAACAATATCGAAGTGTCGGAAATGCGGAAGTCCTGGGCTATTTATAACCGGCAGGAAATCCAAAACAAGTGAAAGGGATAATTGCCGGGCGAGATTCAAACACCGAAACGGAGGTGGAAAAAATCAGATAGAGTGCCCCGACGTCGCCAAAAGAAAGAGCGACCGCGGAAACAACTGGAGGCTGCCAGAAACCATGACAGGATCATCGATTCATAACCAACTGTTCTGCTAGCCACACTCAAAAAAATATTTAGGCCCAAAAGTTAAAACTTATGCATTTCAATTACATGTCAATTTTCCATCCAATTTCATCACATAACTCCAATGTCAAAGATGACATTTCAATCCATGTTTCTTCTTCATGTTAATTAAATTTGAATAAATTTAATAACTCTGCCAAATTTGATTGACTTGGAGTTGTGCAAGTATTATGCATAAACCTAATGTATTTCAAGACTTGGAGTTATGCAAGTATTATGCATAAACCTAATGTATTTTAATGTATTTCAAGTGTTATTGCTACATACTGTATTCACAGCACATTTCCATCTCCTAGTTTGTTTAAATAAATCACAGGAAAGTCACATATGTTAAATTCACATTAGTAAAACATTTATTGTTATAACATTTGCAAAACAACTTGCATTGAAGACATCTGCTGACCAAATATGTGTCTTGGGACAAAATTCCTAAATACTTAAAAGTGGCACATTTCTAAATGCCATTTATAAACAAATGGCCATGTCTGTGCTCTGACATTACACTTCTGCAAGTTATGAACACCAAAATGAGAAAAATCCAACATACCGGCTCTGACTAACCAATTCTTAACATTCACAAAATTGACATTCACAAATGCGCCATTGGATTTAACCACTAATCAAGTAAACTGTTTACTACATGTTCCCAAATTTGTGCTTCCTCCAAAATAGGAACATCCAGTGCAGTTACATGACTCAAAAATGTGCTTAATAAGTTTGGTTAGAAACCATCCTTTCACCCACAAATCGACATGCCGAATCAATCTAATTCAAATGCGCGAATTGTCATTTACACCTAATGCGTGAATTGTCATTCAATGGAAAACTCGCCCACGGCAATAGACGGACATTTAAGTTCTGAAAATGCGCTTCAGATGTCATTACAATACAGCTCTGTTTATCTATGAATACAGCCCGTAAGTAAATAGAATGGTTTGTGACTGAAAAAAGTTCAAAACCTTGTCCAGTGAATATTGCATTTATTGTTTTTCAAATAGCCTAGGCTACAGCGGATTCGCTGTGCATAAGGTTTTTTTCGATAGCCTGTGGTTAAAAAACGGAGATGTCACCATGTTAACTAAATTGTAACCTTAGCTATTCTTCGTCCTTCATATTTTTTAAATTACAGTGACCAGGTTTCCATACTCTCACCGTTTAAAACCCAGCTGATTTCACCCGTTATTCCATAACTGAACAAAACGATTTTAAAGAGAACTAAGCGTCTAATTAGAAACTAAAACAAATTTGCAGCACGTTACACAATTAATTCACAATTAATTTTAATGCCATTCTCTGCACGTGCGCTGCATGTTCTCTGTTTCCCCTGCTGTAAGTCGCACGTTTCACGGTCTTCCTGGGAAAGTGGATTGTTTTAAAGGATTACACTACGAGTAAAACAGGTTGGTCACATTTCCATAAACAGGACATTATTAAACAAGGGGAAATATGCGTGAACATATGGGTTGCGAACCTGACAGCTTTATTGTAGGCTATTTAGTGTCATCATTAAGGCAAAATAACGGTATGTATGTTATTAATCAATATTAGCCTACTGTGCAGGTAGCCTAATGAACTTTGGATGAAGCTTGAACTTCGAGAACTCCATGAGAACAGCCTCTTGGAATTGATGTTTGACACTTTCATTGCATAATCAAACTAAATTCGCTGAACAAGCACGCTAATTTGGCGTTTTCTAAGGTGAGACTGAAGCCATTGATAGCTTATTCTCAGCTGTTGCAGGTCCTTTTAACGAAATTTAACTGCATATATTTTGTAAAATAACAGCCCTGTCGGGAATTACCGGGAACTCATAGGCTAATGGTTAGTCCGAATAATATTGATCATACTCCATTTAGCCTATTCCTTGATCACACTAAACACGCACGAGCATGTCTGTTTCGCCATCAAGCAATCCGCCAAGGTGGAAAAGCAGGCTTTTAAAGGGAATGGGATATGACATTTTGATTGGTTTATTGCATGTCACGCCCAAGACACACCTATAATTAATGAAGCGACTAGGTTCAGCCCAGTTGCACCTTGCGCCATGCTTAGCGCCAAAAAAACACACCGTTAAAATAGCAAAAGTGGACTTGGACACGCCCAAAATGGACTTTACGCCATGCGCTTAGACTAAGCGCCAAGATCGCCAAGATAGGGCCCGAAATCTCTTACACACACTATTTTCATGCTCTCACATGCTCAAATAATCCTCTTGCATTAACTACTAGACCACTCACATAAACATACAAAGCATTCGCACATTCACTATTTGTTCTCACAAATTCATATAAACAACACACATACACAGAGAATATTTAGAATTAATATGTGTGTGTGTTTGTTGTTTATATGAATGTGTGAGAACTTATAGTGAATGTGTGAATGCTTTGTGTGAATGTGAGAGGGTTTTCAGTAGTATGTGTGAGACATCTCAGTTGAAAACCAGAAGGTATTTCAGGTGAAACGGAAGGTGGCTAAAATCTAGCGTTCTGATTGGCCTAGCCAAGCACACTGCTTCACTCCCCTGCTTGATACTTCTGACTGACGCTGCCCGCTTGTGAGTTTTCTGTATTTAACGCCATAATACATTGAGACAACGTAAAAAACTGCGCTAAAATAGTACCGCGTTTTCTTTCCAAAAAAGCAACGTAGGCTATTTTATGTGCCACAAAACAAGCGTTTTACTAACAATCAAATGAGCTCCGCCAGTTGTTTTTCATAGCAAACAAGGTTGCAATTGCTTGACCCAAACAATGATGATCAAGGTCAGACCAGAAGTCAGCGAAACTGGTTAATGAACGTAGTGGAGCAAAACACCCACTTCCAGAATGTTTTAAAATGCAATATAACAATCGATTAAGAATTATTAGTAGGCTATTATCAGTAGCTAAAATATCCTGATGCATAGATCTAAGCTGCGCCACTGAAATGGAGCAATTGCAAAGGAGGTTGCAATATTTTAGCTTGCATATGGTGGGCTATAATTCTCCTAGAGCAGTGGTTCCCAAACTCGGTCCTGGGATAGCCTACCCGTGTGCATGCTGGTTTTCTTCCCAATCAAAATTGCATGCAATATTGCAATTAGCCTGCAAAACAACTGGCGGAGCTCATTCGATTGTAAGAGAAACGCTCGTTTTTGTGGCACAAAAGCTGCATTTTTCAGTACGGCATTTTTAATTATTTTAGCGCAGTTTTTTACATTTTCTCAATGTATTACGGCGTACAGAAAACTGTCGCCAGCGGGCTGCGCCTGCCAGAAGTATCAGGTAGTGGAGTGAAGCAGTGCGCTTGGCTAAGCCAATCAGAACGCTAGATTTTAGCCACCTTCCGTTTCAACTGAAATACCTTCCGGTTTTCAACTGAGATGTCTCACATACTACTGAAAACCCTCTCACATTCACACAAAGCATTCACACATTCACTATAAGTTCTCACACATTCATATAACACACACACACACACACACATCAATTCAGAACATTTTCTGTGTATGTGTGTTGTTTATATGAATCAGATCAAAAACGTCTACGACGTAAAAAAAGCCAAGTTACTCACGCATAGCCTACATAGCGCTGTCTATAAGTTCTTAATTCCAACTTGCAAAAACTAGGCCTGCCTTTAAAAGTCTTGATATCAAAATGTGGCCAAGTTACAACTAACAATATTGCCTATTGTAGCTCACACTAAATAAACTAGCTCTATTCCAAAGCAATGCTATCCAAACTTTCCTAAATTATTTAATGCAACTTGGCCCTGTGTTTCTTCATCTTACCATCTCAAGAGAATGTGCTCAATGAAACTGTATGTGCCACATCAAACGTTAGGCTATTCAACACTGGATTGCCGGATGCGTAACTCCAACCTTCCATGTGTGGGCTACGAGCTAGCTAGCGAGCTAGTGAGTTCATAAGCACAGCAGATTTAGGCTATTCAACACTGGATTGCCGGATGCGTAACTCCAACCTTCCATGTGTGGGCTACAAGCTAGCAAGCGAGCTAGTGAGTTCATAAGCACAGCAGAGTTTTTTTTCCGGTAGTGTAGAACGTTACCTGCGGGAAATGTTTTGGTACCGGACAGCTAGGTAGTTTAGTTTTCTGTAGTGCAATGAATGTAGGCTATAATGCATGTTGATTCGCTTCGTAGTAGCCTAGCTTGTATCTGCTTCCTGACGAGAAGCAGGAAGTAACGTTGGCGAACAAGCTTAATTGGACAACGTATATTTCCCAGGAATCTTAGCCAGAAAGAAAACAGTAGATACTACTAAGAAAGTACATACCAGAGAGTATTCTTCTTATTATTATTAGTATAATTAAAAGTGTTTGCAGTAAGCTACATTATCAGCAGAGTAGCGTAGACTAGAACCACATTTGGAGGCTATCTATTTATTTATAAGTGACTAACCATGAATCAGATATGTTTGGGGAATTGGCGGTTTATAAATCCGATCGCTTAAAGGTTTGCAGCTTAAAAGAGGCTATCCTCAATTCTTAATGTAGGCTGTTATCGTAAATTCTTAATTTTCCTAGTAGTTAATTTTATGGTGATCTTGTGTTATGTGTGAAAAGGATAAAGTGAACAGAGCTGAAGTGAAGAAATTAATGAATAAAGAAATGTTGGCCGAGGCAAGGGGTTTTCACGGTCAGTCAGTCATGACCGCAAGAGCAGAGCGGAACACCCTCCCCAAACCAGACAAAAGCGAGCGTCTGGTTTGGGGAGGGTGTGATATAATACAAGTGAAACATTGAACAGTTAATATTGTAAACCTGTTTTGCCTTTGCAAAAAAAATACGTTAATGTGTCAATGTGAAAATAATAAGAGTGTAAGAAATTAAAAGAACTTAACAGTTGCACATTGTTTTTGTGGAAAATACACATGTGCCCTGCTGGGCTCAAACCCACTATCCATTTTGTGATAAACTGCAGATTTAACCACTAAGCCACAGTGGCTTCTTGGAAAGCATGAAGCCATTAGCTACACTAACATTAAAAAACATTAGTATGAAGCGTTTTTATTGGACGATAAGTTTGATGAGCAGGTATAGGGACCATACGCTCAAATAATAATTCTCCCCATTGGATAACATCGCGACAGAGGCAGGCAGTTTGGCAGGAAAATGGGAAGAAGAAGAAGAAGCGGAAGAGGAAGGAGAAAAACGGCAAAAATAACCCAAGTTTGGGGCTTTATTGTGTGGATGTGTGAAGTTGTATCTGAATGCTGTGTGGTTACATTAGGTCAGAACATACAGAAGTTAATGTTTTTAAGGGTTGAGAGTCTATGGTCATTGTGGTTACTTCTGTAGGAAACCCTGAAAAGTGCCAAACTCTTGGTGCTGTATAGGTAAGGGGCATGCCCCGCCAAGCCGTAACTTGGCGGATGGCATACCTGCCATCCCAATAATTCAAAAAACCTATCGAAAAAATTCTGTCCCCAATTTTTACGTCACAACCGAAACGTACACTGTTTGAGTCTGTGCAGTGAACCTGCTTGTAGCCACACACCCCTTTTTTTTTAACCAGGAAATTAGACAGCCTTCATATGAATCAAGGCCACATGCTGAGTAGCTAGGTTTTAGCGTTTTGATATAATTGTCCTTCAAAGTATGAAAATTAGTCTGTGGTTTTAAGAGATGTCACACCCAAACACCCAAGTTTTCATATTAGAGAAAAAAAGTTGATTTCATAACTGTAGATTTGATTAAAAGGAAGGTGCATCTGCACAGAGAAGTGGTTGCTAACCATGTGCTTGCTAAATCTTTTGTTTTGCGGCTGAAATGAGCCAAAATTGTCACAACCAAAACAGTCACTACCGAAACAAATGGTATTGTTTTGACAGGCCTGTTTCGGTTGGTGACACTTGTCCGTAAATTCTTATTAAAGACAATAAATAGTGAGACAATCAATGCACATGTACAAACCTCAATTCCAAAAAAGTTGGGACAGTGTATAAAATGTAAATAAAAACAGAAAGCAATGATTTGCAAGTCCTTTTTGCATTCAATTGAAAACAGTACAAAGACAAGATATTTCATGTTTTAACTAATAAACTTTATTCTACATTTCATTCTTTATTCAGCTCATTCTACATTTGATGCCTGCAGCACCTCCCAAAACATTTGGGACAGGGGCATGTTTACCTTTGTGTTACATCACCTGTCCTTTTAACAACACTCAGTAATCTTTTGGGAACTACAACACTAATTGTAGTTTTGAAAGCAGAATTGTTTCCCATTCTTGCTTAATATGAGACTTCAGCTGCTCACCAGTCCGGAGTCTCCATTGTCATATTTTGGGCTTCATAATGCGCCACACGTTTTCAATGGGAGACAGGTCTGGAGTGCAGGCAGGCCAGTCTAGCACCCGCACTCTCTGACGACGAAGCTATGCTGTTGTAACATGTGCAGAATGTGGCTTGGCATTGTCTTGCTGAAATAAGCAGGGATGTCCCTGAAAAAGCGATTGTCTAGATCGCAGCAAATGTTGCTCCAAAATGCATATGTACCCTTCAGTGTTAAGGGTGCTTTCACAGATGTGCAAGTTACCCATGCCATGGGCACTAACGCACCCCCATACCATGACAGACGCTGGCTTTTGAACCTTGTGTTGGTAACAATCGAGATGGTCCTTTTCCTCTTTGGCCGGGAGAACCAAAAACCATTATTTCCAAAAACAATTTGAAAGGTGGACTCGTCAGACCACAGCACACGTTTCCACTTTGCGTCAGTCCATCTCAGATGAGCCCAGAGAAGTCGTCTGCGTTTCTGGATGTTGTTGATATATGGCTTACGCTTTGGGTAGTAGAGTCTTAACTTGCATTTGTTGATGCATCGACAAATTGTGTTTACTGACAATGGTTTTCTGAAGTATTCCCGAGCCCATGTGGTTATATTCATTACAGAAGCATGCCGTTTTTAATGTAGTGCTGTCTGAAGGATCGAAGGTCATAGGCATTCAATATTGGTTTACGGCCTTGCCCATTTTCTCAGGATTCTCTGAATCTTTTACTAATATTATGGACTGTAGATGGCGAAATCCCTAAATTCCTTGCAATCGTGTGTTGAGAAACGTTGTTCTTAAGTGGCAAACCCATCCTTGATCGTAAATTGTATACCCAGTCATGATAGCATGACCTGTCACCTATTTACCTGTGGAATGTTCCACACAGGTGTTTTTTGAACATTCCACAACCTTCCCAGTCTTTTTTTATACCCCTGTCCTAACTTTTTTGGAACGTGTTGCTGGCATCAAATTCGGAAATATTTACAAAAATCAATGAAGTTGCTAAGGTAAAACATTAAATATCTTTTAAATATCATTTTCATTTAAATATAGACAAGAGAATTTACAAATCACTGCTTTTATTTGCATTTTATGTACTGCCCCAACTTTGGAATTCAGGTTTCAGTAAAGGATGTCACAACCGCAACAATGTGGTCACAACTGAAACACCTGCTGTTTTGTTAATTTTGAATAATCAATCAAATATCCAAGATATTGTGCTGGTGATGGTATATATAATCTCATAAATAAGAATCTGTCAAATTCTTGATCAAATCTGTCCATTTTATAGAGAACATTTGTACGGAGTTCACTAAATTTAATTAAGCCAATGTTTTATTTGATTCAAAAATTCAGGTCAATTGATTCAAATTCAACAGCAGTCAAGATTTTTTCAAAAATGTAATTTTCAAAGGGGTGAATTAAACTTATCAATTGGGTATGTAATTTTATTTCAAAAGCTGTAATGATGGCGTGACGTGTGAGGTAGGAGGGGCCAAACGCAGCAAGGGGGATTCATTAAGCATTAGGCCACTAGGACAGGAAACCCCGTAGTTAAGGGAAGGAGACAAGACAGGGAAACACACATACCAAGGCTGCTAACTGGCTCACTGTCACACACCAATTAGTAAAAGCGCAAACGCCAGGGTTCTCAGTAAGAACCAAACAAGGCTAATGGAACAAAGCACTAAGCACTGGGCTCCCATACTTCTATGAGCAAAGTGACTAAAGAGCAAGAAATAATAAACGCCCTGTCTCGGTAATGACGCATAACAGGCGAGTAGCATAATGGCACAAATAACACACACCAAACGTACCGAACACTGCAAACTAATACGAATTAGTAAACGAGGAGGCGAAAGGAACGGAGATCTAACGTTCCAAGACTCAGTCAAACGCAAACCTGTCAATAATAAACGCCCAAGCTCCATATGAGGAGACATACCTGGAGAACGAACAGAACTACCTGAGACGGGTGCGTGAGGGTTGGACCCGAAATGCACAACTCAGAAACAGTGGTTGAATGATAGTCCCATCAGGGCTTAATTAAAGGTATGCCCAATGAGCGTAGTCAAAAAGCAAGCAAAGTTCATACGCAAAAAGTCCAGCCAAAACCAATGTACAGTACCGAGGGAGAAGGCAGTCTCAGAATCGGTACACCATGCAATAGTCCAGTAACCAGAGTAGCTGTCAGCGGGGCAGAAGTACAGGCAGACGGTAGGCAGGCTCGGGGTCGAAGACGATGCAAGAGTCAAGACCGGAGTCCGCTCCTCGGGGCAAAAGTACAAAAGGCAGCAGGCAAAAACCCGTGGTACAGGCAGACAGTGGTTAACAAAACAGAGGTCAAAAACAATGGTCAATAAACAGGCTTGGATCGTAACAAAAAAGCAGGCTTGGAAAAACGCTCAAAAGTGCACTGACAAACAGGAGGCAACAATTTTGCAAAGACAAGACATGAACACTGAGCTTAAATGCAGGTGTAGACAGGTGCAGACACTTAGCTTGAGAGCAGCATGCGAATGGAAATCAGGTGTGGAGGGCTGACAAGTAACAAGATAATTAGTAATCGTTAGTAATAAACCTATCCTGACCTAGCGTTAGTAAATTAGTAAATGACATGCACGAGAAACAATGAACACATGAACACATGGTTAGAGAGTTAGTATTACCCAATCCTGATCTAATGTTAGTAGATTAGTAAATAGACACGGGAGAATGAAACAATTAGGGAAGCGTGAGCGACAGCAAGAGAGAGAGAGAAACAGCATGAACGCAAGGGCTGCGGAAAAACACGGAAATGTATATGCTAAACAGTGAACAGGAAACGTAACATGAATCAAATATAAAACGTGACATGACAAGAAAATAAATCATAACAATAATCAAACAAGAAACGTGACATGCCATGAAAATGAAACGTAACAAGAATTAAACATAAAACATGGCGTGACTAGACTAAACACAATACGTGACATTAACAAGAAATCTAACTAAGGCAAGAAAAGAAAATAAAACGTGACATGACAGCTGGAATCGTGACACTACCGTTCTGAACAAAATCGTCCCGCAAGTAAAAAGGAGTAAACAGAACAGCTGCACCGGAATTACCGGCTAAAAGACTAACGCGAGTTTGATAGAAAATAAACGCCCTGCCTCTTGGTAAAGAGGAATGTAACGAGGAGGTGAAGGAACAGATATAACAGTCCATGGCTACTTTCATAGGTTCGCAGTCACATGCAAAGACCAGGAAGCAGGAACAGAAAAGAGCCAGGGGAGATGAGTCCTAATAACTACATCTACATAGGCAAGTACACCAGGGGGGAAGAGTCCGGATAACTACATCCACATAGGCAAGTACGCCAGGGGAAAGAGTCCGGATAACTACATCCACATAGGCAAGTACGCCAGGGGGGAAGAGTCCGGATAACTACATCCACATAGGAAAGTACGCCAGGGGGGAAGAGTCCGGATAACTACATCCACATAGGCAAGTACGCCAGGGGGGAAGAGTCCGGATAACTACATCCACATAGGAAAGTACGCCAGGGGGGAAGAGTCCGGATAACTACATCCACATAGGCAAGTACGCCAGGGGGAAAGAGTCCGGATAACTACATCCACATAGGCAAGTACGCCAGGGGGGAAGAGTCCGGATAACTACATCCACATAGGAAAGTATGCCAGGGGGGAAGAGTCCGGATAACTACATCCACATAGGCAAGTCCCGCATTACTCCAGAAAACGTAAAGAGGTAAACGCCCGATCTCCCAGGAGAGAGAAACATTTTACAGGCGAGCCGACAGAGCACCGTCGTCCCATAACTTTACTAGCAAAAATGACTAACACAAGCTTAGTAGAAAATAAACGCCCTAGCCTCTCGGTAAAGGAAAATGTAACAAGGCGAAGGAACAGAGAGCTAACATTCCAAGGCTACTTTCAGAAACGTGCAGTCACACACAAACATGTCCACAACATCGCCCAAGCTCCATATAAGGAGAGACATCCCCGGAGAACGAACAGAACTACAGTTCCAAACACAATCGTCCCACAGGTAAAAAAGGACGAACAGGACAGCTGCACCGGAATTACCAGCTAAAAGACTAGTGCAAACTTAATTGAAAATACACGCCCTGCCTCTAAGAATAAATAAAGCCCTAAAGTCAGTATGATAAAACGCCCTGTCTCTTAGTAAGAAACTACCATACAAATACACACAATCAAACAGACTCCTCTCGCTTTCACGGAAGACAGCAGACAGAGAGAGGAGAAAGAGACGGAAAAGGGCAAAAGATCTAGGCAACAGACAAAAAAGGAAAGACCAGAAAGCGGTGACAGAAACGAGCACACAAAAAAGGAATTCAACCTGAAAGCTCAAAGCACAAAGGCAAGTCCCGCAAAACTCCAATAAAGTGCAATGGAGCAAAACGGTCTCCTTAAAAACCTAGACCTAATCATACGACTAAACATTAAAAGGGCAAAATAATACCGCACACAAAACAGCACAAATAATGCCAGACAATACACCACAATACAATCAATCAAACAATCAATATTGAAGCCCCGAACGAAGGAAACGGAAGGCTTATATAGCTCACCGGCAAACACGCACAGCTGTGAACGCTGACGAGACTTCTCCACGAAAAGCCAAGACGGAGCCAAAACTCCACTAACAGAGCAGAGCCCACGTGTGGCGACCGAGGAACACGACCGCAAGGGAAAAAGGGTTAAAAACCATGACAAAAGCAGGTTTTACACCATGTTTCGGTTGTGACATATTTAGGAGCAGTCAGTAAATTCATCCTTATTCTGAAAAAAATACATGTGATGTGCACTGTACATCTAGTATATTTATGTATCTCAGATAAAGTGTAACACATATATTATAAAATAATTTTGCAAAAAGAATACAAATTTACACTTTTCTCCAACCCTCAATTTGCACGACTTCTGTAGAATGGCCCATATATATATTTTTAAAAATTTGTTTCAGATTTTTCCCCATTTCCTCCCAATTTAGTATCCAATTGAACCCCTATTCTAATTCAATTCCCCCCATTACATTACATTACATTCATTTAGCAGACGCTTTTATCCAAAGCAACGTACAATTAGTGTAGCAACCGCTAGAGAACCACGCTGTACAACCCTGTCAGCCGGTAGTAGGATGGAGGGCGCCATGTCCTCTACAGGGCGTGACTCCACAAACTACTGACCGTGATTCCAACTGTGCGCAGCGATTCTCTCCGAGCACCTCCCCCCCACCCTGAGGCAGCCGCCAATTGCCGCTCCCACAGGGCACCGGCCATGCTCGGATCTGGCGAACCCCGACCCTCGGAGTACAACTGTACCGACTGAAGGTTGGCGCTCTTACCGTTGTACCACCGCGGTGGCCCGCGTCATGTTTATTTAAGTGTAACATGATCTCCTGATGCCTCAGGTATATGTAATTTTTTGCCTCTGATCACCTCACCTGGGCTACTGATCCCTGCAGTTGCAGCCATGCTCTCTTGCTGTTCGGACGAACCCCATATTTCTGCTCTTGCATAGCAGGGTGACAGGAACTTCATGTGGGATGCTGGGCAAGTGTTAGCGTCCACGGCTGCTCCATAGCAGATCTGTTACCACGGGGCTCAGTTCCTGCAGTCAATCTCCAGCCAGACCATAAGCTAGTGCTGCATGTGTCAGCCCTGTTTGTGCCTCCATGGCTGTGGCTAGGGGGGGGGGGGGTAATTATGAGGAGTCCTTTATGTCATTATTGGAATGATGCTTACTTATTTGTGTGAGTTCCCCAAGAGTTCACTGTTGAGGAATGCAGGGGTTAGATTTCAGCAGAGGGACCCAGTTTCTCTGAAGTCTCTCCCTAGAATACTGTACAGCTGTACATCATGTCATCATCACATACAGTAGCTAAAGCCTTTGTCCCATGTCACTTATAAAGCATTCAGTAGAAGCCAGAACTAAATAAGGAATACAATTAGATAATAAGACTTGGTTTATAGAGACACAAAAATCAATAACACTTGGTTTATAGAGACGAGCAGTAGAAATAACACTGCTAATGTAGTCCCATCAGGAGCCATGCACTTGGGCCTGAAAAGTAGCTTAGCTGGTAGCACATGTGGACATATTTAAAAGCACAAAAGCAGCGTGAAGAATCCAAGTGTGTTATTTTCCCCTAGTTGGCAGAATCCAGTCCTGACTTCATAATAACGGGGTGGCTTCTAAACTATGGAGACTGTCAGCGTTTTTCCCCGAAAGACCATGATTGGTGGAGAATATGAGGTTATGGGGTTGTAGAGTGAACGCATTACGGCACTGGGGTTTTAAATAAAAATGACTCTTTTTTTGAGTCATTCATATGTGCACACAACCTTGCACAGATAATTAATCTTAATGGATGTCACATAATATCAGGCCTGATGATATTATTTGACTGTTTTTAATGAGGAACTATATCTGAGAGGCAAGGGCAGGATTGTGAGCTTAGAATCTTTAATCCTCTGTATAATAATTCTCAGGGGAGAACTTGAGAAATGTTGATTTAAAGCTGAAGCTAAAAAGTTTCCATGCCTAAATCCTTGAAGGAGTTCAGTTCCAGGTTCCGACCTTGACTGAACCATTTCTTATTTAATGCTTGTGTGATCCAATGTTTTTCCATCTGGAATCAGAAAGGAGAAATGTACATTTTACTGGTTGTCTTCGTTAAATGTTTTAACAGTGAGAAAATACTTGCCGAGGCTGGTTAAAGCGGACTTTCAGTCTCTGAATAAAGAGGTTTCAGTGGATGGGATGCAGTAGTAGTGTTAGGATCCAAAGCGGGGACATTTATGACCCAATTAGCCTGCATAAATGGAGAGGTGGGGCTTCTGTTTTCAAATAATATAGAACAGTAAAGTGGCAGGGTGAAAGTCTGGCCATTGTCATAGAGATTCTGGGAGACTGACCGGGTCTAAAGCATGGATTGAAATATGCATAGAACAATTTCCCAGTTTCCTGATAGGAAAGGATTTGTGATCAAGTGTGCTGAAAGAATTTCCCTCACAGGACAAAAATAAAAAAGCTCTTAAGAGAAACTATAGCCAAAGCTGAAGAGCTCTCCTACAGCTCATAATAATAATAATAATAATAATAATAATAATAATAAATATAGGTGCAAGCAGTGATTCCCAGGGAGCGAGCAGCATAAGCAGGATTTGTCAAACACAGAGACTCCAAAATGGTGGACAATTCAAGACAGGGTTGACCCAAAAAGCAATATGTTTCTAAACAGGGCTTTTGTCATTGTTACAAGTTTGAAATCTTACAGAGATTTCAAACTTGTAACAATGACAAAAGCCCTGTGTAAGGGAACGGTGAATATTAGAATCTCTATAGCACCACCATGTGGGTTGATTGGGCTAAGCCTTTGTAACTGGAGTCTTGATATAATTCTCAATGACCCCACCAAGTTTCAGAACTTTATGTCAAATGGTTTTAGAATTATTAGCATTATTAGCTATTTGGAATTAAATAAAGTTTGTTGAGCTTTTAATAGATTACCTGTCACCTACAGTACCAGTCAAAAGTTTGGACACCTACTCATAGACTACTCTTTTTAAAATAATTTTTACTGTTTTCCACATTTTAGTAAAGACACGAATAACACAAATGAAATTATGTGATTAAAAAAAAAAAATTGTTTTTTTTTGTGTTAAAAAAGTATTATATTTTAGATTCTTCAAAGTAGCCACTATAGTTGCCAGTTGCCTTGATAACGGCTTTGCACATTCTTGCCATTCTCTCAACCAACTTCTGTGGTAAACAGGTATTCCACAGGTAAACAGGTGATGCTATCATGACTCTGTATAAAAGGATATCAAAAGACGTTATCGCTAACATCACTTTGTGAAAACAAACTAGCTAACGTTAGCTAGCTAAATGAATATAACCAGAAATAGTCTAATAGTCCTTAAAAGGCACTCTAATTTAAGTGAAGCTAATGTTGTTAGTCAAATTTGCATTCTCTTGCATGTAGGCCAGCGACGCAAACTATGGGTCACGAGTTATCCATGCATCCCCAAATATGATTTAGAATTAGCTATCACAGCAATCTGACTGACAGAATTAAAAACGCAACTCAAATTTGCGAACACGTCGTTGTTTTCATAAGAGGTTCTTCAACGTGTACATTGATAGTAAACACCATTAGATTAGCGTTATTATTATTAGGCAATCAGGTATTAAAGAATTACCACTTACTACTTTGAATAAACACAACAAACACAACAGGGTTGTATCAACTCGGAGGTAGCTACAAATCGCTGGTTGTTTGCAGTCAGATTTCTTTACGGGGCGTGGTTATCCTCATGTGACGCACTATGAGGAGAACATTCTCAACCGGTTGAAAATAGGACGAAAAATTTAAAACTCTTTTTTTCTTCAAAACGAAATAACGGACATATTTAATACTTTCAGCATGCTTCTTCAATGCCCTCTTGTGCAAATAGCATATAAAAACCTAGAAATTGTGACCAACCACCATGTTACTCCTTTAAGGGTTGTTTCTCCTGACTTATTTTTCCATAGAGTTCAATAAGAAAATGAGTCAAAAGAGTTTAACTGGAGTTTTGATCTAACTCTCAATGACCCCACCAGTTTCAGAACTTTCTCAAATGTTTTTAGAATTATTAGCATTTATGTGAAAAACAACACCCACTGAAAAGAGAAAAGTTTAGATTATCTCTTGAATTACTGTATTGCACAATTATCCATTTTGGATAGATTTTTGGACACCAAGGTACACCGTTTCAAATTGCCTCATAGGATTTGTGTAACGTTTGTGTTCCCCCGTCACACGTTTCCCTGTGTTTTCGGTAAATTCTGTGTTCTCTGTAATTTCCTGCTATTTCCTTCTTTCTGTACTAATGATTACTAATTTATTTAGGTTTACTAATCTACTAATGACTAACTTCCTTGTAATGTTTGGAGATACTAATCTACTAATCTACTAACCTCATAGAAATTAGGGCTTCTACTAATCTGCTAATTATCTAACGTCATCTTCTCTATTCGCTACAGCTGTCTCTCCTTTCCACCTTTGCTATCACTATTCTCTTTCCTGATTTCCTCGTTAACTCTTCTACTCGCTACAGCTGATTCTCGTTTCCGCTTTCTGCTCTCTCTAATTTGTTGCACCTGTCTGTGAGTGTATTTAAACCCTGTCTTGGTTTGTATTCACTGTGAGATTGTTGCCTCAGTTTACTGTTTGCACTTTTGAGCGGTTTGACCTTGTTTGTTTACGACCACGTCTTTTGCCAGTTCTATTCCTGACCCTGTTTTGTTTTCTTGACTACGAGTTTGCCTAGTGTATAGCTGTACCTTTGCCTTCGCGGATTGACTACCTGTTATAAACTCTGTTCTCCTACTGATTACGAGCCTGCCTGCCGTTTTCAGTACCGTGCCTCCACTGACAGATATTCTGGATCTCAACCCTTGCCTGGTCTTTAACCAGGGGCTCTGCTTTCTGATTTTTGTACTTTGCATTTACGGATTGCCTGCTTGTGTTCACTGTAAACTAGAGTTCTGACCCTGGCCTACACTGCAGCAAATAGGACAGGCCCCGCCTACCTGCAGGACTTAATCCAGAACTATGTTCCTGCTCGACCACTTCGCTCTTCTACAGCAGGGCGACTGGCACTTCCCCCCCCCTCCGTGTCAAAGGCTCTCGCTTGTCCCGACTGCGGAGTTTTTCCACATTAGCACCTCAGTGGTGGAATGAACTTCCCATTCCCCTACGTTCTACTCCAACCCTGCCTGCATTCCGTCGAGGCCTGAAGACACACCTCTTCAGACTCCACCTTGACTGATATCCTCACCTAGGAATATCAGTTCCCTGTTCCCTGTGTTTTCCTGTTTGTTTATTATAGTTTATAATAGTATTTGGAATGGTTTATAATAGCAGTTTATAATAGTATTTGGAATGGTTTATAATAGTATAGTTTATAATAGTATTTGGAATGGTTTATAATAGCATAGTTTATAATAGTATTTGGAATGGTTTATAATAGTATAGTTTATAATAGTATTTGGAATGAAGTGTGGTGTTGCTGATTTGCCCACAGCTTACTGTGAACTACAGTCAACGTTCATTGCTAGGGATAGCTGCTACATTATGCAAAGGATGTGCTTTGCCTTGTCTGTTCTGTAATGATGATGATGTCTCTGTACGCACTTACTGTACGTCGCTTTGGATAAAAGCGTCTGCTAAATAAATGTAATGTAATGTAGAGTGGTGGAATTTTGTTTTTCACCGGGGGCTGTGTATTCACTGCCCATAATCTACATATTAGTTATGAAAATAATTGGTACAAGGGCTCTGGTGTTTGTGTAACATTGACATCTTTAAATGGAAAGCTTTACATGCATAAAGCTTTAAATAGAATGGTGCTAAACAGACATAAATGGCTAAAATTAAGCCTCTGCATGAAGGGATTAATTTTAGCCCTCCCATTTCTACCTAGTTTCTAGTTTAAAGTGATGGACAAGGGATTCTAAAAACTTAAAATAACCAACATATCACAGAGCGATGTATCCACTACTCACCTACCAAATATCTTTTCAAGAAAATGTCAATAGGTATATTAATATAAGTTTCAAAATCAGCTAATTAACTCAGTCTTGAAAGAATTGTAGGAGTGTGGTCTGAATCCACGCCCTCACCCCAAGTGCCATCAACATCATCCAGCCCTATATGTTTTTTACAGTCTGGTTTGAACCCAGCAAGGAATTAATACAATCAATTCAAAGTAAAATCAAAAAAAATAAACAGTGTGGCTGCTATCAGGAGATAAATATCACATGCAAGCTCGCAATCAACGTTAACTTAAATGCAAAGCAGAGTATTGCAACCGTTTGATCTAATGTAAGTCTATTTAAAGCAAGCTAAATTGCAAGGCTAATCATTACACAATGGTAAGTTTTATTGAGTTTTTTTAAATTTATTTAAAGACCAACTTTTTTCGGTTGCTAGTCACATGAAAATTATGTGCATGGCAAGTACTTTGGTGGATCATGGTTTTTACTGTAACCAGCCACAGAACAATACGACACAACCATTTCCAAGGAATGGTTTATTTGGCAAAATCTTAGCTAACTATTCTTTTCGATATATTATCTGACGAATGAGCAAGTAAAAACGACGCGTGAGTGATGAGTTTTGTTTGCATGATGATGAGCTGCGCAAGGAGCAAGCTAATGTTACTAGCTAGCACCACGGACAGATGGATAAAAAGGTGGGGAAAGAGATTGGGAGAGGGATAAAATTGGTATAAGGCTAAGGAGAGCGGGGGGAAAAAACAAATCTAAAATTCCAAATGCTGATAACTATTCTCAAGGGCAAACAAAACAAGTGTTTGGCTCAGACTCAAAGAGAATTTCTTAGTGAGACAGGACAGTTTTATTTGCCTCAAACTATGGGAGGAGTTATGTAATGAGATCAAAGTATGTATTGGTTGAGGTCTCAAGTCCACGTCAAATTGGACCCATTTTCGACTCCACCCTTTTTTTTCAGCATAGAGGAATAAATAGATATCGATTGACTGAAATTGAATGTGATTGCAATTGATTCCTCGTGCTTTATTCAATTCAAAATTCTATTCAAGTTTATGACACATTGCATAGAGTTCACTCAAATGAAATACAGGTCATTTATTGTTGCTCAATACATACCTTAATAGCCATAAATAACATGGTTATAAGCTTATTGCGGATTTTCCTTGTCCATCACTTTAAGTGTCAATATTTCAAAATATATTCACTGCACATCCATGGTTTAAAGTTTGAATTGAAGAAGAGGCTGTATCTGTCATGGTTTCTGGCAGCCTCTGGTTATTTCTATGGTCGTTCTTTCATTTAGCGGCGTCAGGGCACTTTTTCCATCTTCCGTTCCGGTGTATAGCTGTTATTCCTCGCACCTGTTTTGAGTTTCCTGTCGGCTATATAAGCTCAAACTATATAAGTTTCCGCTTTCCGGTGCTTCGATATTGTCTTTGCTATTTGACATCGAAGTCGGTAAGGTATAGGATTTCAGTCACTACATTTCTGGTTGTTGCAAATAAGAAACGTAAGAAGTCCGGTTATAGTTAGGATAAAGATTTATTTAGTCTTTTTCTTTCCTTTTCTCTCTTTATCCTTTATACTCCTCTACCTGTTACCTTTTTGTTCAGCTCGTTCTCACCTAGAGCTTAAGGTAACAGGTTCTAGTTTCATTTTCGTTCTCTCGCCCGTTTATACTGGGTTTTCTTTTGTTTTTCTCTGACCTCCTGTTATCGCTCCTCGTTTGAGAGCGTGAGGTTCTTTTGTTGTTTATTACTCGTTATTTTCGAGTTTGTCCTCGTTTGGGGTTGTTTTGATTTGGCTTATGCCAGGAGGTTTTATTCCCACTGTTTTATTTATCCCTTTCCTGGTGCGGAACCTTACACCCCTTACAGTGTCATTCAGAAATTTGCAACAGAATACATTTATTTCAGTATAGTCACATAGAGTATATACATAATACACATAAAATAATTAGCCTAATGTATTTAAATGTTTTTTGTTTTTTTAAACGTACAAAAGCACATGTGTTTTTACATAACAACAGCAACGTATTTCAGCCCTAAGTGTGACAGGTGGTCGCTGTGGAAATCTAGACTGTACGGGACTTTGATGTAACAAAATGAACTCTTCAGGGATTGTCCCGTAACAGAAGATTGTCCCCCCGGAAGATTAGGCTACAGGAACTATTGGCAAATATAGGCTAAGTCATAGCTTGATCCAGGATAATTGCGAATAGTCTACATGTAACCATGTATCACACATCGCCTGGATGTTGATGGAGTGGGCTGAAAGCAATTTAATGTGGCATTCCCCTTCGCTGAGGGACAGTTATGAACTTTGAACTATGGACCCTTTTATTATTATGCATTTTTTGATATAGCCTACACAATAATAATATTTCACATTGTAATCTTGATATGTTTAGTCATGCTTGTGCGCGCCCCTGTGTGTAACAGACAGGAGCGTGTACGCGCATTGTGCACATGCCTATGTAGATGCACTTATATGCGCCATTAAAATAACATGTAAACAACTGCGACATGACTTTAGACCAGGTTTGTGGTGGTTTTAGCGCAAGCTCTTTCTGCTGGCTCAAGATAGCAATACACTAACAATTATCCTGGCCAAACCTCATCTTCAGACCAACCCGCTATGGGTGCAAGATCACCTGGTATTTAAAAGACGTGAGCGCTTGGCGCTATAATGACTCCTGTGGCAAAGATGGCAAATACACTTGCGTTTGGGTTAGCGCCGCTTAGCGCCGGGTGTAAGATAGGGCCCTTAATGTGCAGTATCCATAGAGTGACACTTTAGTAAAAGCTTAGTTGAGCTATAAGTGGTCCTAATACCTGTGTAATTACTCTGTAACTAAAGAGGTTGGTACATTGTAACTATAATGTACATATACATTGTTACCTTGTACTTACTATTTTACAACTATATTTTAACAGTTGAATATGGAATGTTCATATCATGATTATGGGAGAAAAGTAGAATTGATTCAGCTTGGTAGTACTTACAGTTAAGGCCAACCCTGAGCTCTTGGGGGCCCTATCTTGGAGATTGTTATCCAGTGACAGGGCCCCTGAAATTTTTCCCATACATGCATCTGGTTGTGTGAACTGACTCCCCTAAAGAACACTGATTATTTACACTTACTGCCTCAAAACTATTTAGTATTGTAAGACTCCAAAGAGATATAAAGTAATTACGCTGTAGTTTCATCTGTAGTGACAGTGTAATTAACCCTTTGCTAAGCCCCGCCCCCTTAATTACTGTTGTATACTCCGACAAGCCTTACGTTTTGAACATTCCAACCATTCAAACTAAGCTGAAACTCAAACTCCTCTAGCTTTTATACCTATTGATCAACTAAAAAACAAAATGGCCAAGACTAATCAGGAGGCCCTTGGTTATGCCACCCTGTGCACTTTCTTTGATCATTACATGAGAACTATGTAGAAACGTCCTTGTAGTCTAACAAGCATATGGCTCTGAAAAGTGTCCTTCCTTGCTGCATCTTCACCAGCTCAAGCGAGAGCAAGTCCTAACGTTCAGAGAAGAGAGAGAAGCTGCACCTCCTGAGAGTTTAGATCCGTACCTGCTTATGGTGTACGTTAATGTTACATCTCGGTTTATAGTAGGCTAGCTAGCTAGCTAGGTCTTAATAACTATTAGTGCTAGCTAAGTAACAATTACTTAACTAGCTAACTTATGTAACGTTAAGTATATAACTTACCACAAGAAAAATACCACAACTTTTGTTAATGAAACATGACTACCTTGGTGCAAACATAAGTGTGTCTGCTGATATTGTTGACCATAGATAAGTTATATAAACGTTTATATGTCTATGTTGTTGACATTCAGCTGCCTGTGTGGTCATGCAAAAATCCACTGTTTACATTTCGCCAGTTGACTTTTAGGTTTAGGGAATATAAAAAATGTGATTGAGCTGTAGACAGAATCACTGTTGCATGTGCCCCAGGCACACCTTTTAACAATCACAAAAAAGATAAAAAGTTTCTGACAGTATACAGTATATGTCTGTATGCATACAGTATATGTCAACAAACCATGCAAAGAGTTGCATGGTTTGTTGTGTTGTTGGCGGTAGTTGAGGCTAGCAACAGTTGCTACGCATTAGAGCACTGCAATTGGTTGTTTTCCCCTGTCAATAATTTCCCCAACATATGGCTACAAAGGGCTAATTACACAGGTATTAGGGCCACTAAATGTAAAGTGGGACCGTTATTAGTTTTGGTTTCACTGTTTCATATGTGTATGGCTGAGTAAGTCCAATATGCCAGTGTAAATGTCTCTTACTGGAAGTCAGGTGTGTGGTGATGCTCATTCATGCTGTACATTAACATGCTTTGCTCCAGTAGTGCCTACTCTAGTTTGGAATGAGGTAAGGTTTCTCATGTCTTTCAACACACATGACTGTAAGTGGGAGCAGCAGTAGGGTCTGATTGGCCTTGCACCATTGTGCTCTCGATTATGAAAGATAAAATATATGGCGTAAAGGATAGGACCTTGTTGTGGTGCCCTTCTCCATCACTAAAGGGAGCCCTTGCAAGGATGTCTCTTCAGAGATGTGAGATTTGGGGGGATGAATACTGTCTGCAGGATGTAGAACTTAAATAATTAATAGTTTTATTAATTTATACATTTACATTCATGCACAAACTGGAGTATACTAATATGCACTACAAATAATTCACTCTAGGAATATGACTGCCTACTGCTATTTTCTCTTCCCATAATTTCTATTCTGTGTCATGCCAATGTTTTCAATACTGTATTTTATGCCGCACATGAATTGCCCATCTGAGACCATAAACAACGCACGGAACTGAAGTACTGCATAGATGACCTCAAGCCTGGACACTCTTCCTCATGAAACAAATCTCTGTTTTCTATGAATCTACTCCACAGATGGGAAATTCACTCTTGAGACTCCTCCTCCGCCTGTGTGATTGACAGCACTGTGATTTGTGCTCTGTTTATAGAGCTTTTTCTCAGTTTCCTCCTTCTCATTATTGCTTGGGCAGTAGATCGTTTCTTATTACTGCTGGCACTGTAGGTTGGTGTAGTGCTTCAGAAAGTGGAACTGCTAGCAGAAGGTCGCTGGCTTGATTCCCAGGTGGGCTGTTTTTTTAGCCATGAATAAGATACTTGGATGGCTACAGGAAAAATCCAGCTGCATAAAGTTATTTGTTAAAATGTGTAATAAGAGCACCTCAGGCTAGCCATTGAAGATGAACTCAGTTCTGCAGAAGTCCGGAGAGTCTTTGGTGTTTATAGGCTGTGGGAGTGGGCGTTTACATTATTTTAGATCCTATGGGACTTCCTGTGCATTCAGAGCTTCCTGCCAGGGGAGTGTTGAAAATGTATTGGCTGTTGTGAGAAGATCATTGTGCCAGCAGACTCCACACTGTTGGAAGAAAGAGCACAAGGGAGAATGGGGAGTGGCAGAAGGAGGGGCGGGGATTGTACAGTTTAATTCATTCTCCTTTGTTCTTGTTGCTTGGCTCTCCTAAAAAATACCCATCATCTTAGACGAACTGGAGCCAGACCTCGCCTTGAGTCAGCTAAGGTGAGAGACTCCACCCTGCTCTGATCTCCTGGCCAGAGAGGTGGACTGGGAGGGAGAGAGGGGAGCAGACACACTGATCGGAGGAGCAGGCCTTGGACCGTGGCCTTCAACACTGACAGGCAGCAACGTCAGTGCACTGTCACAAGCTATGCAGGAGGAAACCCATGCCCAGTAGTTGCTTATGGGAAAACCAAACTCATCCAGCAGTGGCTGATGGGAAACCCATACTCTGATAGCCAGGGGGCCAAACAAGACCAAAAGCCTCTGACACATTATGCAGTCTGTCCCGATGTTCACAGAACATCCAGGTTTCATGCAGTATCGAAAACAGTTGCATTCAGCACAGTAAAATAACATGACATTTCTGATTCTGCAGTTTATTTTAGCTTCAAACTAAATATGTCAACCAGCATTATCCCTGAAATTTTATTTTTCACCATCTAATCCAAGGATCTCAAACCTCAGTCCTGCCACAGTGTCTGATGTGTTTCAACCCTCCAGTGCTTTATTTAATTTCAGCAAAAGTCCACAAACACTATTTCCAAGGCCTAACTTAGCTACTGATTGAAAGGAAACCCACAAATCCAGTGGGCACTGTAGCCATCCAAGGCTGGAGTTTCAGATACCTGCTCTAACCATTGCATTGTCCGCCATCAATTTGAAAGAGGGCAGACAAATGTGCACAACCTCGAAAGTGTACACACTGCCTGCAACTGCTTCTATTCATCCCACAGTCCACCAGCTGAGCTTTGGAGTCACTGCATGAGAGGAGTTCCTATCATGCCTGGTTGTTCAGAGGAGTCACTCTTGCACAATGAAATAAAGGCAATCCTTGAGACTGGAACCCTCCCTCTCTGCGCGACACTAATCATGCAACACCTTATGGGAATGCCTGCCAGCCTGGTTGTGAGCGTCATACGTTACACATATCATCTAGAACACTATGGGCTTGATTTACTAAGACCTTTAGTGTGTGCAAAACCTTTTAGCACATGCAAAACCAATAACATGACCAATGAGCATGACCATGGTATTTGTTTTACACCAATCATTGGTTGGGTTATTAGTTTTGCATGTGCTAAAAGGTTTTTCACACGCTAAAGGCCCTATGTGCAATGTGATCCTATTTTTGTCATTAGCCATTGAGACAACATTGTAAGAGCATGACATTTACATTACATTACATTACATTTATTTAGCAGACGCTTTTATCCAAAGCGACGTACAGTAAGTGCGTACAGAGACATCATCATCATTACAGAACAGACGAGGCAAAGCACATCCTTTGCATAATGTAGCAGCTATCCCTAGCAATGAACGTTGACTGTAGTTCACAGTAAGCTGTGGGCAAATCAGCAACACCCACACTTCCATTCCAAATACTATTATAAACTATACTATTATAAACCATTCAAAATACTATTATAAACTATGCTATTATAAACCATTCCAAATACTATTATAAACTATACTATGATAAAACATTCCAAATACTATTATAAACTATAATAACAGACAGGAAAACACAGGGAACAGGGAGCTGATATTCCTAGGTGAGGATATCAGTCAAGGTGGAGTCTGAAGAGGTGTGTCTTCAGGCCTCGACGGAATGCAGGCAGGGTTGGAGTAGAACGTAGGGGAATGGGAAGTTCATTCCACCACCGAGGTGCTAATGTGGAAAAACTCCGCAGTCGGGACAAGCGAGAGCCTTTGACACGGAGGGGGGGAGTGCCAGTCGCCCTGCTGTAGAAGAGCGAAGTGGTCGAGCAAGAAACATAGTTCTGGATTAAGTCCTGCAGGTAGGCGGGGCCTGTCCTATTGGCTGCAGTGTAGGCCAGGGTCAGAACTTTGAACCTGATCCTGGCTGCAACTGGCAGCCAGTGGAGAGACCTCAGCAGGGGGGTTACGTGGGAAAATTTCAGGAGGTTGAACACAAGCCGGGCAGCTGCATTCTGGATGAGTTGAAGAGGCAGAATGGCGCAGGCCGGTAGGCTTGCGAGCAGGGAGTTGCAGTAGTCCAGGCGTGAGGTGACCATGGTCTGGACAAGAAGCTGGGTGGAGTAGGTGGTCAGGTACGGTCGAATCCTCCTGATGTTGTACAGGAGGAACCTGCAGGACCGTGCCGTCGCCCTGATGTGCTCTTTGAAGTCCAGCCGGTCGTCCAGGACCACCCCCAGGTTCCTTGCAGAGCGGGAGGCAGCCACCACGGTCCCATCAACGGTGATGGAGAGGTTATGTAGTGGGGAGGTCTTGTACGGCATGAAGAGGAGCTCTGTCTTGTCAAGGTTGAGCTTCAGGTGATGGGTAGCCATCCACTCAGAGATGTCAGTCAGACAAGCAGATATCCTCTCCTTAACCTGTGGGGTAGAGGGAGGGAAAGAGAGGAAGAGTTGAGTATCATCAGCATAGCTATGGTATGAGAAGCCATGTGAATGGATTACTGAGCCAAGAGACTTAGTATACATAGAGAACAGCAGAGGACCCAGTACAGATCCCTGCGGGACTCCTGTAGACAGGGGACGGGGAGCAGAGACGGAACCCTTCCAGGAGACTTGGTATGATCTATCAGTGAGATACGATACAAACCAAGAGAGGGCAGTTCCAGAAATGCCCATCTCAGCGAGTGTGGAGATCAGGAGTTTGTGGTTGACCGAGTCGAATGCCGCAGACAGGTCAAGGAGAATCAGAACAGAGGAGAGGGAGGAGGCTCTAGCAGTGGCGAGTGCCTCAGTCACAGCCAGGAGAGCAGTTTCGGTGGAATGGCCGGTTCTGAAGCCAGACTGATGCGGGTCAAGCAGGTTGTTCTGGTGGAGAAAAAACAGACAGTTGGTTAAGGACAGCATGTTCAATTGTTTTGGACAGGAAGGGCAAGAGAGATACAGGACGGTAGTTCCTGACATCAGCGGGATCTAAGCTAGGTTTTTTTAAGGAGTGGGGTTACACGGGCAGTTTTAAAGGCAGCAGGAACATGGCCACAGATTAGGGAGGTGTTAATAACGGAGGACAGATATGGAAGGAGCTCAGCAGATATAGACTGGAGGACTGCTGAAGGTATGGGGTCTAGTGGACAGGTGGTTGCGCGCTGGCGCGTCACCAGCTCGAGCACATCGGAGTCCTTCAGAGTCTTGAAGGACGACAGTGTAGCGATGGGTTCAGTATGGGGGATGTGGGGTGTCACCGGATGCGTGAAGGAGTTCCGGATCGCAGCCAACCTTCCCCTCAAAGTGGGTCAGGAAGTCATCTGCAGAGAGGGAGGAGGGGTGAAGGGGGTGGAGGGGGGGGTGAGCAGGGAGGAGAAGGTGGAAAAGAGTTTACGTGGGTTAGATAGACATGTATCAATTTTCGACTGGAAAAATGAAGTTTTAGCTGATGTGGTTGCAGCTGTGAAGGCTGCCAGCAGAGTGTGGTAGGAGGCCAGGTCATCTGGGGATCTGGATTTCCTCCACTTTCTCTCAGCGGCTCGTAGCATGGTTCTGCTGGATCTGAGAGAATCCGTCAGCCACGGGGAAGGGGGTGATAGTCGGGCTGGTTTGGAGACAAGAGGGCATAGTTTGTTGAGAGACTGAGAGAGGCATGAGTTAAACACAGAGGTGGCAACATCAATGGGCATTTTAGCAAAGGTAGCAGGAGGAGGAATTGCAGAGAGAGCAGAAGTAGTGAGAGAGGTGTGAGAGAGGGTGCGGAGATTTCTCCTGAACATAACAGCGGGTGGGTTGTTAGCGGATTTGAGGGAGAGTGGGCAGGAGAGAGAAAATGAGATAAAGAAATGGTCCGATACGTGGAGGGGGGTCACCGTGAGTTCAGATGTGGCGCAACTCCTGGTGAGTACAAGGTCCAGTTGGTTACTACCATTGTGGGTGGCAGGCGATGGGGACTGAGTGAGGGCAAAGGACTGGAGGAGTGAGGTGACACTGGATAGCTGGGCACTGTCTGGTTGGAGGTTGAAGTCTCCCAGTAGGATTACTGGGGTACCGTCCTCAGGGAAGGAGCTCAGGAGAGTGTCCAGTTCATCCAGGAAAGCGCCGAGCGGACCTGGGGGGCGATAGAGAACAACAATGTTAAGTGCAGATGGGTGAGTTACAGTGACTGCATGAAAAAAAAAGCAAACCAGTACCCCCCGCCTCTGCCTGAGGCCCTGGGGGTGTGGGAGAAGGAGTAGCCAGCAGAGAGAGCAGCTGGAGTGGCTGTGTTATCTGGAGTGATCCAGGTCTCAGTGAGAGCCAGGAAGTGGAGGGACTTCACCTTGGCATATGCAGTGATGAAGTCAGCTTTCTGGACGGCTGACCGGCAGTTCCATAGTCCACCCACCACTGAGAATTCCTTATGAGAGGACAGCGGTGGGTAGACCAGGTTAGCCGGACAGCGTCTGCGGTGGTTGGGCCTCCTGGAGCGAGGCATGGAGCACAGAGGAATGGGGGTTAGACACATGGTAGGGGGTGAGAAGACAGGTTAGGTGGGGGGGGGATCATTACAAACTGTTCAAATTACCGACGAGGCTGCCGTCTTCACGGCAGCCTCTACTTTAACTTACAGACTAGCTACTTGCTAATTTCCCGATTGCACTCAGCTGCTTGCAGGGCTAATTCACTCAGGTGAATCTATTTGCGATTAGCAACACAAAAGACTAGCAGCTGACCTAGAAACACAAAGCAAGTAAACAAGTGGTCGGTAATGCTGCAATTTACATTAACTAAACCGTGACTACACTACAAACAGTTCAATCAGCTAACGCACAGCTGAACCAAATGAAAAAGACGATACTTAAAGGTTGTATCAGCGATTTTGGGTGGAAACATAAATGATCACATTCATCTGATTTTTCCTCACGATCCGCTAGCTGCCCGCCCCATAAGCAGGCCGTCAAAAAAACCGCGTCTCTGTAGGCAGCCTATGCTCCGAGATCGTACACAAAAACAAATGGTACTACCAACCACTCAAAACCAAAATAAACAGTATTCCAACCAATCACAATGATCTGCACAAACGCTAATACTCTTATCTCGCTGAAATCTTGACGGATTTACAAACGGTTTGGTTTCTTACAAACGTTATTAACGTGGTTATAATTCTGGATGCTTGAACACTATTTTTTAAAACATAACATAATTATTCATAAGTATGTTTGTTTGGGATTTCGCTTCAGAAGTGACGTCACGTTTGTGCAGATCATTGTGATTGGTTGGAATACTGTTTATTTTGGTTTTGAGTAGTTGGTAGTACCATTGTTTTTGTGTACGATCTCGGAGCATAGGCTGCCTACAGAGACGCGGTTTTTTGACGGCCTGCTTATGGGGCGGGCAGCTAGTGGATCGTGAGGAAAAATCAGATGAATGTGATCATTTATGTTTCCACCCAAAATAGACCACAAGGACAGGCAGGAAACGGGGTGTGGCAGACTGGGCAGGAAGGGGGCCATGACAGACTGGGCAGGAGGTGGCTGGACCAGGCAGGGAACTTGGAGGGTCAGGAACTTGAACGGGCGCGGGGGCCCGCGGTCAGGAACAGGCAATCAGCCGGGGGACAGAAGGTGCGGAGGCCCAGGGGACAGAAGGCGTGGCCTGGGGGACAGGCGCTCAGCCTGGGGATCAGGAACAGGAGCGGGGGGACCGCAGATGGCGTGGGGAGCGCGCGGTCAGGGGCAGGCGTGGGGAGCGCGCGGTCAGGGGCAGGTGCAGGGGACCGCAGATGGCGAGAGAAGTGCGTTGTCAGGGCCAGCCACTCAGCCTGGGGTTCAGGCGCTCAGCCTGGGGGTCAGGAACAGGTGCGGGGGACCGCACATGGCGCGGGAAGCGCGCGGTCAGGGCCAGGCGCTCAGCCTGTGAGGAGCAAGGGAGCCGGGAAGGAAAGAGAGAGCCTTGGATGGAGCCGCCAGGGAACACAGGACTACGAAGGAACATGGAGGGAAGGGCGAAACTAACAAGCAAGACTAGACTAGAACTAAAGACAAACTAACGTAAACCAAACTGGACAAGACATAACCACATGACGGGAACGAAGAGCTAACACAAGCTACACCACAAGACGGTCTGGCCTCGAACAAAGGAATGGGGCAGGTTAACTCTATTTACTTTGGCCCTTCAGAGGCAATTTCTTCCTGGTTTCTACTAGCTTTATTTAAATGTCAATATCTAAAAAAATATTCCCTGCACATCCATGGTTTTAAGTTCGAACTGAAGAAGAAGCTGTATCATTCAGAAATTTGCTACAGAATACATTTATTTCAGAATAGTCACATACAGTATATATATAATAACCATAACATACGTCGCCTAATGTATTTAAATACGTTTAAAAAAGAACATACGAAAGCATGTGTGTATTTACACAAGAACAGCAACTTATTTCAGCCCTAAGTGCAACGGGTGGTCGCTGTGGAAATGTCGACTGTATGGGACTTTGGCGAAATATAACAAGATAAACTCTTCAGGGTTCATCAGAAAACAGCTGTAGCTGAATATACTGGTAAGTACTTGGTTTCTTAAACATATTTATACGAGAGATTTTGGAGAAAAAAATGAGGTGTCTTCTAAACCAAAAGTGCATCAGGTACTGTATAGTACAGTAAGCAAGGGAAAACGGCGAATGCTCATTTGTACAACGTTTTTAAAAAATATTATTGTTTCTATACGTGAACATGATTTTCTTAGCGTGTATAAACGGTGCATTTTATGCATTTTACAGTCTGTGGCTGTAGCCAGTGGAGGGTTGTAAGTGCTTTGGGCTATTAATAGCACCCTCCTAATTTATTGCATTGCAGTGTAAATGGAGAAGCTGAGGTTTTCGCAAGAGGCTACCCTTTTAAAAAATACTGCATCAAAATTTACGTGGTTTTCTTAAAGCTGTAGTTTAAAATTTCAGACGAACATGAATACTGTAATTGAGACGGATACGTCTCAACCACTAGGGGTGAAGTTAACAATTGAGTTAAATACAGAACATGACGAGGAAACAATGAGGAACAGGTGGGGCACTTAACAAGAGAAACGAGAGGAAATACAACACAGGTGTGGGTGGAAGGAGAAACACAAGGTAAAGGGCGAGAGGGAAAACACGGGGTAGTAGGGCCAGACAAATTGAAAACCAGACATGGAACGAGACACAAACACTAGCAGGTTGAACCAATAGCTTGAGTGCGTTCCTGCCAAAACCTCTCATGCCAAAGACTGCTGGTCTGTTTTTCTACCGAAAAAACATCAATTGGGCCTTGGAGGTGCCAGCTTCAGTGCAAATCACACCCATACCATGCACTCTTGGTGTTAGAATTGTTCTTCCATTAAAAGATGGGCACTAACTTCATAATTTTGACAAGCTACCTATGATAACCCCACCCTCGCCAGTTAACATGCCCCTCTACCCCTGACTGGGCCAATGAGGAAAGGGAAGTTGCTGTGGGAAAGCACTTCCATTCGCTAGCCAACTCGGCATTTGCACATCTGTGGAAATGGACAAGTGTGTCTTCAATCAAATTTCAGTTCTGTACTTCTCTCCTGACCACTCTTTGGACAATGCCCCCCCAAATGATCCGCCTGCCCCCCCCCAAAGCCAAATCCAGAAAAAATTTAATCTGACAATATGAAGTCGGTGCCCGTATTGCCGTCAGTAGGCTATTAGAGCTACAGACGATTCGGCCAATCATAAAAATGCCACATCGAAATAATATATTTCTCTAATATCTGATTGGTTGGTTTGGCCATATAAAACATGGAGATGCGCAGCGAGAGAGAGGTCAGTTTCTTTGATCAATCTATGCTGTTTCTTCTTGATAACTGTTACGCATTGCTTAGGATATAATATTCACTAGCCTAGCTTACGTAGTGGCGAGAGTCTCCGACTGGGAGATGCCATTTTAAATAGATCGCTTACATATTGCATCTAGCCTAGTTGTTATAGCTGCGATTCTGTGGAACATCTGCAGCATTGCATTAGCTGGCTGCACATGTGTGTGCGTGCCCGTGTGTGTGTTGAGTTAGCTAGCCTACTGTTGCGTGTTGGCTAGACAGCCCCCACTTTCCTCAAACTTCGGAATACTTCACATATATTAAAATACACTCTCATATCTGTCTCTCTCTCACTCTCTCTTACGTTCTCTATCACTCTCACGGCGAAACGGCAGCCCTCAACAGAGCCAAGCCCCCCGGCATCTCAGGCATAAAATATATTTTAAAGAATTATATGTATATACGTATATGTATACTGTATATAAATTAAATGAGCCAATTACAGTACCTTAGTTTTACATGTAAATCGAAAATAGCAGAAAGACTGAAATGATGAAGGAATATAGCTCTTTTGTGGGCGTTGCCTCCCGGGTCCACGAGAAGGCGCTCCTGTCATGTTTTCTTCCTCTCTGGGGCCAATTATTGGTTACGAGTTGAAAGTGTGCATCGACTACTTAAGCACCGTAACTCCCTTGCTCTGGGCTTTTATGTCATTCTTTGCCAGGTACGCAGTATAGGAGTTGCTGAAAGTATATGTGGGACTTGCCTTAGTGTGTTTAGGAGTTTCTTTTTAAGAAGTTATTTTTCCTTTCACACTTAGTCCTTTCCTTGGTTTTCTTTTCCCTGTCTCTTTTTGAGATTATTTTGAATGTTTTATGGATGCCAAATGGGCCAAGAAGCTTAGGATTCCCATTCACCACCTTGTTCGGCCCGGTGGGTCACGGCCCTCAACGGCCACCCATTGGGCACCAGGAATATTAAAGAGACCACGGGTTCCCTCAATATGCGTGCCTCTCACAAGGGGCATTCTGAATGAATCCAGTTGTTTCTGATCAACTCCCCAGTTTATCCCCTCGTTTTAGGGCATTCTTAGTTAGTCCGGCACGGTTCGCATATTAATTGGGGCGGGGACAAGGTTACCATTCTCGAATGGGGCTCCCAATGCAGAGAGCATCCTTTGCGGCACGGGGGCATGGTTACCAATCGGAGCTTAGTTCCGTCAGTGACTTTGTGGAGGCTGATTTCCCGCCTGATCAGAATAGCCCTGATCATCTCTCTGAGGATGGAGAGGAGAGTTTGGCCTGGGACTCGCTGGCTGACGGGAACTCCCTTTGAGATGATTCCTTGGGACAAGCTCTCTGATTCAGAGATTGCGTGGGAGCCCATGCCTGATTTGCCCCCTAGATTGGAGAGCACTGGAGTGATGGGGGCACTCGAGTTTCCCTGGCCAGTCAATGTGCCTGTTGAATATGCTGATCTCACTGAGGTATTCAGCAAAGAATAAGCTACCACCTTGCCCCCCTATCGAACCCTACGACTGCGCCATAAATTTATTCCCTGGCACTGTTCCTCCCAGTGGGTCTCTGAGAGCGCCGCTATGAGGGAGTACATTGAGGAGGCCCTAGCCAATGGGTTTATTAGACCCTCCACCTTTGGTTTCTTTTTTGTTAAAAAAAAGATGGGGGTTTGACGCCATGTATCGATTATCGTGGGTTAACCCCTTTGCGCAGCTACCTAGTGAGAATGGTGCAGGCGCCATCATTTTGCTCAACTGAGACATTTGTTGCTCCTGCAGCCAAACTATTAGTGGAAATCACAAACTTTGTGTTTTAACTTTATTGGTAGACAGTTTGTGATGATTTCTGACCAATACGGAGTTTCTAAGTATCACTATTTTCCCGTAGCAAGTCCATTTAACAAGCACCCCCCCCACCCAGTCTATACCTAGCCATGCATGACATAATGGAGAATAACGTCTATGTTTGAGTTCATAAATATATTTATTCATCATATAAAATTTGAATTCCATCATAGCAACAAGATAAACCCAACAATAGCCTGATCGTATGCCTGAAAAGCCCTGCTCACTCAAATTCAAAACAAACATGTGAAAGTATTCTCTCATTCTACCATGTATTCTACTAGCAATCTATGATACTAAATATGAAATAAATATACAATCCTACCATTAGTGTTACACATCGAGATGTTCCTTTCCAAATTCAGTGGTCATTTATTGCCTGGTACAATCGGTTTGAGAAATATACAACACTTTATACCGCTATTACACTATCTGAAACGTCGAATCGTAATACCCCCATGCCCTGCAAGCTTGTCTCATTCATTACAGTTCATTCTGGTTTAATTTTTGGCTCTTTTATCCAATAGAGTACATTATAACCTTAGCAACGGTATATGCCATGTCTTCTTGGGTGCTTTGAACAATTTACCACAGCCCAGCAGGGCCGGATCTAGGGGGGGGGGGGGGCAGAGGGGGCCGTGCCCCCCCAAATTTTTGCTGTGCCCCCCCAAAACTTTGACCATTGACTTAAAATAATCAATTGCTTTGATCGATCCCTAGTTTTTTTTTGTTTTTTTTAACCGATATTTTGCATTCTTTCTCAGTTCAGGAGACTTACCAATCATAATGTTCTATTCAAAATATCAAAAAAACAACAACTTGGCAATGTATTTCTGATTGGTTGGTTTGGCAGTTTAAAACTGGGAGACGGACCGATCTGCTGTCACTACATTTGTCGGTGTTTGTCTGTCACTTGAAGAGGTTAACGTTTGCCCACAGCAAAAATAAATAAAAATAATATAGGTCTAAAAGTTATTCTGTTTAAAAGTTTATAATTAAGCCTGTGTATTTTGAGTCTTGTCTTGTTTCATTTTAGTGGTTTAGTGTTATTACTGTCTGAGGGGCTTAGTGGTGGTGGTTTTACGCAACGTTAGCTAGCTAGCTACAGTACTAGTTTACGTTAGACTAGCTAACCTAGCTAGGTAACGTTAACTGTTAGATAGCTAATTGTCACCATTATAGCTAAAGCTAACTAATGGTTAGGTTGCTAATGTGTTTTTCTTTCTTTTCTTATTCTCTGTGCTCCACGGTTCTTCTTTCCTTTTGGTGACAGTTACCCTACTTGCTTATACGGTATTAGCCTAAATCATTATGCATCGATTTTTGATTACTAAACCAAAGCACAGTAATGTTAACACAAATGCAGCTCTAGTTGTACATACCGGTAGTTCAGAATCTTCATGCTCAGTATCGGATCCTTTGACCGGTCCCATTTCGGAAGAAAAGGCAGTCCGGGGTGCTTCCATGGATCTCGGCCACGATTTAAATGATAACACACCATCTCAGCCAGTTCTAAAAGTATTTCCCAAACGGGAGTTTGGAAAAAAGGCTTGTTCTTTCAACCCAAGCTGGTATCAGTCACGATCATGGCTAGAATATTCAGTGAAACTAGATGCATGTTTCTGCTTCCCCTGTCGCAAGTTTTCAGGCACAAATGACAGGGATCTAGTTTTTACCAAGATGGGGTTTATTAACTGGAAAACGGCATTAGAAAAGGACAGGGGATTATACAGGCATGCATCTAGCCATAGCCATTTGAATGCTGCACGATCATGGACAGAACTGAACACGAGAGTGGAAACCGGTGACACTATATCATGTCTCTTGGGAAAAACACAGGTTGAGAAAAACCAATACTACATCAGAAGCATAGGGGAAGTGGTGCAGTTTCTGGCTGTGAACGAACTTGCTTTTCGTGGAAGCACTGAAAGTCAGTCCGAAATAAACCATGACAGTGATATCTCTGCTGGGCTGTTCCTGAAATTGTTTGAGTACACTCTGGCTAAGGATTCAAAACTTGCTGAAATAGCAAAAAACATCCCTCAGAATGCAAAGGACACATCAAAAGGCATTCAAAATGAGATAATTAACACTCTAGCCAGTATGGTGTGAAAAGAAAATATGATAATGCAGATACAGTAGGGTTCTGCATCAAATGTGATGGAACCAGAGACAGGTGCAATGTTGAGAATCTTTCACTTGTGATTCGGTTTGTCTGTAATTCGGTTCCTGAGGAGCATTTGATTAGTTTACTGGACTTGAGTGGGTTGGATGCAGAATATATAACAACAGAAATGCTCAAACACCTGTCCAGTGAAGGTTACAGTGCTGATAATATAATCAGCCAATGTTATGATGGCGCATCAGTCATGAGTGGGATCAGGGGTGGGGTTCAAGCATTGTTGCAACAAAAGCTTGGCAGGCTCATTCCTTATGTACATTGCTACAACCATCAGCTGCACCTAGCAGTGGTGCATGCCATTCAGGAAGAGCCATGCGCCAAAACATTCTTTGAACTCTCCGGCTCACTACATTCCTTCGTTCACCATCATTATGTAGCCCAGAACTATAATGCACCCTCTCTTAAAAGGTTGCTCGAGATACGGTGGACCAGTCATTATGATGTAACAAAATGTCTGGTAGACAATGAGGATGCCATCTTGAACATTTTGTCAGCGATTTCTGAAGATAGTGTGGCAGCAATGGCTTTATGCACAGAGGCATCAGGGCTCCTAGTACAACTCAGGAAGCATCATTTTTTTGAAATTGGTAAATTCCTCATCAAAATTTTTGGTGTCTTGAAGCCAGCAAATTCTATTCTGCAGGCTAAGGCTGTGGATCTTTGCAGTGCTGGGGAGGTTATCAGTGCCTCACTGCAAGCTTTAAAAGATATCCGAGAAGATGATTCATGGGATAATTTCGAGATGCTACAAAAAGAAGGAGAACAATGAGCAAACAGCTCATAGACAGTCTTGTTCACTCCACTCTCCACAAATAAATATTGATTGAGCTCTGCTGTTAGCCTTCTACTTTTGCATAACATGTAAGACTGTTGTTATATTTCAAATATTATGTTAGGCTATTATAGAAAAGTGAGTTAAATGATTTAATATTCCAACAATAGGAATGTCAGTGCCAAAAAACAGTATTGTCTGCCAAGTTTCCTTCTTTTTTTGTTGCAGAGCTGCAAACTGTGCTAACATCATTTTTCTCTGAATACAAACACGCATAATTAGGCCTCAAGAAATACAAATAGTGGCCTCTCTGAACACCCCTACACACATAACATAACAAGGAAAGACGAGAACAGGCCATTCAGCCCAACAATGCTTGTCTATTCTTACCTCTAAACTGTACTAATAGTGTCTAACACTGAATCAAGCCGGGCCTTGAACACCCCCAGTGTTTCTGCCTCCACCACATGTTTAGGCAAGCTATTCCACGTATTGACCACTCTCTGTGTGAAAAAATATTTCCTAGCGTCTGTGAGAAATGTATTCTTTGCCAGTTTCCATTTATGCCCCCTCGTTCTGCTAACCGAGCTCAACTTGAATAATTTCCTGTAGTTCACTTTGTTGATCCCTTTAATAAATTTAAACGCCTCAATCAAATCCCCCCTAAGTCTCCTTTTACTAAGCTTGAAAAGTCCTAGCATTTCAAGCCTTTCCTCATAAAACGTATCTTTTATACCCGGGATCAATCTGGTTGCCCTTCTTTGGACCTTTTCCAGCGCCTCTATATCTTTCTTGTAGTAAGGTCCCCAGAACTGCAGACAGTACTCTAAGTGTGGTCTGACAAGGGCATTGTATAGTGTGAGTATGATCTCCTTAGATTTATACTCAATACTCCTGGCTATGTATCCCAGCTGTCATGAACCTGAATACGGGCTGGACCCAAGTGCAACGACCAGGAGGCAGAAGGACAGAAAAGGTAGTTTATTATAGCTTGGGGCAGTCCCAAGCTGTACACAGAATACAAACAGAAAAACAATAAAGTCCGGAGAATCTCTGGGACTTCACTTTGCTCCAAGCCGGAGCTGGACTTGTACTGGAACACAGAATGTTCCAAACCGGAACTGGACTTGTACTGGAACACAGGATGTTCCAGACTGGAACTGGACTTTGTACTGGAACCCTGGAGTTCCAAACCGGAACTGGACAGGATGGGAAACTGGATCGGAACACACCGGAACTGGACTAACTGGAACACTGGGTTGTTCCAAACCGGAACTGGACTTGGTAACGGGACACTGGATGTTCCAAACCGGAACTGGACTGGACAGGAACTGGATCGGGTCAAACTGGAACTGGACTAGACTGGAACACTGGATGTTCCAAACTGGAACTGGACTGGACAGGAACTGGATCGGGTCAAACTGGAACTGGACAAGACTGGAACACTGGAATGTTCCAAACCGGAACTGGACTGTGCGGGTCTCTCAGGAATTGTTCCAAACCGGAACTGGACTTGGCGGATCTGGACAGACGGGACAGATAGGGGGAGCGCTAGGCATCCAATAAATATGCTTCAAACTTGTCTCCTGAAGCGAGGGAGGACATAAAGTACAGACAACCGGTTATGGAAATGCATGAAATTAGAGAAGGGGAAACCGGGATGTTACTAGTAACAGGTAACCAGGTAGTTGATGCAGAGGAAGGGGTTGCGGCAGATATGGCAGGGCAGGGCAGTGCAGCGGACCTCGGGTTGGCCCGGTTGAGGCAGCAGGGCAAACAGCAGTAGATGCAACCGGAACCGTAACACTGGCGGTTGCCATGGCTGGAACAGGAACAGCTGTAGAATGGAGGAGCAGAACGCCCCGCTGTGAGCGCCACGTCAGGTGGAAAGCGGGGGTACCGCAACACAATCAGGGAATAGCGCACAACTGCAGACTGGCAGAAAACAACAGAGTAGTGGTTAACGAGACAGGTAAGGCGCGGCAGGTAGGACCGCATCTAAACAGGACAGACTAACAAACAGCAGTAGGCAGTGTGCTTTAAGCACCGAGACAGAACCAAACTGTTTGCAAGATAACCAGACAAGGGAATACAAGACCAGGATACAAACGAAACAACGTTAACGAACTGGCGCTGGATAGCAGCCAGCAGGAGGGTTAAATAGGGAGTGAAATTGGTAACAATGATTGAACAGAGCGGAGTTGAACAAGTGATTGAACAGAGCGGAGTGTGAGGAATGCATGCCGAAATGGAGGAAGGAGATAGGCTGAGGCAGGAGTGGGGAAATGGAGGGAACACGCCCAGTCTGCAGCAAGGGGAAAAACATGGACAACGGAAGTCAAACATGACACGGAGGGAAAGGGCAAAATACGGAAAACGGACAGGATGGCAACGGAACGTTACACCAGCATCATGTTAGCTTTTTTTTACCGCTACAGCACATTGACCAGACCCTGATAGGCTTTGATCGACTATTACTCCCAAGTCTTTTTCTGCACGTGCACATTCTAGTTTTGTACCCCGCATAAAGTAATCCTGCCCTATGTTTTTATTCCCCACATGTAGAACTTTACATATAGTTATATTGAATTTCATTTGCCAGGTTTCTGCCCACTTCTTCAATTTGTTTAAATCTTCTTGGATTACCGTAGTAGCTTCCAGACAGTTGGCTAAACCTCCCAGTTTTGTATCATCCGCAAATTTAACTAATGTACTTTCAATATTCGCATCTAGGTCATTTATGTAAATGAGGAAGAGCAGTGGACCCAGAACCGAACCCTGTGGAACTCCACTTCCCAAGTATATAATATCATAGGCCTTGCTCCCATCTAGACACACGTGCGTGTGGTTGCAAGGATACACACACACACACACACACACACACACACACACACACACACACACAAATATATGCAAACGAGGGGAAAAAGCCTGGGAACTGTATGGCACACACAGTGCCCTAAATAAAAAGGTGCCCCCCCTAAATTTCTGTCTGCCCTCCCAATCACAGCAGTCTAGAACCGGGGCTGCAGCCCAGCGTAACGGCAGTTTTCGTTTTAACGGTCTCATATTACGCAAGCTCTATAGAAAATGCATTAGGGAGGGGAGTATTCCCTTTGTTGATATGTAAAAAATTTTGCATCTAAAATGTGGTTTGTTTCGCTGAATACATGTACGTTCGTTTTTCCACTCCAGCACTGTCTTTCCAATATGATTGATAGGCCTATTTTTATTTTCGCATTTTGAGTGCATTTCACATACTATTGTTAATTTTATTTTTGATGTAGGCTACCGATTTTCATTGAAGATAGAACATTTGCCAGAATTTTGCAGATGGTGGAATACTATTTTATTTTCGTGTTATCATACATAATATAGACTATGGCATATATACTTGTCACTTATGGCATGGCAAATGCTCATTCCAATTTACTGTGCGCTGATATGTGGTAGATTAATGTAAAGAGTCATTATGAATAGGAACATAAAAATAAAAAAAACTACAGAAAAATGCAATCCCAGGGCAAAAGTATACATGCTGTAGAGTACAGAGAAAAGTGATGTTTTATTGAGGTACAAGAGTGAATGATTAGGCTACATATTTAGGTGTATGTAACACTGTGATATCAATGTTTTTATTATCTTAATCCATCAGAAGGAGCAAATGTATATGCTTTATAATGGACAAAACTAATTTTCCCATATGGAAATGTAATATACTGCAGTATATTTTAAATATATTGTGAAGATCATTTTTATATATTTACAATATACAGCATATTATTTTTCCATAGGGGTTATTAATTTTATGACATGTTTTGCATAGGTGCTTTGGACCCGTAGATATCTACCCCCCTACACTGATGAACATATAGTAAATCCCACTTGAAAATGATGCAAAAGTTAGTTTTATGAGCCAAAACCCTTGATTTGTATTTAAATATATCAATTTTGTTTATTTAGAGCAGTGCAAAATTTAGCCATTTGGATAGATTTGGAGACACTAATGGACAACACTGCCTATATTTTGCATCATAGTCCTTTAGTAGTTCTGCATATCATCCTCAGATTTTGCACACTTGTTGAAATGGAGTTTATGATCCAGGAAATGTATATATTTACCCGTTTCACTTATGTAGCTCTCAGTATTTTGTTGCAAACTAAAGAAAAACATTTTGGATTTGCATTTTTCCAAAGTTTCTTTGCATTTGTGGCACTTTATTTTGACTTAATTTATGAAAATAAACATATCTAAGTTTGTATGGTAAATGGTACACCTGTCTTGTTTCATTTAAGCCATTTACCAAGTTTATGTGATGCTCACACCTGGAGTTATAAAGCCTTAAACAGAGCACCCCCTAAATAGATGAGAGATGCGCCAAGGGGTTAAATGACATCACCATTAAGAACCGGTACCCCGCTGCCACTCATGAATTCCACATTTGAGCGCCTTCAGGGGGCATTTATATTTACTAAACTCGACCTTTGTAACACCTACAACCTGGTACAACACTTATAAAGTGTTTATCGTATCTGAGGGTAAGCTTCAGATGGACCCGAGAAGGTTTCAGCTGTCAGGAACTGGCCTACCCCAGAATCGGTAAAACAGGTGCAACGATTCCTGGGGTTTGCACATTTTTATCGCCGGTTTATTCGCAATTTTAGCGCATTGGTTGCACCTATTACGGTCCTCACTAATAAGACTGCGCCTGCACGGTTTCAATGGAACCCAAAGGCGGAGGCGGCTTTCACTCAGCTAAAAGAGAGATTTAGCTCTGAGCCCATTCTGATCACTCCCAACCCCTCCCTCCCCTTTGTGGTAGAGGTTGATGCCTCTGAGTTGGGGGTATGGTATTTTATCCCAGCGTTCGCCCCAGGATCAAAAGGTTCATCCGTGTGCCTACTTTTCTCAAGGCCTGACACCGGCTGAGAAATTATGAGGTAGGGGACCGGGAGCTTCTGCCAGTGAAATTGGCGCTGTAGGAGTGGAGACATTGGCTCGAGGGGGCCGAGCATCCCTTCATTGTGTGGACTGAACTATGAGGAACACATGCGCAAAACAAGTGGTTATATTATAAGCACTTGTTTTGCGCATGTGCTTCTCATTCAGGAAACAGCATGGCAACGCAAACAAAGGAGACAATGAAAAATAAATTTTGCTTCAGTAGAATTGGAGGTTTTAGTAGAGGAAACAAACAAATATATAGAAATTCTACAAATCACTGACTCTGTCCCCATAACCCATCTTCAGGTCACTGACCTTGGTGTGTCTGACCACAAGGCTGTTTTTATGGAGCTGGCTTTCCTGCCCCCTCTGGCTAAGTCCAAGCGCTGCATGCGTTTTCGGCACTGGAAAAAGATCAGTCCAGCCAGCCTGTCGGAGGACTTCCTGAATCTCCCTGCCCCAACTTTCTCATCAGTAGATAAAACTGTGTAATTTTATAATAAATCAGTGAGCTGCATTTTTGACCTCCATGCCCCCATTAAAATGAGAGTGGTTGCTTTCTCTCGCTCTGCTCCCTGGTTTACACCAGAACTGAGAAAAATGAAATCTGCTGGGCGCATACTGGAGCGGCGTGTCAGAAGTATGGGGCTCACCGTAAACAAACTGGCTTTTCGTGACCACCAAAGAGCCTATTCAAATGCTCTGAAAAAGGCACAGTCATTATTTTACTCCAACCTCATCAATAAAAATCCTGGAAACTCAAAGCACCTGTTCTCCACTATAGATCACCTTCTCAAGCCTCGAGCTCACTCTCCCAATGAGACCACAGAGGAGCAGTGCAACAGCTTTATTGACTATTTTAAAACAAAGGTCAACAACATCAGATCTCTCATCTCCAGCAGCTCAACTCTATCTCCTCCCATCCTCGACCCTCCGTCAGCACCACTGCGACCTCTCCTCTGTTTCTCTGAAGTCACCCAGGGAGAAATTGAGGCCATAATCACACAGATAAAACCATCTACATCCGCCCTTGATCCTATACCAACTGCCCTGCTCAAATCATGTACCTCTGCTCTTAGCCCTTTGATCACCCAGGTGATTAACCACTCCCTCCAATCCGGCCGTGTTCCCCCAGCACTCAAGACTGCTGTAATCAGTCCCCTTCTCAAAAAACCCACCCTGGATCCGGAAAATCTGGCCAATTACAGACCTATCTCCAACCTTCCTTTCCTCTCCAAGGTGCTAGAAAAAACTGTTGCAGCACAGCTCCAAGACCATCTAAACCTGCATAATCTTTTTGAAAAGTTCCAGTCTGGTTTCCGGCCAGCCCACAGTACTGAAACAGCGCTACTTAGGGTCACCAACGACCTTCTGATGACTGCTGATGCTGGTTCCCCCTCTCTTCTTATCCTTCTGGATCTCAGTGCAGCGTTCGACACCATCGATCATTCAGTCCTCCTTGAACCAAGGAGAAGCTCGTCCACGCCTTTGTCTCCTCAAGGCTGGACTATTGCAATGTGCTCTTCATCGGGATCCCTGGCAAGAGCCTCCAGAAGCTCCAATACATCCAGAACAGTGCTGCCAGGATCCTGATGAGAGTGCGGAAATACCATCATATCACACCCATCCTGGCATCTCTGCACTGGCTCCCGGTTTCATACAAGATAGAATTTAAAATCCTTCTCCTGACTTTCAAATGCACTCTGGGAAATGCACCTCCGTACCTCAAAGAACTACTCACCCCTCAAAACTCCTCCCGCAATCTCCGGTCCAGCAGCGGCCTATTCCTCCACACCCCCAGAACTAAGCTCCGCACTATGGGTGATCGGGCTTTCTGCTCTACTGCCCCCCGCCTTTGGAATGCCCTCCCTGACCATCTGAGGACACCACAGACTCTGGGCTCCTTTAAAGCAGGCCTAAAGACTCTTTTATACAGGAGAGCGTTCTGTTAGTTTGTTAGTGGTGTTTGTTTGTTTATGCCCCCCCAGCAGCACTTATGTCTTTTTTTCTGTAGTGTTTGTCCTCATCTTTGTTTTATTTATTTATCTTATTTTAATTCACTCCTGTAAATAGCACTTTGGGATTGTTTCTTACGATGAAAAGCGCTTTATAAATAAAATGTATTATTTATTATTATTATAAATTCGCATTGTGTTGCCTGCGCGTAAAAAGGCGGTATGGAATACCATTCTGGCTAGGGTAAACGCGGTGGGAGGAACGAAACGTTCTATAGATGATCTGAAAAAGAGATGTAATGACTTGAAAAGACACATGAAAGAAAAGCTTGCTTTTAATAAAAAGTCTGCGGGGTGGACTGGCGAGGGTCCTGCTGAGGAAATGCCATTAACACCATTGGAAGAAACAGTACAGCTGTCGATAAATGAAGTTCAAGTTGCGGGGGTGGACGGTATCAATTCGCTAGACTCCGTGGTCGAGGAAAATTGTCATTCTTTACAAGGTAATTAACTACAATGTGTAAATGACGAAGTACATTTAAAAAGTTTGGCATTAATATAATGTATGTCATAAAGAAACCCACAGACACATCCAGCTCCTCTACTCAAAATGTGTGAGTCTGTCCCGGACAGATGATGTCGAGAGTTTGGTTGCGATCTCTTCGAAAAAGAAAGCCCCCACCAACTGCCCGATGAATTACAGAATAAAAGCAAAAAATGATTTAATTTTAGAGATCATTGGTTAAAAGATAATTTTCAGGCTTTTTTTTGTCAAGCTCATTGTTTAATTTGTAGGCCCAAAGTAATTGAGCAACTTTTGATTGAGCAACTTAATAAAACCTTTTAAATAAAATTTAATAAAAATATATTTTATTAAGACCTTGTATTTCAGGGGATATATTGCAAAGCTCAAATATATTTTATGGATAACAAATATTCTTAAACAAACCAAACAAACACAAATGCAACAAAACAAAATAACGATGTCTTCACGAAACATCGTGTTCTTATTAATTCATCACATTTCTATAAATGCATATGCAATAAGGCCAATGCGCAGAAGCGCCCACCCCACTTGGTCTTATCAAATGCGCTAATGGCCCATTGCGCCTTCATAGTAAATCTCCAGTTGCTTTTTAAGGCTGAAAGAGGGTTTGCACTGGGGCAAAATGTTGGTAGATCTGGCCCGAGAGTCTTTTGATGTTGTTGGGTCACAGACAGGATATGCAACCAAATATTAAATATGATAACTTTATTTAAGTTTATGTTCATATGTCCAATTACTTTTGGTGTCCTAAAATGGGGGGTCTATGTGTAAAAATTGCTACACGGTTCAGCAGCTAAGGGCAGCAGTGTAGTATAATAGTTAAGGAACTGGCCTTGTAACCGAAAGGTTGCAGGTTCGATTCCCAGGTAGGACACTGCCGTTGTACCCTTGAGTGAGGTACTTAACCTGAATCGCCTCAGATAAATACAGCTGTATACATGGATAATATGTAAAAAAAAAAAGAAAAGTTGTGTAAATCGCTCTGGATAAGAGTGTCAGCAAAATGACTGTAATGTAATGTAATGGTTCGCCTTATATGGATGTAAAAACCCTCAAATTAAAGCTGAAAGTCTGCACTTTAAACTCATTGTCGAAGTCACTGTTCCATTTCAAATCCAATGTGCTGGAGTACAGAGCCAACAACAAAACATGTGTCACTGTCCTAACACTTTATTTATAAAATAAACAACAACAAACAATATTTAATTTGTTACCGGTCAGATTGACAGGTGTTGACCATGCTTAGATACTATTCCCTGTTTATGGTATAAGTGTCATTCTAAAAGCAGCGTCTCTAGGGAGCATACCCACAAGGTCTGTACAGTTGAGCTCTCTGGAGAAACACATAAGACAAACTGTGGATGTGAGCATAAAATACATCCACTTTATCTCTCTTACACACACACACACACACACATGCAGAAACATATTCATGCTTCCCTTTCTCCCTTTCACTCATATACATATAAAAGCACACACACACACACACACACACACACACACACACACACACACACACACACACACACACACACACACACACACACACACACACACACACACACACACACACACACACACACACACACACACACACACACACAGTTCCCTCCCATGAGAGAACATTGTTTAAATTTTCTGCGAGACAGCTGCCTCAGAAAGACGACTCATGGAATATGCTCTCCAGAGGCCTTACCACACAGAGCCATACCAGGCCCTTTGGTCCCAAACAGGTCTTAGTAAATCAGGCCCTAAGTTTGGAATAAAATCATTCATTTTTATCAAATCAATCTGGTGTGTTTGTACCTTACAATAGAGACATAGCTGGCCACAGGGTAACAGAGTGAACACGTGCACACACATGAATTGGGATGTACAGCTGCTAACCTCTAATTAAACAACTGTGCAAAGTCAGCATCCATCAGTGGTACAGTGTGCCAAATATGGGAGAAGTTTGTCAACCTAAGCAGTGAAAGAGTGCCCCCTTCAGGGAGCGAGCTGAAGGTCCAATTACCCCGGCTTCATCCAATTCAGAATAAAGTAAATGGAGAGCCTCATACTGTAACTGCCATACAGCCTGGAAATCCATGTCTCTGAGTTTCCCTCTGATCACTTATTTAGCTTAATATTTAAAAATATTTGAAGTACTGAAAAGGTTTTACTTTAGTAAATGTTTCATATATTTATCATACAGTTCTGCTGGTTCAGTAAATATGAGGATCTGGCTTAGTGTGCCCTCAGTTCCTTGGTTCTATGATGGTTTATTAAGATGGTTAAAGATGGCTTTATTAAGATGGTTTATTGCAGCCAGATATCTGAGTCCTGTCAAAAGGATAGCGTCCCTCTGAGGAGAGCTGCTGAGCTTTGAAGTCGAGATAAACGTCTGTTCATTTACTTAAATCCCAGTCACCATTAAACTACATTTCTTGGGAAACTGTAACGTAGGGTATCACATCTCTCTCCGTCTCCTCCCTGTCCAAACCAGACTCATTGTATTTTATTATCTACAGTATTGAAGTCCAGACTAATAGAGCAGTTGTTTCCCTTGATGCTCTTACTGAGGTGGAGGAGCCATGGTCTCCCATCATCCTCTGATGTGAGAGGAGGGCTGTGTCTGAAATAGAGCCCAATCTAGTGTGCCCTGTCTCCTGCGTACAGTGCACTGGCAGAAATGTGCTGTTTAATGTGCACTGTTTAGCACGCGACATACAGTACGTAATACTATTTTCTAACCGTACTGTGGCCATGTCACGTGTTGTTTTTGTTGTCTTTGAAGGAAAATGGTAGCGAAGCTGCGCCCAATTTTTTTAAACATATCCTACGTCATATTTATGCGACCAAAATGTCTGTGTACTTCTTGAAAAGTGTGCTCCCAAATATACACAGTGAAACCCCAGAAGTATAGGTATATTAAAGTAAAGGTACATTAAAGTATACCAGTTCAGAGCTCATAAAAGATAAGTCATATTTGTGCATATGCATATGTATGTACTCATGCATAATATGTCTGTATAGATGTGTGTGCAATATGCACATATGCATGTGTCTGTCTATATATGATACTGCTCCTGGTTTTTTATACATCATTTGCTATTGATAGTTTTAGTCATACAGGTAATGGTTATTGCATAGCTGTGTGAATGGGGGTATAAACAGGAGAGCCATGTCCAACATCAGTAGTGGATGTCAGTGACAATAAGAGGTGCTGAATGACACATTAAGCCCTGGAAGTTATGTTATTGTACTAGGTTGCCATCTCACCTGAACTGGAGACATAACATGTACACTGTGTGGCCAAAGTAAAGGATCTGAAAAGCGCTGAGTGAATACGGTTAGTACACTGTGGGGGTGCGGATCATGAGTCGTGAGGCGGAGTGGCCAATGTGGAACACAATATCCTCTTATCAGCTCTATGAACCCACAGCCAGGCACATTCATTCAAGTAAATCAAAAGTAAGCAAGGAATTCTGTTTTGACAAGAGGGCTCCTTTACATAATGTCAGCATATGAATGTAATTTTAGAAAGAGACTGAAAGAAATTTTCCTTTGACACTTGGCTTTATACAACTGTACTTTTTCTTTTGAACCATTCTTCAAATTCAGTGCTACCAAATGGTCTAGCATAGTTTATCTCATTCAATAGCCTAGTATTATCTGTATAGGCTTCCAATACTGTATGTTTTGTAGCCAATGTCTTGAAAGTTCAGAGGGTGCGTGAAAGAAAATAGAATGTCAACTTTTGTTTTACTTTTTAAAACTATATTTTTGTTGTTTATTCTGCAAACACTACAATATGTTATGTACAACAATATAATACCAGAACAGTACAAGACTGTCTATTTTACTGTACCAAAACAAGATTCGACACTAAATTATGATAAGACTAGACAAATAACACCAGACACACTAGACAAAGCACAATTTTCCACATACTCCGGGACGGGGGGAGTCTATTTCCATGAAACCCTCACAGCCCCATCATCAGTATTACGAGGAATTTCATGGTAAAATTAAAAGCAAAATGAATAACGGGAAATATCTTAATAGCGTGATCAAAATAATGATGACATTGGAGGAGGAAACATGCAATCTTCTTGCTTCACAATGAAATCTACTGATCTGCACTCTGTGATATAGAAAAATGCCTGAAAGGCATATAAAAAATATATTTATACCTCTATACGTTGAGCTTAGAAAAAAAAGGCCCCTGGAAAAAGACTTGGGGCCTGATTTACTAAGACCTATAGAAAAACCTTTTAGCACACGCAAAACTAAAAAGGTTTTGCATGTGCTGGTCTTGTTATTGGTTTTGCATGTGCTAAAAGATTTTTCACACACTATAGGTCTTAATAAATCAAGCCCTTCGTGTTGCAGGAAGAAATTTAAGAGCAGAAATCTGTTGGTGTAATGTCATACTTTATTATGGATTACAATGGAGATGTCGTTTTTTGCCATTTTTATTAGATTTAATAACTCCCTTAACCACCAGGGCTGGTGAGCTTAAAACTCCCTTGACCCCTTCCTGGGCATCATTTACTTCTGGGGTCAGCACAGTAGTATCTTAATCACTGCCAGTTTCTGTCAGTAGATGGCAGTGTTGTACTCTTGCCATTAGAAAAACAGCTCTGCTCCAGCTTGCTGTTGTGAGTCATATTACACAAATGAATTAAGACATGTCATCAGTTTTGCCTTGGGTGAAAGATATCCTGCCGTTTAGTAACTTTTAAATGGTTAAACAATTACCAGTTCCACTTAAGATCCCCCCCAAAATAATTATTAAAAGACCTGTTCCCACCATGAAACATGTGTATGCTACATTTATATGTAATGAATTTGACCACAGGTGAAGATTTAAAGGTTATTATGAAAAACAGAAAAAAGTGAAAGGTAATAACGAGCACCAGAACAGGGTATAAAATAATGCTGTACATATTTAGTACAAAGCTGATCACATTCAGCTACTCCCACTTTTCATTCAACTGGTAAATGAATGTAGTCAAAGTGTTGATATTGTACATGCAGAATGAAAAATAATTAAAGTGCTGTAGCTGAAATTGCAAACTTGCACTCAGAGGCTGTTTATTGGTGTGGTCTGTATTATAGAAGCCTGGTATCTGCCTGCAGTGGTGGGTTGTCAGTCCTTGCCTGGAGACTGATCTTGACCCAAGTCCTGACTGGTGCAGGCAGCTCATTTCACCACTGCAGATACTGGATGGAGAACAGGTGAGGTCAAAGGCAGTGCAACTACCAGAGATCACAGTGATCACATTGACCCATTTGGTCTAACAAAGGCTTGGAGGTTCATTGAACTGCATTGTCATTCACCATCTGACTCAGACACTAATTTCTGCGAGTTTTGCTCATCTTTCCCCACACTTAGTCACATTGAATTCACATGCACCAAAAAAAATCATGCTTTTTATTGCAATGCATGTATTTGTTTGGACATACAATACAATTGCTGTCTGCCCAAGCTCATTGGTGTCTTCACCTCTTATCTCAAAGTATCAAGTATTTTTTTTTGTTTTTGTTTTTTTAAATACATATTCTTCTGCAGTGTTGCAATTGTATGGGTATATTCCTGTAATAAACCATAATAAATGCTTTCACAAATTGCATTGTCATGCTTGGTTCTTGGTCACCCTGTTCCTGGCTTAATAATGGAAAAGAGTATGATGGTTATTTAGCTGATTACCTATTACTGATGTCAGAGCCACACATGTCAACGTTAGTATCATCTGCTTGAAGTAATCCCACAGCCTTAACGGCATCCACTCTGTGGTTTGGTAGAACAAGCCCCTCCAGGAAATCATTAAAATCCTGAATATGGATGATAGAATGCAGAGGCCACAGCTGAAGCAGTTTCCTCTCTGACCTATACAACCCTGACATCTGTCACTTTCACTTTAACAGTACCTCTAAAACCGCTCCAAGCCTCACTAGCAGCTTACGCCGCTCGTCAGCAAATCCCATCCGGCCAACTTGGAGATGTTTCTCGGGGATCTCCCCACTCACTGTCAGCTGGGGGAATAATTAAGCTCAGAAGCAAAGCTGCTGGAAGGGGCGGAGCTTGGCACAGGGCTTCCGCCCTGCTGTGTTCCCATGATGCCCTGGGTCCATTGCCTGGAAACAGAGGATGGTAGAGGCTCACGATAATCCGGCGGCATGGTCACAGAAGCTCTGGGTGCTTCCGTCTCTCTGGGGACCTTTCACCTAGTTATTTTCTGCCAAGAGACATCCACCTGAGTGTGCCTTCATGTCCAAATCCCCAGTAAATTGTCTTTACACAATTTATATATTATAACAGAATTATAAACTATGAAGACCAATATAGTAAGGACAGTATCCCGTTAAGACATATTTAAATAATTTAGATACGCAATGCTCAAATTTCACCAACAAAAAAGATGGGGGTACATTATTGAGGCAAACTGAGTATATGAATCATCGTGATATTATGACCAACTACACAGCATGAACATTTCTATATTATCTATATCACAGCTTACTAAAACCACCCCCCCTCCCCCTCCCCCTCCCCCTCCCCCTCCCCCAGTCTACACTCATCTGCTCTTACCTGTGCCTCTCCTACGTGGCCACCTGTTTTCGCTAATACACGAGGCTTATATAGACAATCAATTATTCAATCATTCAATTATCTCATGAGTCATTCAATTCCATTAATGGATAATTACTTCACTAAAAGCATTGCCAGGAACACATGTTAACATAGCTGGAGGAGCACACTCTGTGACACTCCTGTACGAGAGTCTCTATGAACTCAGAGTCTCTGGCTCAAAGATACTGTGGTATTGACAGAAATCAGCAGAAATTGTTGCACATTCCATTATTATTAACAGGTGATCTTTCAAAAAACATCTCATGGTGCCCTTGGGCAGAGGCGCTGCCAGTGATTTTGGGCCCCATGAAAACACCTCACATTGGGCCCCACCACCATTGAATGAAGTTATACAGCACTACAGTACTAAATGTAAAGAGAGAAATTAGAAGAGAAGAAAAAGAGAAAACAGTGAGCATGGCGATACAGAAAGAAATGGCTGGAGAAAGATACAGGAAGAGATTGAGCAGGAAAGGAGAGACAGCATAGGAAGAAAGGAGAAGCAGGGATGAGGGAAGAGGAGATAATACGTGAGATGAGTGGCTGAGATACAGAATAAATTTGGCATACCCTCAATGAACGTTTCCTCAACTGTGATGTTTTTTACTCATTGAACCTCCAAACTACAATTTCCACTAACACATACAGTGTAATCCACTTACTACTATATATAAGCATATGAGATATAGGAATAACCTTGTATGTAGTGTAGGAAGTTATCTTTTCAAATATTGTTTTAAATATCTTTCATGTAACAATAATTATTTTCAGCTCAGTCAAATCATGAAACAGTCAGTCAAAGAATGTACATTATATGTTATTTACATTTCATTTGCTGCCTTGTGTATAATGTTTAGGACTTTAGGTACACAAAACTGAAAGACATTAGTGTATGTTCTTCAACATGGCAGCTAAAAGAAAGTTTTTCTGCCAATAACAAATGTTGCCTGTTTGGATTGTATGACATTCTTAAAATGAACCTGCTGAAAAAGTACAGCTGCTGAATCTATGAACATCCCCCAGTCTACACTCTCAAAACCTCTCAAATATGTGAACAACATCACGTGAAATGAGCAAGACAGAAAACTAATGTGAACTGGTTTGAACATAAAAAAATATGAACGGACCATCTTTAACACATTTATCAAAGGCTAACGCTGTCCTGCAAAATCACAAAATGACTTGGGTGAAATGGTTCAGTGGCTCCTCTGACCCTTTTGCCATCAGTCACAAGCTGTGTGAATTTATCAGTGTTTTTTTTTTACTTCTGAAACTGTGGCAAGTGGTTGCACCTTGAGAAGTGTTGCTCAGGACGTGCCTCAGAATGGACTCCACTGACAAAAATGTTGCATCTCAGCATACCTCGTTTCCGAGGCCAACTAACCTACATGCGCGGGCGTGGGGAAAGATGCTTGGTTTTTGCCTTTCCTGACCAGCAGAGAAGGAGTTATGCATAATGAAATCACTTGTAAAAGCAATATCCTCAATATTATTTCAGCTAAACTAATGCATTGGCAGCTATAATTTGCTTATCTAAGTTAGCAGCAGCAGCAGTTTTTTTGGTCATACATTTAACATACACTGGCAGTACATCAACATAACTTTAATATTTAAAAACAAATGATGTTGAAATAAAATGTGTGAAAAATGTGTCAAATGTGTTAGTTTGCAGTTGAGTTGACTGCGCTGCCATGTGATTGACACCATTAGCCTAAGATCAGATCATGTGTGAAAATGAATATGTTTTTTTGCACAAATTTGCTCGTTTAATTGATTTGAATGCACTTTGCTTCTATCAGTATACCACTTGTAAGAACAAAAATCTTCCATGACAGATGCTATTTTTACAAGCTATTTTTTATCATTGATGCTGATGATCATTACAGATACAGTAATTACCTTATTTTTTATAATTAAAATTTAACTTTGAGTCAAAGGGGATCATAGATGCCATTGTAACACGTGTAATCCCTAAATGCACTAAAATGCCCAGAAATAATATGCAGAGCTCTTTCCTCAGGAACATACTAAAGGCTCCACCTTCATGACCTTTCCCCTAACCATCCTCCCTGACGTCTTCTTTGACCCGCCTCCCTGACATTGCAGATAAGACAAAGTCTGGCTTTGGGAAGTGTGAGACTAATGGCCGGATCAGATTTTTATTTTAAAAAAGCCATCAGCCAGCGAGACGGTTTTAGAAAGCTTTCGGAAGAAATTTTGTTCAATGTGAACTACTGGCTTTTTAGAACACAAGCTGTACTCTCTGAAATCTATGTGTTAAAGACAAGATGCATCCACTCAACCAACTCATAATCCTGTGTTCTGGAAAAAGCCTTTGACTTATCCACAAAAAACTAATTAGTACTCAGTTATCACAGCCCTTGCTCTGCCTGAAGCTACTGATGCCTTGCTGCTCCATCTGTTTGACATGCTTGCACAAGATAAAAGTGTGCACCTGTTTACCTGTGGAATGTTCCAAATAGGTGTTTTTTCTTCTACTCCTCCCAGTCTTTTTTTTTTGCCCCTGTCCCAACTTTTTTGGAACGTTTTACAGGCATCAAATTCAGAATTAGCGTATATTTACAAAAATCAATGAAGTTGATAAGGTAAAACATTAAATATATTTTCTTTGTACCGTTTTCAAGTAAATATATGTAAGAGAATTTACAAATCGCTGCTTTCTGCTGTTATGTGCATTTTACATACTGTCCCAACTTTTTTGGAATTGGAGTTTGTACAATATAGAGAGCTAGTGAGTAGACATATTGTAGAGAAGCTGGTGAGGAGAGTGTGCAGTGCGGAGCAGCTGAATTGGAGCGATAGAACAGTGTATGCTAGCTGTTTGTGAGTGACTATGCAGTGTAGAGTGGTTGGTGGATTGAGATTGTAGAGTGTGGAATAACTGTTTAGGAGTCACTGTGAAGTATAATGTGTGTGATGAACACAGGTTGTATTGTGTCAAGTAGCTGGTGAGAGTTGAGGAACGTGTGGAGTGCTCCTGTGGGATTAGGCAGACTCAGGACAAAGTGGGTAATCTAGAGTAATCTGGGTTTATGGGCTAGCAGCTGCAGTGACGCAGGGCTTTGTGTGTGGTGCTCAGTGATGGATTCTGGGTGACATCTACCCTGCTTTGACACTACGGCCCAGCCACATCCAGAAATACTCGGAAAGAGGGGTATCATCAACCTCATCTTGTCCAAAACCCATAATGCATCTAGTTCTCACTTCTCCAACTCATAATTCAGCTCCGCTAGCCCCATCTTGCCCACTCCAGATTACATCCGGTTTTATTAATCTCTCCAATTAACTTTATTTATTTGCTTTTCTACCATAGTGGCTAATTCCTGTGAAAATCACTACTAACCTTATGAGACTAGAATCACTCCAAGCCTACTTTTAATTTATCAGCTAATTTTGTTTTTCTTAAATTTATAGTACTAGGTAGTCCCAATCAGATATAACATCTTGTCAGTCATTAAAAACACTTAATTTTCTAAAAATGTAAAACACTGAATTACACACGTATGCGTGTGCCCACAAACATGCGCACTCTCACTTTTTTCCTCCAGATGGCAGTATCAAAGCATGGAGACGTCTCCTTAATCTCTTCATGCCATGATGAACACAGATGATAATGTCATGACACACACTCAAGACACACACTTAAACATATGAAACATGTGAAATATATTTTTTAAATATATGAAATGAAATATATCCAAATAAATAAATTAAATCATGAAACCATGCCTTGCTGCATGTGCTATTAAATGGAACAACCTTCCCCGATTTCGCCAATTAGCCTTGGTATTTGCCTACACAATCTCATAGCTTTCTCTGATTGCGACTGGCGAGGACAGCTGTCAATCAAAGCTACCCTCCCAGGCGTCTTGAGGACTGAAGCCAAGTTTGTCAGTATTCCTCTGGCAACCTGCAAGTCAGACCTTCCTGAAGTAACTAATCCGCACTCGGGCAAGACGGGAGCTAACTATGCTGGGTAATTTGAGTGGTTAATTCGATTCAATTTTAAGTTCCGTAAATCTCTAGGGTTAATGTCTTAGTTATTGTTGATAAATGGCAAGCAGTTAAAATATGTAATAATAAAAATAATGCATGGAATTATTGGAAGAATTTGGTAAAGAGCTGTACGCTACGTGATTCTTTTATTGAAATTAATGCAATAGGCAGACTATAATTTTCTTAAATATTGGAAAATGTAAGTATTGAGCGCGTAAGGTTTATAGGATGAATGCACAATGAAATTAACAGAAAATCCTATAGGCTAATGACGTTTCAGGTGTTATTCTGCATTGATGTAAGGTTCTAGGCGTGCCCTCGAGCTATGGAGTCTCAGCCAGAACTTCAGAAAAGCCTGGGTATACGGAGCCAGACACAGCGCTCCGCAGATGTGGGAAAGAAATAGAGTCCTGCAGACCACAGAGGGAGAATCAGGGGGTTAACGAGTGAAATAATTGTGAGTGTAGAGTAGGCTATAGCGACTGACGCACTACTCGTTCCGTCCCTGCTCGTAGGCTACACGGTGAAGACAAAGCTAGTCTTAACTCTGTTGCAACTTGCTCTTAGTCTACTTTTAAATTATACGACAACTAATTTTGTTTTAAAGAAACAGACGGACAAATGTATAACTTTGCAACTTGAACGTACAGAATTAACTAATATGTAATTACTTTTTGGAATTGCCCTGCTTTCATTTAAGCAAAACGGAAACCCATTGAAATTCGAGCAGTTTTCAAATTAGCTCTTTTATCATCACAATGGCCGAACAAGATAATGTCAGCTTTACTGCTGATGGCGAGAACAGAAACTTGAGCGTGCTCAGCTGGGAGCAAGTGCAGCGTCTGGACAACATCCTCACCGAGACAATCCCCATCCACGGTCGCTGGAGCTTCCCCACACTGGAGATGGAGCCGCGGCATATAGTTAAAATTGTGAGGAGACGGATGGAAGCGAAACAAATAAACGTGCGTGAGGTCAGACTAAACGGATCTGCTGCAAGCCACGTCCTGCACGAAGACACTGGTTTGGGGTACAAGGACCTTGATCTCATCTTCTGCGCAGAGCTGAAAGGCGAAACAGAATTTCAGACTGTCAAAGATATTGTTTTAGACTGTCTCCTGGATTTTTTACCAGAGGGGGTGAACAAGGAGAAGATAACGCCGTTAACCTTAAAGGTAAACTACTCAAATTAGCACCCTTGATCATGATGTTTTTGATTTTTTATATAATATTTTATAAATAGTAATACATTTAATAGTAATACAGTTGAAATCATGAAGGTATAGCAATACTTACTTACAATACAATGATAGCAATACTTATCACTATTTTGGCATTGCAATTGACCATTGTGGATATAAGTTTAAACCGCAGTAATATATCTGTGCTGATTGTAATAATATTGGTTTCTGCTACAAAGAGGATTACAATAATCCAATTTAAAGCAGATCCACATTAATCAGTGGACTCTGTTACCTTGATCACATATGTAGGCAGGACAAGACATTAACCTCTCATTTTAGCAATTATCTGCAATAGGCTATTGAGTTTTGGATGAAACCAATATGTAACTTCTTCAACAATAGATGTGCTCTTTTGAATAAGTTAGTAGATTTTTTTTCCCATTCTCCTTTGAATCTGAATGACATTAATCAATTGTATGTTCCTCTTTCTTTAAAATGGTAGTTGTGTGAATTTATCAGTGTTCAATAAACATTGAGTGCATGGTTGTGTAGTTGTTGATTTTTCCTTAACTGTTACATGCATCACATCATGTCAGATTTATGTGTGAGGAATTTGGAACTGAGCTGTTTTTTCCTGTGGCCCTGCTGTTCAGGAGGCCTACGTCCAGAAGATGGTGAAGGTCTGTAATGACTCAGACCGCTGGAGCCTCATCTCCCTGTCTAACAATAGTGGCAAGAACGTGGAGCTGAAGTTTGTGGACTCGCTGCGGCGGCAGTTTGAGTTCAGTGTGGACTCCTTCCAGATAAAGCTAGACTCACTGCTGCTCTTCCACGAGTGCTCGGAAAACCCCATGTCGGCCACCTTCCACCCTACCATTGTCGGTGAGAGCGTCTACGGGGACTTTGACACCGCCCTGGCCCACCTTCGGCACAAGGTCATCTGCACGCGCAACCCAGAGGAGATCCGGGGCGGCGGGTTACTAAAATACTGCCACCTGCTGGTGCGGGGTTTCCGTGCGGCCTCAGAGAGTGAGATGAAGATGCTGCAGCGCTACATGTGCTCACGCTTCTTCATCGACTTCTCCGACGTGGGCGAGCAGCGGCGCAAGCTGGAGTCATACCTGCAGAATCACTTTGTGGGGCTGGAGGAGCGAAAGTACGACTACCTGATGACACTGCATGGGGTGGTGAATGAGAGCACGGTGTGCCTGATGGGGCACGAGCGCCGGCAGACCCTGGACCTGATCACCGCGCTGGCCGTGCGCGTCCTAGCTGAGCAGAATGTCATACCCAGCACTGCTAACGTCACCTGTTTCTACCAGCCTGCCCCGTATGTGGCGGACTGCAACTTCAGCAACTACTACGTTGCTCAGGTGCAGCCTGTATTCGCCTGTACGCAGCAGGCGTATGCTGCCTGGCTGCCCTGCAATTGAAATTGAGAGCCACGGCAAGGGGATTAGCACACGACAGGGGCTGAACCTAGCCGGTGGTTGGAAACAATGGTCACGCCACCATTTTGGTTCAAATAGAACCCTGGAGATATTATTCTGTCAAGGCCTCAATGGGAAGGTTAAGGTATCTGGTTCCTGACTCCACCCAAGACTCATTGGTCTGGAATTGAGCTTTTCCCCAGGGGGGATGGGACAAGCAGAGAGCCCAGCCCCAACCACTCTTTGGTCTGGACTGAGAGGAGGTAAAAGGCTGCATGGTTTCGATCACAGAGATTGATTTTGACTTTGGACTTCTAAACCTAAGCAGAAATGTTAATGCTGTCAATGTAATGGGACTGACAGTATCAGTGAATGTGCTTTCAGAACTGGGACAGGTCTAAGAGCCCCCACTCCCCCTCCCATGCTATGAGGCAGGAAAGTGGGAGGAGGGAGGAATGAGAGAGGAGAGCAGCAGGAGGAGGGAGGGAGGGAGGGAGCAATGGGGGTGGAAGGAGCAGGGTAGAGGGGGGAATGAGGACAGAAAAAAGCAAGGGCTTTCATATTGTCAGGATTCTCCCCTCCAGGCATATACAGTGCCCTCCACAATTATTGGCACCCCTAGTAAAGATAAATAAAAAGGGTTATAAAAAATTCACCTTTTGATAAATTAGCTTAATCTCACACTGAAAAAATGAGAATACATCCAACCTTTAATTGAAGTAAATTTATTATGAGGAAAAAAAAACCTCATCAAGAAATAATTATTTTTAACAAAACCACGTGTGCCACAATTATTAGCACCCCTGCATTTAATACTTTGTACAACCTCCCTTTGCCAATAAAACAGCACTGAGTCTTCTCCCATAACATATAATAAGGTTGGAGAATACAGAGCAAGGAATCTGAGACCATTCCTCTTTACAGAATCTCTCCAGATCATCCAGAGTCCTAGGTCCTCTCTTGTGAACTCTCCTCTTCAGCTCAGCCCACAGGTTTTAAATGGGGTTTAGGTCAGGGGACGGAGATGGCCATGGCAGAAGCTTGATTTTGTGTTCAGTTAACCATTTTTGTGTTGATTTGGACATATGTTTTGGATCATTGTCCTGCTGGAAGATCCAAGGATGACCCAGTTTTAGTTTCCTGGCAGAGGCAGCCAGATTCAGATTTAAAATTTCCTGGTATTTCATGGAGTTCATGATGCCATGTACCCTAACAAGGTTCCCAGGGCCTTTGGAGGAAAAACAGCCCCACAACATTACAGAATCTCCACCATACTTAACAGTGGGGATCAGGTTATTTTCGGTATAGCGATCCTTCTTTTTACGCCAAACCCACCTTGAGTGTTGGTTGCCGAAAGCTCAATTTTCTTTTCATCTGACCATAGAACTTGGTTCCAGTCAAAGTTCCAGTAGCGTTTAGCAAACTCCAGGCTCTTACGTTTGTGGTGAAATGACAGGAAAGGCTTTTTTCAGGCATGCCTTCCACATAATTTGTTGGAGGTGAGGTGAAGGCATGGAGGTGACATCTAATGGTAGGCTAGTTCTGGAGACTTGATGACCCCAAGATGCTACTTTCCTCTGTAATTCTCCAACAGTAATTCTCCAATCCTTGGGGATTTTTTTGCCTCTTACCATCCTCCTCACTGTGCGTAGGGGCAAAATAAACTTGGGTCCTCTTCCAGGCAAGTTTGTAAGAGTTCCAGTTGCTCTGAACTTTTTAAGTATTGCCCTAACGGTAGATATGGGCATTTTCAGGTGAGTAGCTATTTTTTTTTTAAAGCCATTCCCTGATTTATGAAGCTCAATACATTTTTCCCTCATTTGATTTGTGTGTTCTCTTATCTTTCCCATGTTGATGTATGAATAAGGGAATATGGCCTCTGTGTCACCTCATATTTATACCCCAGTGCAACAGGAAGTCATGGATTACTGCTTGAAAGTTCCTAAACACTGATCAACTTTAAAACGTAAAATATAAATGGAAAAAATGTTTGTTACATTTTGTTCATAAGAATTTCTAGGGGTGCCAATAATTGTGGTACACGTGGTTTTGTTAAAAAAAATTTATTTCTTGATGAGGGATTTTTTTTTCTCAGAATAAATTTACTTCAATTAAAGGTTTGATGTATTCTCATTTTTTCAGTGTGAGATTAAGCTAATTCACCAAAAGGTGATTTTTTTATAACCCTTTTTACTCATCTTTACCAGGGGTGCCAATAATTGTGGAGGGCACTGTACATTCCATGATTCACATTTTACTTGTGACATGTGGATGACAAGATTCAGTGTCTAGAAACCCAAGTTGTTTTGTATTAAAAATGTCCAAATATGGAAAAACATAAATAACACTATTTGTATCCATAGATAAATCACATGCATTAAGTGCCTAATGCCTACTTTTATAATTTTCATAATTAAAGACAATGGGACCATAAAGCTTGTTTATGTATGAGTGAAGAGCTGCTCAGTTCATTTTGATTAACTCATAAAGTTAAGCTGTCGGTCTTTGAGATAGAATGGGCTTTCTGTTTAATGGAGGATGTGTGAAAATATAGTAGATATTTACGAATCTTCAAAACAAAACATGAAGTGTTAAGAGTGTTAGATTCATTTAACACATTGTAAGTATCTTGTTATTGTTCATTTCTCATTTCAAGCCACCCTGTAGCTAAGAAAACTCCTTTTGCATCTATCTCAAAGACCTCAGGGTAAAATGACAGGAGAAACAGGGGATGGTTGATCTGTTTCCACAAGCCTGTCCTCTGGCTCAGCAGTGTCCACACCTTGCCTATTAGGAAGAGAGGGAGCAGAGTGTTTGGTAGGGTATGACAGCAGTGCTGGGGGGGAAAAAAAAGCAGCTGGATTTAATGGGCCTCTTGGGCAGATGTCTTACAGTTGCTGTAGTTAACTGGATGGGTGCAGCCAATGATGGTTCTGAGCTCCTCTCACAGCAAATATCAGCCCTGAATCACTTCTTTATCAGTCTCGCTCTCTCCCACACTCAGTTTTCCCTGAGAGTAAAGGGTTTTCGTACAATGCCAACACAGTATATAGCACAGAGATGTCCATATACCAGCACAGCCATGGCACTGAGTTTACTGCATGTCAGGACAGTGAAATCATAGAGGTTACTACACATCAGCTCAGCCAAACAAAAATGAAGAGGACAGAAAACAGGAAGTTACATAGATATTCTTTGGAGAAACTAGATTATAATTGTAATTCAGAGTCTGTCCATCATTCCCGAGGAAATTATATGTATGTAAGGATCTGGTGTGTATTGGATATTAGTATATTGGATACAGAGCCATGCAGTATGAGAACCTGAGTATTATGGGGTGGCCTGAAGCCACGGCTCCATGCAGAACAGAACAACCTCAACCGATTGTTAGGAGAACAGACAGTAGAATGGAAGAGGGTTTTTTGTCAGGGTCCAGTGCTTAGTCTGGGGAGCACACTCTGCCTCTCAGTTTTCTTCACTCACCCTTCTATCACCTGTTTATCCTGTCTTTCACTCAGACCCTCATTTCATATGATATTATTTTTCTATACATTTTACCATCTTTAGGGAACATGCGGTGGTCATAATCCCACAGCACAAGGCTGTGAAGCTGAAATCATCATTTGTGTAGTCCTACACATTGTAAGGGCAGATTTGCAATGTTCTCCATGTTTTCTTTTGTTTTTTTGTATGTATGTATTTTCCAGTTTGTACTAAACAAAATGTGTGCGTGCGTGCGTGCGTGCGTGCGTGTGGTTGGGGGTAGGTCGGTCAGCCAGGGGAAAATTATTATTTTTGTAGATGTATATTCCTGATGTAACAAATCTCTGCTGTCTGATGAGATCACACATTGTATATTTTGATGAGTTTGTCATCAAAATACAGGGGTTGTCACCTGCGGATCAAGGAACTTAAACCTTTTCATTAAAAAAACTTGAGAACCAGTTGATCTCAGAGTGCAGTTTATATTAAACTTTTAGTAGAAAGAACATATTTAACTTGTTCATATCCAGTCCCTGCATCCCTCACTACCCTCCACCCCTCTCCTAGTGCCCCCTAGCAACACTGTACCCTTTCCTCTGCCTTTACACTCATTTATGCAACAACTTTTGTCTTTATTAAAGGAATAGTTCGGAATTTTGGACATAATGTCTCAATTACGACTTACCCATGATGTAGTTGATTGCTGGAAACCATTTTCAGATAATTCCATGCTGTCCCTTCTTTTGGACATACACACATTGCTAATGCTAGCGCAACTCTAAGGTAACTGCTAGCATCCACTACCAAACACACTTAAACACTCCACAGTGCACCCAAAGCAAATAAAATACGACGACAGTCTATCAGGGTTATTTTGAGTGTTTATACCATCATTTTTGAAGTCAAACTATCGTTGAATCCTTTACTTTCTACTGACCTATATTCTCTGTGGAAGTGCGGCGGGCAAATTGTTGGTCTTCTTTGTTGTTGTAGTCGACCAGTGCCGGCACTACAGATCCTTTCCAAAAAATTAGAATATCATGGAAAAGTTTTTTTTTTTCCATAATTCCATTCAAAAAGTGAAACTTTCATAGATTACAGATTCATTACACACAAAGTGAAATATTTCTAGCCTTTATTTGTTTCATTTTTCATAATTTTGGCTTACAGCTCCAGAAAACCCCCAAAACAGTATTTCAAGAAATTAGAATAGTGTGTCGAAAATCAGCATTTACTTCAGTTATTTCAGAGAATGAATGTTTTAGACTGAGTGTCACGCTATCATCTAATTTACTCAAAACACCTGCAAAGTTTATCTCAGTTTGGTTCAGTATGGGGAAGACTGCAGACTTGACAATTGGCCAGAAGACCATCATTGACACCCTCCAGAAGATGGGTAAGCCACAAAAGGTCATCGCTAAGGAGGCTGGCTGTTCACAGAGTGCAGTGTCCAAGCATATCAATAGAAAGTTTAGTGGAAGGGAAAAATGTGGCAGGAGAAGGTGCACAAGCAAAAGAGATGACCGTAGGCTTCAGCGGATTGTCAAGCAAAGACGATTCCAAAATTTGGCGGAGATGCAGAGGGAGTGGACTGAGGCTGGAGTCAGTGCTTCAAAAACCACCACGTACAGACATATCCGGGACATGGGCTACAACTGTCCGATTCCTCGAGTCAAGCCACTCCACTCATTCTCTGAAATAACTGAAGTAAATGCTGATTTTCGACACACTATTCTAATTTCTTGAAATACTGTTTTGGGGGTTTTCTGGAGCTGTAAGCCAAAATTATGAAAAATGAAACAAATAAAGGCAAAAAATATTTCACTTTGTGTGTAATGAATCTATAATCTATGAAAGTTTCACTTTTTGAAAAAAACAACTTTTCCATGATATTCTAATTTTTTGGAAAGGATCTGTATATTCGTAGGTAACGTAAAGTATCGCTCCGCTGCTGTACTTCCACAGAGAATATAGGTCAGTACAAAGTAAAGGATTCAACGATAGTTTGACTTCGAAAATGATGGTATAATCACTCAAAATAACCCCGATAGACTGTCGTCGTATTTTATTTGCTTTGGGTGCACTGTGGAGTGTTTAAGTGCGTTTGGTAGTGGATGCTAGCAGTTACCTTAGAGTTGCGCTAGCATTAGCAATGTGTGTATGTCCAAAAGAAGGGACAGCATGGAATTATCTGAAAATGGTTTCCATCAATCAACTACATCATGGGTAAGTCGTAATTGAGACAGAGATTTTCATTCAGCAAATAAGTTGAATCATTCTTGTCATTTAGAATGCACTATAAAACCGTGTTTAAAAATACCACATAGGTGGACGTATCTGTTTACATAAAACAGCTAATTGATGACAACACAAGGCATTATTTAAAGTGTGCTAAAAGTGGAGATGTGTGATGGTCAAGTGTGATTTAGAGTTGCCATTACCATTTTGATCCTACAATATCTAAGCAGTATGTTGCATATGCCATTGAAAACCCAGTCAAGCTGGTGACTTTCCTGGTACACTCTAAAATGTTATTGTTAAGCTGCCATAAACCACCCTAAAATGTTTTGTGTTATGCTGCATTAGATTACCTTAAACTAATGTATGGTTTCGTGCAGCATACAAACCAACCAAAATTTAAATGTAGCATAGAGGGTCCCATGAATATGCACACCACACAGAGGGCCCATTACAGGAAATGAATACGTTTTAATCCAAAAGGTTTCCTAAATCCAGTAGACTTCATCATCACATAAACAGGTGTTTATCCCCAGACAAACCAACTTCACATAAAGAAAAAAATGGCACTCTACTCAATGAATAAATAAATAATTGGACTTATGCCGAATAATCTGTTACATTGCAATGTTTCATATATCGATTCCCCGATTGCATGGGAGATATTTTTTCTCATCTTTAAATGTAAGGATGTGAGCACACTTGGGCATTAAACAATGTCTAAAGAGGACGAGGGCAATGGTATCCTTATTACAGAGAGAGCACTCTATATTTAGTTGTTATGATAAGGATGTTAACTGCCTCTCTAAAGCATATTAAAGGCTTAATCACTGTGTGCTCAATAGTCTGGTTTGGTTAGAGCATTGGACTTATTAGTACTGAAGTATACCTCACACATGGCAGATAAGGTGCATTTTAGATAAGAATGCCCTGAATTCTGTCTAATTTAGGTCACTTACTTATCAGTTCCTGCATATGCGATGGCAAGAAAAACCAGCCATTTAATACAGTAGCAAGTAGAAGCTGGTATGCCACAAAATAAAAGATTTCAACCATTTTACTGTTGCTTAAAAGCGTGTGTGTATATATGTATAAAGCTGCATTTGTCTGTGTGTGTGCGTGTGTGTGTGTGCAGCTCAGTCTCAGTGTATGTTCTCTCTAAATAGGGCAATAGATAGGTGAACACGTACACCCTTTATTAGAACCATGGTATGTACAGACATAATTCACTTACCGCTCTGCATTTACATGCATATGTACAGTAAGTGCAAACTATATGAATCCTGAAAACTTTGAAGCAGATTTGCTTATGGAACCTACTATTACAGCATTATGCTGAGACTCTCTCTCTAAGGTACTTTAGGCACAATGAAAAGCACAGTACAAATGTCACATATTAGTATTATTGTCATTACAAAGGGGGTGTTTGTGTGTGTCGGGGGGGGTGTCATTACAGGGTGTAGGAGAGGATATACGTGAGGAAGGATGTGGGAGATGGTGTGTGTATGTTTATGTGGGGGAGGGTTGAGGGGGATCATTACAGGGTGTGGGAGAGGGTGTGTTCTTTCTTGCTGGCTCTGAAATGACCAGCCTCTGGACTAAGAGCTGGGTTGAGTATATGATGAGGAAAGGACGGATTCTCCGGATTTTATAAAGGAGGAATCTGTGCGTCTGATATACCACCGTGGTGTTCACAGGTAGGGATTGTTTGTTGTCAAGCACCATTCAGAGGCTGTGTCCGAATCACAGCCCCTATCTACTGCATCCTGTGTACTAGCATAATGTTTAGTATATGAGATGCAGTATGCAAAAGATTTTACTATTTTCCAATTGTACTGTGGTGCCATAAGATGTCCCGCCCTTGCTCATGTGTTGTTGTTGTAGTTGTTGTTGAAGGAAAACGTCAGTGAAGCTACGCCTCATTTTTAAAGTGAAGCTGAATGTCATATTTATGGGACCAAAATGTTTGTTTTCTTCCTGAAAAATATGCTCTCGAATATACTCCCAAAACCCCAGAATTAAATGGGGATTTTAAGCATGCACTACATTTTGAGAAAATTTAGCCTACTTAACTTTCTCATCCAGTGTACTCAACAAGCATACTATTTTTAGCCAGATTCCTAGCCGATGAAGATGAAGACGTTCACACTGTGATTCTGTGCAGATGGAATGAAAGGTCAAGCAAAGGAAGAATAACATCTCAGCTTTAGTCAAGTTGAGTTTCAAGTGATTGTTTGCCATCCAGTTTGAGATATCTGGTATGCAACCAGAGATCCGTGCTGTGGCTCGTGTAAAGGAGAGAAGGCAGGAGAGAAGTTGTATGTCAACAGCATAGCAGCGATAAGACATCACAGGACAGTGGAAAGGTAATCCCATGCATTTCACTCTTCTTCCTCAACAACATCCTCCTCCTTCTCTTCATTGTACTTTGCCACAGCAGCCCCTAGTGGAGGTATACTTCACTACCTTTATTAGATACTGTAGATGCGGGTCTGCGTAACAGCAGTGGTATTCCACACACTTTTTATTTTTATATTATGCTGTTTTCACAGAGCAGGAAATTGGGTGAGGTGTGTGAGTATGTCCAATTACTTGATAAGACATTAGAAATTAATATGCACAAATAATTTACACCTAAATAGTTTTGTTTACACAGGTTTTAGATTAAGAAGTCTTTTTTTTGGATAAACAAGTTTTTTTTTCTTGGTAGAGTTGCCTATTGTGCCTCTCAAATTGCTACTTTGCCATCTACACCCATACAGGGAGCTCAGCAGTTGAAGCAAATGCAGTCCCCCGATGCAGTCATCGACAAGGCCTGGCTGTTCAGACCCTGTCCCCACATTAGTTCAATTAAAGGGGAGCCAAATTTTTCACTGACAGCAACCTATGGGCACATACATGTATACGTTGAGAGAGAATTAACTTTTCTATGCATGCCAAACAATACTTTAAATTAACCACAAAGCCAATGTTTTAAATGAGGGATAATAGCAGACAAAATCCAAAAGATACAGAAATTCTACCAAAAGCCAACATTTTTAGTGAGAGATAATGGTTGGCAAAAAAGGAAATTGACATGAGCACCTGTATTATTATCCATTATCTTGACCGCTGCCCTGACTCAGCTTCACAGTTCTTTCATACTCACATGACTGGGCAGGCTGTTGAGGACTCAATCCATTAGTCTTTCAATCAGCAACCAAATTATTATTTTCAGAGGAATGCAGGACTTGAGAGTTGATTCCTTTTTAGAATACAATCCAGAAAACAACTTAAGAAATACCAATTATGTGTGTGTAATACAAGCTAGGTATGGCTACTGAATTATACTAGATAGCGTGACCGCTGCCACCGCCTTTGATCAGCAAGGATGGTCTGGCAAAATGTAAGGATCATAAGACAGAGGCTGTAGTGTGTTGCAGGCCTGAGGAGGGTTGCTGCATCATGTGGTGAACAGACAAAACAACTCAAGAAATGTTGGGTTACTGCCTTTTAATTGAATAACCAACAGAAACTAGCCAAAATACCTCTTAAAACAAGGAAAAGGCCAATCTGGCAACCAAAACTCCACAGAAAAATGATAAACAAAGAATACACGAGAAACCAACCCAAAACCACCTGAAGCCAAACAGTCCATAAACTGCCTAAAACTCTCTTCCTTAGGCTTGATTCCCAGGCCTTTTATTAAGCCCACTAATGAGGTGACAGGCAGCAGCTAAATACACATACACATAAGAACAAAACTTCACACACTCGACGCCACTGACATACAATGATAAATGGCAAAGAAATGTGGTGGAGTCCCAACTGCGCCACACTGCCGGAAGGAGCTGCCACCAAATTTAAAAAAAGAAAATAACCAAACTAATAAGTACACACATGCAACACACAAACAAAACAGCTCGGCCACCATCCAAGGTGGTCACCAACGGGGTGCCTTGCTGTCACCACTCGAGCGGTTCCCAGCTCACAGTCCCTCCTCTGCTCGCCACCGCTCTCATCTCATTCACCCCGGTCCGTTTTGTGGAACACTGACTCTAGGTAGGGGGAAAGGAACACCACCACCGCTCAGGTACCATTCATACCGGGTCTGAACCCACACACACTTGTTCCAGGACAGCGAAAGCACGTTCGTTACAATCTGTAAATAAATCATGCAACACTCGCACCCACATAAAAATAAAAATAACCAAACGAAAATTAAAATAAACTGCCCAAACTCTCGAGAGTGCAGAGGAATCACCCTCCCTCACTCGTTTCCCATCCTCAGCTCTCTCTTCTAGCTCCAGGTGCACCTCCTTTATTTCCCCCCATAGCCCAGCCCCTTGCATTCTGTGCTCCGCATTAATATTTCCATCCCGCAATCAGCACCTATTCCATCATTCAATTATTCAATCACTTGTCGCAATTTTCTCCGCAATAGCCCCATTCACCAACCCAGTCTCTCAATCGCCTTCCATAAGGGAGACCACAAAATAGCTGACAATCACACAAAAGAAATGTAGCTACGGAGTAGTGGGGGAGGCTTAAATGTCCCTTGCCATGTCTGGGTTAATGTATAAAACAGAGCAGACTGACCCGGCTGGTTGCTGGTGTCTCTTGTCCATTGCTGGTCGCCGTAGGCCATAGGGATCTTTCGAAGCCGTGCGGCAATCTCCCTGCACAGCGCAGATGAATGCAGCAGAATCACCACGTTTTAATTTTACAACACCTGATTTCTCTATGTCGACTGTTCATACAGCCTCAAACTGGACGTACTCAAGCGATTTAACAGAGTTTCACTTTTCTGTGTTCACTGCACAATAAACGTGTCTCCCCTCCGCTGCTCTCTTGAGTGATTCAAACCCAGGACTTTTAAATACCCACTGCCCCTCCCCTCCAATGAGTTTGAACAGTCAATTAACTACAATTGTTGTGGGTATGCGGCCGATAGTCAATCATGTGAGTAGCTGATTACAATCTCCGCCCAGCAATTTCCCATTTAGCCAGTCACTGTCCGATCGCGACACTATGCCCCCCCCCCCCGCCCCTTTGTCAGAGATGCGTCCTCACGTCTAGTCCATCAGTCCAGGTCTCTATGCCAGGTGGGGGCTCTGTAAGAATCCGGCTGTTGGGGTGCAGGTACTGGGATAGGCTCTCTTGAGATCCTGATGACTCTTCAGCACACTCTCTTGGACACACAAGGAGTTCCACATGTTCCAGTACCTTCTCAATCGGTGGTCCTGCTTCACCTCATCAGGGGGTTTTGTGGTTGCCACTCCACCCAGGTTTTAACCTTTTGAATCTCACTGCCTTTTGCTTGTTCTGCTTTCCATTCCCACTTGTTCAGGTTATCATCAGGTTATTATCTGGGTTTTGGCGTACCTGGCCCACGTGGCCTCTGGGTAGCCAGTCTTTGGCAAGCGTGACAGTGTTTGCATTGCGGTGTGCTCGCCCTGCCCGATGTACAATGGCATAGTTAAATTGTGCTAGCTGTTCCAGTTATCTGGCTATGTGACCCTCAGGCTGGTTGAAACTATGAAGCCAGTGCAAGGAGCTATGATTGGTTCATAATGTGAAACACTTACCCAGTAGGTAATGATGGAACTGTTTGATGAAAGTTACTGCGGCCAGCAGCTCCTTCTTGGTGGTGGTGTAGTTTCTTTCTGAGTGACTGAGGCCCTGCACACGTAAGCGACAACCCTCTCCTTGCCATCTACAACTTAAGATAAAACCCCTCCAATACATGTGTCACTGGCATCAGTGTCTAACGGGAATAGTCTCTCTAGATCTTTGGAAAGCCAAGATGGGGGCGTGGGTCAATTGGGTTTTGAGTTCTTCAAAGGCTTCCTGGCACTGTTGGGTCCAGATCTTAGCCCCCTTTTCTGTGAGCTTGTGCAAAGTTCAAGCACAATTTGAGCAAAATCTTGGACAAATCTCCTATAATAGGAGGCTAAACCTAGGAAATTGAGGACTTCTATCTGGGTTTTTGGCACCTGCCACTGCCAGCTGGCACAAACTGGGCTTGACCTTCAGATATGCTTCCCTCAACTTCTGGAACACCCCCTGGAGACATTTCAGGTGTTCTTCAAAGAATCTGCTGAAGACAATGATATCGTCTAGGTATATGAGGCAGGACATCCACTGCAAATCTGCTAGCACCAGTTCCATGAATCACTGGAATGTACTCGGTGCATTACAGAGCCCAAAGGGGAGGTTATTGAACTCATATGTTCGCATTGCAAAGGCAGTTTTCTCCCTATCTTTGGCATCAAGCTCCATCTGCCAATATCCGCTTGCTAAGTCTAGGGTAGAAATCCACTTAGCTGATGTTAGTGAATCCAGGGTGTCATTGATTCTGGGGAGTGGATATGCATATTTTACAGTCATCTTGTTTAATTTCTGATAATCAACAAAGAAACAAAAACTTCCGTCCTTTTTCCATACTAAAACAACTGGAGGTGCCTAAGGACTGTGGGAGGGGCTGATGATGCCATGGTTTAGCATTTCCTTGACTTCTTGACTCATCTCATTTTGCAGATGGATCAGCACTCTTCTTGGTGCTTCTTTAATGGGAGGGGCGTCTCCAGTATTGATCCGGTGGGAACAAATGTGGGTCCTGCCCAAATCATGAGATCCAGAGCTGAAAACTGACAGATTATTTTGTATTAACTGTCTTACTGACATTTTTGCTTTTAATTCTATGGGTTCATTAGAGACATTCATGAGTCTGACAACCTCCCCACTCTCTACTAGTGGGCAATCATGAGATAATGTCGTTCAAGAGGACTCACACTAGGTTCAATAAGCCCTTGTATGGCTACTGATTATAGACCAGGCACCAGCCCCGACACCATTAATTCTGAATGAGGGGGGACCACCGGCCCACTTCTCCCTTGCCTAAAACTCCCACAAGTGGTAGCTTCTTGCCCATTAAAGAGCAAGTGCGGGCCTATATGTCAACCACTTCTCCAAATTTTGTGAGAAAATCAGTACCCAAAATGGCAGGCTGGCTAAGGTCCCGACATACCAGAAACACATGCTTCAACTTTAAGTTGTGAAATGAGCAGGGTCCCTCCCACGTTCACATCATGTCTAACTGCGCCCCATTAGCAGCCCGAACCTTCCCCCTATAATCTTGTAATTCAAGGGGGAATTCTTCAGTTACAGATTTCAAAAAGTCATTACTCAAAAGTGATACCTGAGCTCCATTGTCGATAAGGAATTTAACTGGCATCACTATGATGTGACCATCCACATACAGTAGAACACCATTCCAGGGCCTTCTGTGTCAGAAGAGGGCTGATTACTTTGGTAGCTGCGGGTGAGTGAGCAGCCATGATCATCCACCCGTTCTAGTTTCTCTGATGCTTGGGGCAATTTCAGTTAAGGTGGCCCATTTCACCACATTCCCAACAGCATCTGAACCTCCAACTCAGCGGCTAGTGTAACATCATCTTCAGAATTTTTTGGTTTAGCAGCTCGTAACTGGATGCACACATCCCCACGACCTACTTAGCTTACAAATGGTCCTTAGTTAGCATATCAACAACAACTGTTCCATCAACTCCATGATAGGCATGTTGAGCTAACCGTCTCACTTTGTTTCCAGATTCGCAAGCAGATTCAGCATAACCGTCTACAACTTTGACAATTTAGTCTTTCCACCTCTTTGTTACCTGCGGGTGTTAAGTATCTCTCCAAGTGGACTTTCAGCTCTGCGTAATTACCCCTTGCCACTGAAGGTAAACCCAAAAATGCCTCTCACGCTTTTCTTTTCTACAGAAGGATCATAAATTTAAGTTTTAGATTATCATCCCAGCCATGTAATTTTGCTGCTAACGCAAACTGTCCAAGCCAGTCAGACCACATGCTACCAAGTCCATCAAAAAATAAAGGCCATGGAACTGCCTGGGTTACTGGCCGCTGTTATGGGTCCTCTGAATTGGATGGTCTGGCAAAATGTAAGAATCATAAGACAGAGGCTCGTATGTATTCAATAAAACATTATTTTATTACAACTTACAGTATTGGGTAGTGAATCAAAGGACCACACAACTAGAATGCCTAACCTCTCAAAGGTACCATTATCTAAAGGAGCATAACGATATTCAGATGGGTAGATGAATAGATTACTGCATAGATAAATAGGTTCAAGCTGTTCAAAACACACCAAAGATTCCACACTGAATAGTGCACACTTACTAAAGACAGCTGTGTCTCACTCAAGGTTACACACAATTATTCACTCAGTATCTAATATTTCACACTAATAAAGACTCAAAAAGCAAACCGATGTTGCTGATAAAAAGCACCATGAAGAAGCAGTGTTATTCCTGCACTGCAGGTAAGCTTAAGCTAATGAACTAACCTAGTTATCATTCACATTATGAATATAAACGCCCCAAAGCCAGTGACCTGAAACTGTCATGTTAAGACGTGAGGATGAGCTACTGATTAGCTAGCTAGGTAACGTTAGAGTGACCATATCAATTTCAAAAAGGGGGGCAGGGGTAGATAGATGTTTTTAGAACGAGCAGACCTTAACCGGACATTTTTAGGAATTTAGAAATCCTGCCTGGAAGAATATTTTCAGTCCCAAAAGAAGAATGTCCAGGGAAAAAAAGGGAGTTTGGTCAGCCAAGCTAACATAGCTAACATTAACGACAGCTAGATACTAATAACTTAACGTTACCTAAAGTTGGCTGTTGTTGAGATGACATCAGATATGGTGGTAATGATAGCTGGCTTTACTGGTACTGTAGCTCCAAGACCTGCATTAACGTTACAGCAGTGCAGTCTCAATAACAGAAGCGCTTAACGTTACTTTGTGAACACTAGGATTAGCTACATAGGTAACGATAAGTTAGCGCAAATGCATTTGTCACTGGTTTTGGGCTTCGGAAAAGGGACAAAAATGACTCCTCCCTCCAATCTTTCAGGGTACCCGGTGTAGGTATTACAGGTATCCCAAGCACATCTTCTCACCATCCTGTCTATCTCAATTTATATGTTTTTTTAAACAATTTTCAGTGAGCTACTGCAATCTTTCCATTGGTTTCAGTGCGCCTTGACCGAACCGCTTGACAGAGGTCAGCACGCATAGTAACGGTTGCTAAAGTATTATTGGACAATTGCTGCTTTGGGGAGGAGCCTAGCGATAGGTCAATTCTATAACACGTCATTTCTCTGTGTCAAACTTTGCTTACTCAGACGTTCATACAGCCTCAAACTGTCATGGGTTTCTGTATTTCTGCAGTCATTCTTTTTCTTTGTGACGATAGAGCAGTCTATTTGATTTTCTTTCCTCCGTTTCGTCTTTTCGGTTGCTCATCAGGAGCACCTGTTCTCAATTACCCTGCAGGTATATTAAGTCCCATGATTTCCTTTATTCGGTGCTTCTGTATTGTTTTGCTGACATTCAGAGCCGGTAGGGTATAGGAAGTGTGCTTACGGGAGACCACTTTGCCCAAACCTTTGTGTTGGGGTAACGTGGAAGTACCTATGGTGCATTTGGTGTTAATTTATTCTCTCTATCTGTCCTTTCTTTTCTCCGCTTCCTGGCTCCCTGCTGCCTTTCACTCTGAGACAAGTCTTGTCTTGTCTTTACCATCCTGTGTTTACCTCTTTTTCCCTGCTTTCAGTTATTGAAAGCGAAAGGTTTTCTTTATTTTCTTTTCTTTATTTTATACTCAAGCCTTAGAGTATTTCTCGCCCATTTATGCGGGTTGTCATTATTTCTCTTTTATTTTCTTTGATCTCTTTACTGAGAGCTGGGCGAACTAATATCTACCTGTTCTCGCATCTGCGAGCATCACCCAATTTCTGCAAGTTGTTTTCAGTTCTCCTGTCTCCCTTTTAATTCTCTCTAGTTGAGAGTGGGAGCTTATTTTCCTTTTCACTGAGTTTTCTCTGTTTCTGTGGTTCCCGTTTACGGGAGCTTTTAGAATTCCTTTTCTACTGCGTTTGGTCCTCCGAACCACACTCCCCCCTCACACAAACTGGATGTATTGAAGCGATTTAACAGAGTTTTGCTTTTCTGTGTTCACTGCACAACAAACGTGTCTCCCCTCCACTGCCCTCTCTCGAGTGATTTAATCCCAGGATTTTTTTAATACTCACTGCCCCAGCCTCCAATGAGTTTGAACAGTCAATTAATCATGTGAATAGCTGATTCCCATCTCCGCCCAGAAATTTCCCATTTAGCCAGTCACTGGCCGATCGCTACATGTGTCTTGTTACTTTCTCGAAATGAATCCTCTGTTAAAGAAACTAAAAGAGGTAATCACTGCTACATTACATGAGAACACTGTGTATATCTGAACGGATGGTAGCAGCCATGAAAATCGATGAAATGTTGTATAGCTGTAATCAAAACGAGCTTCTTATTATACGACTGAATGATTAGGAAAGAATGTGCACTGTTCACGAGCCCAATAATTGGCTACTCAACACAAGCATTTCTTTGAGCGCTTTCTCACCTAATAGTCCGGTTGCTTAATCCAAACCAGTGTCATGTTGATACATAATTTTTTTTGTAGTCTACACAAAAAAAAAGAAAATTTAAAACCCCTACAGAAAATCACGAAAACCCGTTTCGTTGATGCATTCCCAGCTAACAAAATTAGGACCCCGGGACGTCCCCTGAACGTCTCGAAATGTCATCAGGACATCGCCTTGACATCTTTTTGTAGGGTTTTCTAAACATTACATGGCCGTCACAGAGAACGTTCCCAGGACGTTCTAGTAACCTCCTCCAGACATTCATTACCTGACCTTATATTGTAACCAATAACAGACATTGCGGGAACGTCCCTGAATGTCCCATGAATGTTATGAGCACAACATCATATCATAACCGGATAGGGATATTGCTTGAACGTCCCCAAAAAATTCTAATTAAATGTCATATTGTAACCAAACAGTGACCTTCCTAGGACTTTAATAACGTTCCAGTAATGTTTTTATGACATCCCTAGAGAACATCACATCATAACTTTGAGGGGACTAAAATGGGACGTCCCTGGGACATCCGCTGTTTGCTGGGTTTATGCTCCCTTGGTGTTCTTACCAAAGGTGGAGGTATGAAGAGGATAATTGGGAAAGACTGTCAAGACTCCAGGTGGTAAACATGTATGCAATTACATGTACTTTCCAAGGCAGATGCACTGCCATCAGACGCACATATGAGCGGAGAAGGTGTATGTATGTGATTCGGCGATATTATGACCTGTTGCCTACAGTCTGATAAATTAATCCACAAAAAATGTCTATGTAGGTAGTACTATACACTATTCCTTACAGATTCATTAATAACATACAATTTATCTAATAGACTACTCAGACTACATAAATTAAAATGGGCTAATTATACGTATATCAATGCATTGCTCTTGTATGAAAAAGCCGTGTTGCGTGAACAGACTTACTACTACTACTTGTCATGGTTTTTGACCCTTTTTCCCTTGCGGTCGGTTTCCTTGGTAGCCACGCGAGGGCGCTGCCCTTTTAGTGGATGTTTAATGGAGTTTCTCTCAGCATCACACCTGTGCATGGTTACCCTGGAGCTATTTAAGCCCATGTTTTCCTCCGTTCTGGGCTTCCACCACCTGTCCTGTTCGTCCTTCGGTGCCTGTCTCCATGTATGGAGCTTTGGCGATTTTGTTCGGAACTGTAGTTCTGTTTCATAAATTTGGTGCATGTCTTCCTATAGGGAAGACTGGGCGATGTTGTGGACATGTTTGTGTGTGACTGCGAGTCTGAGAGTAGCCTTGGAACGTTAGATCTCTGTTCGTTTCGCCTCCTCGTATACTATCTCGTATTATTTTGCAGTGTTTGTTGGCTGTGTGTTTTATTTGTACCATTTATGCTACTCGCCTATTCTAACGCCTCATTACTGAGGCAGGGCGTTTATTATTGCTGCCTCTTTAGTTACTTAGCTCGTAGAGGTATGGGACCGCAGATCTCTGCTCTATTCGCCTGTAAAATGTTTCTCTCTCCTGGGAGATCGGGTGTTCACACTTTTACTGAGTTACTTAGCTCGTAGAAGTATAGGGTAGCAGTTCTTTGTTCCATTTGCTTTGTTTGGTTTTCTTACTGTGAAACCTGGCGTTTGCGCTTCTACTCATTGGCGTGTGACAGTGAGCCAGTTGGTAGCTTTGGTACGTGTGTTCCTTGACTTGTCTCCTTCCCTTAATTACGGGGTTTCCCATCCTAGTGGCCTAGTGCTTAATGAATCCCCTTGTTGCGTTTGGCCCCTCCTACTTCACACGTCACGCCACCATTACACTACTACAGACTACTATCGGAGGCTAGCTCTGATTCGTAGCCTAATAATAATAATTCAGCAAAGAGAAATTTGCTTTAGCTCATGAAACTGATATTTTCTACCAAAATGCATAGCATGTTAGGATCACTTCCCGCAATTGGGTCGAATTGCAATTATCTTGGGCTTGTTCGGGCAGAATCCTGCTGTGGGTGATTGAATGTTTCACCAGCCAATTTCATTATTCATTTGTTGTCGCAGTGGGCTCTGTGGGGTTATCTGTTGTTTTAGCCGAGCAGAAAAGAGAGAAATATGCAATGAAGAATAATAATAATAATAATAATAATAATAATAAAATTAGTGTGGGACTTCATTATTGAATGATCTGCCCACTCGTCAAATGGAATGTTGGCTAATTAGTTAGTAACTTATCTGCATATAGGAAGTCAGGATTTTAGCACAAGTTCATACATGTATACTGTAACAGAGCTGTTTTTAAAAAAACAAAAACAGAAGTGTAGCTTTTGAGGATGTCTTCATGTCTTCCTCCCCAGCAAACCACAGCACAGGCTGCCCCAAAATACAAATAAACGAAACAAGAGAGAAAAAATGACAGCCACCATACACTATACACAGTAAATCATAGCCACTGAGCAGGAAAGGAGCAGTAGTGAATGTGAATAATATTTACATTGTGCTGGTTGAAAAATTTCACTCCCACAGAATAAAAGAATCCCTGCGTCCCCCCTCAACCCTAGGCATGTAGTTTCACCCACATTTCCAACACCCTATTTTTATTGGGTGACAACATTCATATTTGAATTTATTTTTAGAGAAAACATATGTGTGTGGTTCAAAAAGCCATTTAAATGTAGGCCAGACAGCAGAGGTAATGCATGTGTAGAGAAGAAAAAGAGGAGAAAAAATTAAACATGGCTATATAAAAGGTGGCAATAAGACTTGCGGTTTATTGGCATAAAGTCACAATTTTCAACATGCCTCTCTTCCCGTACATTTAAATAAAAATAGTCTGCTGCAATCATTAAAAGTGCACCCTCTCACAGTGGCAAAATCATCTGTTTTCAACAATAGAACTCCAACTTCTCAACTATACTTTCCTTTTGTGTAATAACAGTCATTATCACATTTTAATCATCTTTCACCTGCCAGTGGAATCATATCTGTACTACACACCTGTGAATAGGTAAGTATAACCATGAAGATGATGGATGCCTTCATAAAAATTCAATCAGCATTCAAAATACAACCCTACAAAAAGTACATTTTCATTTGTCCTTACTGTAATACAACACAAAACATACATGTTTGAATCATACAATGATTCAAGCTAAAATATGTTTATTATACATGGCTTTTGTTACATGCCATTACATGACACTTATAATTACAATTTACAGAGATAATGAAACAGAATCAATAAAAGATGTCAAAATGGTAAAAGGCAAACAAGACACAAAAAAGGAGTATAACAAAATGTTTTTTTTAGAAACATTAAAAAAGGACAGTTAAAAAATTCAAAGGTATAAGGGACAAATGCAAATGAAACAGGTTCTACAGTCCTGGTTTTATCTGGAGTTCCAAGATTTTCTTCAGTTTTGAGTCTACTGACTAGAATATAATTAGAAACAAGGGCTTTATTGGCTAAGCATTACGGTGTGGTTTTGTAAGTAGGGGCTTTGAAGAATGGAGTAAAAGTAATTAATGATATCTTAAAGTCTATCCTAAAAGCAACTGGAAGCCAGTGTACAGCGGCCTCAGTGGTAATATGAACCAGTATGTTTTGCTTTAATTAAGCTAGCAGCTAAATTTCACCAGCTGGAGATAAGGAAGGGCATGATGACTTACACAACTATACAAAGAATAGCAGTTCAACTGAGACATAAAAGCATCAATGACAAGGATGACTTTCTCAGTATCATTTATGGGCAAAATTTACCTAATCCTAAATAGGTTTCTTAGGTAAAAACTTTCTGCATGTGCATGAGTTTACATTGAATGGACACAATGGGTTAAAATATTAGTTAAATTGCTGATGTACGATCAGTTTTCCACTCCAGCACACCCACCCGCTCTCTCTCTTACTCATACGCACGCACGCACGCACGCACGCACGCACGCACGCACACACACACACGCACACACACACCCTGAAGGGCCTTTGCCCAGCTGTCTCTCACATTACAGAAATGTTGGCCTTTTTTTCCATGGTCTGTAAATGAACCGAACTATGTGACATGTATGAACAAGGAGGCAGTGATGCAGCTGAAGAAAGCTGAAAGCATTAGTAATTCAGTGGGGGATGGTGGGAACATTGCTTTATGAATTAAACAAATGATTTGCCTCTAATCTAATCAAAGCATGTGCAACTAAACACTCACTTATCCCTAACCCCCAAACCCCTGCTTTAGAAACACTCAGAGGTTTCTTTCTGCTTCTTTATGTCAGTGCGAAACTGTGGGACCTGCAGAACAACTCATCAGAATGGGTTTCACCTAGAATATACAGGAATGACTTATTCTGTGGATTATGTCAAATAATGTATAATGTACAGTCTCTGCAGAAAGTAATGGGTGGTTTAAAATCATGATGGACAATAGGTTCATGTTTTCATAAATTGATTTTGATCACAAATATGTTTGACTGGCACATATCTGAACTCACCGCACACTTCAAAGTTGTCTAGAGCTGCTGGTATTTTTACTTGGCAGTTGACTAGGATATGATATAATGAAAAAGTCATGGATTTAATAGGAAATTGGCTTCTTTTTGTCATGTGGCCATCACACTGTTAAGGTCAATTTACGGCCCATGAATAACACCAGCCATAGGATATTCTTAATTTCTCAATTTCTCAGAGATTTGATCTTTTCTGATTTTGAGGAGGTTTATTATCTCTGCTTGGCTGCACAAACCATTCACATAGCGGCATTATTGGGTGAGGGGCTAATATTTGCCCAAAAAGTGAGTGTAGCCATAGATGACACGATCTTGGCAAATTTTCAGTACAAATACTGAAATTATAAATGAACAGGGACAGAGTTTCCCTCTGTGTGAACTCCCCATTCTCTACCTCTGTAAGGTCTACTTCTCACACACTTTTTTTCTGTATTGACTTAACTGTCCACTGGGGACCTGAGAGACACATTAGCTTTAACTTGCCGTTTCCCTGCCTACTGACCTGAGATCAGTGTGAATACTGGTTTTAACTGTGTTTGTGTTTTTCAGCTTGCTCACCTGGGATAAGAGTACAGTGCCCCCATACCACTGTTGATACAAATCCAACAAAAACTGCATGGCTTCTGCAGGGCTTTGCTTTTGTGCTCACAGTCACACTGCAACACTCACTCCACCCACAGGACATGTGTGTGTTAGACCTTGCTAAAAACATATTTTACAGAATTGAATGTATGTGATGAAAAAGATTTTGAAAAAGAATTTTGAAAATACAGTTTGGTCTTAAGGAGATATTTGAAAGTATATCAATAACTTTTTGAATATTTCCGATAAAAAGCTTTAGTTTCAGCTGGTGCGTTGGAAAATAGTACAACAGTATTTTACTTTCAAATACAAATCTTTGAATGCTCTAGTACAACAATTATTTTACTTTCAAATACAAATCTTTGAATGCTCATTTATTTCAATGTGTGTGTGTTTGTGTGTGTATGTGCGGGTGTGCATGCATGTGTGTGTGTGTCTGTGGGCATAGAGAGAGATTTTCTTGTTCTTTAAAGATTCTTTTTTTCTTTATAAAAACCTTTGTGGCAGACATGGCCATTTTGGTTCAATGGCTGAGGTTTACAGAACCCACAAATGCCATTTGTGCCTCTAAAAAAAATGTGCAAGATGGAACCATTGTTCTCGTTAAATTAATTCAGAGTGAGAATTTGCTATTTTGTTCTGTTGTAACTGGTATTGAAATGGAACAAAATTTATTCCATAAAGATCTTCAGCTTGTATGTCTTGCCTCTGTTCAGTGAGGATTGAATTTATGCTGGCAGGAGAGAAAAACAAAAACACAGAAAATGACTTTGTTTTTCTATGGACAAACAAGTAAAAAAGCAGCAAAAAGTCCAAAATAGAAAGTGAGGATATTCACTAAATGCACACAGTTCTGTCTGTAATAAACAGTAGATCAGTCAGGCAGGAACCAGGATAAACGGTGAATGGTGATTTAATTCAACTTCACTGCCCAAAGCTCCCTGTTGCCAATATCATAGTTCCTCTATGCAGGTGATAGACATCTAGAGAAGAAGGCAGAGTGGTGTAGTTTCCGATTCTTTGCCATCCTCTGTGATAGCACTGCTTTAACACTGATATCAGAGGCATCCACCTCAACTATGAAAGGCAGCATGGGATCGGGATGTATCAAGAGAGGAGAGGAGGTGCTTGAGTCCTTGGAATACCCTTGCTGCCTCGAAAGTTCAAGAGAACCGGGTGGGAGAACCTTTGGGCAGAGCAGTAAGCAGGGCAGCTATGGAACTACGTATGTGAATCCAAGGAACCTTTGTACTGGTTTCACTGAGGTGGGCTGTGGCTAATCTATAAACATTCTGATATTCTTGGGGTTTATCTGGCTTCCAGATGGGGAGATAATGTAGCCCAAGTAGGCAACTTGGGAGGTATGTTTTATGTAGAGTTGGTTATGTAATTGTCTCCGTAATACCCGCCTAACATGTTGGACATGCTCTTCAGGGAACTAGAAAAAATGAGAATGTCTTCGAGATAGACAAAAACAAAATAGTTTAGCATGTCCCTGAGTACATTGTTGGTAAGGCCGAACAGTATGCTGAGGTGATTGTAATGATCATTAAAAGCTGTCTTCCACTCATCTCGCTCTCAAATGCGAACCAGGTTGCAAGCATTGTGAAGGCCCAGCTTCGTAAGTATAGTGATGCTGTGCAACTCTTCATAGGCTGAGGACATCAGAGGGAGAGGGTAGTGGCTTGATGTTGATCTTGTTTAGTCCACAGTAGTCAATGCCGGGTCTGAGGGTTCTGTCCTTCCCCACAAAGAAACTAGCACATGATCTAAAAATCTAAACTAGATTAAATAATTTTATTAAATGAAAAACAGTCAATTAGAATAATCATACAAAATCATACATTCACGAAGGAATGTAGGCTGACTACTTATAATTTACAAAAGGGAAGACATTAAACCAAGCATTAATTAGAAAATACCAGAAAAGAGAGAGCTAAGCCAGAAATTGCTAATATTATTTACCCTCCAGGAACAGGAATGAAAGGAACTACCACCACAAAAACAAAAAGGATGACTTCTTCTCCAAACAAACTCCAAAACTGACTAACTTATTTATTTCCGCACACTCATAAATACCTCCACAGGAAGAGCATCCCTGTCCTGATTGGGTTAAGGTGTGGGGGAGGGGGGGGGGAGGGGTCATTTATGACAAAGACTGGCTTATCTTTGATGGGGGTAAGTGAGTGAGTGAGAGAGAGACAGAGAGTGTACTTTACTTATATCTAAACTTTAACCCTCTATTGCATGGTGTTGCCATATGGCAACAATTACTTTATCTCAATTTTACTAAAAGTCTGTAATATAAAATCAATTTTTTACTGTTTAGTTGTGAAAAGGGGGGCTTTTACTTTGAAGGACAAATAATTGATGACGTCACATGACCAGGAAATCCTGTTTGCACTCCTGTTTTCCATGGAATCATGATGCGGAGAAGGTCATGATCTGAGGGCTCCCAAAGTTGACCAATTCTTCAATATTTAGGCAAAATTCCTTCAAGAAAAAAATTGAAATACTATCTGGGCTAAGTTAACTTTTAATTTTCATCATTAAAACCAGTTTAGATGTGATAAGTTTTTTGTAAAATGCTAAAATGAATTTGTTGCCATATGGCAACTATATGCGAATATGGAAGTGATCTGTGTGCATTCAACCTATTGGACTGTAATTGACTTACATAGCACTCGGCTACTCTGAGACTATGTTTACAACTTTTGCTTACATTTAAAAGGGAAAAAACATTTTTATTTATATTTTGTCATTTCAGAAATTTTGTAACTGTAAAGTATTATCTGGATTTCATCCATAGAACATGCAAGCCAGCTTCGTCTATGGGAGAGGGAAAGAGAACAGGGCAGAGTTAGCTCTTCCACCAGAGGAGAGTGAGGATGAGCTAGTGGACAGTGATGAGGACAACAATGTTGATGTGAACCTGGATGAGAGCAGTGACAGTTCAGAGTCAGAGTCAGGCACAGATACAGAAGCAGAACCAGAGGGAACAGGTAGAGGTATTAGATAGTTCATCCTCTAAGGGGTGTGTGCGTGTGTGTGTGTGTGTGTGTGTGTGTGTGTGCACGAGTGAGTTTCTGTGCATGAGGAGTTAGATCGACAAAAACAAAAAGAAATGTTTCAAATAGTGGCTTTCCATCGTAGTTATTTACAATGTGAGTCCTTATTCTAAATTTCACCAGGTGGACCAGTGAGGGATGACGTACCAGAGTTCCATAAGGTGAAAAACCTGAAGTGGCAGACAAAGAAAACAACTCCACCAGTGCCACAATGGAAAGGTTCTCTCCCAGAGTCAATTGGAGTATTAGAACCAGTAGATTACTTTCGCCGCCTTTCCGCAGAGAAGTAATAGAAGATGTCGTCAGGCAAACTAATCTGTATGCTTTACAGTGCGATGTCACTAGACCCCTCAATGTTACTGTTGCAGAAATGGAGCAGTTCATTGGAGTGTGCTTCTACATGTCTGTCCATGGCTTGCCAAAAACCAGGTTTAACTGGAACCCCAAAACGAGGGTGGAGATGGTCGCAAGCACCATGACTGTGAATCGATGGGAAAACATCAGAAGACATCTCCACTTCGCAGACAACAACCAGGTGCCAGGGGGAGACAAGTTATTCAAGGTGAGACCTCTCCTCAACTTCCTCAATGACAGCTTCAGCAGCATCCCTATGGATGAAATGCTCTGCGTCGATGAGCAGATGGTGCCCTTCAAGGGGAGGAGCCAACTGAAGCAGTACATACCTATGAAGCCGAAGCGCTGGGGCTACAACATAGCCTAGCAGACCAACATGGCATTGTGTACAACTTTGACGTGTACACAGGGTCCATTCAACCCCAACCTGGATTCCCTGACATTGGTGCCAGCGGGAAACATTGTGCTACAGTTGGAATCAGCTATCCCAACCAACATTTCGCACAAACTGTTCTTTGACAACTGGTTCTGCAGTGTGGACCTGCAGGTACTCCTGGAGAAGGAGAAGATCCATAGTGTCGGAACTGTGAGACAGAACCGTCTTGCAGGCTGCACATTTATGGACGATGGTGCCATGAAGGCAAAAGGACGGGGAACACACCAAGAGAAGATGACCACTCACAATGGTGTGAACCTATGGGCCATCAAGTGGTTTGACAACCATCCCGTTACCCTCCTGAGCACATTTGTTGCAGCACACCCCACCACAGAAGTGCAAAGGTGGGACAAAAAAAAGAAAGAGATGGTCCGTGTCTCACGCCCCAACATTGTGTCAGTGTACAATAAGAGCATGGGGGGAGTGGATCTTCTGGATTCTTTGATAGCCCTCTACCACACCAAGATCAGGTCCAAGAAATGGTACCATCGCATTGTCTTCCATATGCTGGACCTGACCCTGGTAGAGGCATGGCTCCTCTACCGAAGAGACTGCCAGTCCCAGATCCCAGAGAATGACCAACTCCCACTGTTGGACTTCAAAATCCAAGTGGCCTCCTGCTTATGCATGGAGAACAAGGTGTCCAACAAAAGAAAGGGGAGACCTTCACAAGTTGTTGTCATGGGGAAAAAGAAAAGAGGGCGCCACAGCTTTGTGCCACCTGATCCGGTCAGAAGGGACAACACAGACCACTGGCCCTTGCAAGCAAACGACAAGGGGAGATGTAAAATGCCGGGATGCAAAGGCATTGTGAGAAGCAGGTGCTCCAAGTGTGCCGTGTTCCTTCACCCGAGAGAGGAACTGCTTCTTCGACTTCCACAAGGGGGTGAAATTGGGTCAGAATGAAGAATGTAATGTGAATTTGATTGAAAAACATGTTGATGAATGAAATGAAATGAATGATATTGAATGTGAATGATTACATGAAATTAAATAGGAAATAAATTTGTTTTTGATCAAGAAAATGATGTCTTATTACAGGTGTATGTAACTATCTTATTACGATGTTATCCATACATTCCAAATAACAATTGAAATTATATTAATTTAACTGTGTACATATTGGGTTATACATTTCACTAAGTATAAGTTGGATTTGTTTAGTCTTGTTTTCAATAAAAGGATGTTTTTTAGAGAAAATTTAGATTTTTTGGTACTTTCAACGATTGTGCATTGTTGCCATATGGCAACAATTTACCAACTACCCCCCTTTAAAAAAAAGTAATTAGATTTTTTTCAAATATTTCCATTATTTAAGCAATTTTAAGTAATAAAAAACACATTAAAACATTTTTATCATGGTTAAGTAATAATTCATGCAATAGAGGGATAACTATTGTTTACAGACAGATTATTTCACTTTTAATTCACTATATCACAATTCCAGTGGGTTAGAAGTTTACATACACTAAGTTCACTGTGCCTTTAATTTTTTAATATTTGGTCACGTATCCTTTGCATACCATGACTTCCTGATGTCTGTGACCCAACAACATCAAAAAACTCTTGATATCTTATTTTCTGGTACTCTTACAAGCGATACTATAAATTATGCTGGAACAGTGAGCAGTAGCATATCTGAAAATATTTCCACTATTATAGCTAATTAAACGTGACAAAAACATCTTATAAGCTCAAAACAAACACGTACCTTTTCACCGTCGTGTTCTCTTTTACCGATGTATTATCTGCCATAGTTAGTGTGTGCTTTAAAATTATTAATTTTGGTAAGGTCCCGAAAATGAATGGGAGTGAATGGGGAGCCTGACAACCGGGGTGCCATTAATGGTCAGCAAGGACAACGGTGGCCAGAGGTGCAATCCACATTTTATTTTTATTTTTTTATTTGTTTCTGATTTTTCCCCATTTTTCTCCCAATTTAGTAGCCAATTGAACCCCTATTCTAATTCAATTCCCCCGTATAGCAACCGCTAGAGAATCACCGCTACACAACCCCGTCAGCCGGCGGTAGGACGGGAGGGCGCCACGTCCTCTTCAGGGCGCGACTCCTCCTAGCCCCTGACCGTGATTCCAGCTCGCCCAGGGCCGCTATGCGCGCAGCGATTCTCTCCGAGCCCCTCCCCCCACCCGGAAGCAGCCACCAATTGCTGCTCCCACAGGGCGCCGGCCATGCTCGGATCTGGCAGGACCGGGGCGCAAACCCCGATCCTCGGAGCACAACCGCACCGACTGAAAGTCGGCGCTTTTACCGCTGTACTACCGCGACGGCCCGCAATCCACATTTCTAAAAAGCAATCTTTGTTTAAATAAAAATCCTCTTTTCTAAAAATAAATCCTTGTTTCTAAATATAAATCCTCATTTCTAAAACAAAATCCTTGTTGCTAAAAGTAAATCCTTGTTTCTTAATATAAATCCTAGTTTCCAAAATAAAATCCATAATTCTAAATAGAAATCCTCATTTCTAAAACAAAATCCTCATTTCTAAATTAAATCCTTGTTTCTAAAATGAAATCCTTATTTCTAAAAATTAATCCGCGTTTCTAAATTGAAATTGTAGAACCCGCACAGCTAGACCAATGAGGGAATAGCTGGAGGGGAAGGAGCAAATATGTTTTTCCTCTGCTGTTGTGATGTAAATAAAAAAGTCAGATATGAATGCGTTGCTCCATATCCCGCTTAAGACAGGCCTGAAACGGATCAGTATGATTCTTATTATTCTCCGTTCGCAAACGGGGCCATGTTGTCATCACGGATATATCCGACCTGTCGTCCAAATGTCAATATTCTAATGGGAGCATTAGAACACTCACACAGAAGCTGAACAACACATCGAATATATCTATGATCACAAACAGTAAGTGTAACAGTTACAATTGGTTTACTCGTAATTATCTAACTTTATATTAAATTATAATTTAGAATTTTACTTTAATCATGCGTGAAGCTCAGAGTGGTTACACTCGACTCTTCCTTGTGTGCCACCATTACTCAATATATGCTCCCGGGATTAGCACTATTGCCGAATCTCGGTTCGGTGGAGAACACAGAGGTTGGGGGTCTGGCCAACACAATACATGCATTATATTTTACATAGATAGTTGCGAGCCTAGGTCAGCGTGCACTCAGAGGGCTCCTTAAGGCTAATTTGACAAGAACCGACGTAGAACGTCCATGGGCTCTCTTCACACCAAATTCCCAGAGCCGTGCATCACCAATCCTTTTACGGGCCGACCTCGACCGCCTATTCCCAACTTGGGAACTCCACATAAAGTACCACGCCACTGATCAGTTGGTCATTGGTCAGAATTGTTCCCCTGAGTATTCAGTCGTAACTTAGGCTGAAAAAGGTATAAAATGGATTAGAGTCATGGAGACCACGCAAGTTAAATTAAGAAGAATTTATTCACAGGCAGGTAGGCCATTATCTTAAAATTATGTCAATTACAAAATACAGAAATGAAGAAAAGAAACACAGAGTAAATATCTTACCCGGCCTGCTTCAGCTACACACAGATACAGAATACGCACAGTGTTGGAAGTCGGTTGCGATCTTCCTTACCCAAAACACACAATCTGCACAGTGTGGGAGATCGGTTACGATTCTCCCTTACACAAAAACATAGAGTATGCACGGAGTCTGCACGGTGTGGGAGATCGGTTACGATTCTCCCAGATAGGTTTGTCTCCCTTTCTTTTATGCCAAATCCCGCGTTTGAACCAGGCGGCAGTGCCATAAATTAACCTGGAGGTGTGGTCGAATCTGGAATCTAGACCCCCACCGTTGCTGAGTAGGGTGAGGGGAAAAGGAGTTGATTACCAGAGAGGACATTCCAATGTTAGTTTTTCCTGAGTTATTGAAACTATGTTTTACTAAACTCCATTTGGTATGAAATGTATCTCATTTGATTCCTTGATTTTACCGGATTACATCCATACCAAACAGCTTACCATTATGATTATTATTAACAGATTAAGTCATATTATGTTGCAGTTGTCATGAAAATTCCCTTCTGATGAACCATTTTACATGCAATTCCTGTTACTACTACATAAGACATAATGTAACAATATAAGGATCACATGTGCAATGTTTGTAGGTTTTACAGGGTCTGTTGACCATCTAAACAGAAGTTTCAGAGCCCTGTTCCAGGAGAGAAGTAAAGGGTGTAATGACACAGGTGCCAACATGAGGGCACTGTGGTACTGTCCGTAGTCCTGTGTGAGGTCACGGAAAAGGTCACAGATGGTCGGGTAGGACATTCCTTGCGCCACGACCCCTGTGCCATAAATGCCACTAAACACACATTCACACCCATGACATAGTCCAGTTTCCTCTTATCACAGTCCTTTCCAGGTGAGGACATCCTTGAGAACAAAATGGGCTGAAAACCCAAAGGAAGTCAGAGTTGTATTGTTTTATTACAAGGCCCTCTGGTCCTTTGAAGTTTATGACGAGCACCATTCTCGGGCTCCTCACAAATGGCAGCCTTTCCTGCATCTCACGTTGACTCCCCTCTTACAAAATCCTTATTTCTAAATTGAGATCCTCATTTCTGTAAAGAAATCCTTATTTCTATAAAGCCTGAAAGCTAAATGCTACAGTTAGCCTTTGCGCAAAGCATACTGGGACCACATGACGTATGCAGTGGTGTCTGAGAGAGTACTATTTGTATAGCAAGTCTAACGAGAAGTTGTCCATTAACTGGAAAAATAACTATCACAAAATTGCCGAACAAACTAAGGTTAGGTTTTTTAGCAGACATAGGCTATTAGGTTAAAACCTGTTAACAAGTAAGTTCAATAATTTGAGGAATATAACAGAAACTCGTTCGTAGGGAACTGCTGCTTCACAGCAGCCCATGCAATCATCTGGTTCGCTGTTATCAACCTCCAATAAAAAACAAGCTTTTCATTTCCCGTTCATTGTTACACTGTACCTACAGTAGTCTACATACTAACCAGCTAAGTTACTTGCTGATGTGAAACAAAATTGACTCGTCAAATGAACTCAATGTAGCCTGCACGGTCCAGACAAATTGCTAACTAGCCTACCGATTGTGGTCAATTTACATGCTTTGAGAGAAAAACAAAGTTAACCATTTTTGATGTAAGGTGCATCTGTTAGATAGCTACAGTAGGCTACAAAAATAGCCTATACTGTAAATCCATGAAAATACTGTAACGTAGATTCACCTGGCGCTAACTGCCCAGCAATGGGAAGACAGGTAGCTACAATAAGCCAATATCATTACGAAAGAGTAACAATATTGTGTTAGCTGTGGTAGCCTAGCTACATTATACATGTGTAATACAGCTTCGAATCCCAAGTGCATTCTTAAATTTTTACTGTGTTAATACTTATTATTTTATTCAATTTACAATTACAATCCGATCTTTTGCCTATAGTGTTTAGCCTATACATTCCACAATCTGTATGTGCTGTGTGTTTAAGTCCATAGCCTGCAGTATGACAAATGCACACACAGTAACGCAGGTAAAGTTTACATGGTGAAAGACAGACGCCAACACGGAGCCCAGTGAAGTTACGATTATGTCGCTTTTGCTCAATGTCCTGCACTTTCAAAGGCAGGATTGGCATGATAGGAACTGATGGTAAGACGGAGGAGAAGGGTTATCACATAACGTTAGGCAACAGTGCCTTAAATGGTGCAGCGATCTCCGCTACTCAGTTGAGAGAAGGCTTTATGCACAGCAGATGTCAGGTATGGTGGGACGGTGTTGTGTTGTGCAGACCGTAACGATTAGCGCTGTCACCTTGTACTGACTCTGGGTGAGATCGGAGAACACGCTAGAAAATAATAGCGAAGGACAAATCTTTAGTAAACAAATGATGAGCACCAGCTATACAGCACTCGCATATTTCTCACCCCCCCCCCCCCCCCCCCCATCTCACCTCATCTGTGCTTTACTTGTGTGTACGCATTGAACAATTAGGCTACATCCGATCTGTGTTAGATATGTGGAAAGAATCAGAGAGCATCACAGTGCACCCTAAATGATGTGGTCTATGGTTAAGTAGCTAGGTCCGAATAGGTTCCAGAACTTCCATATTATCGCGTGCCTGAGTGACATTGTGATCTTTCCCATGTGGATGTGATAAATTGAAGTGATTTTGTTGGAAAGGTTGGATTGTTTTTTCCAGTTTTTAAGAATACATTTCTTGTTAATATGAACAGCTTATTTTATTTATCATGTTACAATCAATTTACATATGTCTAAGTGCAACAAATGCCTGACACAGTTGTCACAAGATTGTACCCTACCTCTTTCGTGTATGATATGGCTTATTGTAGCTAGCTCTGTAGCATAATGTGGTGCTACCAGCCCGCCATCTACTGGGTGAATAATAGCTAGCCTACTGCAGCATTTCCACTGATTTACAGTTGCCTATTTTTGTACAACTATCAGAGAGTAATAACTCACGATCGTATCATTCATCACAAATCATTATTTATCACATATATCCATCAAAAAGTGTTGAATTCAAAGCATCTAAATTGACCACAGTTAACTTGCACATTGTCTGTAATCTCTGGACCACTAGGCTACATTGAGTTTGTTGTGATTTGATGAGAGTCTATTTCGTTTCACATGAACAAGCAACTTATTATGTAGGCTACTGTACATACAGTGCAACAATGAACGGGAAATTAAAAGCTTATGTTTTTTATTGGAGGTGATAACAGCGAACCAGATGATTGCATGTGCTTAATGTGCTGTAAGCTGCAGTTCCCTACGAATGAGTTTTCGTTATATTCCTCAAATTATTGAACTTACTTGTTAACAGGCTTTAACCTAATAGCATATGTCTGCTAGAAAACCTAATTTTAGTTTGTTCGGCAATTTTGTGCTCGTCATTATGCCAGTCAATGGACTAGCTTCTCCAGACTTGCTATACAAATAGCACTCTCAGACACACTCGTGCATACGTCATGTTGTCCCAGTATGCTTTGCACAAAGGCTAACTGTAGCATTTAGCTTTCAGGCTTTATAGAAACAAGGATTTATTTACAGAAATGAGGATCTCAATTTAGAAATAAGGATTTCCATTTAGAAAAAAGGATTTCTATTTAGAAATAAGGATTTCTATTTAGAAATGAGGATTTACATTTTGAAACAAGGATTCCTTTTTAGAAACAACGATTTCTATTTAGAAATAAGGATTTATTTTTAGAAATAATTATTTACTTTTAGAAACAAGGATTTAATTTAGAAATAAGGATTTTGTTTTAGAAATGAGGATTTCTATTTAGAATTATGGATTTTAATTTGGAAACTAGGATTTATTTTTGGAAATAAGGATTTCGTTTTAGAAACAATGATTTAATTTAGAAATAAGGATTTTGTTTTAGAAATGAGGATTTCTATTTAGAATTATGGATTTTAATTAGGAAACCAGGATTTATTTTTGGAAATAAGGATTTAGTTTTAGAAACAATGATTTAATTTAGAAATAAGGATTTCGTTTAAGAAAGGAGGATTTCTATTTAGAAATTAGGATTTTGTTTTAGAAACGAGGATTTATATTTAGAAACAAAGATTTATTTTTAGAAATTAGGATTTATATTTAGAAACAAAGATTGCTTTTTAGAAATGTGGATTGCACCTCTGGGCCACCGTAAGGGACAGCTGACGTTGCTAGTATTCACGCTATGCAAATGTAATGGGGTAGGCTCCACAAAATTACTTCTGTCACACAAAGGTGAAATAGCCCTTTAATGACCTTGGAATTTCCAAGATAATATTGATGGCTGACAAAATGATTGGAAAAGGTATTTGCAGTGCTCAAGGCGAACAACACAGAGATTACATTCCCCAACACCAGGCAACAACTAACTAATTTTAAAAAGGGTTTTTACCTCATCTTTAAATTCACAAGACTGCTGGGAGCAATAGCACTACCCATATCATGTTACTCTACACATCACTCAATGGATTAGTGTATAGGAATTGAAAGTGTACCCACCTCAATAATGTGTAGGATATGCGTGACTCCAGAAGAGTCCAAATGAAAACTTTTTTTTCTAGTCTATTTTCCCTTTGGGAATGAATAAAGTACTTTTCTATCCTAGTCCTCTCACAGCTGGTTGGCATTGCCCATATTGTTTTTGTATATTTGCAAGCTTGTCAAAGCTTGCAGAGTCCATAAAGGCTTACCACAGTGTTATGACCCAATGAATATAATCAAAAGGTAATAGTAATCCTCTAACATATTTTATATATTTAATATAATTTTATTAAAAAATTAATATAATAATTTTATTAAATAATTTTATTAAAATTAGATATGACCACATGTAATTTTACAATTTTTGATTGAAAATACAGAGGCAATGAGAAACATGAATGTAGAGCTATACCTATCATCCAATTTCCTTAGTTTATATGTGTACACAAAGTACCCATCATGAGACTTTAAAAGCACTCTACATGGTTGCAACACCGATAAACCTTAGCTATAAACCCTTCTGGGACCTTCATGTGAAAATTATTTGAATGAATCCTGTTTCTCTTCTTCATGGACATTTTTACCTACAATGCTGCCAAAAGGACAGCAAACCTATGCAGGGATGGGTAGTATTTCTGATACATGTATTTGAAATATGTATTTGTATTATACTATATGTATATGAAATATACTATTTTATTATTTATATTTTATTGTGTAGGAAAACATTTATTTCAAGATACTTTAAAGTTCTCTATTTTTGTACTTTCCCCAGCCACCCCCCGAACTCTACCTGTCATTGTGTGCATTCGATTTGCAGCCCGGGTTACACCGTTTGGGTATCAACCAGTGCACCAATCCAGAAATAACATTTTTATCTTTGTCCATAACTTTCTTGATTAATCTTAAGTCATTTGTGACATATTCCAGGCTGCAAATTGAACACACTCAGTCATTTGCCCAGTGTCTTGTCAGTGAGCAGTCAGTAAAGTGGAAATGTGATAGTTGGCCTTTTCTATCAAATATATGGTCCATTCTACAAAAGTCATGCAAATTGCTGTCCCTTTCTGATAAAAGTAAGAAATTGACCAATAAAATCTTTCAATGCTATATAATTCATTAGATCATGTTATGTTTTAATATAATCCAAGATATAAATTGCAGTAATAATAGTTACATATATCCAAAATCAACACTTATACTCTTGGGAGTATAAATTCCTATTGGGAGATGGTTGTCCCCACTATCAACTCTTAAACTGGTGCATTAAAAAATAATACCCAAAATATTTTTGCCAATTATTTGACTTGTCTCATTCAATAAAGCATGTGAATTTTTATCAAATATAAGTTAAAATAATGCAATCTATTTTGTAATAAATTTTATAATTCAAAAAATCTATCGAAAAAATGCTGTCCCCAATTCTTATGTCACAACCGAAACGTACACTGTTTGAGTCTGTGCAGTGAACCTGCTTGTAGCCACACACCCCTTTTTTTAACCAGGAAATTAGACAGCCTTCATATGAATCAAGGCCACATGGTGCGTAGCTAGGTTTTAGCGTTTTGATATAATTGTCCTTCAAAGTATGAAAATGAGTCTGTGGTTTTAAGAGACGTCACACCCAAACACCCAAGTTTTCATATTAGAGAAAAAAAGTTGATTTCATAACTGTAGATTTGATTAAAAGGAAGGTGCATCTGCACAGAGAAGTGGTTGCTAACCATGTGCTTGCTTAATCTTTTGTGTTGTGGCCGAAATTAGCCAAAATTGTCACAACCGAAACAGTCACTACAGAAACAAATGGTATTGTTTTGACAGGCCTGTTTTGGTTGGTGACACTTGTCCGTAAATTCTTATTAAAGACAATAAATAGTGAGACAATCAATGCACATATACAAACCTCAATTCCAAAAAAGTTGGGACAGTGTATAAAATGTAAATAAAAACAGAAAGCAATGATTTGCGAGTCCTTTTTGTATTCAATTTAAAACAGTACAAAGACAAGATATTTCATGTTTTAACTAATCAACTTTATTCTACATTTCATTATTTATTCAGCTCATTCTACATTTGATGCCTGCAACACCTCCCAAAAAATTTGGGACAGGGGCATGTTTACCTATGTGTTACATCACCTGTCCTTTTAACAACACTCAGTAATCTTTTGGGAACTACAACACTAATTGTTGTAGTTTTGAAAGCAGAATTGTTTCCCATTCTTGCTTAATATGAGACTTCAGCTGCTCACCAGTCCGGGGTCTTCATTGTCATATTTTGGGCTTCATAATGCGCCACACGTTTTCAATGGGAGACAGGTCTGGAGTGCAGGCAGGCCAGTCTAGCACCCGCACTCTCTGATGACGAAGCCATGCTGTTGTAACACGTGCAGAATGTGGCTTGGCATTGTCTTGCTGAAATAAGCAGGGATGTCCCTGAAAAAGCGATTGTCTAGATCGCAGCAAATGTTGCTCCAAAATGCATATGTACCCTTCAGCGTTAAGGGTGCTTTCACAGATGTGCAAATTACCCATGCCATGGGCACAAACACACCCCCATACCATGACAGACGCTGGCTTTTGAACCTTGTGTTGGTAACAATCGAGATGGTCCTTTTCCTCTTTGGCCGGGAGAACACGGCGTCCATTATTTCCAAAAACAATTTGAAAGGTGGACTCGTCAGACCACAGCACACCCGAGTCCATGTGGTTATATTCATTACAGAAGCATGCCGTTTTTAATGTAGTGCTGTCTGAAGGATCGAAGGCCACGGGCATTCAATATTGGTTTACGGCCTTGCCCGTTTTCTCCAGATTCTCTGAATCTTTTACTAATATTATGGACTGTAGATGGTGAAATGCCTAAATTCCTTGCAATCGTGTGTTGAGAAACGTTGTTCTTAAACTGTTGGACTATTCGCTCATGCAGTTTTTCACAAAGTGGCGGACCCATCCTTGCTCGTAAATGCCAGAGCCTTCGTGGATGCTCCTTTTATACCCAGTCATGATAGCATGACCTGTCACCTATTCACCTATTTACATGTGGAATGTTCCAAACAGGTGTTTTTTGAACATTCCATAACCTTCCCAGTCTTTTTTATACACCTGTCCCAACTTTTTTGGAACGTGTTGCAGGCATCAAATTCGGAATTAGCGTATATTTACAAAAATCAATGAAGTTGCTAAGGTAAAATATATATCTTTTAAATATCTTTTAAATATCGTTTTCATTTAAATATATAGACAAGAGAATTTACAAATCACTGCTTTCTGCTTTTATTTGCATTATACGTACTGTCCCAACTTTGGAATTCAGGTTTCAGTAAGATATGTCACAACCGCAACAATGTGGTCACAACCGAAACACCTGCTGTTTTGTAAAAAATTTTAATAATATGAATAATCAATCAAATATCCAAGATATTGTGCTGGTGAGGGTATATATAATCTCATAAATAAGAATCTATCAAATTCATGTGATCAAATCTGTCCATTTTATAGAGAACATTTGTACGGAGTTTTCACTAAATTTTATTAATCCAATGTTTTATTTGATTTAAAAATTCAGGGTAATTGATTCAAATTCAACAGCAGTCAAGATTTTTTTTCAAAAATGTCATTTTCAAAGGGGTCAATTAAACTTATCAATTGGGTATGTAATTTTATTTCAAAAGCAGGGTTTACACCATGTTTCGGTTGTGACATATTTAGGAGCAGTCAGTAAATTCATCCTTATTCTGAAAAAATTACATGTGATTGCACTGTACATCTAGCATATTTATGTATCTCAGATAAAGTGTAACACATATATTATAAAATAATTTTGCAAAAACAATACAAATTTACACTTTTCTCCAACCCTCAATTTGCACGACTTCTGTAGAATGGCCCATATAGCAAAACAAATGTATTAATTAAATGGTGTGTGTGTCCTGTGATGGATTGGCGGCCTGTCCAGGGTGTATTCCTGCCTCTCGCCCAATGCATGCTGGGATAGGCTCCAGCACCCCCCGCGACCCTGACCAGGAATAAGTGGGTTAGATAATGGATGGATGGATGTATTAATTATAGTTGTGGTTAATACTGCACATTTAAAAGGAGTTTAAATGATTTTACATGATCGGTAAAGTCCCATATTACTCTTTTGCCATACACTACCTGACTACCACATATTATGTGCAAGCGAGATGCATGCTTCACGCAAGCAGAGATTTTCTGTGTTAAGCACTCGCCAAGAAAAAACAAAGTGGAAGTGCATAAGGTTAAGTTAGTTAAGTTACAGTTGTGTTCAAATAAATAGCAGTGCGTTAAAAAAAGTGAATAAAGTGCAAATATTTTTTAATAGCTTTTAGTTCCATATTTCAAATGTAGTGGAAACATTACACATTAAATTCCAAATCAAAGCATTAACAAATTTTATCAAGTCTGCATTATTCTTTTACAGGAAGCAAAGAAAAGGAATATTAATCTGTTCAAAAAAATAGCAGCGTCGACATTTTTCTCTTCAAACTCAAACACTTACTGTATAAACTGAAGATATTTTTCAAGATTTAACTTCACTTTAAATTACTGAACTAATATTTAGTTGCATAACCATTGTTTTTGATAACTGCTGCGCATCTGCGTTGCATCGAGTCAACCAACTTCTGGCACCTAGTATTTCAGCCCAGGATGAACGAACTACATTCCACAGTTCCTGTGGATTTTTGGGTTTTGCTTCAGAAACTGCATTTTTTATGTCACCCCACAAGTTTTCAATGGGGTTGAGGTCGGGGGATTGAGCTGGCCACTCCATTACCTCAATCCTTTTTGTCTGGAACCAAGATGTTGCTCGCTTACTCGTGTGTTTGGGGTCTTTGTCTTGTTGAAGCACCCATTTCAGGGACATTTCCTCTTCGGCATACGGCAACATAATCTCTTCAAGTATTTTGATGTATTCAAACTGATCCATGATCCCTGGTATACGATAAATAGGCCCAACACTGTAGTATGAAAAACATCCCCATACCATGATTTTTGCGCCACCATGCTTCACTGTCTTCACAGTGTACTGTGGCTTGAATTCAGTACCCAGGGGTCGTCTGACGTACTGTCAACTAGACCCGAAAAGAACAATTTTACTCTCATCAGTCCACAAAATGTTACGCCATTTCTCTTTGGGCCAATCGATGTGTTCCTTGGCAAATTTGAACCGATTCTGCACATGCTGTTTTTTCAACAATCGTGCTTTACGGGGGCGTCTTGCTGATAGCTTAGCTTCAACCAAACGTCTTCTGACTGTAACAGCACTTACAGGTAATTTTAGATCATCTTTGATCTTTCTGGAGGTGATGATTGGCTGAATCTTTGCCATTCTGACTATTCTTCGATCCGTTTTAACAGTAGTTGTTTGTTTTCTTCCGCGTGTTTCGGGTTTTCGTTGCCATTTTAAAGCATTTGAGATCATTTTAGCTGAGCATCTATAAATTGCTGCACTTCTTTATACGTTTTCCCCTCTCCAATCAACTTTTTAATCAAATTACGTTGTTCCTCCGAACAATGTTTGGAACGGCCCATTTTACTTGCAATTCAGAAGGAAATATATTTTATAACAACGTGTGAAACATTTTCTTCCCTTCTTCCTTAATAAAGGACAATTAATGACACCTCTTTTTTCACAGAATGAATGAATTCTCTAATTAAACTCCACACTGCTATTATTTTGAACACGCCCCTTTCAATGAATGAGTCAATTACTCAGAACAAGCAACGTGCATGTCATGACAGTTGGGTCTGTTGTTTTTCTATTACACATTTTCTATTCTACAAGTAAATTATTTGCCATGCAGAAATATCACTACTACTAATAACAGTGGTTCATCAGGTTACTGATGTTGTACTGCTATTTTTTTTCAACACAACTGTAGGTCCTTTATCCAATCCCCAGTGCTTACCACAAGGTTTGTGAACCACTGATCTAACGCTTGCCAGGAAACCTATTTTATTGTAGTTTCAAAATACAAAATACTGTATTTTATTTTGATAAATTTTTTGGTTGCAATATTTTGTAGTTTGATACACTTACATTTGGTGTATTTTGTATCAAGATACATTTTGATGTATTTTTGCCCATCCCTGAGCCTATGTCCAAAACTACAGTCTACTACATAACACTTATCCAACGCCACAGTTGGCAATAGACATTGTAAATTGAAGGCTTACTTTGTCTTTCTCCAAATGTAAATACATTCAGATGCAAAAAAGAGTAAAAGACAACTCATCAGGCTATATTGTAATGGGGCGTGACGTGTGAGGTGGGAGGAGCCAAACGCAGCAAGGGGAATCATTAAGCCCTTAGGCCACTAAGGCGGGATACCCCGCAGATAAGGGAAGGAGACAAGACAACGAACACAAAACGCTACTAACCGGCTAACTGCCAATCGCCCAGTAGAGCGCAAAGACAGGGATCTGAACAGCCGGAAATAACCACGCGCCCTGTCTCAGAAACGAGACACATAACGGGCGGGAGCGTAAAAACAACATAAAACACAAACAAACACTGCAAAAATAATACGATAGAATGAGGAGGCGAGAGGAACAGATCCAACGTTCCGTGGCTTAACGGCTTGCAGTCACACGCAAACATGTCCAACATCATCAACAGGTATCCCTGAGACGAATTGTACCGAAGGACGAACTGAACTAAAGTTCCGAACCGAATCGCCCACAACTCCTATCCACGGAGAAGGAAAGCACAAAAAGATGAATGACAGCTGCACCTTAACCAACGGCTAACTGACTAACACAAGCACAAGCCCTGCCTCTCAGACAGGAGAAATGGAACGAGGCGAACAGGAACAGAGACTTAACGTTCCATGGCTACTTAAATAAGTTTGCAGTCTAATGCAGCAAACATACCTGGGTAAACACCCGATCTCCATGAGAGAAACATTTTACAGGTGAGCCGACGGAGCACCGTCGTCCCAAACTTACTAACCAAAAGACACCGCGAACTTAAATAAACAAACGCCCTAGCCTCTTAGTAAGGTGAAATGAAACGAGGCGAACAGGAACAGAGATTTAACGTTCCATGGCTAGTTAAATAAGTACGCAGTCTAACACAAACACGTCCACAACATAGCCCAAGCTCCATATAACTAGGAGGCTAACACCCGGAGAACGAAAATAGAACAACAGTTCCCAAAAAAAATCGTCCCGCAGGTAGAAAGGGAGTATAGGACGGCTGCAACGAAAGACCTACGCAAACTTAATAGCACGACAGCCTCTCAATACAAATAAAAACCCTGGCTCACAACAAAGGGGAACGCAGTCCACGAGAAGGAGACCAAACAGGGAAATACGTACCAAGGGTACTAACTGGCTTACCGTAACCCGGAAATGAGTAGAAGCTAACACGCCAGGTCTCTAAATAAGAAAACCATTAACCGGCGACAGGGAACAAAGAACAGCTACTCTACACTTCTACAAGCTAAAACAACCTAGCAGAAGCGAAACGCCAGATCTCCCATGAGACGACATGCACTGAGGAGCGAACAGAACTACAGTTCCGAACATCGCCCAAATCTCCATACACGGAGGAAAACGCACACAGGCGAACTAGAGCAGAGATTTTACAGTCCCAAACTTCTACGAGATAATCCACTACAAAGCCAGCAAGAAATAAGCCCTGCCTCTACTAGAGACGCTAAAACTGGGCGAGTAGCCAAAATGGTACGAGCACTCACAGCCAAACATACACCACAGTACAAGACAATAAACAATTAACAATTAATGTCGAAGCCCCGCATGAAGGGAACGGTAGGCTTATATAGCTCTCAGTGACCACGAACAGGTGTAAACGCTCAAACAGAAACTCCCCCAACTCAGCAGGGCGGAGCAAGCATCTACCAACAGGGCAGCGCCCTCGCATGGCCACCGAGGAACATGACCGCATAGGGAGACAGGGTCAAAACCATGACAATATTACCTTTTTCAATTTCTCATTGGCGTTGTGCTCCTTACTCCAGGTGATTTGTCTTTGTGCATTAGCCTTTTGTGCCAGTTGTGGTGAAGACACAGGTAAGGCTTTAATTCTGTGGTAATTTTTGAAGCCATACCTTCGGGATGTTTAGCAAATATCCTGTTAAATGTCCAACAGTCTCTGTCGATGAGCTTCAAATGACTACCACTGCTGTTCTATTTTGTTCCTTTGACCATTAGGGTCATCAATATGGATGGCCTTCTGGGGCCAGATGCATCGAGACCTTTATACCAGAATTTGTCATGATACATGACCTCCACGTAGTTATGTAATTCTTCCCATAAAGGGGGGAGCGTCACTGCGGAAGTCCTCTTCAATTTTCTCGCCAATGCATATTGATACGTGAGACTGTTGTGTATCCTGTGTGAATCCCACAGCGTCTTGTGACTTCGGTCGGGGCTACGATTCTTATCGTCCTCCAAAGGCAGTGATAAGCACTTACGAGCGACATCCGGGTATAGCCTTGCCATCTTGCACGGATATCGGCTCTTGGATACTGCGGCGGTAGGCACGTGGTGTTACTGCATTTACTGCGTTCACTCTAGCGAAACAAGTTATGCGGTGAACAGGTTTGCATGCAGTAAAGTACAGGTTTGTATCTTTCTGCGATTTCATTGATCGAACCTGGGTGTGGAGAGTGTACCCCAGTGAGATCTACTACCAAACAATCGGTGAGCTACGGCTCCAGTGATTGATTTCTGAGTCGGTACTGGCTGCGTGAGCACACCAGTAATGCTTCCCAATCGGTTAGCATGGTGCTACATTGATTGGTTTACAAGGCAGAGTATGCGTACTTCACTACACTATCTGCCTTGACTTTCCTACTAAAGACCACCGCCACATTCTATCATCTGCGGCTGCTCTTTTATTTTGCCAACAGATGACATTCTGTTGATCGAACCTGGGCGGGAAGGGTGTACCCCAGTGAGATCTGTTACCACACAATTGGTGAGCTACAGCTCCGGTGATTGATTCTAAGTCTGTACTGGCTGCTGCAAGCACACCAGTAAGGCTTCCCAATCGGGTAGCGTAGTGCTATATCGATTGGTTTATAAGGCAGAGTGTGCGTGCTTCGCAACACTATCTGCCTCGACTTTCCTTGCTAAAGACTACTGCCACGTTTTATCGTCTGCAGGTACTCTTTATTGTACTAAGGCACCAGATTGTATTGATCGAACCTCGGCGTGGAAAGTGTACCCCAGTGAGATTTGTTACCATACAGGCGGCGAGCTACAGCTCAGGTTGTCATGTCCCGTGGTCCTGTCCTGGGTTTTAGTTTGTCTGGCATTCCAACCCTTGTTTTCCCTCTCTCCCTCCACTTTGTCTCCTATTCCCTGCACCTGCATTGTGTTTCCTCTTGTTCCCTCATTAGTTTCGTTCCACCTGTTTGTCTCCTCGTCAGTTTTTGTATTTAGTCTCCCGTTTCTTTATTCGGTGCCAGATCGTCTTGTGTTTTTGCTAGTATCTTTTGTCACCTTGTGTTTTTGCTCGTGCCTTGGGTCGTGTTTGGTTTTGTCGTGCCCTCTGCTTTGTTTCTTGTCTTGTACCGCTATTGTGCCCTGGCTCCATGTTGGTGTTTTCCCCCGGCTGCCCCAGTCCTGGCAGACTCCTACCCCCAGCGACTCCTACCTAGCCCCCTCCTGTTTTTACCCAGGCCTCCTGTTCCTTCCCAGGCCTCCTGCTCCTTCCCAAGCCAGCTCCTGCCCAGGCCAGCACCTGTCCAGGCCAGCTTCCGTCCAGGCCGTTCCTGTCCCGCCTGGTTCCGTCCAGGCCATTCCTGTCCCGCCCAACATAAGCCCAATAAAAACTATTCAGAACTTACTAATTGTGTGGCTGAATATGTCTGTATAAGTGAGACAGTGGGCCTGCAAATTAACAGTGCTGAGACCTTCTTTCCTAACCCTGAGTCTCTCTTCTAAGTGTCTTCCTCTTAGTCTCTCCCTTGAATCTCTCCTCTGTGAGACGGGTGTGTGCGGGTTGGACCCGTAATGCACGACTCAGAACACAAACGTAATAATAAATGTCCACAAGGACTTTATTATAGGGAAATCCAGAAATCGTAGTCACACAAGCGAAGTCCAAAAACCAATAAATCCAGCCAATAACCAAAAATACAGTACCAAAGGAAAAAGCAGTCTCGTAATCAGTATCCATGCACAAGTTCAAAACCAGAGTAGCTGTCAGCGGAGCAGAAGTACAATTCAGGGGTAAAGCAGAGTTCGTTGGTCGTGGGGTGTTGCAGGAGTCAGACCGAAGTCCTATACGCGGGGCAGAGGTACAAAACAGACAGCAGGCAAAACTCGTGGTCAAAAAACAGGCAGTAGATACGATAGGCTGGCAGTAACGATCGTCAGTAAACAGGCTTGATCTTTAACGGTAGTTAGACAAAGTAAACGCTCAAAAGTGACAGTAGTAAACTAACAGGCAACAATTTTGCAAAGACAAGACATGAACACTGATTTTATATGCAGGTGTAGACAGGTGCAGACACTTAGCTTGAGAGCAGCATGCGAAGAGGAATCAGGTGTGGAAGGCTGACGAGGTAACAAGATAATTAGTAATTGTTAGTAATAAACCTATCCTGACCTAGCGTTAGTAAATTAGTAAATGACATGCACAAGAAACGTAAGGTAAATATGAACACATGGTTAGAGAGTTAGTATTACCAAATCCTGATCTAATGTTAGTAGATTAGTAAATAGACACGGGAAAATGAAACAATTAGGGAAGGCTGAGTGACAGCAAGAGAGAGAGGGAAAACAGCACGAATGCAAGGCTGCGGAAAAATATGGAAATGTGTATGCTACCAATGAACTGCATCGTAACATAAACAGAACACAAGCATGACATAAACCGAAAATAAACTGTGACAAACTAAACAAGAAACGTGGCATAAACATGACAGAAACGTAACACTCTGGTCCAGGCAGTGTGACTTTATTCCTTGCAGCTTTATCACAATCCATATTCTCTTTGAAGCACTGATCCATACCTGGAATTCATTTGAGTGGGTTAATAAAAACCATGTATGAGTGCAGAAAAAGAATAATTTATAAGAGAAACACTGACAAGCGCGGCAGGATATTGCTCACAGTCAAATCCCCCTGTGCAATACTGAGGCCCTTACTTGGGGATATGGTTGATTATTCACTGCTTTAGGATAATTTTGTGCTCATTACACAGTGCATTGAGAGCTGCCAAGCAATGTGATTTTCCCCCAAATGAAGTTAAGAGATTTATTCCTTGCTAAAACATGAGAGGGAAGCCTAGAGTAATGGAATTTCACAGCCATCCTCTCCAAATTTTACACAGATCACTGAAAATACAACATTACTTTAGACCAGTGGTTTTCAATCTTTTTCAGCCTAAGGCACGCCAACTATCAAACCAGAACCTCAAGACACACCAACGTAAACTCATGTTAATCTATTATGAAGAAATGTCATACACATTATGATAGTCTTATTAGTGATCATTTGGGTTGCCTCTGTGTAAGAAATCTGTCCATCGTGTAAAACTGTAAAATGTAAACTATGTTAAATGTTATGCTGGCAACATTGTTGTTTGGGATATTTATGTGTTTGTTATCATAACTAGGCTATTGAGATAAACACAGAAAGTTATAAATAAATGACTACGATCAAACGTTATTAATAAGCAGTGCCAGTGAATTTAAAATATTTTTTTATGAGGCCATGTAACACCACATTGTATCCTTCAAAATTCCACAGCACACTTGACATTGCCACACAGCACAGTAGTGTACCGCAGCACACCGTTTGAAAACCACTGCTTTTTACTGTGTGGAATCACAAAGTCTGAAGTTCACTGGCCCTGGTGGTTAAAGGTGATATTGCAGCTGTAATAGATTATGCCAAAAATAAAGATTCCGCCCTTGAAGCTCATTTTACATAATTATGAAGTTGCACTGGCGTTATAACATTATTTTTGACAGCACACTTAGGCATAAAAAAAATTTCTACTCTGCCACATCTTTTTAAGCTCACTCAGAATGTACTAGTTTAGACACTGGCACATGTGTATGAGCCGTGTATCCACCTGGAATAAATATATGTCAGTCATGAACAGAGCAATAGGAAGCTTTGCCTTGTAGCCTTGTGCACAGATCCAATGCAGCACATTTAATTTAGTGGAGCAAGAAGGTTGCATGATTCCTCCTCCACTGTCATCTGATTGTATTATTTTTTATATTACAATTACTGTTATCATTATTAATGTTGCTATCAGCAGCGATGTTTCTATTTCTGGATGAGGATGATGATAAAAAAATAAAAATAATACATTTTTGATTAATGATCCCAATTTGCTCCCAGTGCCATATTTGACAGCATTTGAGAATCCGCCAAATTAGATTTTGTTTGAAGTATACTGTGGCCTTAAGACATCAAAAATGTGCTGTCATGTGATGGAAATTATATTTTCCCTTCTTATGACCAGAGGTGAGGTTTTATGATACCAATATGATACCACAGCAGAGACAGATTTAAACACAATAAGACTTTTATTTCTCTTGCAAGCAATAAAAAAGAATAAGAAAGCTCTTACCTAGCTCTCTGATTTCTCAGAGGAAGCACACAATATACACTGCCTGGCCAAAAAAAAATTCGCACACGCTAATATTTAGTTGGAGAGCCTTTAGCTTTGATTACAGCGCACATTCATCGTGGCAATGCTTCGACAGCCTTATGCAACGTCACAACATTTATTTCCGTCCAGAGTTGCATTCATTTTTGGCCGGGATCTTGTATTGACGAAGGGAGAGTCGAACCACTCCGTAAAAGTATTTTCCAGCACATCCCAAAGACTTTCAATGGGGTTAAGGTCAGGACTCTGGTGGCCAATTCATGTGTGAAAGTGATTCCTTATGCTCCCTGAACCACTCTTTCACAATTTTAGCCCGATGGATCTTGGCATTGTTGTCCTGGAATATGCCCATTGATGGGATAACCTGGTCACTCAGTACATTCAGGTACTCAGCTGACTTCATTTTATTGCTGCATAACGTTTCTGAGCCTAGAACTGACCAATTGAAGCAACCCCAGATAATAACACTGCCTCCAGAGGCTTGTACAGTGGGCACTATGCATGACGGGTGCAATGGTGACTTTTTTTTTGGCCAGACAGTGTATGTATATATATATAATATGTAATATATACAATTGGGATGGCTGGTATGCCATCCGCCAAGTTACGGCTTGGTGGGGCATGCCCATACCTATACAGCACCGAGAATTTGGCACATTTCAGGGTTTCCTACAGAAGTAACCACAATGACCATAGACTCTCAGCCCTTAAAAACATTACCTTCTGTATGTTCTGACCTCATGTAACCACACAGCATTCAAATACAACTTCACACATCCACACAATAAAGCCCAAAACTTTGGTTATTTTGCCGTTTTTCTCCTTCCTCTTCCGCTTCTTCTTCTTCCGATTTTTCCTGCCAAACTGCCTGCCTCTGTCGCGATGTTATCCAATGGGGAGAATTAATATTTGAGGGTATGGTCCATGTACCTGCTCATCAAGCTTATCGTCCAATAAAAACGCTTCATACTAATGGTTTTTAATGTTAATATAGCTAATGGCTTCATGCTTTCCAAGAAGCTACTGTGGCCTAGTGGTTAGAACTGTAGTCTCTCACACAGTGGATTGTGGGTTTGAGCAACTGTTAAGTACTTTTAATTTCTTAGACTGTTATTATTTTCACATTACCACATTAACGTATTTTTATTGCAAAGGCAAAAGAGGTTTCCAATATTAACTGTTCAATGTTTCATTTGTATTTCACTTGTACTATATCACACCCTCCCCAAACCGGACGCTCGCTTGTCTGGTTTGGGGGGGGGGGGGGTGTTACGCTCTGCTCTTGCGGTCATGACTGACTGACTGTGGAAATCGAACCTCAACGTACCCTTGCCTTGGCCAACATTTCTTTATTCATTCATTTCTTCACTTCAGCTCTGTTCACTTTATCCTTTTCACACATAACACAAGGTCACCATAAAATTAACTACTAGGAAAATTAAGAATTTACGATAATAGCCTACATTAAAAATTGATGATAGCCTCTTTTAAGCTGCAAGCCTTAAAGAGATCGGATTTATAAACCGCCAATTCCCCAAACATATCTGATTCATGGTTAGTCACTTAAAAAAATTCCCTCCGAATGTGGCTCTAGTCTACGCTACTCTGCTGATAATGTAGCTTACTGCAAACACTGTTCATTATTATAATAATAATAATAAGAAGAAGAAGAATAATCTCTGGTATGTACTTTTTTAGTAGTATCTATTGTTTTCTTTCTGGCTAAGATTCCTGGGAAATATGCATTGTCCAATTAAGCTTGTTTGCTAACGTTACTTCCTGCTTCTCATCAGGAAGCAGATACAAGCTAGGCTACTACGAAGTGAATCAAACTAAACTAAACCTAGCTGTCCAGTACCAAAACATTTCCCGCAGGTAACGTTCTACACTACCGGAAAAAAAACTCTGCTGTGCTTATGAACTCACTAGCTCGCTCGCTAGCTCGTAGCCCACACATGGAAGGTTGGAGTTATGCATCCGGCAATCCAGTGTTGAATAGCCTAACGTTAAATGTATTTCATAGAATACTAATATCCCTATTTTAAAACTGTATTTCCATATTTTACTGATGCAAACTATTTAGGCTGTACTAGCTATTTAGGCTGTATGTCTTTCAGCTAGAATGTGTTTGTGTCTAGCCCATTGTGCATGCATGTCTCCATATAGACTTGGTTCATTAATTTACATGCTTCTTCATGATCCATAGCTCAGGTGGTGCTGTTCATTGTATTTCATTACACATTAAATACTGCTCATCTACTCTTTTAATGTAATTGTGTGCTGTCTGTAATAGCATAACTCTTCTCAAAACAGTTTCATTGACCACATTCTCTTGAGATGGTAAGATGAAGAAACATAGGGCCAAGTTGCATTAAATAATTTAGGAAAGTTTGGATAGCATTGTTTTGGAATAGAGCTAGTTTATTTAGTGTGAGCTACGATAGGCAATATTGTTAGTTGTAACTTGGCCACATTTGGATATCAAGACTTTTAAAGGCAGGCCTAGGTTTTGCAAGTTGGAATTAAGAACTTATAGACAGCGCTATATAGGCTATGCGTGAGTAACTTGGCTTTTTTACGTCGTAGACGTTTTTGATCTGATATATATATAACACACAAGCAGCGCTTTCCTGTGCTTCGATATTGTCTTTGCTATTTGACATCGAAGTCGGTAAGGTATAGGATTGCGGTTGTTTCTGGTTGTTACAAATAAGAAACGTAGGTCATCCGGTTAGGGTAAAGATTTATTTAGTCTTTTTGTTTCCTTTTCTCTCGTTATTCCTTTATACTCCTCTGCCTGTTACCTTTTATTCAGCTCTTTCGCACCTAGAGCTGTTTGATTACTCGCTATTGTCGAGTTTGCCCTTTTTTTGGGGTTGTTTTTGTTTTGGCTTATGCCGGGAGGTTTTCATTCCCATTGTTTTCATTTATTTCCTTCCTACTGCGGAGCTGTCCGCTTTGTGGTGTATTTCTTACGATATACACTTTTAGATCCCTTGGTTATTTCGCTTGGTTCTCCGAACCTTACACTCTCCCCTTACAGAATATTGAAGCCATTATGGAAGGGCCAACTACACCACAGGTTTCTAATAAAGTACCGGCCAGTCAGGGCACTACAGGGGTTACCCCCGAGGAGGCCATTCTCACATTGCAAACACAACAATGCCAGTTGATGGAGCAACTCCAATATCAGAGAGCATGCCTTCACAAATTACCGGAGAGTCTCCACAGACTCTCTATTGCCGTTGATCCACCCCCAGTTGCACAAGCACCGACAACCCCCTTCCCTTGCCATGTACACTTAAGGAGCCCAAGCTCCAATTACCACCCCGCTACGGTGGGGAGCCGCGGACGTGTCGGCCGTTTTTGACCCAGTGCCTGATTTTTTTCCAAGCACAGCCTTCCCGGTTTTCAACACCAGGATCCTGGGTTGCGTTCATTTTATCCCTACTGAACGACCAGGCACTCGCTTGGGCTGATCCTCTAATTCAAGCCAACTGTCACGAACCAAACACGGGCTGAACCCAAATGCAACGACCAAGAGACAGGTGAACAGAGAAGGGTAATTTATTAAAGAGCTTGGGGTAGTCCCAAGCTGTACACAGGTTAACACAATGGTAAAGAGAGGTGAGGAAGTTCTCCGGCACAGCGAACTGCTCCAAGCCGGAGCTGGACTTAGATCACCCCAAGAAGTTCCACGCCGGAACTTGGGCTGGTACTGGACCGGGCGGTCCAACAGGAACTGGATCACGGGAACGAGGAGGTGTTCCAAACCGGAACTGGACTTGATACGGAAGACGAGTTCCAAACCGGAACTGGACTGGTTCTGGACCGGGAGGTCCAACGGGAACTGGAACTGGATCACGGGAACGAGGAGTTTGTTCCAAACCGGAACTGGACTTGATACGGGAGACGAGTTCCAAACCAGAACTGGACTGGTTCTGGACCGGGAGGTCCAACGGGAACTGGAACTGGATCACGGGAACGAGGAGTTTGTTCCAAACCGGAACTGGACTTGATACGGGAGACGAGTTCCAAACCAGAACTGGACTGGTTCTGGACCGGGAGGTCCAACGGGAACTGGAACTGGATCACGGGAACGAGGAGTTTGTTCCAAACCGGAACTGGACTTGATACGGGAGACGAGTTCCAAACCAGAACTGGACTGGTTCTGGACCGGGAGGTCCAACAGGAACTGGATCACGGGAACGAGGAGTTGTTCCAAACCGGAACTGGACTTGATACGGGAGATGAGTTCCAAACCGGAACTGGACTGGTTCTGGACCGGGAGGTCCAACGGGAACTGGAACTGGATCACGGGAACGAGGAGTTTGTTCCAAACCGGAACTGGACTTGATACGGGAGACGAGTTCCAAACCAGAACTGGACTGGTTCTGGACCGGGAGGTCCAACAGGAACTGGATCACGGGAACGAGAAGTTGTTGCAAACCGGAACTGGACTTGATACGGGAGACGAGAGTTCCGAACCGGAACTGGACTCGATACAGGAGACTGGAGCGGTTCGAACTCGGACTGGAACTCTGGAACACGGTAATGTCCCAGACCGGAACTGGGCTGGAACTGGACTGAAGGCTGAGGTAGGGATATGGCAGGACACGACAGGGCAGAGCAGTGTAGCGGAGCTCAGGTTGGCCCGGTTGGGGCAGCTGGGCCACAGTGGAGGCTGGAACCGTAACCGTAGCACTGGTGGTAGCCACGGCCGGACAGGAACCACTGGAGGGTGGAGAGGCAGAACACCCAACTGCGGGCGCAACGTTAGCTGGAAGCAGAGGTACCGCAACACACACAGGGAGTCGTTAATAGCTACAAACTGGCAGGAACAGGAGAAGCTGGTAATTAAAGCAGACAGGGTTCAGGCAGAGACAACCGCAAGCAGACAGGGCTGGATAAATACCAACAGTAGGTTTCTGGAGCAGTGGAGCACACAGGTTAAACCCACTGAAGTCTTTAGTGCACAGAACAGGGAAACAAAGGACCAGGATACAAACGGTGAACGTTAACGAACTGGCGCCGAATAGCAGCCAGCCGGAGGGTTAAGTAGGGGAGTGAAATTGAAAACAATAAGGAAAGCGTGAGGAATGTAACCGAGGGTGATTGACTAATTGACCGGTGCGGAATGCATGCAGCAAAGGGGAAAGGAGATAGGTTGAAACCGAAGTGGGGGAACAGAGTGAAACAAACAGAAGGAGCACGCCCAGCCTGTAGCAACGGGGAAAACACGGACGAAGGGAATCCAACATGACACGGGGGGAAAGGGTAAAACATGGAAAACGGACAGGAAGGGAACGGTACGTTACACCAACGCACCTATCATTCGTGATCCAGTCCAACTGATGAAAAAAATGCAGTTGGTCTTTGATCATGATGTATCCGGTGAAGAGACGGCCGCAAAACTGACTAGTTTGCGCCAGGGCACTGACACGGTGGCTGCGTTTTCTATCGCGTTTCGAGCACTGGCAGGTAAGACAGGATGGGCTGACGTTCCGCTTAGGTCCTTATTTTTGAAAGCATTGTCTAATCCTATTACGGATGCCCTAGCCGTGCTCAATCCACCAGCTACGTTCAGTGCTCTGGTTACTACGGCTATACGCTTAGACAACCGCATCAGGAAGCGAGAGCGTAGAGTCTGCCCGGTTTGTCAAACTTTCGCATTGTCGGTAGGGACTCCGTCTGCTTTTCCCAATTTCCTCTCTGCTGATCAGGAGGAGCCCATGCAAGTGGATGGGCTGTCCCTCCACAAGTCTAAGGGGGTTAAACCAGGGGAGCAATGGTGCCGCTACTGTAAGCGCAAAGGTCATTTAAAGGATCAGTGTCCCAAGTTGATTGGAAGCAAAGGGTCTCACTAGAGAAACCGAGATCCGCAGCGAGACAAAATAGTACTCTTTCTTGGACCCTTTTGCCTGTCCGGCTGTTTTGGAATGGGCACTCGGTTGGCGTTGACACCTTTATTGATTCAGGAGCAGTGGAGTGTTTCATTGACACTAAATGGGCTAGGGAATTAGAGATTCCCACACATCAACTCACTAGTTCCCGTCAGGTTACTGCTCTCGATAGCCGCCCCTCACTCGGAGAGAAGAATTTTTTTTTTAGTTGATTCCCCGTCGTATCCACTCGTTCTGGAACATTCATGGCTGGGTTTGCATGACCTTCAAGTTAGTTGGGGCAGAGACAGGGATCCTATTCGCCAGTGGGGTTCCCAGTGTCAATCCCACTGTTGAACCTTTATTTACCCTTTGTTGGGCTGCGTGCCTGACGGTTCCGAACTCAGCTCCGATAGTGAGTGGGAGGAGGCGGAGTTTCGCTCTGATCAAGATAATCCCTCCACTCTAGCTGGGAGTGGAGAGGAGAGTCTGTCCTGGGATCCCTTTGCTGAGGGGGGTTCCCTAGAGGAGGATAGCCTTTCTGTTTCTGATTTCGAGTGGGAGATGTCATCTGACGTTCCTTCCGAGACCCCAGAAGTGGTAGGGGCGCTCGAATTTCGGCTGCCCGCTAATGTACTGGGGGAATATTCTGACCTCGCTGAGGTTTTTCGTAAAGAACGCGCCACTACGTTACCTCCTCATAGGCCGTATAACTGCGCAATTGAGTTGTACCCTGGCACGGTTCCTCCCAGGGGTCCACTGTATTCCCTGCTGGGTCCAGAAAGCACTGCTATGAGGGAGTACATTGAGGAGTGTTTAGCTAATGGTTTCATCAGACCTTCCACTTCACCGGCCGGTGCTGGGGTTTTTTTTTGTTAAAAAAAAGACAGAGGTCTGAGGCCCTGTATAGATTATCGGGGTCTCAATGACATCACTGTTAAGAACAAATATCCTCTTCCACTCATGAACTCCGCATTTGAGTGCATACAATCCATGCAATGCCTACAATCTTGTGCAAATGCGTGAGGGCAATGAGTGGAAGACTGCTTTTAACACACACCACGGATACTACGAGTACTGGGTGATGCTGTTCGGCCTCACTAGCGCCCCCTCTGTCTTTCAGGCACTGTTCTTCGAGAGATGTTGGAGAAATTTGTTTTTGTATATCTGGATGATATTTAAATTTTCTCTCCCGATCTCTCCTCTTACGTTGGTCATGTGAGACAGGTTTTAAGAGCACTTCTTAAGGCAGGGCTTTTTGTTAAGGCAGAGAAATGCGCGTTCCACACAAATTCTGTCTCCTTCCTAGGTTTCATTGTAGCGGACGGGAAAGTGCTAATGGACCCAGAGAAAGTCTCAGCAGTAAAAAACTGGCCTACCCCAGCATCTGTAAAGCAGGTACAGCCCTTCCTAGGCTTCGCTAATTTTTACTGGCGGTTTATCTGCAATTTTAGCACTGTAGCCGCTCCTATCACAGCTCTCACTAAGAAAACATCACCTCCTCGATTCCAATGGAACTCTAGGGCTGAGGCAGCTTTCGCTGAGCTAAAAAAGAGATTTTGCTCCGAACCCATCCTGATAACACCCAATCCCTCTCTCCCCTTTGTGGTGGAAGTGGATGCATCGGAGCTGGGAGTAGGAGCCATTTTGTCTCAACATTCTCAGTTGGATCGCAAAATGCACCCATGTGCATACTTTTCTCGTGCCCTAACATCAGCCGAGAGAAATTACGATGTCGGGGACCCGGAGCTGTTGGCAGTCAAATTGGCGTTGGAAGAGTGGCGTCATTGGTTGGAAGGAGCTGAACATCCTTTCACGGTCTGGACAGACTATAGAAATTTGGAGTACATCCAACAGGCTAAGACTTGCAATTCCCGGCAAGCTCGATGGGCTTTATTCTTCGCCCGGTTTCGGTTTATTCTTACCTACCGACCTGCGTTGAAGAATATTAAACCAGATGCGTTGTCACGCATTTATGACCATTCCGAAAAGGAACCACACCCTGAGCCCATCGTGCCGGTTTCGCAGATTGTGGCTCCAGTTATGTGGCCGATCGAGGCGGTTGTGCAGGAGGCATTGTGCTCTGACCCGGGTCCAGGTGATGGTCCGCCCCACTGTCTGTTTGTTCTGTCCCAGTTGAGGTCTCGCATTCTCCAGTGGGGTCAATTAGCGGCTCATTCTGGTGTCCACCGGACGAAGGAATTCATAGCTTTTGGTGGCCCAAGTTAGAGAGCGATGTGCTGGAATTTGTCGCTGCATGTAAGGTGTGTGCCCGCAGTGAGGGTTCACGACGTCTCTGGAGTCACATCGATCTGGACTTCGTTACTGGCTTGCCAGCGTCCCAGGGTAACACTTTTATCCTGGTTGTGGTGGATAGGTTTTCAAAAGCGGCTCACTTCATCACCCTATCCAAACTGCCATCAGCACCAGAGACTGCTCAGCTGATGGTGGACCAGATTTTTAGGGTTCACGGTCTACCCCTAGACGTGGTGTCCGATTGTGGCCCTCAATTTGCCACTAGGTTTTGGCGCTCTTTCTGTGCCCTTCTAGGAGCGTTGGTCAGCCTGTCATCCGGCTTCCATCCAGAGACTAATGGGCAGACCGAACACACCAACCAGACCCTGGAGAGCACTCTTCGGTGCCTAGCTGCTTCCAATCCCACGTCCTGGAGTCGTTATCTCGCCTGGGCGGGGTACGCTCACAACACCTTGCGTAACAGCTCCACATGACTCTCCCCTTTTAAGCTGGGGTATCAGCCCCCCATGTTTCCTGAGCTGGAGAGAGATGTGGAGGTACCATCTGCCAGCTCATTCGTTCATAGGTGTCGAGTGGTCTGGAGGCGGGTGCACTTTTCTCTTCTCCGCGCTTCGGCTAAACAAAAGGTGGTGGCTGACAGGAGTCGTCGTCCGGCTCCCTCTTACCGGGTGGGGCAACGAGTGGCTTTCCACACGGGACCTACCTCTCCGAGTGGAGTGGGCCCTTTAAGATCATCCGGAAGATCAACCCTGTCACGGTACGCCTTCAGTTGCCACGCACCATGCGCAGACCTTCCACGTCTCCCGGTTGAAACCGGTGCTGGTTAGTGCTCTCGCCCCGGCCGACAAACCACTGTCTGCTCCCCGGTTCTTGGAGGGGGGTGCGTTCGGCGCATTTTGGCCGAGAGGCGTGTCGGCAGAGGATACCAGTTTTTAGTAGACTGGGAGGGTTTTAGCCCTGAGGAGTATTGCTGGGTTCCCTCCAGGAACATCTTGGACCCTACACTGATTAGGGACCGCAGAAACAAGGCTGAGGAATCGCCTGGGGTCGTCCATTGGAAGGGGGGTGCAATCTATCAGATTTTCTGTCTTCCATTCCTGTGCTTTGCTGTGATTCCTCTCAACTGTTTTGAGTTTCCTGTCGGCTATATAAGCTCAGGGTTTCTGCTTTACTGTGCTTCAATATTGTCTTTGCTATTTAATAATATTAATAATAATAAACTTTATTTGTATAGCACCTTTCATACATAAAATGCAGCCCAAAGTGCTTCACAACAATAAAAACAAAATACAGAACAAAAGCAATAGAAGAAAAATAGACATAAAAGACAATAGAACATTTACAAGAGAATATAAAAGGAAATAAGATAAAAACACTGGTGTGTCTGTACACTAATGTCTCTCTGTACACCGGTGTCTCTCTGTACACTGGTGTCTCCCCAACAAACACTTCTACCACAAACAGCCTACTACCTGCCATCTGCTACGCACCGTATAGCCTCTCTCTCTGGGTGATAATATACCTGCCAGCACTGCTGCAGGTGCCTGCCAGCTCCGCTGCAGGACTTTTGTCCCTCCTTCGAGGTATATTTGCCCATGGGTGGGAGCAGCATACAGCCTCCACAGTTTGAATCACTCCGCAGAGTGACGAACCCGTCAGTCCCTAGTCAAACTTTTAAGTTGAGCGTCCTACTGGTCTCTTTCTACGTTTTGATTTTCATTTGCCCATGGGTGGGAGCAGCATACAGCCTCCACAGTTTAAATCACTCCGCAGAGTGAGGAACCCGTCGGTCCCTAGTCAAACTTTTAAATTGAGCGCCCTACTGGCTTCTTCTTTCACCCCCCTTTATAGAGGACTTTTCAAGTGCTCAACAGATAACAAGCAATTTGACATCAAAGTCGGTAAGGTATAGGATTGTGGTCTATACGTTTCTGGTTGTTACAAATAAGAAACATAGGTAGTCCGGTTAGAGTTAGGGTAAAGATTTATTTTGTCTTTTTGTTTCCTTTTCTCTTGTTATTCCTTTATATTCCTCTACCTGTTACCTTTTGTTCAGCTCTTTCGCACCTAGAGCTGTAGGTAACAGGTTCTATTTCTATTTAGTTTTTTTCGCCCTTTTTACACAGGCTTTCTTTTGTTTTTTTGTGACCTCCAGTTATACGCTTCTTGTGTGAGAGTGTGAGGTTCTTTTGTTGTTTAATTACTCAGTATTGCCGAGTTTGCCCTCTTTTGGGGTTGTTTTTCTTTTGGCTTATGCCGGGAGGTTTTCATTTATTTCCTTCCTACTGCGGAGCTGTCCGCTTTGTGGTGTATTTATTATGATATACACTTTTAGATCCCTTGGTCGTTGCGCTTGGTTCTCCGAACCTTACACTCCCCCCTTACATTAACGATAAATTCAGTAGATGCAGACTTGATGTTTGGAGCTAGGGGGCCAAGGAATGGCTGAGGTGCATAAAGATGGCGGCAGAACATTTTGACACTGATACACTTTTTCTTAAAAACAAGAATATGTTGTCTCTGATGCTCACACCAGGGGCTCTATCTTGGCGATCTTAGCGCTTCGTCTAAACGCATGGCGTTAAGTGCATTTAGGGCGTGTCCAAGTCCAGTTTTGCTATTTTATCGGCATGTTTTTTGGGCGCTAAGCACTGCGCAACGTGCAAATGGGCTGAACCTAGTCTCTTCATTAATTATTGGTGTGTCTTGGGCGTGACATGCAATAAACCAATCAAAATGTCATCCCATTCCCTTTAACCTCTTAATACCAAGGGCAAAATATACCAATTCTCGCCTGTTTTTACTAGTGACAAACAAAGCTGTTTATCTCAAAAACTGTAAAGGCTACAAATATGGTTCATATCTTTTATTAAAACAGAGAACTGCACTATTATGACTAAGTAGTCATAATTAATATACATACCCTTCTTATTCTTGCTATCTTGAGCCAGCAGAAAGCGCTGGCGCTAAAACCACCACAAACCTGGTCTAAAGTCATGTCGCAGTTGTTTACACGTTATTTTAACGGCACATATAAGTGCGCCTACATAGGCGTGTTCACAATGCGCATACACCCTCCTTTCTGTTACACACAGGGGCGTGCACAAGCATGACTAAAAATATCAAGATTACAATGTGAAATATTATTGTGTAGGCTATATCAAAAAATGCATAATAATAAAAGGGTTCATAGGTCAAATACCACATACCTGTCCCTCAGCAAAAGGAAATGCCGCATTAAATTGCTTTCAGCACACTCCATCAACATCCAGGCGATATGCGATGGTATGTGTAAGGTTACATGTATAGACTATTCGCAATTATCCTGGATCAAGCTATGACTTAGCCTATATTTGCCAATAATTCCTTTAATCTTCTGGGGGCACAATCTTCTGTTACGGGACAATGGCTATCCATTAAAAATGGCTTTCCATTTGCTGATAACATATCAAGCCTAATGCGTGAATTGTCAATAATAGAAAACTTGCGCACTGCAATCGACAAACATTTGGGTTCTGAAAATGTGTTTCAGATGTCATTACAATACACCTCACTAGGCCTACAGCCTGTAAGTAAATAGAATGGTTTTGACTGAAAAAAGTTTAAAACCTTGTCCAGTGAATATTGCATTTATTGTTTTTCAAATAGCCGAGGCTACAGCGGATTCGCTGTGCATAAGGTTTTTTCAATAGCATACGGTTAAAAAACTGATATAATTGTCACCATGTTAACTGAATTTGAACCGTATTCTTCGTCCTTCATATTTTTAATATGACAGTGACATGGTTTGTTTTTAAATTGTTTTGTTTTCATTTTGTTCATCTACCACATTTGAATTATGATTTTATTTGCTTGCGTTGCCCTTTTGATTTGTTTTCACCATATTGTAAAGGCATGTTTATTTTGATTTATGTTACATTGAGGATTGGTTTTGGGGTTTGCATACGCACACAAACACTCAACGCTCACTGCCTGCTGCTTGCTGCCCGTCCGCTTGCTAAACCCAACATTGAATCCAGGACCTACAATAAACCAATCAGAGTGTCATCTCCCATTCCCTGTAAAAGCCACCTGCATTTGCACCATGGCAAATTGCTAATTTAATGGTGGATTATATGACTGTGAAAAGAGAGATTTACAGCTGACAAAACAGACCTGCTCATGAGCTAAGTTAAAGCAGAGAATATATGGCACTAACATTCTCAGTATTAATTGTGTGCAATTGTGCTGCAAATTTTGAAAAGGTTTATTTTTCTTAAAGGATAAGTTTGCTATTTTGGACCTTGGACCCTATTTGCGGTCTGTCTTCCATGAACCTGACATATTGAGTCCATATTTTCGCTGATCGGTCCAGTATTGAGCTCGCTACAGATTTCCTGTAGGCTCTCACTGGGCTACAATAGAAGTCAACGGGGCAATTCTAAATGTTATGGAAAAACAACGATAAATTTGCTTTTATAGCTCAGTGTGTATTCTTACGGTCTCAGTATGCTCTCCTGTGAAATGTAGGCTCACAAACGCAAACCGAACGTTGAAACAACAGTTCCATTTGAAACAGAACTATTTCTCCGACCGCACTACCTCGCACTGTAAACTTCCACAGTCTAGCTACGTTGTAGAGAGGGGCAGGCCGCTTGAAAAGCAGTTGATCACAAATCCTGACCTCCCGTTGGAGTTTACTAGCTAGTAGCCTACAGCAGAACTATTTGTAACGCAGTGTTTGTAATCATCATTTGTAATAATTGACATTACCTGCGCAACTTCAGCCTCTCTCTCTTCTCTTGCTCTCTTATCATCCATCTCTTGTAGTTCCGTGTCCGTGTATTCTGGCTCAAATCTGTAGCCAGTAACGTCAAAGTCAAAAAAAAAGTCTTCGTAATCATTATAGTAATCCATCATCCAAGTTTTTTTGTGCAAATTGTAGCCTACGTTGCTGCAGGTAAACAAACGCAGACTGCTCACCTAGATAGTTTCGTAAACGGCCGGCACACCTTCCCGCTCCCCCACCCCCGACACATAAGTACTCCGCGGGAGCAGCGAAAACAAGCAACAGAGAAATGCTTATGTCCAAGCCATGTCAAGCACGTAAAAATGTTCGGATTGAGATAAATTTCACAGGAGAGCATACTGAGACCGGTAACAATACACCCTGAGCTTCCCGTCTCATTTATCGTACATGAAAGCACATTTATCGTTGTTTTTCCATAACATTTAGAATTGCCCCATTCACTTCTATTGTAGCCCAGTGAGAGCCTACAGGAAATCTGTAGCGAGCTCAATACTGGACCGATCAGCGAAAATATGGACTCAATGTGTCAGGTTCATGGAAGACAGACCGCAAATAGGGTCCAAGGTCCAAAATAGCGAACTTATCCTTTAATTAGACTCTTAGTTACACCCACGTACGCATAGTGCTGTGAGCGGGGTTTCAATCACTCACTATTTCTTTGCAAACTAAAGAAAAAATATATATTTAAATATACATTTTTCAGAGAGGGAGAGAAAATAAAAGGTATAACACCAATTACGATTATGACTATGTGTGTGTGTGTGCGTGTGTGTGTATGTGTTAAAACAGTCTCTGGTGATACTTGTGATCTTTTGCCTCCCATCTGCACGTGCATATTCAGTGTAATGTCGCAACAAAACTCATCTATAAACTTTAGTTCAGTGTCCTAAGACAAAAAAACATTGAGAAGGCTAGTTATCAGCTAGTCTTCATCTTGTGTTCAATATGACCAACCAGAGTCTAGTGTTGACTCTCTGATGAGTAAAACAAGATGACTATAACTTTGTTATCGAATTGTGTCACCCATAGGTTCTTATTCCTATATGTATTCTATTTAAAATATGACTGCAAAATCTTAGTTTGCAGCAGTTTCTCTATTATAGCCTAACATAGGGGTCCTCAATCTTATCCGCATCGCAGTTTCTCCATTATAGCCTAACGTAGGGGTCCTCAATCTTATCCGCATCGCAGTTTCTCTATTATAGCCTAACGTAGGGGTCCTCAATCTTATCTGCACCGCACCTCTCAATTTTCCCTTAGGCCAGGGGGCCTCAATCATATCCTGTAAGGTCCAGTGTGGGTGCAAGCGTTTGTTCCAACCAAGCAGTTACACACCTAATTCCCCTAATCAACCACTAGAGTCTTTGCTAAGGACCTTGATTAGTAGAATCAGGTGTGTTACTGCTTGGTTGGAAGAAAATCCTGCACCCACACTGGCCCTTACTGGATAAGTTTGACATCAAAACAGTAGCATGTGGTCAGCATTGTATAAAGCCAAGTGTAATGAAGAATTTCTTTCAATCAGAAACAGAACAGAGTTGACAGAACAGTTCTTTATATTGAATAGTGCCTATCATGTCGCAGGCTCTCATTGCAGTGTTTTATGAATGAAGTAAGTCACCTGTCACATTTTAATGCCATTGAAAACCAGAATCTTGACATGTTGTTATTGTCAGGATCCTGTACTTTGTTTGTCTGTTTATTCTGTGTAATTATTTTTTCCTGATTTCTTTTACCTATTTTCCCGCATTACCCTCGCGATTGTCAGTCCGTGTTCCATGTTTCCTGAGATTCCACTCCCTGTCTTTGTCATTGCACTATTCGGGTGATTTTGGGAACATTCGGGTTTCCTCTGTATTTCGTATCTCGTTTTCTTCCTTCTAGCTTTATTAATATTTTTATATAATACTAATGTACTAATCATACTAACTGTTAGATTAGATTTAATACTAACCTGCTAACAAACTAATGTGTATATAATACTAACCAGCTAACCTACTAACATTAGGGTTTTAGAGTTCGCTACTAACATTACTAATTACTAATTCATCTTGAGTTTCTACCTGCAGCTGTCATTTCCCTCCTTGTTATCCTATCCCTGCATCTATCTGTGATTTCTCATTCTCTGCACGTGTGTCCACTTCCGCGTTCCTCCCCTCCGAGCTGTGCATGTGTCTACCTGCTAACCCCAGGCCGTTTGTTATCATTGTGTCTATGTGCATTCCAGTCCGTGTCTTACGTTTCCCGTTATTGTATTATTGGTCCTTGTTAACCCTCATTGTTCTCACCTGTGAGCAATCTCCCCTCCCTGCTTCTGCACACCTGATTCCCATTATGTCTGTCTCCCTCTGTGTATATATACCTTGTCATATCAGTGTTTTTTCGCGGGTTCCTCACCGTTGGTTTGCTACTGTGTGTTATTCTAGTTTTCCAAGTACCTGCCCTAGTGGTCGGTTTCATTCCTTAGTATCTGTATCTGAGTTTTTGTTATCCCTTGTCCTTCACCTGTTGTTTTATTTTTGTTTTCGGTCTGTTTTGTTTTCTTTTTGTTCCTCTTTCGCCTCCCTGGTTTCGACCCCTGCCTGTGTCCTCGCGACCCTGATTTTGGATTCTGTTTTTGTGCCTTTGCTGTGCCTTCCCGGTTCTCACCCCTGTCCGTTCTGTGACCACTCTTTGGACTCTGTCTTTGTACCGTTGCTCTGTCTCCCCGGTTTTTGACCCGGCCTGTTTTTACTATGGATTGCTGCCTTGCCTTTCATTAAACTTCGGTTTTTTGTACTCCTGCCTGCGCTTGGGTCCTTCCCCCACCAGCCCGTAACAGTTATGTTGTTTAGGGATAGCCATTGATGTGCCTTGTGCAGCTCATGGAAGAGCACTCGTTATCTGTGAACACATTCAAGTGAAGCGTGGAGGCTATGAATGTAAAATTGGATAAAAGCGTCTGCCAAATGATTGTAATGTAAATCTGAGAGAACACTTCTCTGCTCTAAACCAGGTGTGTGTAGAGTCCACTTTCAGTGATAACGGGTGCATGATCTGATTACTATCTGCCCCAGGCTTGCCAAAACCCTGTCATGCTAACCTAAGTGGCAGCAGCCATTGAGAAAGGAAGGAAATGAGACCACTCTGCAGCACCTGAGAAGAGAAGGCCTGTTTTGTTACCAATCTAATGTTATGGCACTCAACAAATGTGAGGCATCACGTTTGGCTGCTGTTCGTCAGTCTACAAATGTTCTCAAAATCACTGTAAAGTACATGAACCTCTTTCAAAATGGGGCTCTTTTTTTACTTGATTCAAGCCAAGTGGGAATATTTTACCACAGGAAATAATGAAAAATATTCACGCCCCTTTATAGAGATGACCAAAAAAGGCTGCATGTGTAAAACAAATGGCATAGGTAATGAGCTGTACTTTGTGCAAATACAATTGTCATTTTATTCTGACATACTGATCAGAGAAAAGCATTTTCAAAATGTTTGGTTTCAATGGAAACACAGCCTATAGAACAATTCTATATGGAGGACTGATCAAAGATGCACCCAATTATCCAATTATTACTAATCACCCATCTCTAAATGTATCTTTTTTGGAATTAAAATGATGACTAGAATTATTATTAAAAGCTGTTCTTTGTGCAATTGTGTCAGTATAAAATACTGATAATATATAATTTCCAATAGTTTATTTTATCCAGCATTTCTGCTCATCTTGAGGGCACTATATGAGTCTCTAGTGCAGTGCTTCTCAATGCAGATGGCACATGTGATAACCCATATGGTTTCTCCCTCGGTCTCCTGTGCTGTGATGGAGAATAGGTCAATGCCCAGAGACGTTTCAGCCTTGTAAAGTATGTGGTCGCACAGCTTGTTTTAATTTGACATTGAATGAACCACTAGCCAATAACACGCACATCTGTTTTGTGTTTGGAGAGAAGCGATTAATATGATCCAGTGTGCCTAGCCGTGGAAAGGATGATGACCCATGCAGTCTATATGGGAGAAAGGGGTATGACAAACATAATATGTCATTGGAAACAGGTTATTTAGCATGTATTTAGCATGTCAATGGAAACAGGCTATTTTGTATGGATTTAGAAGTCATAAGGTAAAGACTAAGAATCCAATGCTCTAAAATATCTAATTTGCTTCCTTTTGTCCAGAGACTCTTGCTGAGCATAGAGAATACCTTTGAGTGTCTATGTTACATTTCTTTTTTCTCTCTGAGTGGTCCCTGCTTTTTATCAAGTCTGAGGTGCAGGGCTGGCGATCATTGAAATACCTCTGGAGATTAAATTTAAGGAAACAATATGTCATGTCTATCAATAGTTGAACTTCAGAAGAGTTCTCTTTCAACAGTACAGATGCACATATGGAGTGTATTATCATTTATGAGTATCACCCTGTTTATGATTCTTATGGAGATGATGTGTGGTCACTGCGGGTAACTACATGATCAAGGCTTTATTTCACTAAAAAAACAGTTATACAATAGATATAATGTCAGATATCAGGACAAAGTTCACATGTATTATCAGTTTATACCTTTTTAACCCATGGAAGCAGCAGAAACAAAGCTTGTGTTGTTTAAGTATACATTTTAATAACTGTTATAACACATTGAAAGTTTATGGATGATGTGTTTCTCCTGTTAAAACACAGTAACGCAAAGCACTTTATTAACAATGTGTTATTTACAGGTGTTTATTAGTCTTTTCAGAATAACATTTTTTTTAATGAAAAATATAACGTCTCTGTGAATATGAATGTATGATATATGCTTTACTTTTTTATTGGTTGGTTGTTTTTTTAAATTTATATTATTTTACAGTTGATGTAACTGTCAAGTTAGATCCCATGAATTTGATTATTGCCCTGGGGGGTCATCTACTGTATAAAAAAACCCAAAAAACTTTCACCTCACCTCTTACAAACTTTGTTTTGTTAAGGTACTAAAGCATGAGCGCAGTGCAGATATAACCCCAGCAGCCTGGTTTTGTGTTCTTTGCCTGTATGTAAGTCCCATAAGGGGTGGCATTGTGAGTGAGGGCAATAATGACCACAGAACATTTTCAAAGCTCTAGGAAGTAAGAGCACAATGGTCTTTAATTCATCAATGGTAGTTTATAAGCCTGCTGTACAATTGGAGAGTGAGTTAGTCGGTTCTTCCATATACAGATCCTTTCCAAAAAATTTGAATATCATGGAAAAGTTTTTTTTTTTCTATAATTCCATTCAAAAAGTGAACCTTTCATAGATTATAGATTCATTACAAACAAAGTGAAATATTTCTAGCCTTTATTTGTTTCATTTTTCATAATTTTGGCTTACAGCTCCAGAAAACCCCCAAAACAGTATTTCAAGAAATTAGAATAGTGTGTCGAAAATCAGCATTTACTTCAGTTATTTCAGAGAATGAATGTTTTAGACTGAGTGTCACACTATTATCTAATTTACTCAAGACACCTGCAAAGTTTATCTCAGTTTGGTTCAGTATGGGGAAGACTGCAGACTTGACAATTGGCCAGAAGACCATCATTGACACCCTCCATAAGATGGGTATGCCACAAAAGGTCATCGCTAAGGAGGCTGGCTGTTCACAGAGTGCGGTGTCCAAGCATATCAATAGAAAGTTTAGTGGAAGGGAAAAATGTGGCAGGAGAAGGTGCATAAGCAAAAGAGATAATCGTAGGCTTCAGCGGATTGTCAAGCAAAGACGATTCCAAAATTTGGCGGAGATGCGGAGGGAGTGGACTGAGGCTGGAGTCAGTGCTTCAAAAACCACCACGTACAGACGTATCCGGGACATGGGCTACAACTGTCGGATTTTCCATGATATTCTAATTTTTTGGAAAGGATCTGTAAATGTATGTGACTTTATTTGGTACTTTATACTGATTCATGAACAGTTTCAATGTGATATGGCGAGCAATTTAGAGTGTATTAAAATTTTGTTTCATGAGAAAGATTCAACTGAGCCCTGACAAACATAGTGGGGAAATTAATGTTTCCAGGACATCAGTGGAGAAGTTTAGAACTCATGGGAAAGACCAGAAGGTACTTACGTTTACATTACAGGCATTTAGCAGACTAAAGAGCGACTTACACAACTTTTATTAGCTGGATATATACTGAAGCAATTCAGGTTAAGTACCGTTGTAAGGGTACAACGGCACTGTACTACCTGGGAATCGAACCTGCAACCTTTCGGTTCCTTAACTCTTATACTACTCTGCTGCCTTACTTAAATGAAAGGTCACTTTTGAACCACATTATATCTGTCATTGATTAGAAAATGATCTTGACAGTAAACAGTAAGGACGGCAGAGAGATTTCCATCCTTGAAGGTTTGACAGATTGAGTTGGAGAAAAACCGTTCACTGGAGATTGTCTCAAAGGTGTCTGTTATCAACGGCAGGAAAAATGGAAAATCAATAAAGGCAATTCCACAGAAAAGAAAACAGGATGATCAAAATGATCAAATGGTAGTGTAGCAGGTGTAGCTCGGCTAGTTCGCTAGTAAGCACAGTGAGGACCAGTAAAGCTATGGCTTTGTAACAGGTTACTGTTACAGCGCTCTCTGGTGACGCAACCCTCACAATAAAAATAATGACGTAACCCTTAGCTAAGGGAGATTTCACCTTTAGCTGACTGGCATCGCATCTGTCTTTGGAACCTTTGGACGAGTGAGAGGCGCAGGTTCAAACCTCACCTTGGGCGAATACTTCTCACTTGTTACACTGGTGTATACTGACCCGGATGAGAATCGTAAAAATTGTAAGAATCGTTACTGCGGAGTTTCGAATGGAGGAGGAGTCAAAGGGGAGGTAAGTATAGTGGGTGTAGCTCCACTAGTTAGCTAGTAGGCACAGTGAGGTCCAGTAAAGCTAAGGCTTTGTAGCAGGTTACCGTGACAACACTCTGTCGACGCAACACTCACATTCAAAATAACAACGTTACCATTAGCTAAGGGTGATTTCGCCTATAGCTGACTGGTAATATGTTTGTCTTGGGAGCTTTTGGACATCAGTGGATTCAAACCTCACCTTGGGCAAATGCTTCTCACTCATTACAGTGACTGAACCTATTTTAAAGCCTAGATCTAAGGTGCATGGAAAAATCACCAAAATGTCTTTATGAAATGTCCAATTGTATTTTACAGTGTTCCTTCATTAGTCCAAAAACCAAGGGGTAATTTCATGTAGGCTATGAGTCACTTTAGATGATCAGATTTCTTTCAGCCTTTGATGCAAACCAGTTGTCTGGCTTTTGTCACAATAGGCAATACTGTACAACTGCTGGTGCCGATACAATGATTGGTGTGCTTCCAGCATTCACGGTAATAATAACATTTCATGTTCTGCTTGCCTTCAGGAAGTGGAATGAAATGAATCTCAGCATCGTAATTCAGTCATGTATTACCAGGGGGAATGGAAACTAGTGCCATGCAAGGGCAGACAGGCTCTAGTTATATAGATGCAGGTTATACGGAAGTGTAAATCTTTTGTTGCACCATGGGTCCTATTTTAGTGACAATGGTAGTGCGAACGCACACGGGAGTTCATGGACTTGCTCATTTTGTCTACCATTATTTGACACCCCTCCAGTCAGGAAAGAAATGCTGCAACGTGTGGTGAAGTATGAGTTATGTTTGGGATTAATTTTCCCCGATGCAATGGTTGATGTTTCTTAAAAACCTTATTTTTTCATTTTCACAATATGGGTTCAATTTACTAAAGGTTGCGCGTACAAAATCAAATGTACACTGCCCGGCCAAAAAAAAAGTTGCACACTGTAATATTTTGTTGGACCGCCTTTAGCATTGATTATGGTGCGCATTCGTCGTGGCATTGTTTCGACAACCTTATGCAACGTCACAACATTTATTTCCGTCCAGACTTGCATTAATTTTTGGCCGAGATCTTGTATTGACGACGGGAGAGTCGAACCACTCCGTGAAGTCTTCTCCAGCACATCCCAAAGACTTTCAATGGGGTTAAGGTCAGGACTCTGGTGGCCAATTCATGTGTGAAAATGATTCCTCATGCTCCCTGAACCACTCTTTCACAATTTGAGCCCGATGAAACTTGGCATTGTCGTCCTGGAATATGCCCATTGATGGGATAACCTGGTCATTCAGTACATTTAGGTACTCAGCTGACTTCATTTTATTGCTGCGTAACGTTGCTGAGCCTAGACCTGACCAATTGAAGCAACCCCAGATCATAACACTGCCTCCAGAGGCTTGTACAGTGGGCACTATGCATGACTGGTGCAACTGCGACTTTTTTTTTGGCCGGGCAGTGTAAAACTGTTACCACCCACAAAAAATCATCGGAGCTGATCAACTAATGAGGTGCAAAGAATTGTTTTTGCGGTTTAGCTTGAATGAATATGCAAAATTAAGCATCCCTACAGTATTTAGGTATTTGCATTTGCATTTTAGTACAAATGGAAAGCGGGTATTAAAATACATGCAATCGGTAAGATGAGGGCTGTCATGGTAGCAAGACACATGGTTGTGTTTGGAATATCCATAACAGAACTTTCTGAATGATTGCATACCAATGGGGGCTAATTAATTGGCACATTCTAGGGAATGCTGAAAATACACATAGGACCCGTTCACACTTGCATTTTTGGGCTCGACAACAAAGTTATTAGCTGGAGTGGCTCATGTTCTGTGTCCGTACACACACGCATATTTAGAAGACAGAGAACGCTTACAAGTTGTTGCAAGTATGAACGAGTAACAGGACTTACTTCTCTATTTACAACGCTGTCAAGTAAGTTTGTAATAGCGTGATATTTCCTCTGAATCTCGCAGTTAAATTATCGCGCAGGTGTAAACGTGATCTTCAATGTCAACAAACATGGACGCGGCCATTCCGTTTTTGTTAATCTTTGCAGAGAAGCCAGAGAAGACTTGTGTTGTCAAATCTAATCAGCAAATTAAGCAACGTCAACTAAAGCTTCTTTTATGTCCCCTTAGCACACTCAGGGAGCATCGTGCAGTTAACACTTTGAAGAGGGGATTCGCAAACTACCTAGAAAGACGGCTTGCAGAATGACCGCTGCTATAATTTCAATGAGAAAATGGGAGTGAAATACATTATGTGGACCAGCTAAAAATAGGAATAGGTTATTATTCTTACCCATAACTTTTTTGCGTGTATTTGAGTCAAATTTACGTTTTTAAATGGTTATTCATAGACTTTGAAAAAATAACTATATTCAGTAGATTTTGAGCACAGTATATATATCATGTCATCCATGTTAATTTCACTTAGGATATACTGTATGTCTGCAATAAGTATACAGTGAATTTTTTTTAATTTTAAATTTATTGGAGATAAATTACCCGTGAGTCATGTCTCTCCTGTCAGCGAATAATTCCTAATTTATCAAATACAATCAGATAGGCAAATACATCAAACATTCATGTAAAAATCCCATTGAAACAAATATTTTTTTTAAGTTTTATTTACTCCAATTTACTCCAGAGTAGCATAATGATCTATGTCAAAGTCTCCATCCTCCTCCTCTTGATGGATTACTGTTTTATCCTCATTTCCTTCTCATCCTTGTCATTAATATCTCGCATCTGCAACACAATGCACATGGCCTCCTCTGCAGTGTATTTTTTCGGTGCCATTTTGCCAACGAAGGTTCAGTACGTTGCTCATAGCAAGTTCCCGAACCAGTTCAAATTTTGCCCAACTATATAGTCATCTCTGCTTATGGTTGCTGTTACGTACAGTTGAAGTCGAAAGTTTACATAAACCATAGCCAAATCTATTTAAACTCCGTTTTTCACAATTCCTGACATTTAATCCTAGTAAGCATTCCCTGTCTTAGGTCAGTTAGGATCACAACTTTATTTTAAGAATGTGAAATGTCAGAATAATAGTAGAGAGACTGATTTATTTCAGCTTTCATCACATTCCCAGTGGGTCAGAAGTTTACATACACTCTGTTAGTATTTGGTAGTATTGCCTTTAAATTGTTTATCTTGGGTCAAATGTTTCGGGTAGCCTTCCACAAGCTTCTCACAATAAGTTGCTGGAATGCTGGTCCATTACTCCTGACATAACTGGTGTAACTGAGTCAGGTTTGTAGGCCTCCTTGCTCGCACACGCTTTTTCAGTTCTGCCCACAAATTTTCGATTGGATTGAGGTCAGGACTTTGTGAGGGCCACTCCAATACCTTGACTTTGTTGTCCTTAAGCCATTTTGCCACGACTTTAGAAGTATGCATTGGGCCATTGTCCATTTGGAAGAGAAATTTGCGAACAAGCTTTAAATTCCTGGCTGATGTCTTGAGATGTTCAATATATCCACATCATTTTCCTTGTGTGTGTGACAGTGAGCCGGTTAGTAGCTTTGGTACGTGTGTTCCCTGTCTTGTCTCCTTCCCTTAATTACGGGGTTTCCCGTCCTAGTGGCCTAGTGCTTAATGAATCCCCCTCGCTGCGTTTGGCCCCTCCTACCTCACATGTCACGCCACCATTACATATACGACCGCACAGACAAGGATCCTACTCCTGAACCCATCATTCCTGCCGATCTCATTGTGGCCCCGGTTATGTGGGAGGTCGAGGCAGCCGTCCAGAAGGTATTGCGCTCTGATCCAGGTCCTGGTGGGAGCCCGCCCCACTGCCTGTTCGTTCCTCCCTGGGTCAGGTCTCGGGCCCTCCAATGGGTTGTTTATTTATTTTTCTATTTGTGCGCTATCAAAATAGCCTAAATGGTGTAATATTGAAATATTGAAATATTCAAAAAGCTCCAAACTCCTAAACACAACCCTAGTGGTACTTTATAACCAAAGCCTACATGGGCTCTTTGTACTCCAAAAACTGTATTTACCGCAAAATGAATACAAAAAATGTTGCTGCTCGTGCACTGTGTGCGCTCGCATTGGTACCACCAAAACCCATTTCTCTGCCAGGAAAAACCCTGCAGCTTGCCCTGACTTTAAATAGAATAATAATAACGTGTTATAGTGTTAATTGTGAAATGAAAAATGAGTTTTGTTACATTAGTAACGAGACCTGAACAGGCTGCACCTGCAGCGGTGGCAGCGGGTTGGATGAGGGGTTGTGTCGCGGTTCCGTCTTCCAGAACCGCGACACGAGACCGTGGACGTTTGTATCGCGGCTTCGGTCTTGGTTTCAGAACAGTTACACCCCTACTATACAGCCCTGTAATGTCATTGCAGAACATTATATTGGGAACATTCTGGGGTGTATAGGGGAATGTTACTCCAAGATAACAAAAGAACATTCCAGGAACATCCCATAAATGTCACAGACGTTGCAATGCGTTCCCTGTATGTCATAATGTTGTGTTCCTCTCAAGTCCTCAGAACATTCCTAAAAAATGATTGTCAAACTTCCCATTCACATTAGAGGAACATTCTATGTAACATTAGGGTAATATTGTAGGAATGTTAGTAGAAACGTTCCCTTTGGGTTTCTCTAATGCTGGGATTTAACTTTTCCCTTACTGTGAGACCGGAGTACATTGCTAACATTCCCCATACATTCTTGCCACGTCATTACAAAACGTTATTTTGGGAACATTCTAGGGTTTATATATAGGGGAATATTACACCAAGATAACAAAAAAACATTCCAGGAACATCCCATAAATGTCACAAATCTTGCAATGCATTCGCTGGATATCATAATGTTGAGTTCCTCTCAAGTCCTCAGAGCATTCCTAAAACTTGATTGTCAAACTTCCCCTTCACATTACAGGAACATTCTATGTAACATTAAGGGAATGTTCTCGGAATGTTAGGAGAAACGTTCCCTTTGGGTTTTTCTAAAGCTTGGATTTAACGTTCCCTTACTGTGAGACCGGAGTACATTACTAGCATTCCCCATACATTCTTGCCACGTCATTACAAATAGTTATTTTGGGAACATTCTGGGGTGTATAGGGGAATGTTACTCCAAGATAACAAAATAACATTCCAGGAACATCCCATAAATGTCGCAAACATTGCAATGCATTCCCTGGATATCATAATGTTGAGTTCCTTTCAAGTCCTCAGTACATTCTTAAAACATGATTGTCAAACTTTCCCTTCACATTCCACAAACATGACAGGAACATTCTATGGAACATAAGTGGAATATTCTAGGAATGTTAGTCAAAATGTTCATTTTGGGTTTCTCTAACGCTTTCATTTAATGTTCCCTTACTGTGAGACCGGAGTACATTGCTAACATTCCCCATACATTCTTGCCACGTCATTACAAAACGTTATTTTGGGAACATTCTAGGGTTTATATATAGGGGAATATTACACCAAGATAACAAAAAAACATTCCAGGAACATCCCATAAATGTCACAAATCTTGCAATGCATTCGCTGGATGTCATAATGTTGAGTTCCTCTCAAGTCCTCAGAGCATTCCTAAAACATGATTGTCAAACTTCCCCTTCACATTACAGGAACATTCTATGTAACATTAAGGGAATGTTCTCGGAATGTTAGGAGAAACGTTCCCTTTGGGTTTCTCTAACGCTTGGATTTAATGTTCCCTTACTGTGAGACTGATGCGAAGCGAACGTGGCCATTGCAACTTGTTGCTCTTCTTTGTTGTTGTAGTCGACCAGTGCCGGCACTACATTCGTAGGTAACGTAAAGTATCGCTCCGCCACCATACTTCCACAGAGAATATAGGTCAGCACAAAGTAAAGGATTCAATGATAGTTTGACTTTAAAAATGATGGTATAAACACTCAAAATAACCCAGATAGACTGTCGTCGTATTTTATTTGCTTTGGGTGCACTGTGGAGTGTTTTAAGTGTGTTTGGTAGTGGATGCTACCGGTTACCTTAGAGTTGCGCTAGCATTAGCAGCGTGTGTATGTCCAAAAGGAAGGAACAGCATGGAATTAGCTGAAAATGGTTTCCATCAATCAACTATATCATGGGTAAGTCGTAATTGAGACATTATGTCCAAAATTCCGAACTATCCCTTTATTGGCAATAACTCCTCTTTGTGATTCCTCAATATGCTGCCTAAAAATATGGTGTCAATATCTCAAACCATTTCAGGTGAACCATTTCGGTTACCAAAGTTGGCACAAATTGTGCCAAATTGTGCAAAATGGCAAAGTTCCAGAAAAGTCTCAATATGATTTATTTTGTAAGTTTACAATAAAATTTGATAATTGGAAATAAAAGTTTATATTTTTTTAAAAGTTTTCACATTTTTAGATGTGTTTTTGGTGTGTTTCATATTACACAACTAACTAGCTTACCTTTGGTCCCCAAAAAGCTCTCCAAACCCATGTAGCAGCACAATGAATCTTGTATTCCACCAGAGCCCCATTAGCCAGAAATGAGTCCAGGTATATGCAAAGGGGATATAAAATCAAATGTGCATAATAATCAACAACAACAAACTCATCCTCATGTTATCTCTCCCTCATCTTACGTCATGCATAAATTGCTCAATCGTTTACCTGCACAGCCTGCTGTACTGCATACAGAAGAATTTGCTCATGTGGAACAAAACAAACCCTTCAGACGCCATTTAATTCAAAAGAAACTCGGAACAACTTGACTCAGACACAAATAGATAGCTAGCTGCTCTGTGTAATTTTGCTGGCTAGCTTGCCATTGTTACAATATAGTAATATTAGCTATATTCATTTCATTCAGAGGGATTCGTTTTATACATAATAGTGAATTTGCACTGGTATACCGGGAAAAACAAAAAAATCTGTTACCTTACACCACTCAGCGTCACTGAGACCGCAAAACCATATTTGGGCTAGGACCAGCTGCACGTAGAAACTCCTGAATAACCTAGACATAACTCACCAAAAACTGTATGAAAGAGACTGTAAAGTAAAAAGATAAACAGCAGCAGTTACCTCATGAATTGTGCTTTCCTAAACGGAATGTAGCGAGCCATGCTACAAGGTAAAAACACTGCGCCATCCTGGTTCGATAATTACGCTTGGTTGCCACCTCCTCTTACGCGGGGCTGTATCTACTTGAATTACGAGGGCTTTGTGTTGAATGAGGGCTTGTCTGAAAGATAAGAGTCTTGGCTATTGGCTGGGATATTTGACAGACAGTTTTAAAGCCCAATGGAAAGCAAATAATACTCAGAGTGGAGGCGGGTCGATGAGAGTTTTTCCCACTTCAGATAGGCCTATTGTGCTATCAGTCAAAGAAATACACCCAAATGACGACGGTTTTGCATAAATCTCTGCAATCAAGTACAAAACCACTTTGGCTAAAATATACTAAGCCACGGGATTGGTACTTCAGAAACTGGCTGAGTTTCACAACGCCAAACTGAACACAGCCAAACTACTCGTAATGAAGTGCAGAAAAGCACAAGTCAGTTTAAAATTGGAAAAAAATCATGCACAGCCGTATGAAAGTTTTAAAGTATTTTTTCTTGAAGCCTAAAGGTATAATGATTTTTCAAACCAAAGTTTTGTGAAATACAATTAAGCAGAACAGTTTACCAGCACAGTGTTTATGGTGTGACATCAAGCTGGGAATCGGGACTGGCCTCCCTTTGTTACCGTTAAGTATTGAAACACATTTTATTTAGCACTGACATCAATTAATAGGCTAGCATAAAACCTGTAAAACCCAATTGAGGTTGTTTAACTGCTGGTTCCTACTGTTATTTGTATTTTGTTTTGCTATGGGTGTTTTGGACGGGAATAGCCAATTTCCCTGACCTTATAGTTTTACACTGTTAAAACTTTATTATTTATGAGACTGATAAAATGAGCTAACCACAAAATATAGTTTAACATGTAATTAACCCATAACACAAACTAACCTTTGTTAATGGTAGGACTGTTAGCTTCTATATTTAGCTGTCACATAATTATCATTTCCTCTGATTAAGATTAAGTCAGAGAATGTTATATCAATTATTGTTTTTATTATTTACATATTCATAGTTGTAGCCAATAAAACATGTCATTTTTTTAACCCATTGTCGTGTCTACATTATTTCACAAAGTTGGGCTCTACTGACGTATAGAATTCAAATTGAGTTTTGAACTAAATTAATTCTGAATAAAAGTGACCAAACCTCGCTACACATGGTTAGTCACTTAAAAAAATTACAATAGCCTCCGAACATTGCTCTAGTGTACGCTACTCTGCAGACAATGTAGCTTACTGAAAACACTTTTAATTATAATAATAATAAGAATAATCTCTGGTAGGCTACTTTCTTTGTAGTATCTACCGTTTTCTTTCTGGCTAAGATTCCTGGGAAATATGCGTTGTCCAATTAAGCTTGTTAGCCAACGTTAGTTTTGCCAGAAAAACGTCAGTCAGCTGCTAGTCAGGAAGCAGGTACAAGCTAGGCTACTACGAAGCGAATCAACATGCCTTATACATCCATTGCACTACAGAGAACTAAACTATTCATTGCATTTCATTAGACATTAAATACAGCTCATCTACAAACTCTTTTAAAGTAATTGTGGGCTATCGGTAATAGGAGAAATGTTGTCATTCTCGTTAGTACAGGGCGTTATGGTTACGCGAATGTCTGCATGCATTTATTTGGAATGCATGTATTCTGTATGCATGTCTCTCGATTTTATTATCTTCATGCATTATTCATCATTAGTTAGCTACCAAAATAAGTGATATCTGATCAAAAATGTCTCCGATGTAAAAAAAAAAAAGCCAAGTTACTCACGCATAGCCTACAGAGCGCTGTCTATACGTCCTTAATTCTAACTTGCAAAAACTACAATTCATGCGGTGAAACTGCATCTACGTGTAGGCCGGATTTCGCTTGCCAAAGCAATGACATTTTGAGAAATGCATCCACATTAATCCATATTGATTCATAACTGAATCACATATGAAAATTGTGACATAAAATGTGCACATGTATATTGTAGATTTTAGCCAGTCTATTAAGGGCCAAATGAGAGCTTGGATGGTATTCCATATTTCACCAACATTTTAATGTTTATATCTGGGTTTGTGCTCAGTGGGTATATGCAGATGACACCACCATTGTAGGACTGATATCAAGGGACAACGAGGCAGCCTACTGGCAAGACATGGAGAGGACAGTCGCATGGCGCAAGGAAAATGACCTGGGTTGCATTTCCCAAAAGCATCGTTAGGCTAAGACGTCGTAAAAATCTTTCGTACTAAGCTTCTTGAACTTTGGGTGCATTTCCAAAAAGCATCTTAACTTAAGACGCTCTTAGAAACGCTCGTAGATTAACTATTACTACAGACCCGTCATAGACTGTTAAGTGCGTTTTAGAAGCCCATAAATCACATACTTCGATTTTTTGTGTTAGTGTTCATTTCATTTTACGGTTACCATAACCACTGATTGTTTTTTTTTTAATAGTGTTAAATGCATACAATATTTACTGTTAAATGCAACAATATTTACTTTTATTTATTTTTTTTTTATTTACTTATTTTTAGATATTTGGAAATTACCCATAAAAGCCATTCCTTAAATAGCCCTATAAATAAATAAGTTTGAGACAAGTAAAATCAGTGGGAAAAAGATTTTATTTCAAAAGAAACTTTGACGTGCCTAACCGGCCATGTATTGGGCAATACAGTGGGGTTCGCATCTCCCAATCTATCGCCCCTCCTCCTCCCGTATCAGCAGCACCAAAGACAGAAGTACAGAGATGTAAAATCCAGGGATCAGAAAGGAAAAATCCTACTACGTGTTTCTTCCACCCATGAACTCAGCCAGCTGATTTCTCGAATTAGTGCTACCTCCTGGCTGAAGAATTGTGCAAATTAGCAAATCCAGGCGATTGGAACTAAATACTGGGGAGGACTTTTTACTTTCTGAACCCGGATTTTACACCTCTGGTTAAGTAGCACTTAAGAAGTGACTGCGCGTTCACGCTTTAAGAACTGTTTTGGGAAACGCGTGTTACAAATTAAAAAGCCATCGTAGAATTGCTTGTTGAAATCGCACTTAACCCTAAGATTGATCGTTATCGGGAAACGCACCCCTGGTCTTGAATGCAAAAAAGACAAACAAGACCATCATCAATTTCAGAACAAAAAAAGTCAACAAATATGCCTATTCTCATCGACAATGAACCAATCCCCATAACCGACTCCAAGTTCTTTGGAACACACATCAGTAGCAACCTAAACTCCTCTTTACTCCACTCTACTTCCTCCGCCAACTGAAAAAACGTTAAGTTAAGAAAGGTCTTCTTGTTCAATTCTACAAAGCCATCATCCAAAGCAGTGGTTCTCAACCCTGGTCCTGGGGACCCCCTGTGTATGCTGGTTTTCGTTCCAACCACAATTGCAATACCAGAATTTTAACAAGCTGTTATTTTTTCTTAATTAGGTGTTTTTATTGTATAGAGAGAACACTTTAAACTCTTTACTCTCTTAAGCCACGTTATGGTAGCAATAGCTATGCATGCTTTGAAGAAAAAAAATCCCATGTTCGTTATGCTTATTGTGTTATATTGCAAACAATTACAAAGAAGAGGTAAGAACTCAGGTGAATAGGCTCCTAATTAGGTAATTGAACACAAGTTGAAGTTCCTTCATAATTTTTTCTTTAAACTTGTTAACACAATGCAGGTTTGGCTCGTTATCATTTGCTTTGTCTTTGAATTCTTCATTATTTACCAAACGGTTAGTTTTAGTGGCCATGTGTCCACAATTTCACCAATTATGAGCCAATTGATTCACCTCAGTCTTTTATTTGATCAGTTAAAACATTTTTTACCTCATTTTAATTGTTTACAATACAGCACAATGTGAATATTGGACTTTTATTCTTCATGGCATGCATAGCTATTACTAACATAATGTGGCTTAAGAATGTAAATAATCCCTCTAAACATTAAAAACACCTAATTAAGAAAAATTAACAGCTTGTTAAAATTCAAGTATTGCAATTGTGGTTGGAACGAAAACCAGCATACACAGGGGGTCCCCAGGACCAGGGTTGAGAACCACTGATCCAAAGCATCCTAACTAACATCCTATCAATCACCGTCTGGTATGGAAATACACCACAGCACACAATAAAGGACATGGACAGAATCATCTCCAGAGCAGCAAAGATCACAGGCTGCAAACTCCCCACACTGAACTCCATACATACATAATGCATCATTTAACGTGCGACCAAAATCATCAAGCACTCTCTCCACTATGCCTTCTGGTAGAAGATGTAGATTGGTGGGAGACAGGACAGATCGCTTCAACCTACGCTCCTTTCCCCAGGTCATCCAAATCATTAATGCACACCTATATTTTTTTGTATTTGTATACTGTGAATTTTTCTCTTTTATGTTGAATGCGGTGTACTGATAGCAGCTCATTTTCCCTGTACTGTAATTAATTCCACCAGCCTAGCTGTGTGGCAATAAAGCACAGAAATCCCATCATAAATATCACTTAGAAATGGTTTGGTATTTCATTTTGTGTAACTGGCTCTCTAAGAGGATGAGTGGACCTAAACTATGCCAAGAAATGCACCCCGGACCATAACAGAGCTGCCAGAACCCTATGTATAACATAATATGCAGTCCTCATTCAGTCCCCACCCCGTGTTTACTTTAATTTGTCACCCATCTGTATGTGAGTGTTGCTTTAACAAATTTAAAAAATGTTGCATTGAATGCATCTCTTTCAATAGGGTCACTAGTGTTGAAATGTGTTTCCATTGTATATTAAAAGATTTTAATATGATAGAAGACATGGTTTTAGCTAAGGGCCAGAATTATAGTTTTAGCTGATTGAACACAATTTAACCCAATTCAAGTGAAAGCAAAAGATTCTCAAGAATTAAACCTAATTTTGAAATTTCCTCTATAAGGGACAGCTACTACATCCTTTAAAAAGTCACTTATAAGATTGTGCAAAAGAAATATTGCAAGTGATAGATTAGTCATTATGATTTGAAAATTTTCTACCGTATAAAATGTGTTAAGGTAACTCACTAGCTACAGAAAATGACATAGTCACAAACGTTTGAGATTTCATTCCTCATTAGTTCTCCTATTTGGTAATGTAATATTTATGAATACAATTGAAAATACAAAGTATTCTTTGGCACAGGTCTGGTACAACCAAAGTCCTACGTTATAGGTTGGTAGTGTGTTTTCGGACTTGAGCTCTATCATCACAAGACCGTGGTGTAATGGGCAGAGGCACAGGATCTAAATTGAGTAAGTGTAAATGTTGTATGGAATTGTTGTAGAACTCCCCCTGGAGTGTCCTTAAACCCTCATTGCATTGCACTGTGTACCATAACCTGATAGCTGTGGACTTACATTCAGCCTTTATCTCCTCTGCTATGATTCTCAATGATTCCCAACCATGCTTTCCTATCAGTCATCACTAAATACTGTCTACATGGAATGCACCTAGAATGTTGCACTGATGTTATATACAATGTTTGTAGACGGCAAGAGGAAGGTTCCCAGAATGTTACCCTCATGTTACATCAAACCTTGCCCTGATGTCTTATGGAATGCCCAGAGAATGTTCCTCTAATGTTATATAAACTGTTCATAGAGCGCAAGAGCAAAGTTCCCAGAACGATACCTTATGTTACATAGAACGTTGCCCTGATGTTTTATGGAATGCCCAGAGAATGTTCCCCTCTGATGTTACATGGAATGCTCTTAGAATGTTCCACTGATGTTATATAAACTGTTCATAGAGGGCAAGAGGAAGGTTCCCAGAACGATGCCCTCATGTTACAACCTTAGTAACATACAGGGAACGTCCGTAGCACGTGATTTCATTAGCTGGGTGTGGTCGTTCTCCTTTGGGGCGTCCTTTCTTTCGTTTTTCATTATTCCGTGTTGGGGTTTCCTTCTATCCTATCTACCTAGCGATTGCACCTGTCCTGTGCTTCCGCCGGCTACTTAATCTCTGCGTCTTTCTGTTTCGGCACTTCCATGTTGTCTAGCCTTGACAAAGTAAGCCGGGATGGTATAGGTTGCACTTGTCGTTGACTACTTTGCCCTTACAGTTTGTAAGAGTAACGCGAGACTGGACACTTGTGCCTTAGAGTTAGTTAGGATTCTGTCTTGCTCTTGTTCAGTCCGTCTTTTGTTTCTCGGTTTCCTTTTACATCCCCTTTGTTTTCCCTCTCGTATGAGAGGGTGGATATTTTTTCTAAACCTTCTTCCTTTTCGCCCGTCCCGGGTCGTTTTCTGTTATCTCCTGTTTCACCTCTTTTAGTGTCTCTGTTTTTGAGATTTGAGGTGTTATTCTCCTTTCTCCTTATCCCTCGTGCCTACGAGCCCTCGCCCGATATTTTGCAGGTCGTTTTCAGTTCTCCTGTTTCTCTGTTTTTAGTTTCTCTCTTTTTGAGAGTTGAGGTGTTATTCTCCTTTCCCCTTATCTCTCGTGCCTACGAGTTCCTCCCCCAATATTTTGCGGGTCGTTTTCTGTTCTCCCTGTTTTCACAGTCTCTCCCCAAAAGTGGAGAGTGGAGGACTGTCTTTAGCTTTCCCCTTCTGTCCACTACTTCTCACAGAGTCAGCTCCGTTCTATTGGTGCCCTCTTGTGGACACTTTAAGAATCCTTCCTGTCGCGTCTGGTCCTCCAAACCATCCCCATTATACTTACCAGTATATTCAGCTACAGCTGTTTTCTGATTAACCCTGAAGAGTTTATCTTGTTACATTTCGCCAAAGTCCCGTACAGTCAACATTTCCACAGCGACTACCTATTGCACTTAGGGCTGAAATATGTTGCTGTTGTGTAAAAACACGTGTGATTTTGTACCTTTTTTAAATTATGTACTGTATATGACTATTCTGAAATAAATGGATTCTGTTGCAAATTTCTGAATGATACAACTTCTTCTTCAATTCATGGATGTGCAGGGAATATTTTTTGAGATATTGACATTTAAATAAAACTTGTAGAAACTAGGTGGAAATTACCTCTGGAGTGCCAAAGTAAATAGTTGTAATACCTAATATGTAAATAAGGGTACAGCTGCAGCAGATACATACAAGAAACAGTTCTTAGGGCAAATACATGACTTAAATCTGTTTTGATCTAATTTTGACATATTTTGAGCGAAGGTTACGTGGTTAGAATTCTCAAAAGTACAAAATAGTTTTAGTAGGCCTGATCATAATGTAACTCATTTTCAGTAGGGAAAAGCTGTCTTGCAGAATCATATACCACGTAGCATGAACTCTAAGTTCACTTTATGAGAAGTGAGAATTTTTGGTTTCTTGGTTCCACAACATCTGATACTTCAATCTCATATGATCTAATGTTGACATATTTTGAGGTATCAATTTTAGTCGCTGCCAAAGATTGGACATTTTATTGTGGTTAGCTTCAGGGAGTTTACCATGAATTTGTGCTGAAAGGTAAGAAAGATCACCAAGTCAGTGACTCAGGGTAGAAATTGTATCACAGGTCTCCCATAGGTCATTACGACTCAGGTTCACTTAATTGGCTTCAAAAACACCTTATTTACATAAAATTTGAGACCACATGAATGGAGCATTTGATCTTCAGAGGCACGTCAGAGCAGCCCAACTCCCAAACCATATCCTTTTTTCTCACTGTTCTTGTGAGTTCCAGGGTGTTAAGTTCTGTGGGCTATGATGAGATGCAGATGTCATTCCGAAATGTACGATTCTATTGCCCAGAAGTCTTAGCAATATTTTGGTAAACATTTTGGTTCAGATTCATGAAATGATCTGACAAATACCAATGAGAATGTTGCTTCCCATTGCTACATTATTAGACTTTACATATACCTGATAAACATATTCCAGCTAGTTTGCTGACCTTTGCTGACAGAGAGAAAGCAGACTTTTGTGCATGTGCATTTGTGTGTGTGTGAGTGTGAGTGTGAGTGTGAGTGTGAGTGTGAGTGTGAGTGTGAGTGTGAGAGAGAGAGAGAGAGAGAGAGAGAGAGAGAGAGAGAGAGAGAGAGAGAGAGAGAGAGAGAGAGAGACCCCAAGTTCAAGACCCTGTAAACTTTGTTACTGTATTTAAGGTTAGATTTAAAATGGAATGCATTAATATTTGTAATGTAGGTATGTGTAGGTTCTGGAATTCTGCATCATAGTGAGTTTCTAAAGTGAAATATATAATATGTAAATAGGTTATTAGTATACAAGTTATGTGTTAATTATGTGCATACACTGCCTGGCCAAAAAAAGTCACACACTCTAATATTTCGTTGGACCGCCTTTAGCTTTGATTACGGCGCACATTCGTCGTGGCATTGTTACGACAACCTTTTGCAACGTCACAACATTTATTTCCATTCAGAGCATTCATTTTTGGCCGAGATCTTGTATTGACGATGGGAGAGTCGAACCACTGTGTAAAGTCTTCTCCAGCACATCCCAAAGACTTTCAATGGGGTTAAGGTCAGGACTCTGGTGGCTAACCTGTATGATGCTGAATTTACAAAAAACTATTTAATTGGTTTAATTTGAATATGTGGTTATTGAGAAAACATGAAAAAACTGATATTTTTAGAGGGTGTGTGAATACTGTGAGTTCCGACAGTATTCGCACAGCTGTAAACAATCCATGTCAGTATTTACACAGTACCATTTATACTCAGTTTCTTAAGAACATACAACATAATCTTTATTTAAATACCACTCTGACAAAATTTGAGACATAACAGGGTTCAACGTTAACATTTTTTGCCACTGGCCCAGGTAAGAAACCTACTGGCCCCACGACAGTTTTTACTGGCCCTCCCTCCAAAAGTTGTAATTATGAACATATTTTGCCACCATTTGGACTCATATCATGGCCAGGTATACATATTTCAGAATAGTCATATACAGTACATAAAAAACGAAACATAAGTAGCCTAATGTATTTAAATATGTTTTAAAAAAAGGTACAAAATCACACGTGTTTTTACACAACAGCAACATATTTTAGCCCTAAGTGCAATAGGTAGTCGCTGTGGAAATGTTGACTGTACGGGACTTTGGCGAAATGTAACAAGATAAACTCTTCAGGGTTAATCAGAAAACCGGTAATATACCGGTAAGTATAATGGGGATGGTTCGGAGGACCAGACGCGACAGGAAGGATTAAAGTGTCCACAAGAGGGCACCAACTACACAACCCAAAGTTCTACCAAGGTTTAGTTGTGCTTTAATCCAAGGCATCCTGGCATATACGTATCTTTATATATACATTTTTTCACATTCATATTCATATTTAGTATTTATTTCTAAATCTAAAAATAAAAAAGGGGCCGGTGGCACCAGCTGTGCATAAGTAAGAACTAAGCCTAGTTGTAACTTAAATCTCTACAGAGTTACAACTTCCGCACTACTAAAGTAAAACATGTTGCATCACAAAACATAGTTAGGACATAACCCTACATAGCCTATAAACTAAATATTAAATGTTACACGTAAGTCATTGACCAGGAATAACGGCGTAATTAATGTTTCAATGGCAGACCGATTTGAATATATTGACAAATTGCTTTAACTATGAACCTCGTCATCAACAACAAATTTTGCGATATAGAATACTTCATCCTCCGGACTTGTATGACGATGTTGATATCTACGCCTGTCTTGTTTTAAGAGAGGATATAGGCTACGGAGATTAACAGACATGCTAGCAGCTGACCTCCAGCACAAAATTGATTGGAATAGAACGCTTTAACGACTAACCGCTTGATCATGTCACAGTGGCCACTAAGATGGATTCGCTAATAGAAGTTGGCAGTCTCAAATAACTACTCCTGTAACAGTAGCTAGCTAGCTGTCCCAACAAAAAAGAGCAGAAATAAGTAACTTTCCAATAATAGTGGGTCAATGATAGCCTCCATAACAAATTTGCATCACCAAGGTATCCTAGTGCAATGCTATTTCCTGTTTGCATTTTTTATCGGATCTAGGAACATTGGCATAATTTTGTGTGACTATACATTACTTTACGAAGAGCTTAGATTCTACTAAGTTTTGTGTTAAGGAAACATTGTGCAACCAGATTTAGTAGCTCACTAGTTGTAAACTAACTAGTAAATACTAAGCCTGTAGTGTGAGCTTTACGTTCCAAGTTAAGGTAGAACTTTTGTCCATTCTAGCCGGGAACTTACGACAGACGACACAGTGCATCTGCGTTCCATCAAAGTCGACCCAGATATTTTTTTTCCCACTGAGGTAGAAATGTGCGCTTTCGTGTGAGCTTGTAGTTTTGCTTCGCCGCCATCTTCACTCGAGTGATGTTTGAGTGAAGTGTGACGGCCAGACATCACATCCAGCACTCGAGATGAGGGGGGATGGCATCCCCCCTGAAATAAAAACGGTCAAAATCATCCCCCTTCTAAAACGGCCATCCCCCTTTCCATCCCTTATGTCATTTTATCAATGAACGTGGTATTACTGCTATTTCAACATTAATTTTGCGCATATTGAGTAAAATACTGTGGGCGAGGGAGCACGCACACATGCAATGACATTTTTACCAAGTCACTGACGCTATGCTATGCGAGTGCCCTAGAGGCACCAGAGCTCCGTGATGCGCTTGTTTGATTGATGCTAGAAGCTGCATAGCAGCACGAGCGCAGGTAACGGTCATCACAATGGCCAAGCGACCAGGGGCCGGTTGCACCAGCTATACGTAAGTTCAAACGTAGGCTAGTTATAACGTAAGCGTTTACTAAATTAAAGTTTACACATTACTAAATAAAAATGGGTTGCACCACACAAACTAGTTTGTACGTTGAGCTTAGTAGCTACTAAATATTTACACCTACCCCTAGGTATAAAAAAATACACAAACTGTAACCGTCTGTTCATCTAATTGGCTACCTCCGCCGTTTCTTCAGCAAACACTGTAAAAATAGTTGACGCGTGGAAAACGTTCAGTTTCAAAACAAAGTTCTTTATAGTTCAAAAGAGAGGCAAACAGAACAGTCCCGTAACTTAGGCTAAGTTTCCATATATTTTCAAAGCACATAATGGCTGTAACATAAATAAATAGGCTAAACAAACAAATAAGGATATTTTGAATTTTATTCATAAAAACATAAACATGCACACATTGTAATTCTGTTCAATGTTCTATTTTTTTCCCCATGGAATGCAAAATAGACGTAGCCTGTTAAACTCAATGCAAGTTGATTTCCGTGTTTACATTGTAGCTTGTTGATTGATTGGTTATGGATTTGTTATCGTCATGATAAAGCGACAATGTTTACCTTAGTATTGAACTAAGCATTACTTAGTTTTCACTAGCTAAGACATTACTTACGTATTGGTGGTGCAACCGAATTTAGTAAAGCGATAGTTTGAAACTAACTAGTAGCAACTAAGGACCTAGTAAATACTTTACGCGCAAAACTTAGTCACGAACTTACGTATGACCGGTGCAACCCAGCCCAGGAGGACAGCGCTCTCTGGGACTTCATATTTAAAAAGACAAAAAATAACATTACAGGTAAGTCAAGAGTCAGTAATCTTAGTCATTACTCATTACTTTAGTCACGAACGGTGGAATCTCTGGACATAAGCAATAACAACGTTAGTTTGGAGCTTAGCTACGTTTTTCTCTCTTGTTAGCTAGCTAGCTAACTAATGCTAGCTAGCTAGCTAGCTAAAAGATGAGGACTTGAACTTCATTAACTAGGCTAGCATTAACGTCAGCTAATCATGTTCGGGGAGAGTGGAGTAGGCAGCCATTGACAAAATTGGTCCTATTTTGTATTATCTGTATAATTTTTAATATATTTTCATATTTTGTAAACAGTTTCAATTTGCACTTAATGCCCTGTTAAAAAAAGTAACATTGGGAATGTTAACATAAAAGATTTGTATTTGAACTGCAATAAAATGATGATAGATCAATATTTTTCTAATTGTTTTCCTCCATTTTTTCATGAAGGGGTTCTTGTTTAATTTACATAATGATTTAATTAATCACGATTAAAAATTAACCCTTTAGATACCAGTTTTGATCATATACCAGTAACTGCTTTTTTGAAAAATACACTATAATTCAATATTCTAAAAACAAATTTGACTTTATTATTAGTATCATCAGCTGATCCATCTGAATAATAAATGAGAAGATTGATTTTGGTGCATTTTTACTTTTTGTATAATGTCAGATTGAACAAAAAGGTACGTTGGGACTGTTAACCTACAAGATTTGTACCATAGACTTCCATTATAACCACATTTTTTGACCCCCTCCCCCCTTTAAATTAAAGTGAAAAAATTATTTTGCACTAATTGTCCTCTGCATTTGACCCTAAGTCAAATGTAAGTGGTGCCGTGGCAGCCCGGGGACTCCAATTCTGAGGTGCCTTGATCAAGAGCAATGACAGGAGTATCTGACACCTAACATCCACAACATGCATGTTGTTTTAGGAGTATAATCATTATCTTTATGCTTTAACAATAATCAAAAGGGTACAGAGTTGGTCTCCCACCCTCTGCGCCGTTATCAGCAAAAATTATGTCCCCATATGATAAAATCCACCATCCCCCCCTGATTTTTTTTTACAACTTGAGTACTGATCACATCACTACACAATTCTTGATTGGCCATGCCAAGAGGTGCAAGGGGAGGGCTTGTGCCAGATAACGAGAACACTGGAGCATTCTGAGTTTATAATGCAATTTAAAAAATCTTTTTTTTTTTTTAACAATCTCCTATTTTTAGCACTGGCCCGATCGGGACAGTGAGTAGCTAGTTTTACTGTGCCGACATGACTTTATACTGGCCCTGGGCCATCGGCCACCGTTATTGTCGAACCCAGCATAAGCACTTATTGTATTGATACTTATTTTATTTTAATGACGTGAAATATAAGCAATAATGGTGGTTTATCACAGCCCTGTCTAAGGAAAACCGGTGAACGGAAATCTATTGCCTCTTATGGTAAGTCCCCCCCCCCAACACTTTAAGCCAAACTGGACGACTTGAAATCAATTCAATTTACATTTGTTGCTCCTGCAGCCAAACTATGAATGGAAACCTCAAACTCTGTTTTATCTTCATTAGTGCATGATTCGTGACAACTCTGCCGAATACGGAGTTTCTAAGTGTCACTATTTTCCTGTAGCAAGTCCATTTAAGAGCAACCCCCCACCCAGTCTATACCTACCCATGCGTGACATAGTGGACAATAGCATCTATGCATGAGTTCAAAAATATATTTATTCCTCATATAAAATTAGATTTCCGTCATAGCAACAAGATAAACCCAACAATAGCCTGACCGTATGCCAAGAAAGCCGTGAAAAGCCCTGCTCACTCAAATGCAAAATAAACGTGAAATTATTGTCTCATTTACCACGTCATTCTTTTTATTTTATTTTACCTTTATTTATACAGGGTAGGTTGACTGAGCACACATGCTCTTTTGTAGCAACGCCCTGTTAATGCCCCCCCCCCCCCAATTAGTCTAAACCTGCATGTTTTTTGGATTGTGGGAGGAAACCGGAGTACCCGGAGGAAACCCACGCGGACACGGGGAGAACATGCAAACTCCACACAGAAAGGTCCCATTTCGGATTTGAACCCGGGACCTTCTTGCTGTGAGGCGACAGTGCTATCCACTGCACCACTGTGCCTCCCAATTCTACTATGAATATCTGCTACTAAATATGAAATAAATATACAATCCTAGTTCAGTGGTCATTTATTGTCTGGTACAATCCGTTTGAGAAATATACAACATTTTATACTGCTATTACACTATCTGAAACGTCGACCTACGTAATACCCCCAACACTCTGCAAGCCTGTCTCATTCATTACAGTTCATTCTGGTTTAATTGTCAGCTCTTTTATCCAATAGAGTACATTATAACCTTAGCAATGTCTTATTGGGTGCTTTTTACAATAAATTACATCCCAGCGTAATGGCAGTTTTAATAGACTGGTATTAAGCAAGCTCTACAGAAAACACATTCCCCGACAGGAGTTTTCCCTTCCCGATATGTAAGTATTACTGCTTTTAATATTCAGTTGGTCTCGCTGGCTGTATATGTACGTTCGTTTTTCCACTTGAGCACTGTCTTGCCCAATATGATTGATAGGCCTGTTATTTTTGCGTTTTCAGTGCATTTCACATACTGTATTGCAATCGTTTATTTTATGTTTGATATAGGCTACCGATTTTCATTGAAGATAGAACATTAGGCAGCATTTTTGCTGATGGTGGAATACTATTTTATTTTCATGTTATCGTACATAATATAGGCTATGGCATATATACTTGTCACTTAGGGCATGTAAAATGCTCATTCCAATTTACTGTGCGCTGATATGTGGTAGGCTTTCCTTGAATGGAACATTTTAAAAAAACTACAGAAAAATGGAATCCCAGGGCAAAAGTATACATACTGTAGAGTACAGGTAAAAGTGATGTTTTATTGTGGTACAAGAGGGAATGATTAGGCTACATATTTAGGTGTATGTAACACTGTGATATCAATGTTTTTATCTTAAACCATCAGAAGGGGCAAATGTATATGCTTTATAATGGACAAAAGTATGTAAAAAAAAGTAATGGACATTTTATGATATGCTTTGGATAGGGGTTTGAACCCATAGATATCTACCCCCCTATACTGATGAAAAGATAGTAATTCCCACTTGAAAATGATGCAAAAGTGTAATTTTAAGAGCCAAAAATGGATTTGTACTTAAATATATCATTATTTTTTTATTTAGAGCAGTGCACAATTTTGCCATTTGGATAGACTTGGATACACTAATGGACAACAGGGTACACTGCCTATATTTTTCATCATAGATCTATAAGGGGCTGGGTCGGAGGACCAGGCGCGACAGTAGGGATCAGAAAGTGCTCGGAAGGAGCACCACAAAAACGAAGGAATACTACGTAGGTGGGAAGGCAGAAAACAGAAAAGAAACAGACTCCCTCTCTCACGCAGTGAGAATACTAGAGGGAGACTGGAAACAAAGGAAGAACGAAAAAACAACTTGCAATAAGGCGGCCGAACTCGTAGACACGAAAGATCACAGCAAGCAAAAAAAAAAAAAGATGGCGCCAGTGTGGACGGCTGCTGTCGCTTGGTGTCCGACTCAACTTTGCGTTTTTCTTGTTTTTTGTATGTTATGTTCTAGCCATTTTTGTTAAAACGCTCAAATTAAGTATGATAGACAGACTCTTCTGGATTTTAGACTCAATTCGCAATCTGGCACTACACCGACGGATTATCTTTCGGCCGGATTTAACTTACCTTGGCTACCTGGGCAGAAAAGCCGTCGGAGGAAAAGGGAGAATAGAGCCGGGGGCCTGGTCAGGCTGAGGAAGAGACAATATCGTTCTCCGCTTCCTAGCATTCTCCTAGCGAATGTCCAATCTCTGGATGAGCTAAGAACCAGACTGGCCTTCCATCGGGACATTAAGAACTGTAACATCTTTGTTTTCATGGAGACGTGGCTGGATCCCTCTATCCCTGACTCGGCCATTCTACCTGAGGGACTCTCCATTCATCGGCTGGACAGAACAATAGACTCGGGTAAGCGCAAGGGAGGTGGCGTTTGTATTATGGTCAACAACCGGTGGTGTGTGGATATACAAATAATATCTATGGGTTGCTCTCGTGATCTTGAACACCTCACGATCAAATGCAGACCCTTTTATCTGCCCAGAGAGTTCCCAGCTGTTTTTTATCACTGTTTATATACCCCCACACGCCGACACCACACGGGCACTGGAAGAACTGTACCGAGTTATCGACCGGCAAGAAACTCTACACCCGGAGGCTGCTTTCATCGTGGCTGGCGATTTTAACAAAGCTAACCTGAAGAAAGTTCTGCCGAAATACCATCAACATGTAAAGTTTCCAACGCGCGGTGGAAACATCCTGGATCATGTTTACACTCCGCACAGGCATGCCTACAAAGCCCTCCCCCGCCCAGCCTTCGGCAAATCAGATCACACCTCTGTCCTGCTGCTGCCAGCCTACAGGCAGAGACTGAAACATGAGCAGCCTGTGATGCGAACAGTACAACGCTGGTCGGACCAATCAAATGAGGCCCTGCTTCACTGCTTCCGCATTACGGACTGGGAAGTCTTCCGGACTAGTAACATCAATGATTACACGGAGCACGTAACGGGGTACATTAGCAAATGTATTGACGATGTTGTACCGCGGGTGATTGTACGGACTTATCCCAATCAGAAGCCGTGGGTTAACGGAGAGGTCTGCTCAGCGCTCAGAGCGCGGACAGCAGCCTTCCACTCTGGAGACATAGGCAAGTACAAGAAAACACGGGACAAGCTTAGAAAGAAAATCAAAACGGCCAAGGGACAATACAGGGAAAAGGTCATGTTACAGTGGCTCCAACACCAGACACATGTGGAGAGGGCTAAAGACCATCACAGACTACAAGGGAAGGAGTTGCAGTGTGGGGGAGGTGCCTGCTTCTCTACCAGAGGAGCTGAACTCCTTCTACGCTCGCTTTGAGAACCAGAACCACACCATGCAGGGGGCTATGCTAGAACAGGATAACTGCCCACTCCAAATATCTCGGGCAGACGTGTATAAATCCTTTAAAAAGGTAAATACATGCAAAGCCCCTGGACCAGATAAAATCCCGGGGCGTGTTCTTAAAGCATGTGCATATGACCTGGCAGAAGTCTTCACAGACATCTTCAACCTTTCCCTGCTCCAGTCTGTAGTCCCCACATGTTTCAAGGAATCCACCATCATCCCTGTCCCTAAGAAACCAAATGTGAGCTGCCTAAATGACTACCGCCCAGTAGCACTCACATCCATTATCATGAAGTACTTTGAGAGGACAGTCAAAGCTCACATCACATCCTCCCTGCCCACCACACTAGACCCACTCCAGTTTGCCTACAGGCCAAACAGGTCCACAGCCGATGCAATAGCATTTGCACTGCACACTTCCCTCTCCCATCTGGACCAGAGGAACACCTACGTGCGGATGCTGTTCATCGACTACAGCTCAGCTTTTTACACCATAGTGCCATCCAGACTCGTCATGAAGCTCCAAGACCTGCGCATCAGTTCCTCCCTGTGCAGCTGGATCCTGGACTTCCTGACGGGCAGACCACAGACGGTACGGATCGGTAATGTCACCTCCTCCACATTGACACTCAGCACCGGTTCCCCCCAGGGATGTGTGCTCAGCCCCCTGCTGTACTCATTGTACACCCACGACTGCACGGCCACTCATAGCTCCAACACCGTCATCAAGTTTGCTGACGATACCACCATCATCGGATGCATCACAGGCGGTGACGAGTCGGCCTATAGAGTAGAGGTGAGAGCAATGACATTGTGGTGTCAGGACAACAACCTCCTGCTTAACATCAATAAGACCAAGGAGCTGATCGTGGATTACAGGAGGCTGCAGGGAGAGGGGCACACCCCCATCCACATCGAGGGAACAGCAGTGGAGAGGGTCAGCTGTTTCAGATTCCTTGGCATTAACATCACGAGGATCTGAGCTGGTCACATCACACAGGTGTGGTCGTGAAGGCAGCGAGACAGCGGCTTTTCTTCCTCCGGCGGCTGAGGAGGTTCGGCATGGACTCCAGGATACTCACCAACTTCTACAGTTGTACAATCGAGAATATCCTGACTGGTAGCATCACGGCCTGGTATGGCAGCTGCACCGCCATCAACCGCAAAGCTCTGCAGAGGGTGGTCAGTTCAGCTCAACGCATCACCAGGACTGAGCTGCCAGCCATCCAGGACCTCTACAGCCAGTGCTGCAGGAGGAAGGCTCAGCGGATCCTCTCTGACCCCAGCCATCCCAGCTACAGACTTTTTATACTCCTACAGTCTGGCAAACGGTACAGGAGCATCCAGTCCCGAACCAGCAGGTTCAGAGACAGTTTCTACCTGCAATCCATCAGGCTACTGAACTGCTGACATTAACACTTGACACCCATCACACACACACACACACACACACACACACACACACACACACACACACACACACACACACACACACACACTTTAGTATTCTGCATACCTGTTTTATTGTGTGTTTTAGTCTGTTTTATTTAATTACTTACTATGCCCTTTTATGCCATTTCTATTATGTCTATTTATTATGGCCTTAATATTCCCTTTTATGCCCTTATTTTAGCATGTAAATTTGAGTTGGCTCTGAGTCCCAAGACTTTCATTACTGATAATGATGTTGCATTGTTATTGAGTATATGACAATAAAATTTAAACTCGAAACAAGCTCTCAAAAAGAGAGAGGAAATGCAATAAATAAATAACCCTGCATGAGCGAAAAAGGCTCAGAGACTTGAGCGCTTAGAAAATGGAAAAACAAAGAAAGAACCTCCCTCTCATAAATGAAAGCAGTATTACCGGGAGGTAAAACAGAAACAGTGAAGAGAACGGTCTCAGATTGGAGAGACAGATAACGCAACAAAACAAAGACAAAGAGAGAAAGAGAGTAGGAGACGTCCTAACTAACATTCGAAGACATTCTAAGACATTCGAGTCAAGTCCCACGTTGCATCACAATTTTATGTGAAGGCAAAGTGGTCCAACTCGAGGTGTCTGTCCTGTACCGTACCGGCTTTCTTTGTCAAACAAATGACAACATAGAAGCACAGGAAACAGGAAGCACAGAGCTTAAATAGGCAACAGGAAACCTAGAACAGGTGCGCTGAATAAGTGCGAAGACCAGGCGAAAACCCGGAACGGATGGTGAAAAATCCGAGTGCCCTAGAAAAAAACGACCACAGAAATAAAAGGAGGCTGCCAAAACCATGACAAGATCTTTAGGACTTCTGCATATCAAGATTTGGCAGACTTGTGGACATGGAGTTTATGATCTAGGAAATGTATAGATTTACTGTCACTTATGTAGCTCTCAGTATTTTGTTGCAAACTAAAACATTTTTTTTTTGCATTTTTCCAAAGTTTCTTTGCATTTATGCACTTTATTTGGACTGAAATGATGAAAATTTGTAAATGGTACACCTGTCTTGTTTTATTTGCATTCATAATTATAATTAAAATGTGCTAATACAGTGAGTGGTCTTGGCACTGTGCAAATACCGTGAGCCTATGTTAATTAAATGGTATAATTTACCTGGAGTTATGTGTTTTTACACTCAGTAGACTGGTGATTCATGACGTCCAGAGCCCTGACACTGAAAAGATTTTGCAGGCAAGATGACATAAGTTGCCTAAGTCACAGAAAGCTACTTGGACAGGTGAAACGCGTACTTGGTAGTAGGATATTGTTCACTTGCAGAGGTCTCAGTAAAGTTTAACATAAGTAATGTTTTAAAGAGAGTGCACTTGCAAAGCAACAACATTTTGTTAAAATGGGGTTTTGTTTTGTTACTGGGATAAACTATCCTGTATGGATTACAAGCAAGCAAGCCTTGGAAGTAAAGCCTCAAAGGGCACCCTAAACACTTTTTTTTAGTCATACACTTGCGTGCGTGTGTCCGCTCATCCGTATTGGGGCGTGCGTTGGGTATTGTTTTTCATTCATGACCCTGCCCAGACTTTTATAAAATATTCATCAAAATAAGTAGTGTAGCCAGGAAGTCATTTCAGGGATTTCCAGTTTTCCTTGAAGGTGGGGCCTATCTCATAGCAAGGTCATAATCTACACCGTTTATCTCTGCTGGTACAAAGATTCACACAGAGACAGATTTTGTAATAAAAGCAGTTTCCCTTGGTACTGATCAAACAAACCTCAGCCTAACGCCATGGTCAGTATAATCAAGACCTGCCTGTTTTGTTCTGAATACAGACCTCCCAAGTAGTAGATAGCATGTATCTCAAGGGAAATTAGTTTTGACGGCTTGGCACATCTGCATTCTAATAGAAAACCCCACTCCCTTTGCAAACAAAACGTTTGCACAAATTCTAAGAGAAATACATGAGGCTCTTTTTCTGCAGATTTGTAGTTCAAACAAGACACCCAGTGAGCTCATATTTTGACAGTGAATTAAAAATAACTTCAAATATACTGCCCAGAGTCCAGACATAGGTGCCATAGTGAGCTTCTATCTTGCTATTATAGTCTTAAGATAGATAGGTAGTTAGCAAAATATAACTATATACTATAAGTTGGCTATCAAATTTTAATGTCAACAGCTAAAATGTTTTATAATGCCAGATTCAGGAGCTTTGGAATTTACACCAGAAGAAACCTGTGTGTTCAGCTCATAGTTCTTGCCTAGGGACCTTATCCTCAATTACCTGAAAATGTGTTGGTGCTTTCAAATGGGATAGGTTTTTCTACAACTATATGCCTGAAAGTTTGAAGCTAAAACTCCTCTGAACATGTATTAGACGTGAGACATCAGAAGATTTACAGCCCTTCCATACAAGCAATTAAATACTTGGAGCCTGGAAAATATGGTGTCATTGTAGATTTTTGTAATATAGTGTCAATAAAATGAAGTGCATACATCACAGAGTAAAAAGCTTAGAATGGCCTCCAAGAAGTCTGGGTAAGGAGTATTTTATATATAGCACCTAATGACACAGTGTTACAGAGACATGTACAGTCTTAAAGTCATTATTTCAGAGGTCATCTGGTCAGCCTCTCCCAGGGTGGAGACCGCATTGCCATGGTCACAGTCCAGTTACTCTGCCCAAAATGACAGACAGGGATTTCTTCTTTATATTCTGTTAGTGGCGTAAGGTTTGGGTTTAACTGCTGAGAGCCATTCAGAGGTTTATGTGGTTTTAACAGAGATTTGGTCACCAGCAGTGGTGTCTGTGTGTTTTTTTAAGCAGACTTCTATGTCATCGTCAGTAGACTGACAAGTGCATTCAGGCCTCATAGCCTTTTTAAAGAAAGAGTGAAATCCAATGCTCATTTCCCTAAAGTGGACCCCAACCCTGTTCCTGGAGATGTACTGTCTTGTTGGTTTTTATTTGAATCCTAATTTGGCACACTTGGTTCTAGTGATCATTACTAGAATGGGGAATGACAGCAAACATAATGACAACAATGTGTAAAATACAAATTTTGGATGTTAGTTTTTGAGGTTATCACGTGTCATTACTAATTGGATGTTATTCGACTGACCACGATATTAGAGTAGTTTTTGTCTGGACCCCCGTATATTGGAATTTGTTGCACTTTTGCGAGACTCTGTCGACTAACATCAACAACTAACTTACGAGTTAGCTATACTATGTACAACAGAACAAGTAAATGTATAGAAATGAACAGAAAAACACATTGAAGAAAATGTGCTGGTTTTTATTGAAAATGAAAAGAAAACAGAAAAGCACATGAATGTGTACATTAGCTGCCAACAAGCTGTAGCACCCAAAAATCCAAATTGATTAGATTTTTTTATTTTTTATTATTTGTTAACTGACTTAAAGGGATAGTTCACTTTGTTTTTTCATATTATTTCAGTTTAAAAGTTTTTGATTAGCCCACACAATTGTGTGTGCAATTAAAGATATTTTAGATATTCAGTCGTTTATGACAACCGACTGACTACAATGGCAAGTATAGGGAATTCAAAGGTTTGTGGACTAAAGGAAGAAAATGCACAGGAAACCATGGCATATTCTGTGGCACTACGGGACCCCTGGCGGAGATGGAGCAGGCATTGGGCGGCGTCGCAGCCGCAGACCGGGTGGTCAAAGACCTTGCGCATCTCCGCCGAGAAGGTTGGGAAATGGATACTGGCGGGCAGCTGATTATCCCACACCGCGGTAACCCAATCCCACGCCCTGCCTCCCAGAGAGGCCATCACAAAGGCGATCTTGCTCTGGTCTAAACTGTAGGAACTGGGTTGTAGCTTGAACACAAGATCGCACTGCATGAGGAAGCCCCCACATTTCCCCAAATCGCCCAGGTAGCACTCGGGATGGGGAATGCGGGGCTCTCTGGCCAGGAGGAGCGGCGGGACCGCAGGTTGCACCTTGGGAGCCTGGACCGGCTGGCCGGTGGGGAGCCTCGGGAGCGGCAGCTGGGTGGTGAGCTATGACATCAGGGGCCTCACTGATTCTCTTAGTCGCCGATGGCATTCAGGGTCTCCTGGACGTCAACCAGCTGCTGGCTGTGCTGGCAGATGATGGAACCCTGACAGGCGAGGGCATGTTGGAGTTGCTCCGAGTCCACTGGGTCCATGCTAGCCAGTTCATTCTGTTATGGATTAGAACACTGGTATGGACCCAAATGCAGGACTTGGAGGCAAACTCAGGCAAAAACTCCACACAGAGTAAAATTTATTTGAACAAGAACAAAAAGGCAAAGAACAGGGAAGGCTAAGGTGAAGGGCTGGAAACGGGGTTGGCGAAACTAATAGGGCTGGGCAGGTGACGGTGCCGGAGTGAGCAGGAACGGGAAGCAGGCTAGACGGGCTGGAGCAAGGAAACAAGAACAAACAAACAGGTTAAATGCGAAATACATATAGGCAGATGACCGTAAAGTAAAGGTAAATGACCGTAAGGTAAAGTCTAGACGGGACTAAGACAATACAACAAACTGGTGAAGAGGCAGTGAAATAAGGTAACTTAAATAAGAAGGGGAACAGGTGAAAGGGCTGATTGAATGACTAAAAGGAGTGAGGAATGTGCGGGTACTGATGGGATAATTAAAGTGTGTGTGGAATGTGAGCAGAGGGGGAGAGTGATTGGCTGAATGATAATGAGGAACAAAAATGGGGAACCACGCCCAGCCTGCACAAACACGGAACAGACAGACAGGGTGAACTGAAAAACATGACATGAAACAAGAGGAATGGGAAAACAAGAGAAACGAAAGGAAAGGTGGACTGGCGATCTCACAAAAATAAAGACATTCAATAGAATCATTGCATTAATCAAGCTAATTAAGTGAATTAAAGTGGAATACAGCCATAATTAAAAATAGCCCCCGCTGTCCCAAGATGTCCAGTGTCATTAAGCAGTCCAACACACAAACTCTGCCTCCTCGACTTTTCTCCATACACACAGTGTAGCGCCGCGGTCTCTGTATACACTGTCAAAACGGAGCACCGAACTTCAACTCCGGTGAAGAGCGATGGTAAACTTTGTTGCTGCAGATCCAACGGACATTCCCGAGCATATGTTGCGAATGCTTCTCCATGGTGATGACCACAAACAAAATTATCCCGACTAGACAATTTGTCAATATTATCAAAACAAGCAGCAGGAGTGCCCTGAAAAATATCTAGCCTGGTTCCCCATACCACAACAGACACACAGCGCATGAAAAAACCAAAAGACAAAAGCCAGACACAACAAAACACATTCAAATTAACAAACATGAACACGAGAGACAGCTGGACTACATGTTGCCATTACAGTGACGTCCACGTTATCAGGGGAGCATGCACCTTGTGCTTTTTTGTGAGGTTCAGAAATTCGATGTTAAAAGAATGGCTGCTGTGGCCATTCAATAGGAGGAGAAAGGGCCTCTTGTCTGCCTTTTCCAGCTGCTGGACAAACACCTTAACCCACTTCAGAACAGTGTAAAAAGGGGGTAATCCCAAACGCGCTACAAGCCGGCTATATAAAAAAGGACTATAGGTGCTCAACAAAAGGACCAGCGAACTGAAAGAATACCTAACCCGGACCACTTTGCTAGGACTAACCCGAGATAAGGAAGACTGGAGCACACAGAGCTCAGAGCAAAAAAAATATTTAAAGGGTAAGTTCGCTATTTTGGACCTTGGACCCTATTTGCGGTCCGTCTTCCATGAACCTGACCCATGAAGTCCATTTTTTCGCTGATCGGTCCAGTATTGAGTTTGCTACAGATTTCCTGTAGGCTCTCACTGGGCTACAATAGAAGTCAACGGGGCAATTAGAAATGTTATGGAAAAACAACGATAAATGTGCTTTTATAGCTCAGTGTGTATTCTTACGGTCTCAGTATGCTCTCCTGTGAAATGTAGGCTATCGCAAACGCAAACCGAACGTTGAAACAACAGTTCCATTTGAAACAGAACTATTTCTCCGACCGCACTACCTCGCACTGACTTCGGATAACATTACCTGCGCAACTTCAGCCTCTCTCTCTTCTCTTGCTCTCTTATCATCCATCTCTTGTAGTTCCGTGTCCGGGTATTCTGGCTCAAATCTGTAGCCAGTAACGTCAAAGTCAAAATCGAATTCTTCGTCTTCGTAATCATTATAGTCATCCATCATCCAAGTTTTTTTGTGGAAATTGTAGCCTACGTTGCTGCAGGTAAACAAACGCAGACTGCTCAACTAGATAGTTTCGTAAACGGCCGGCACACCTTCCCGCTCCCCTACCCCCGACACATAGTACTCCGCGGGAGCAGCGAAAACAAGCAACAGAGAAATGCTTACTTCCAAGCCATGCCAAGCACGTAAAAATGTTCGGATTGAGATACATTTCACAGGAGAGCATACTGAGACCGGTAACAATACACCCTGAGCTTCCCGTCTCATTTATTGTACATGAAAGCACATTTATCGAACATTTCTAATTGCCCCGTTGACTTCTATTGTAGCCCAGTGAGAGCCTACAGGAAATCTGTAGCGAACTCAATACTGGACCGATCAGCGAAAAAATGGACTTCATGGATCAGGTTCATGGAAGACGGACCGCAAATAGGGTCCAAGGTCCAAAATAGCGAACTTACCCTTTAATAAGACTGACGTTTCGACGTCAACGTCTTCTTCAGAGTCAAACCTGAAGAAGACGTCGTTGACGTCGAAACGTCAGTCTTATTAAAAAAAAATTTTCCACTTCAGAACAGCTCAGTGTCTGACACTTTCCCTGCAGTGTTTTCTGGGGATCACAAAAGCCACTTATTTATTAACCTTTTCTCTTGAAGATAACTGTCAATAATCCTGTGGTATTAAAGGCTGTAAGAACTGCTTCTTTTTTTCTCTGTTAACCCCTGTAGTGAATTTAAAACGTGATTTCTCAACTTCTCCCACAACCCCAGTGGAGCAGAAGTTGTCCTGCAGCTCCGAATCATCACAGTTCCACAGATGTGGTGGTACATCTTTCACCTCCTCCAGCGCAGATTCATATTGTTCAAACCATTTGCACACCACTTCTGAATTTATTCCAGGGGCCCTTGCTGTGGAGGGAGTGTCAGTCTTCTTGACAATCAGTTCTGGGTTCCTTTTCACAAAGTTTTGGAACTAGTAGCAGCCTGCCGTTTCCTTGGCTTCAGAAAAGCCCCCCAAGGTTATTTGCTTTGGCAAGATCAATAATGAATTGAATCCCATTTTTGGGCAAAAGGAAACCTCTGGCACAACAAATTTTTGGTGACTTTTTCTTTCTCAGATGCCTCTGACAAATAAGCTTTTCTGGCATAGCAGGAGCATCTCACTAAACCTCTGTAAGGCTTATTTTGATACATTCCACTTTGGCCAAAAAATGTAAAAAATCCTGACCCGCCTTTACTGTAATCATCAATATTCGTGCCATATTCTCTGTTATAAATGATGCGAAGCCTGCAAAGCTAGTTCGGGCAGACAACTCGAGAAGCGCCAAATCACATCAGCTCACATGATGCTACATCTCAAATGGGAGGGCTATTTAAATCACCAACCTTACCTGTTCACGCATTTGCCATTGTGTTGCTGCTGCTTGCTATGCGCTCCATTGTGCTCCATTACTAACATGCTTGGTTTTCCCTGTATACTCTCGCATGTATACCTTTCAGGGACGTTTTTTGCGCTCCCACCACCACCTCAGCATCCATCTGTGGGCTCTGCTTCTCATATGATCCCCTTGGGGGGTCAGTGGTTTACACCCTATTATCTTGGCTGGCTTATACTCAAAAATCTTACGCAAACATGAACACGCCAAAGATTGTTTTAAATCTCAATAAAATATTGCTTAATTCAATCGTGAATTGTCTGACTGAAATAGTTTAAAATATGTAAAAATGTTCATCATTAATCTAAAAAGGAGTTGTGCATCCCTGTTCAATTCACTGCCTGTCTGATTCTACCCAGTGTGCATAAAATGTGTGCATATACGGAGGTGCATATGTGACCGGATCCCTGCTTCAGTTTTTCATCTCATGTTAAAGTGCAGAATCAGAGCCACAAGATGAGATATCACTTAATGAGATTGAGTAAATATTTATGGAGATATGACTATTTGAATATTGTGATTTTGCAAAACTGGCTTTAAAGATTGTGATTCTGCTCTTTCTCACCATAAAATACACCCTCAAACCAGGAACTATTGTATGAAATTGTTATATTTGTGTAGTCCGTAACCCAATGCTTGCTATGATTTTGAATAAGTTTGATTATAATAGTGTTTAAACCATAAATTCATAAAAATATGAAAAAATACATACATAAGGTTTAACCTCTGATTTTGCGTTAAACCCTGATCCTTTTTAATTCTTCCATTTCTTTAATTATTTTGGCATGACTCAATATAGCAATAATACTTCAAGGAGTGCTCATACATTTTGATAGCCCTCATCAACAGGTAATTACTTATTGCCAGGTAGCTATCCCACAATACCTTGCAAATTAATCTTGTGTGGCGGGCTCTGGTGGTCTAACTAGTCCCTATATTTAACAAGACTTCACATATTCACACAATGATTTGAATTTTGAAATTAGGTGAATGGTAGATTTGATATTCTGGGTTGCAATTCAGGTATTCTCAAGTAAACTCAAGTTTGACTGGATAGTGATTTTCTTGCATCTCCTGTGAAATCGATGTGTGCGAGACATGAATCTGAACCTCGCACCGGTCACATGTGCACGCTAAGAGTGTACAATTGTGGTGTTCTTGGCTTTATATACACAAATCACCATAGACGACAACACAACCACAAAAATGTAATAAATCGCTATGAACCCCCCTGTCTCTCTCATACATTAACACACTAATGCTCTACTACCCAACAAGAAAAACTGGCGGTGAAGATGATTATATCTTACTGGATAGCTGAACTCATGTTCTGGATGGTTAGACATTACGCCAATCATCAGGACAAGAATGCGCACAAGAGCACGCATGATTGGAAAGACTGGTGAAGCTCTGCTTCATGGGTGTGCTCAAAAACGCATCATAATCCACAACTATCCAATCACACACGTACAATGGCTATGCACATGCACCTTGCTAGCTGAGATGGCGAAGGGAGGAAAAGTTATAGGCGGAAAGTTTAATTTCAAAAAGTTTCCAGATGGCTCTTTGGACAAAATGTAATTGTAAAATGTCATCTGCAAAATGTAAACCCAACCGATCAGGGCTATCTAACTATGCTAACCACCACTACAATATCAAGAAACAAATACATTTTTACATACGTATATCAGATTTCCTTATATATTTCCTGTTTATGTACTGTATCTGTACAGAATATTGTACTTAAATGGCCTCAGAATCTGCAAAAGATCATCCTCATGTCAAATGGTCAATTAGATAAATTGATTCTGAACAAAACCTGGCTGACATGACTATTATATAGTGTAGGTATATAAGGTTATTCATATAAATGATTAGTGTAGGTATGGGGAATGCACATAAATGTCTGCTGTGATTATAAGGAAGCTAATGGTCAGTGGTGACCCACAGGGCAGTGGGTCATTTGGTCACATGGTCAGATGTCTGAGCAGATTAGTGCTAATGAGCGGTGACAGATTTGGGATGCTTAGGGCTGCCAATAGGACTGAGGAGATTACCAGCTGCATATCCATACAGTACCCTCCCAACAGCTAGTGCCACATTTATCCATCCTGCAGATGCACACATTTACGTATGAAATTGAGATACATGTAGTTAAATCACAGCTTTGTGACTTACATTATTACATTTCAATTTGATATGGAAATATGCACACACATACACACCCCACCTCTAGGGGCCCCCCTGGACTCATTAGTTCCTGGGAAAGCTTTCCCTGTTATACCTCCTTAGCTCCACCCCTGCTAGCTGTGGTCGGTAGCCCTGTGAGCCAATGCATACTCGGTGCTACCATCGGCCAGTTTCCGGTCTGCAGAGATCTGTCTCTCATCACTCTCTAGCAACCCCCACTGGTCGATTGGGCACCTGCAAGTCAGTGTGTTAAGATCATCTCTACCTGGCTACCATCGGATTGGGCACCTGCAAGTCAGTGTGTTAAGCTCATCTCTACCTGGCTACCATCGGCCAGGTTCCGGTCTGCAGAGATCTGTCTCTCATCACTCTGCAAGTCAGTGTGTTAAGCTCATCTCTACCTGGCTACCATCGGATTGGGCACCTGCAAGTCAGTGTGTTAAGCTCATCTCTACCTGGCTACCATCGGCCAGGTTCCGGTCTGCAGAGATCTGTCTCTCATCACTCTCTAGCAACCCCCACTGGTCGATTGGGCACCTGCAAGTCAGTGTGTTAAGCTCATCTCCAACTCATCTCTGTGCAAGCTGTGGTGTGATAAGAAGTGGTGATTCAGTGTGTTTAGTGATCGTGGAAGCTTGTGCACCCACATACACACATTTGATTACATCTTATGGTCTAAAAAAGTTGAATATACAGTACCAGTCAAAAGTTTGGACACACCTACTCATAGAAGGTTTTTTTCCATTATTTTTACTGTTTTCCACATTTTGGAATAGTAAAGACATCAAAACTATGAGATAACACAAATTAAATTATGCAAAAACCAAAAAAGGGTTAAACAAATTTAAAAAAGTCTTATATTTTAGATTCTTCAAAGTAGCCACCCTTGGCCTTGATAACGGCTTTGCACATTCTTGCCATTCTCTCAAACAACTTCTGTGGTAAACAGGTATTCCACAGGTAAAAAGGTGATGCCATCATGACTGTATAAAAGGATATCAAAAGACTCCTGATATCTTATTTCCAGGTACTCTTAGAAGTGATACTATAACCTCTGCATTTGAATGGATCTCTATGGGAATTGGGAGGTGGGACTAGATCTAGCTTTAAAGTACACTGGAACAGTGTGGAACACATGGTTGGCTAAATGGCTCTAAGTTATCAAGGGTCTGACGTATCAAACAAGCCTTAAACCATCACTCTGCTGCCAGAAATACAGTAGATATGGATGGATAACTTGAAGGGTTTCTTCTCCTGACTTATTTTTCCATAGAGTTCAATAGGAAAATTTGTCAGGAGAAACAACCCTTCAAGTGATCCATCCATATGAAGCTATAAAAACCAACACTGAAACTATAAAAAGGATTTACCATGTACAGGAGGATTTATCGATTAAACTGTGCAACTCGTATATCATTTTCCAGTTAAATACAGTATGTCCTTATAATCCCTAATTGGACTATAAAAATTTAATCTGTTTGAAGATGACAACCCTTAGTTATTAGTTCCATATTATCATCTCAATATAGCTGACTGAGTAATCACATCTGCATGTACACTGAAAACATGCATACATACATACATACTGTTTATAAAACCACAACAGAAAAAAACATTCCAATGTAACCTGATGGGAAAGTGAGGATTAAGTATAATGCGACAATCCAGCAGTTTTAGCCAATCCTTTAATGTTTGGCACACTTAATAAGTGGCATCCAATAGTTAAAACTCCTCACTTATCCAACACTTAAAATAGCTTTATTTGATTTAAGTTGTTAATATTGTCAATATTATTGCTAATATATAAATATTATCAAAGATATCAATTAACAATAAAATCGCCAAATTTGTTGATCAGTGGAGAAACCTGTTGGATCAACCTTTATCAAAATCTACAGCTCACAACCAAATTAAGAGATTTATGAAATTACAAGTATTCAACATGTAATCTAAAGTCGAAGGTTCAATTACCTAAACAAACAATGTTAGACATAGAACTGTTACAGTCGGAGCTGCCCTGTGTGTGTTGGTTATGTGTGTGTGTGTGTGTGTGTGTGTGTGTGTGTTTGTTTGTTGTTTGCCGGACGGCTGTCATTTGGTTTCTTTTATTTAGTGGATGTCCTCCCTGTGGTGTGGTGTGGGAAGGACTCCACTCTTTATTTTTTTGTGTTTATTCGTTAAGTGTTTGTGGTGTCATATGCAAGTGAGTTTGGTTTTGTGTGAATGTGAACCGCCGTGTCTGTCTGTGTGGGCTCGAGTGTAATAGCGGGGCTGGGCGGCCGGCAGCCCCTGAGGTGGCAATCTAGGGTGGGATCACGAGTGTGTGTGTATGTGCCCTTACTAGCAGTGTACTCATTAGTGCACAGTGTGTGTGACGTGAGGAGTAGCAATTGTGTGCTGTGTGGTGTGAGGGGAATTTGATCATGCTTACCTGCGGGTGGGGCCGGCTTCGTCGAATTGTGTGAGTGGAGGGAGGGGACAGAAACACGCAGACGTGGCAAAGTCCACCATCTACATAATCCGTAAGCTTTTATGAATTGTATATCTAATAAAACTTGTATTTTTTATCTTTTACTACTTGGTCTGTATACTGCTTGGGGAAGGGTGGATCGACAAAAACCTGGTCAGGGTGGTGGAAGTGAGAATCTTTCATTCCAACCCGTGACATATATACATAATACACATAAAAATACGTACCCTAATATTTTTATATACTTAACCCTTTCCTGCCTGTGAGAATATTTGTTACGTATCTGTGTACGGGACGAACCCAAGTGCAACGACCAGGAGACAGAATTTCACAAAAGATGGTATTTAATAAATTAAGTGTTGGGGTAGTCCCAACACTGTACAGGAAAGGCAACACACACACAGAATTAGGAGATCTTGCGCCTGGAAGCCCGGGGCGGGCTGCTCCAAGCCGGAGCTGGACTGGAGGTTCTGGAACGGGCTGTTCCAAACCGGAACTGGACTGGACTGGAACTGGACCGGGTGGTCCACACGGGAAACAGGTACTGGAACGGAATTGTCCCAAACCGGAACTGGACTGGACTGAACTGGACCGGGAGGTCCACACGGGTACAGGTACTGGAACGGAATGTTCCAAACCGAAACTGGACTGGACTGGACTGGACCGGGAGGTCCACACGGGTACAGGTACTGGAACGGAATGTTCCAAACCGGAACTGGACTTGAGCGAGTGCCTGTAACACTCACGCCGGGACTGGACTGGAACTGGCAGGGGAGCGACTCACTACGGCAGGGCAGGACTGGACCGGGCTGACTGCACCGGTATAGAAAGACAAAAACAGAGGAGGGTTAGTGCAAGGGAAGGCACGGGAAAGACCGGGAGGTTCTCACGGAGGTGAAGGGTTTGGAAGTCGGGAGGTTTTGCGGAAGCACGGCAGGGCAGAGTGGTGTGGCGTAGCTGCGGTAGGTCCGGAGGTAGCTGACCGTCTCCAGAGCTCCAGGAGCCGGCGCCGAAGAACTGGGTGGTTTCCTCGGTCGGACAGGAACAACTGGAGGGTAGCCAGGTAGCGAATCACCCCGGAGCCTACACGCGCTGGAGGTGGAGGTACCGCAACACACACAAACAAACACGGGGAAAACAAACACTGCCACGGGAGATAGGGAGCAGGGTTGGATGGAGGAGAAGGGAAACAAGTTAGCAAACACAATAATGACAGGAATTGTGCGGGAGGTAAACTACCAGACTGTAGTTTGCAAGGGACTATACGCTGTACGGGAAACACATTCCACAAACACGCGAATAGTTTACACGGGGAGACCAGTTAACGAGTCAAGCACTACACCAAGTGATGATAGTTAACGAACTGGCGCCGACTGGCAGCCAGCCGAAAGACTATATAGGGCTAACTAATGTGACAAAATACGAAACAGGTGTGAACATAAACCGGGAGTGATTACAAGACACCAGGTGAGAAAATGCATGCAACGAGGGGGAGGGAGTGAAAGGCGGAAGTAAACCAAAACAACCAGACGAACAAGACAGGGAAGGACATGCCTAGTCCGCGGCAGAGGGGAAAACACGGACAAAGGGATCCAACATGACACGGAGGGAAAACAGGAAAACACGGAAAACGGACAGGAAGGGAGCGGAACATTACAATATTGGGTCAACATTCCATTCAATTGTATTTCTTGTCATGCATTGCAAAAATGTCGGTGGTGTGATCATATTGCATCACATGCCTAAACTTTACATACCATTGTAAACAGGATAACTGGGGCTTTCAAGTGATATAAAAAACAATAGTATTACTTGATAGCAATATCATCAATTATGGAAAGGCATTCAGTTACTGAATTTAAAAAAACATTCTAAATGGCTATTTTTTTAATGAGAAACATTCAATTTTATGTTCAAGATAAACTTACAGTGTATGATATCTTCACAATTTTTTTGAATGATATAATAGGTAATAGAAATCAGAATAGATTTATCATCTACTGCTCAAAAGTTATAACCACTTCAGTGATGGGTAAGAAAAGGCTAAAAAACTGGTTTAGAATGTTAGATTCATTGAAAATATGACATACATATGCAAAACTGTTTGTGGTGTGATCATATTATATCACACCCCTAAACATAATATACCATTTTAAACAGAGTAACTGGGGCTTTCAATTTATGTATGATAATGTGTTTACTTTAACAAAATGGGCCCCATCTTACACCCGACACTAAGCGGCGGTAACCCAAATGCAAGTGCCTTTGCTAGTTACAGTAGTTGTAGTTTAACGCGCTCACGTTGTTTAAATAACAAGTGAACTTGCACCCATAGCAAGTGAACTGGGCAGGTTGGTCTTAAGATGAGGTGTGGCCATGATCATTTTTGGCGTATTGCTATCTTGAGGCAGCAAAAAGTGCTAAAACCAACAAAACCTGGTCTTTAATCATGTCGCAGTTGTTTAAATTTAATTTTAATACTATAAGTGCGTCTACATGGGCGTGTGCACAATGCACATACACCCTCCTGTCTGTTACAAACAGGGGCGCGCACAATCATGTGAAATTGGGATTAATATTTTTCCCCAAAATAAAACATTTTCTCTCCCGGAATAGACGCACATTGTCCCTGGAATTGCGGGAAAGTGGGCTTGTTTTAAGGCATTAATCTACCAGTAAAAATGTAAGGAGCCAGGGGGTAGTGGGCTCCCCTAACCCTTCTCTCCTTCCCCTGCTTTGCAGGTGATCCACCACTCTCCAAACACACCAACATGTGAGTAAAAGGAAAAAATACAATATTTTTCTTTCTCAATTCATAAAATAAAAATATATATATACAGCTCTGGAAAAAATTGAGACCACTGCAAGATTATCAGTTGTCTCATTGTTATTTTGGTTCTGTACTCTACCTCTTTGAGTTTGAAAGGATACAATGACAATGATGTTTAAGTGCAGACTGTCAGCTTTTATTTGAGGGTATTCTCATCCATATCGGATGAATCGTTTCGAAATTATAGAACCTTTTGTACATAGTCCCCCCCCCCCCCCCCCCATTTTTGGGCATCAAAAAATATTGGACAGTTTAACATAATATAGAATAAAGTAATCATTTTTAAAATTTGGTGGCAAATCCTTTGCATGCCATGACTTCCTGATGTCTGTGATCCAACAACATCAAAAGACTCTTGATATCTTATTTTCTGGTACTCTTACAAGCGATACAATAACGTCTCTGCATTTGAACAGATCTCTATGGGAATTGGGGTGGGACTAGATTTAGCTTTAAATTATGCTGGAACAGTATGCAATACATGGTTGGTAAAATGGCTGTAAGGCATCAAGGGTCTGAGGTATCAAACCAGCCTCAAACCATCACTCTGCTGCCAGATATGCAGTAGATATGGATGGATCACTTTAAGGGTTGTTTCTCCTGACAAATTTTCCTATTGAACTCTATGGAGAAATAAGTCAGGAGAAGAAACCCTTCAAGTTATCCATCCATATCTACTGTATTTCTGGCAAGAGAGTGGTGGTTTAAGGCGTGTTTGATACATCAGACCCTTGATGACTTAGAGCCATTTAGCCAAACGTGTTCCATACTGTTCCTATACACACTCGAAGGCACTCTACACGCACACGTGACCACCCACACCACAAATGGCTCCCCCGGGATGGCCCACCTTAACACTCTGAGGGGTAAGATAGATAAACTTAATTGGCCTTGGTGCAGCGGGCTAAGGCGCAGACTTTGTCTGTGTGGTTCCGCCCCGAAGATCGGGGGTTTGATGCCCTGTGGGAGCGGCAATTGGCGGCTGCTCCCGGGTGTGGGGAGGGGCCCGGAAAGAATCGCTGCGCACCAAACAGCCCTGGGCAAGTTGGAATCACGGTTGCTACACGGGGGTAATTGAATTAGAATAGGGGTTCAATTGGCTACTAAATTGGGAGAAAAATAAAATAAAAAAGATAACTTTATTTCAGACACATAGGTCCATATTAGTACAAAAACAATAAAATACAATACGAGGACAACAACACAAAGATAAAATCCTTGCAATTCACAAGTCCACAGTAAGACAGCTAGACCCGCATTGGGCACACACATACAAAACAACTTCACCCACACGACACCACAAACATACAAAAATAAACAGAAAAACTCAAATACGGTGGAGCCTCCAGCCGCGCCGCAATGCCGGTGGAGGACTGCCACAAAATAAAAAAAATAAAACACTCAGACTAGGAACAGCAAAGTCATGTTCCTTACACTTTTGGGGAGGAGAAACTCCACAACACCCTCGGGTCACCTCGGCTCCGTCCACAACAAATGGCGCTGCATCTCCAGCAGAGCTACCCGGTCCATCCACCTCCTTCCAGCCTGCTGCCTCTACGCTCCTCCCAGTCAGGGAGCCCCGCATTCCCCATCCTGAACGCAACCTGGGCGATTTGGGGAAATGTCGGGGCTTCCTAATGCAGTGCAATCTTGTGTTCCAGTTACAACCCGGTTCCTACCGTTCGGGTGATCCGTACTGTCAAACAAAATGGAACCGAACCGCCCTCACAACATTTTGGAAGTGCAACACCATAGAGTTGAAATGTGACCGCCACATACAGTTGAAGTCGGAAGTTTACATGCACTTAGATTGAAGTCATTAAAACTCATTTTTAACCACTAATCACTACTCATTTTTAGGACATCTACTTTGTGCATGACACAAGTAATTTTTCCAACAATTGTTTACAGATATATTATTTAACTTTTAATTCACTATATCACAATTCCAGTGGGTCAGAAGTTTACATACACTAAGTTGACTGTGCCTTTAAACAGCTTGGATAATTCCAGAAAATTATGTCATGGCTTTAGAAACTTCTGATAGGCTAATTGACATTGTTTGAGTCAATTGGAGGTGTACCTGTGGATGTATATTAAGGCCTGCCTCTTTGCTTGACATCATGGGAAAATCAAAAGAAATCAGCCAAGACCTCAGAAAGAAAATTGTGGACCTCCACAAGTCTGGTTCATCCTTGGGAGCAATTTCCAAATGCCTGAAGGTACCACGTTCGTCTGTACTAACAATAGTATGCAAGTATAAACACCATGGGACCACGCAGCCATCGAACCACTCAGGAAGGAGACGCAACGTGCTTTGGTGCGAAAAGTGCAAATCAATCCCAGAGCAACAGCAAAGGACCTTGCGAAGATGCTGGAGGGAATAGGTACAAAACTATCTATATCCACAGTAAAACGAGTCCTATATCGACATAACCTGAAAGGCTGCTCAGCAAGGAAGAAGCCACTACTCCAAAACCGCCATAAAAAAGCCAGACTACAGTTTGCAACTGCACATGGGGACAAACTTACTTTTTGAAGAAATGTCCTCTGGTCTGATGAAACAAAAATTGAACTGTTTGGCCATAATGACCATCGTTATGTGTGGAGGAAAAAGGGTGAGGCTTGCAAGCCGAAGAACACCATCCCAACCGTGAAGCACGGTGGTGGCAGCATCATGTTGTGGGGGTCCTTTGCTGCAGGAGGGACTGGCGCACTTCATAAAATATATGGCATCATGAGGAAGGAAAATTATGTGGATACATTGAAGCAACATCTCAAGACATCAGCCAGGAAGTTAAAGCCTGTTCGCAAATGGCTCTTCCAAATGGACAATGACCCAAAGCATACTTCCAAAGTTGTGGCAAAATGGCTTAACGACAACAAAGTCAAGGTATTGGAGTGGCCATCACAAAGTCCTGACCTCAATCCAATCGAAAATTTGTGGGCAGAACTGAAAAAGCGTGTGCGAGCAAGGAGGGCTACAAACCTGACTCCGTTACACCAGTTCTGTCGGGAGGAATGGGCCAAAATTCCAGAAACGTATTGTGAGAAGCTTGTGGAAGGCTACCTGAAACATTTGACCCAAGTTAAACAATTCAAAGGCAATGCTACCAAATACTAGATTGTATGTAAACTTCTGACCCACTGGGAATGTGATGAAAGAAATAAAAGCTGAAATAAATCATTCTCTCTACTGTTATTCTGACATTTCACATTCTTAAAATAAAGTCGCGATTCTAACTGACCTAAGACAGGGTATGTTTACTAGGATTAAATGTCAGGAATTGTGAAAAACTGAGTTTAAATGGATTTGGCTAAGGTGTATGTAAAGTTTCGACTTCAACTGTAGTTCTTTGGTGACCGCCAACTTTTTCCATGTGGAGCTTTGCATTGTGTGATTCCCTTCTTGTTGGAAGCTTGCATTTTGTACCCTCGGTGGAAGGGAGGTTCATCCTGGCATTTTAGGGATTCCTCCCCTTGAAGGAAGGGAAGGGAATGACAGGAATAACGGATAAATTTCAGATCCGAACGCAGGTCAGCTCAGCTGCCGTTAAATTTGAGGCGGACGATGTTGCTGGAGTTCCATTCATAAACGACCGCTCGCTGTATAATTGCGGCGCTATTTTTACGGTGCGCCAACCTCTGTGCCAAGTTAAGAGACTGTTAAGCACCACTAGTGACATTCTCTTGCAGTTTTAATTGATTTATGAAAGCAAATGTATAGTCTGTTTGCCTATACATGGTGTTATTTAACAAACCATACGCCAAATCTCAGCATAAGATTCCAAATATTTTCATTAAAACTTTGCTGCAAAATTATGCCGTTTATTAACGAGACGGCTCTGGCTGTTGCATATGTAATGGTTACACAGGGACATTTTTGGACTCTGGCTTTCTGATCATGAGACTGGGCCTCCTGCGGAGTCATTCACAAATAACACTCCTGATCAACTGAGGCAAAATGGAGTGTCTGTACCCTTCTTCATGTGACTCTGAGATGAACACAGACAGCAGCTCACTGCTTGATCAATCAGGCAGCGGGTTGGGCAGGAACACCCCCCTCTTTAGAGAAGGAGAGGGGAGATCCAAATTTAACACATGCACACACACACACCCTGAGGTGATTGCAAATAGCTGGCCCATCTATGTTTCATTGTTGGTTCCAAGGGAATGAGCCAATCTATTGTATGGGTGCCCTAAAGCCATCTACCAATTGGGATCAAAGGGATTTTGACCATAAAAACCCATGTAACTTTACCAACTTTGCACCCGGACGGCTCTGATGGGAAAGACGCAGTCTTACCACTAGCAGACGCACCACTGAAACCCTGACGGACTTCTGCGTTTCCCAACCTGCATCTCGCCTGATCCCAGAGACAGAGTTGGCCTGCCACCGTCCACAGAATAAACCAAGCTGGTTTATTCTCAACAGCTGTTTTGAGGACACGTTTCTTCAAACTGTTCCTCTACTGTCTCCCTTGCGGCCGGACCTAAGTGGAGATCTGTGCACGTCCACATCGACCTGACTGGAAACCTGTTGCGACCCGACTTCGGTGAAGAAGTCTCCAGGAGTCCACGCACCAGCCGGGACCTTGGACCAGCTGACAAGCTGACATCACTTACGGAATCGGGACTGGCCTCCCTTTGTTACCGTTAAGTATTGAAACGCATTTTATTTAGCATTGACATCAATTGATAGGCTAGCATAAAACCTGTAATACCCAGTTGAGGTTATTTTACTGCGGGTTCCTACTGTTGTTTGTATTTTGTTTTGCAATGCGCGTTTCGGTCGGGAATAGCCAATTTCCCTGACCTTATAGTTTTACACTGTTAAAACTTTATATGTATGAGACTGATAAAACGAGCTAACCACAAAATATAGTTTAGCCTGTCATTAACCCATAACACAAACTAACCTTTGTTAATGGTAGGACTGTTAACTTCTATATTTAGCCGTCACATAATTATCATTTCCTCTGATTAAGATTAAGTCATAGAATGTTATATCAATTATTGCTTCTATTTTATACATATTCATAGTTGTAGCCAATAAAACATATGTCATTTTTCCAATTCATTGTCATGTCTACGTTATTTCACTAAGTTGGGCTCTACTGACGTATAGAATTCTAATTGAGTGTTGAACTTCATTCGTTCTGAATAAAACTGACCAAACCTCACTACACATACTATCACATCCCTTTTCAACTACCATCTATTAGGCCTACTTTGGTTTTAATTTGATAAAGCCATGCATGACAACTTTGCTGCAGTCCTCCTAAAATACTAATACAGTGAGCTACATTGTATTATGCTACAATTGAGAGAAGTGACACAATTATCACACGACTGGGCATTGAGAAGACAGTGCAGCCAGCTGTAAACTATTTGCGCCATCACATGAATTATTAACAAAGACAAAGAAAATAATATTAAAATAATATATTTATTTGAATTTAATATGCATGTTGATGTTTTAATTCCACATATGCTGAAATGTTCTGTTGAAAATAGAAGATAACCTATGTGAACAAGGAACAAGGAATTTAATTGTTTTATTTATTTTACTCCTTTACTTTCGGGATTCGGTTCGGGGTTCGGTGAAATCTTAGATGGTGGATTCAGGATTCAGCCGAACCCTAAAAATATGGATTCGGATCCCTAATGAAGAGACTAAGTTCAGCCCATTTGCACCTTGCTCCGTACTTAGTGCTTAAATAACACGCCGTCTAACTAGCAAAAGTGGACTTGGACATGCCCTAAATGCACTTGCGCCATGTATTTTAGACCTAGCGCTAAGACTGTCAAGATAGAGCTCAATATCATCAATTATCAAAAAAATTAACTAAATAAATAATTTAAAAAAACTTTCTAAATGTAATGCTATTCTTCATGAGAAACCTAGGTTCTATTTCATAATGGTCAACACGCCACGGTATGGGTCATACTCACCGAGAGGAGGAGCTGCTAGGAGACTGAATAGCAAATTAACCACCACTACGGGCGGAACCACGTCACGCCATAAATATGGCGCTTGTATGCCTTCCAACCTTTTTTTGCCTCCTCGAGAGTGAGCTGAAACTGTTCTTTATGGTTCCCTTTGGAATTCACAAAATCGTGACTTTTCTTGCCTCACCCGATTGCCCGGAGCTACGTCCTGAACGAGTATGCTTTCCTGGGCTTTCCCTCCCCAGCAACGCGGAATCGCGGTTTGTTGCTGTTTGTTTGGCTAACTTTACTCGGTAGAGTTGTTACCTTGTATTAAGCAGTTCACTGCCGGTTTTCCTTGCAGAACTAGATCGGCTTGATGCCGATATCTTCTGATTGTATTTAGCCATGTTGAGGCATTGAATTTTCTTCTCATTGTTGTTACTAAGAAAAGAAAAAGGGAATGAGCCGGAAGTAGCCTCTGTGTCAGAAGACACATGCTACCTGAGGTTTCAGCGCCCTCTGGCGGCCCTTCAGTGCTACTGATTCGGGCTCTTGGCTTGGCACTGAATACGCTTGTATTGTGTAGGCAGATGGCTGCCGTATTTGTACAGAAGTTATATTAGTTTATACTAATACCTCTCTGTTCACACTAGCCGTTTAGGCAGTGCGTTGGTTCCCTTGTTAGTTGTTATGGACCTTGGCATGGTGTTAGACACACTTAGTCATCATCGATGTACATTGCTGCCATGCCTTACGGAAGTTATACTCATTAAACTGATACTAGCTATGCTAGGCTTGGGTTGTTTTTCTTGTTAGTTGCGCAGCAACAACTATAATAACAAATGAAAAAAAAAAAAAAAGCTGAAAGGGCCTCTTTGCCCGTGAGGGCAGATGCTATCCGAGGCTTCCACACCCCCTTGCGGCCCTTCAGTACCACTGATTCGGGCCCTTGACTTGGTGTCGGATACACTCCATTACTGTCGTTTGTGGGCAGCTCACTGCTGTTCTTGCAGAAACTATATCCGTGTAAACCGATACCTTTCTGCCGGTATTAACCCGTGTCCATAGGGCATTGGAGTGTCTTCTCTCGGTTGCATTACGACAGCGAAAAAAAAAAAAAGCCGAAAGGGGCCTCTCTTCCCGTGAGGGCAGATGCTACCGGAGGCTTCCACACCCCCTCGCGGCCCTTCAGTACCACTGATTCGGGCCCTTGGCTTGGTGATGGACACACCTCCAGGCCAGACATGTCGCAGACGGCCTGTTCCATCGGCCTGACCCCCAGCAGTCAGGGACTGAGAGGGGGTCATTGGCTGACCAGCAATAGTGTTCATCTGAGCCCCCGCCCCTGGATCTCTCCGACGGGGCGGTGATTCTCAGGGGGGCTAACATGCTCGCTTTCCCCCCTTTGGGCTCCTGCTTCCTCACTGTTCAGCTCTGGTCTCCACCCCCTTGTGGCCCTTCAGTGGTACTGATTCGGGCCCTTGGCTTGGTGTCGGGCACACTTCAACTTCAGGCATGTCTGAAGGTGTGCAGAATCTGGGAGTGTGATGAGGAACTGGGTCCGTGAGGACATACACTTCCTGAGGCTCTTCACCCCCTTGTCGCCCTTCAGTAGTACTGATTGGGCCCTCGACTGGTGATTGGGCGCACTTCAACATCTAAGATGTCAGAAGATGTGCAGAATCCAGGCCCCTAGGCACCCTGTAGTGCTGTTCGGGTCCGTGGTATAGGGGTATGTATACTTCAGGACGATGCCGCAGGCAGCCTCTGTCCATGAAAGCATACACTACCTGAAGGTCTTCACCCCCTTGTGTCCCCACAGTTGTACTGATTCGGGCTCTTGGCTCGGTGCTGTGCACACTTCAGCGGCAGCCACATAGGCCCCATAGCTCATGGGAGCCTGTGGCTAGACACCCCGCGTCACCCCGATAGGTAACCCTGGTTCTATGAATATGGTCAACACACCACGCTGCGTGGTCAGGCGGGGAACCTTGCACCCTCAGGACGGCAAGTGCCCTCAAGTCGGCAAAAGAGGTCGGGCGGTGTACAAACGCCATATTTATGGCGTGACGTGGTTCCGACCGTAGTGGTGGTTAATTTGCTATTGAGTCTCCTAGCAGCTCCTCCTCTCAGCGAGTAATGGCTCTGGTATAAAATTACATAATCATAAAGTATATTTCTGCTCACACCGGCTCACACAGGGAGGCTCACTCGGAGCTACTGCGTCCCGGAATGTTTGTTAGTGTTTGGTCTTTTTTGTTGTTTTTTCTCCCGGGCTGAGCACCGCTGGCGTCTAGTTTCTTTTTTTGTGACTGCCGCTTCTACCCGTGCCTCTCTCTCTCTCTTTTATGTTTTTGTTTTTGTCCGTTCGTCTTCATCTGGGTTGTCTGTTTAAACTTCTCCGTGCCCTACTCCTGGACTCTGCCCTGATCTCGCTGAATTTCACCGGACTACCACCTCATACTACTGGATTACAAACTGCATTTATCCCTTCCCTTCCCACCCTCTGTGCTCGGCTCGCTGGTGAGTTTGAAATTGTGTTTTGTGAGTTTGCCCTGACCTACCCGCTGCGTGCTGTCTTAATAACAATAACAACTTTAGCCTAGCCGTGCCGGCTAACTCAGCTAGCTTAGCCTGGTCTAGCTAAAAATAACAAACTTTGCCTAGTTGTGCCGGCTGCCTAACCCGGTCCCGGGAGGGAGTGGAGACTCCCTTGCTGGTTCCGTGGTTTCTGGTTGCTGTGCACCGTTGGCCCAGCTGTGTCGGCTACCCAACCTGGTCTCAGGAGGGAGTGGAGACTCCCTTGCTGATTCCGTGGGTTGTGTAGCTGTCTCAGCTAACTTAGCTAAGCTAGCTCTGCTGGCTTGGCTGGGTTGGCTGACTCAGCTGGCTCGACCTGGCCTGGCTGTGCCGGCTGACTGGCCTGCCTCCTCCGGGGGAGTCTCCACTCCCTCTCTTCCAGCTGCTGGCCTGGTTGCTAGCATGGCACGGCTGGGCTACCATGCCCAGCGGGTTGAGTCTCGGGGACTCCAGCACAACAACAACAACATCACCCCCCCCCTCTGGCTCAATGCTACCCAACTCGTAGCCTATCAGTTACTACTCACTGTCAATCTACTCCCTGGATTACTCCCCTCTACACTCATGTCTCAACTTGGATTTCCACTCTTCCCACTGCTGTTTTTTTCCTCTGGACTACCACTTTTTTCACCTACCCCCCCAAGTCCTATTTTTGCCCCTGGACACACCTATGCCCCTTCAGACCTTCATGCACTGAACAACAACCACCGCCTCACTACCGCTGCTGCTACCGCTGCCAGTAATGCTGGCATCCTCAGCCGCTGCCGCTACATCCACCGAGGCTCTGGCCACAACCGACACCGGACTCTACACTATCCTAAAGGCACAAACATCCCCTCACTCTGGACTAATTCCCGCCCCCACGTCAACACCACGCATCGCACCTCTAACCTCAGCAACCTTCGTTCCCCCCCCCCAGCCCCTCTATCCATCACCTTCGCACTGCTGAACACTCGTTCTCTCACCAACAAATCACCTGTAATTTCTGAACTAATACTGGACAATAACATTGACTTCCTCCTCCTCACCGAAACCTGGCAACAACCCTCCGACTACTACGCACTCAACCAGGCCACCCCCACCAACTACTGCTACATCGCCAAGCCCCGCTCCTCTGGCCGAGGGGGGGGCATTGCTGTTCTCCATAAACAATCCCTATCTGTTACTGAACTGGACCTCAACCTCCCACCCATGTCAACCTTTGAATATCTTGCTCTCTCCCTCCCCAACTCCATCACTGCAATACTACTCTACCGCCCCCCGAAGACACACCCCTCTTTTCTCTCTGAACTCTCTGAACTCCTCACCATCGCCTCTTCTCTCTCCAACCGCCTCCTGCTCACTGGCGACTTCAACATCCACGTTGACCTTCCAAACTCTCCCCTCACTCCTGACTTTCTCTCCCTCCTTGACTGTTTTCACCTCACCCAGCACATCAACTTCCCCACCCATGCCAAAGGCCATACCCTTGACCTTGTTTGCTCCTCCTCCCTTCCCCTATCCAACCTCCGCCCTCTCCCCTTCCCACTCTCTGACCACCATTGTATCCTTTTCTCTGCCCCTCTCCCCTCACCCCATCACTCCACAAAACGTTCAATCTCCTTCCGTAATATTAAGTTTGTCAACCCACTAACTCTTTCCCAGCTCATTTCCTCTGCCCTCCCCCCTGACTCGGCCCCCCCCTCTTCACCTGACGACTATGCCATCTTACTTGACTCCATCCTCTCTGACTCCCTCAACTCCATGGCCCCCTGGAAAACCATCACTGTTTCTTTCACCACCTCCTCCCCCTGGTACACTTCCGAACTTCGTACTATGAAGCAAACCGGTCGGCAGCTGGAGCGACTCTATAAAAAAACCCACCTTACCGTCCACGCTGAAGCTTACAAACAGCACATCTCCTCTTACCGCGATGCTCTCCTTGCTGCCAAATCTGCTCACTACTCCACTCTCATCAACAGCACAAATCGCAACCCCCGGATCCTCTTTTCCACTGTTAAGACACTACTCCAGCCCCCCGACAATAACCCACCCTCCTCCACTGACCTCTGCAACTCCTTTCTCCAGTCCTTCAATAATAAAATCTCCCAAATAAACACCTCCCTGACTGCCTCCATCACTAACTCCTTCACCCCCCCCTCCCCCGACTTTCACCCTCCCCCTCCCTGATCGCCCACCTACCCCCCCCCTCACTGCCTTTTCCCCTGTTGATTCCTCCCTCATCTCTGACATCATCACCGTCTCCAAGACCACCACCTGCTCCCTCGACCCTCTCCCCACTACCCTAACTAAGACCTGCCTCCCCGTCCTCATCCCCCACCTCACCACCCTTTTCAATCAGTCCCTAGCACTCGGTCATGTTCCCTCGGCCTATAAACTGGCCGCTGTCACTCCCATCCTTAAAAAGCCCTCCCTCGACCCAACCATCCTCACCAACTACCGCCCCATCTCCAACCTACCATTCCTGTCCAAAACCCTAGAACGTATTGTCGCCGCCCAACTTCACTCCCATCTTCAGTCCTACAATCTCTATGAACCCCTTCAGTCTGGTTTCCGCCCCCTCCATAGCACTGAAACTGCTCTTGTCAAAGTCACCAATGATCTCCTCACCTCTGCTGATTCAGGTGCCCTCAACATCCTGCTGCTGCTGGACCTTAGTGCCGCTTTTGACACTGTGGACCACTCCATCCTCCTTCAAAGGCTGGGGCAGCTGGGTGTTGAGGGCACCGCACTTGACTGGTTCACCTCATACCTCTCTGGCAGACAACAATTCATCTCTCTCTCCGGTCACACCTCCTCCCTTTCCCCTGTCACGCAGGGGGTCCCCCAGGGCTCGGTCCTCGGGCCCCTGCTCTTCATCTGTTACATATTTCCCCTTGGTCACATCATCCGCAAATTTAACATGGACTTCCACTGCTACGCCGACGACACTCAGATTTACATTAGCACAAAATCCACTCAGAACCCACCCCTCACCCACATTAATACCTGCATCTCCACAATTAAAACCTGGCTGACCCATAATTTCCTCAAACTCAACAGTGACAAAACTGAACTCCTACTCATTGGCACCAAATCCACACTTTCAAAGACCGGCCCCATCTCACTCACCATCGATGACTCAACCATCACTCCCTCCCCCCTGGCACGCAACCTTGGTTTCATCCTTGACCCCACCCTCTCCTTTGTCCCCCATGTCAGCTCTGTCATCAAGACCTCATACTTCCACCTCCGCAATATTGCCAAAATCAGACACTGCCTCTCCCCCTCTGCTGCTGAAAACCTCATTCACGCCTTTATCTCCTCCCGCCTTGATTATTGCAACTCCCTTCTTACTGGCATCACCTCCCACTCCCTCCATAGACTCCAAATGGTCCAGAACTCCGCTGCCCGTCTACTCACTCACACCCGGTCCCGTGAACACATCACCCCTGTACTCCAATCTCTTCACTGGCTCCCCATCAAAGAGCGCATTAACTTTAAAGTTCTCCTCCTCACCTTTAAAGCCCTCCACAGCCTGGCCCCCCCCCTACCTGACTGACCTCCTCCTGCCCCTCCGCCCCACCCGAACCCTCCGCTCTTCCGCCACCACCACCCTCTTCATACCATTTTCCAAACTCAAAACCTTTGGCGATCGAGCCTTTTCCAGGACTGCACCCCGACTCTGGAACTCACTCCCACAAACCGTCAGAGACTCACCCACACTCCCCATTTTCAAATCCCGGCTAAAAACATTTCTTTTCTCCCAAGCCTACAACCTCCCCTACCCCTAAATGACCCTCCTCCGTTTCTCCTCCCACCCTAACCATCTGCTCAGCCTCCCCTCTTCTTCTCTCTCTTCTCCTCTCACCCCGTCCACCATGTTATTTTCTGTGATTTTTGTACATGTTTATTTACTGTCCCAGTTGTTTTTTGTTTATTTTGTGTGTTCCACCAGCCAGTTACTTCACCTTCATCTCATTTGTTACCATCTCTTCTTTTGTCTTGTTGTCTTTTGTGTTTCTGTTCCCCCCCTCTCAAATTCTGTAAGCGACCTTGGGTTCTGAAAGGCGCTATATAAATAAAATGTATTATTATTATTATTATTATATGAATGTTATATAAATGTTGCATATCAGTGTTTAAGACGTGTTTCCAGTGCTGCTTTCGCCCCACCTCCAACATTCTTCATATTTCATAAAATTGTTTTTTTCAAACCGTTGACGTCATACGTGGTACTGTCAAACAAGTGACCGTTCTTCAGCTGCCTGCCTCCCAATGCAACACGCAAACAGAAATTGATGAACAGAAATCTAGAATACGAGCGAAAGAAACATAAAGACAGAAAGATAAAATTCAGAGAGGAATGGAAGAGTTTAGCCTACGTGGTTAGACAATAGAGAAAGTAGTAAGAACTGACACCCCCAAAAAACGGATGCTGAATAGCAGCCCATTAAATCAGATATAAAAAAACTACACTGCCCCATGATGAAGGCATACTGCCAAAACATGTTGGTGACTTTAAAATAATAACTTTGCCCGGATGAACCAGCAAATCAGGCGCATAAAAGTAGACTAAAACGAGACCGGATGATCAGAATCTTCACCGTGTAATATACCAATTGTCTTTCTCTTCTCATAGTTGTCCAGATTTCTGATTGTTCCCTGTGCTCCTTGAAATCCACAAAAAGTCAGGAGACTGCATGCTATTCGAGTTACAAAACAGTTTAGGTTTCCTTAATTGTCAATTCATTGAACTAGCTAACTTTGCTTATATCGTGATCTCAGTAACTAGCTAGTAACTTAACTTACTGCATTAAAGCACAACTGAACTTTGGTAGAACTTTGGGTTGTGTCATTACCTGGCCATGATATGAGTCCAAATGGTGGCGAAATATGTTTGTTAGTTGCTGTTAAGATATACAGCCTGGTATCCAGAGGGCGTAGTTAGTTGCTATATGGTAGAATGTTATTATGTTTACAAAAGAGCAAGCAAGTATTCCATATAGCTAGATGGCAGCTAAGACGAAGCAGTCGCATTGTACCAGCACTGATGCCTGTTCATAATTGCAAGTTTTTCAATTGCATTCCTGACTCCGGTGTCTATGTGACCACATCATAAAACATGGTGTCAGAAGACTGAGCCCGAAAATACACCAACTTACAACAAGGATGCTGCACATTTAATTTCAGCATGGATTTCACTGTGGACATTGCATTACTTCCCGGTAAGTTAACTCACCTACCTTGTAAGCTAGCACAATGGCTTTCAGTCAGATTCCTGTACCAGATGCAATGGTAATAAAAGGCGATGTGGTTAATAACAACATTCTTCAAGACGCAGTGAGAAAATTATGAAATTGCCATGGGTTTGGACAAACATGAAGCAAAGGTGCGAGTGGCTACCCTGCTCAGTGTTATGGGCAAAGATTTTCTAATGCTGCAACGTCACTTAGACCTCAACGCTAAAGACAGAAAGAGCACAATGAAAATTCTCGAGGCGTTGCAAAACCATTTTGACCCCACTCGCAATGTGATTTATGAACAGTTTATTTTCAACACGTGAGCAAACTCAAGCACAGACAGCGGACAAATACATCGCCAAACTGCGTCAGTTAACTGACTCATGCAAATACGGCTCTCCGAGATGAGATGATACGTGATAGACTCATCATAGGCACCAAAGACACTAGCGCACGAGCACGCATGCTGCGTGAACCCAATCTAGATCTAGCTAAAGCCATCACTATGTGTAAGACAAGTGAACAAACGCACAAGCAACTGCAAAAAATTAAATATGAAGCAGAAGACTGTAGTTCAGAGCGCAGTGATAGTAAATACAATCAAAGCTACAAGCCAGACGGTTCACAACACAAAAGTCACAGAGACAGTTCATGCATGTATTGTGGCTCAACACATGCCAAGGCAAATTGTCCAGCTTATGGCGCAATGTGCAAACAGTGTGGAAAAAGAAACCACTATACCGATGCCGACACACTATACATTTCTGACATTAACTCTATTCAGAGTGGCAGCAAAAAACGGGTCACCAATTTGCGACTAGCCCCGCCAACATGTGAACATCTTAACTATGATCCGAGTAGCACTGTTAAATGTCAGCTTGACAGTGGTTCAACAGTGAATGTCATTGGCCATACAGATTTTATGCACATAATGCAAGATAAATGCTACACATTAATCGTCAAAATGTCATTTACCACGTCAACGTGGACCCCACTAATGCAGCCTCAGGACACATGGGCACAGAAGCAATCCTGGCACAGTAAAAAGGGGGTGATCCTGGCACAGTTTGACAATGTTTTTGAGGGTCTAGGCTGTCTGCCAGGAAAGCTCTACCTAGTGGTTGACAACTCCATTCAACTCCAACTCCATTCGACCCATTCAACAACCCCCATGTTGAATCCCCATTCCACTGAAAGACAAGGTGCATCATCATTGCCAGAGTTACAGAACCAACTGAGTGGATTAGCAATATCGTTTACGCATCTGCATTGACCCAAGTTCATTAAACAAGGCACTGAAGAGATCCCAGTATCAGATGCCCACTATAGAGGAAATCCTGCTGAATCTGGCGGAGGCCAAGATCTTCTCTGTGTTAGACGTCAAAGATTGCTACTGGCAGGTACGCCTCAATCAAGAAAGTAGCTACCTCACCACATTCTGGACTACCAAGGGTAGATACAGATGGACCAGGCTGCCATTTGGTATCAAACCCACTGCTGAGGAGTATCAGAGGAGACAGCACGATGCCCTGCAAGGCCTCACTGGTGTCAGAGTCATAGCAGATGGCATCCTGGTCTATGGCTATGGCGAAACTATGGAAGATGCTGTGATGGATCACGACAAAAATCTGCAGCTGCTTCTCATCAGGGCACGGCAGGTGAATCTGAAGCTGAACAAAGGCAAAGTCAAACTCAAGCTCACAAGCGTGCCATACATGGGCCACCTCCTGACGGCTGAGGGTCTCTGACCTGACCCCAACAAAGTCAAGGCAATTCAACACATGCCACCACCCACAGATGTCAAGGGTGTGTAGAGACTGCTGGGATTCGTAAATTATCTGGCGAAGTTCATGCCTCATCTATCTGACGTCTGCGAACCGCTGCGACAGCTGACCGACAAAGATACGCTCTGGGTGTGGCTTCTTCAGCATGACACAGCGATGCAGAAAGTTAAACAGCTTGTCAGCAACCAGCCCATACTGAAGTACTATGACCTCAGCAAGGAGGTTACCTTACAATGTGATGCCAGCGACACAGGCTTAGGGGCTGCCCTGTTGCAGAAAGGACAGCCTGTGGCATTTGCTTCAAGAACACTGACACTCACGGAGCAAAGGTATGCGCAAATTGAAAAGGAGTGTCTTGCCATTGTTTTTGTGTGTGACCGTTTTGACCAGTACCTGCACGACAGGGACACCATCACTGTGCAAAGTGACCACAGGCCACTGGAAATTATTCTTAAAAAACCTCTGCTGACCGCCCCAAAGAGACTATAGAGGATGATGCTCTGGCTTCAACGCTACAACCTGAACGTCCTTTACAAGAAAGGTAAAGAGCTGCACATAACGGATTTCCTGTCAACAGCAGCGCTGCCACTGACCACACACCCTGAGGAACGAAGAGGAGAGACTGTGTACGCGGTACATGCAGAGGTTGAGAGTGTTGATCATGAGATTGACCCAAACATCTCTTCACAAACATGGAAAGCCATCAAATTGCATTCACAAGATGATAGGACCACTCAAATACTGCTGTCCCTGATTCAACACGGCTGGCCAGAAACCAGGCGAGCCACACCAACCTCAATCCGAGACTATTGGACATACCGGGATGAACTGACCTGTCGGGTAAGTGAGGATTAGGTAAAATGTATATTTTCTGAATCCAACGGTTCCAACAGTCAATGCCCTTGTTAAAACGTTCGGCACTCTGAATGCTGAACACAAGCGATATTGCGTGCTAGAACCCCTCACTTCACCTACATTCAAAATAAGTATTACGTTATTTAATTTAATAATTATTATTAAAAATGACAATCATCAATTAAATCGCCAAATTCTTTGATAGGTAAGTCGAACAGTAACCTGGTGGAATCAACCAACAAGCCGAAATAAGGTCTAAATCAGGTTTTAAGATTAAATAATTTTATTAAATGAAAAACAGTCAATTAGAATAATGACTTAATATCATGCATTCACTAATGAATGTAGGCTGACTACTTATAAATGACAAAAAGGAAGACATTAAACCAGACATTCATTTTAATATACCAGTAAAGAGAGAGAGAGCCCGATAAGCCAGAAATTTCCAATATTATTATTCCAATATAAATTTCCTCCAGCTGAACAGGAACAAAAGGAAATGCATAAGGAACCACCAGCCCAAAAATAAAAGAGGACAAACTTATTCATCAACTCCAACTGACTAAGGCTTCCTTCCTTCAGCACTCATAAATACCTCCACATAGGAACAGCATCCCTGTCCTGATTGGGTTAATTTGTGAGAAGGGGGGGGGGGGGGGGTCATTTATGACAAAGACTGGCTTATCTTTGATGTTTGTGGGGGTGAGTGAGTGAGAGAGAGACAGAAGGAGAGGGGGGGAGAGCAAGAGATGGAGGAGCCGGGTAGTTTACTTGTATCTAAATATTAGATATCCTACAGACCACACAAGATGGGGTGGCATATAAGGGTAACAGAGTAATAATTCCAATAACGCTCTGCCCACTCATGCTCACCCGCATTCACTCCGGACATTCAGGTATAGAGGCCAGTCTTCGCAAGTCCAGAGATGCTGTCTTCTGGCCGAACATGACTCAAGACAACCGTGAATTTGTCTCAAAGTGCGGCACATGCAGCAGGCAACAGACAAAACAACAAAAAGAAACCCTGAAGCCACGCTCAATCCCAGGTTGTCCATGGTCCAAAGTGGGAATGGATTTCTTCGCGGTGAATGATGCTCACTTCCTCATCATTGTGGACTATTACTCAGACTTTTGGGAACTGGAGCAATTGGAGGACACATATATGGTTAAATGTGATCGTAAATCTCTTACCTTCAGCGGTTGACTGGCCTTCTCTCAGCTGCTGTGATGTTGTCAGAAGAGATCCTTCTTACTGTGGTGGTCAGTTCCGTCTGCAGTGAGGCAAATGGAGACTTGCATGTTTGACGTTTATCTAGCGATTTAGTAGTACATTCACACCCACTAAACCCATGAACCAATCATATGAAATTGTAGCTTGTTTTGTCATCTGTAACTAGCAGTTTTCGGAAATGAAATCAGTGATTGTACAGCACAGACATTAAACGTTAAGCCATAGCTTGTTACTTAACTTGTTGACAACCAATATGGTAAACTGCCCAAGTGGAAGAGCAGAAACACATTTGAACATTACTGGTGGCGCAGTTCAAAGTAGCCTATGCTGGCAAAAGCAGGTAAAAGCAAATTACCAATCTATGGGATATTAGACTCTGGCCACTGGCTTTGATGGGTTACGTTGACAGATTTAATTATTCATTTACATCCAATAATCCCAAAATAATTAAATGTGGAAATAAACAAATAAATATGGACATAAATAATGAAATGTGGAAACTAATTTTACATTTAATTATTTACGTTGACATTTTGTTTTTTAGTTTCACCAAACGTTTCTAGCTAGCCAGCATTCAATGAATTAACCAAACAGCTAACTTGACTTTAGTAGTTTGTATGTAGCCAGCTAAAGTAGGTTCAAACAAGAAATTATTCTTGATTAGTAACTAAATTAATTCAGCAGAAGGACACATAGGCGGAGGGTGAACCAACTGCAGGGTAAGGCTAGGAGGGGAGGTGTCCAGCCTCGTGCGAGTGTACACAGTGCGCGAGTGGCAAATCTTTTTGCATTAATTTTTTAATTTTTTAATTTTAATAGCACATAAATAGAAAAATAAATAAACAAAACTCAGAAATTAAAAATAAGTGTGCAAGATAAGTGTTCCAAATAATGTCACTGAGGTAAGTGTTACAAAAGGTAAAATACTGTTACATAGTAGCCCATAGTGTGGCTGAGGTAAAACAGCCTAGACTACTGTTAGATAGTAGCCTATAATGTTGTTGAGAATTAATGGTACCATAACAAAGAGAAGATGTGGAAAAAATGTGAATTATTTAGATACGATCACATTTTCACGTCATATTGATAGGCTAATTATGTACGCGACTCCACTGCAAGAAGATAGTTAACTAACCAACAAGTACAGGTAGTCTAACCATGCAGTAATCGGCTACACGCAGCCGGCCAGCTTAGTTACCTCCACAGTAGGCGGTAGCCTAGTGGATTGAGTGAGCTAACTCAACCGCAAATCCTCTATCGCTAGCATTTGTATTTGTATTTAATAGCCTGCATTATTTTAATCGCCATGTCCGGCTAAGCCTTCCCCAGCCTTACACATCCTCCGCCTATGGAAGGACACACCGCATAATCTATTATAACATTACTTTACATTAAGTTGTTGTGTTGTCTTATATATAGACCATTTTCCGAAGGCGATATGGCACTCAAAGCCAAAAAACGTAGTTCCTTCAGGATTTTCCAATAATGTATCAATTAGAATGCAAACAAAGCAGATTGATGCATCACAATAAAAAGTTCCAGTGCTGTTGTACTGTATATCTGCACTCATGGAATGCCTTTTGTTGTCCAATTACTTGACCAGAACTAACTGTGTAATGGCTATGCGAAAATATATGAAGTGTGCTGCGTTGAATCATGATCTTTTGAATAAAAGATCACAAAGTAAGCCCTTATGTGCAGCTTGTTTTCCCGATCCGTATTGTTGTATTTCCTTTTCTCACACTTTTAACCAAGTAGTAATAACAGCAGCTAATTTAACTAGCTAACTTGTTGCAGCACACTATTAGCTTGCCCACAGGAATATGAGCTCATATCATATGTTAATCCTCAATGGCTATAATTTAAAAAACAGCATAAACCAGCTGGTCAAGCTGGTTACTAGCTTATGCTGGCCATACTAGGACAATTTTCAAAGATAAGGCCGGTGTAAATGTATATATTTTTTATTATTAACATATCCTATAAAAAGATCTAAACTGACCATGCTTTTGTCCTTAGCAAGATACACAAGTTCCACGCATCTTTTAATGTTAATTTTGCTGTTTTATACTACTCTCTCTCCATATATCTCTCTCTCACACACACACACAGACACGCACACACACACACATTGAATATTTTTTCTAAGCTATGGAAATGATTTATTAAATAAACTATTGCTTTGGGAACAAAGCAATAGTTTCTGTTTTTGGGCCTTATTTACGTGTAATTACCTTGCTATATTTGAAATGTTTTGTTAGATTTTCCTATGTCGGAAGTCACCAGGATTCACCATTTAGGGTTTACTTTCTGTAAAAATGTCCCTTGGGGGACTCCATATCCCCCTAGCTGAGGTGAACCCCCTCCCATCCCCCCTCATTAAAACCTGGATCCGCCCCTGGACATAGGCATGGTTAAAAAAAGTCAATAATTCAGTAGGGGTCTATTTTTCCACATCTTCTCTTTGTTATGGTACCATTAGCTAAACAGTTTCGCTAAACTGTTGAGCTGAGAGAGATCCCAGGACCAGTGCTAATTAAAAACATTTTAACTGTTTTTAAACTGCCTTTGAGCACTGTTTCATGAACTTATTTCATTATAGATTTTCACATAAGTAACACACCCCATCCTAGCATTACAATTTTAAACCAGAATAAAGTGAGGGGAAACCAGTGCATAGACAACAATCAATAAATGGTACATGTTTAGCAATTAATAATACATTTTATCATTTAAAAATTCAAATAAAAATCTTACCATTCCCTCACACTAGCCAATAATAGATGTTGCAATTACAATATGCCTTAAAGACATTTTCCAAAAATGCCAGCTCTAAGAAATCCTGAACCACAGCGATAAAGTGAGGAATGAGTAACTCCAGCTGTTCCCACGCTTCATCCTTTATAAGAGATCCTGGGCTGGAAGAGCTCTCCGCTCTGTTATTCATTATAGTCAGCTGTACAAGATTTTCAGCAGCCTAATGCAGAGGACACAGGCATTACATACATGCACACATTGTCAATCACAGGCACAGTCTCCCCACTCCCTTTAGAATTGTTGCTTACTCAGCGCAGAGCCGCATGCCAATTAATGGGTATGTGCATCCTTGTGTTGTCTGGGTTACACATGGCCAGAGGACTCATGCTTGGATCAGTCTGATTACTGGCACTGTAATTTCCATCATCATGGTCAATCTGTTCCATTCATGATCAGCACTGTCGTCACTGTCAATTAGTTCCTGTATAATTTGATCCAATTTTTGTTCATTTATGCAGTGACTCATGCAACCATATCCACATTCAGCCGCAACACTCGTCAATAGCAGTGGCTAAATCCATAACGACCAGTCCATGACGACAGTTAAGTCCGTTAAGGCCATTGTCCACGAATACAGCCTATGACGGCAGTAGTGTATGACTAGCAGAAAGTGGTAATATATCATCTTGACCATATGGCAAAGATCCTACAATCCACACACAAACAAACATGTACACAGACATATGCAGGTACACACATGCATAATCAGTGCACCCACAGGACGTAAAATTTGACTCATTTGGTATAGTGCATCAGTCAAAACCACAGTAGGTATGCCACGCATTAAAGTGCATTAAAGGATTATTCTATCCATGAGCTCAATTGACCTTAGACAACTTTTAATAAACAAAGATTGACATTTTTATACAGGGGTAGTCAGGCATAATCATTTTACTCAGTATCAGCTTACACGAGCTAAAAGCCAAACACCGCTCTCCAACCCAATATGGCCTTCCCAGTTGGCCTGGCAACAACATTTAAGTGCGGTTTAATTAAGGGTCCAAGCAGCAAAGCTACTGGAACCCTATTGTTTTTGTTCGGATTCTTTTTTTCTCTCCCCTTTCACCTCAAGTAACTGTGAGCTGGTACAGCCCAGAATCACCAAACTTGGTAGGCTTGTTTGGTTGTCTGAACTCTTGGATCATTTAAATTATAGATTGAACACCTTGTGGTGCTGTAGTGCATTGACAAATGTTTGACATTCACAAACCAAGCCCCCATGTCCCGTTTGCCCTACAGTCACTAAATTTGGTGTACAGGTCCCTCTCCTCTTGAGGAACAAATTTGCCTCAAGGCATACTTGCTAATCTAGGGACCTGAGAAATAGGGAGATTTTTCAAAGGAAAAGCGGCCCTCCCCTTTGTTTCCTTCCTTTGGAGTATGAAAATAACAAAATAATATGAACACTACAACAAAATTTTTTATGTTTTATACTTTTAATTAAAAAATATATGTTTTAACTCAGGACAGCAAGTCTTTTTGTGAACATGCAACCATGGAGACGACACATGTAGTATAGCTGTATTGTCGTCCAGGTGGAAACAGTAGAATTCTTGAGTTGTAGGGCCTACACGCTGCTCAGACAGGTTGTTATAACAACTGCAAAAATGTATGTGAAAATTTGTCCGGAAAACGGGAGAAATCCAGAGAATTGTGAAATCGGGAGGACACCAGGAGAGGGCAATGAATTTCGGGAGTCTCCCGGGAAAAACGGGAGGGTTGGCAAGTATGCCTCAAGGACCCATAAAGTCTGCCATATTGGATTTTCAGCATTTAAATTTTTTTGGAAAACACTTCAAATGCTTGTCCTCCTACAAAAATGTACCAATTTGCTTAAAACATAGTACTTTGCCTCATCTCACATGCCGTTATACAGGTATTATTTTCAAGCACCTATGTCAAAATATGGCCAAAGGATGATCCACTGAATTTTCAGTGGGTGTGGCTTATCACAAAAATCAACACACCAGCCCTGAGAGTTCAAAATTCACTAAAAATCACTGATGCATCAGACAGGTCCCTAAGTTGATGGCATGGTCCATCATCTCAGTTGGAACGTATATATTTAAAGTTGGGGTCCGATATCATAGTCTCTGTGTTTGCCAACTGTTGCTTAGCAATTCCCAGGATAAATAAATAAAAGAATAAATAAATAAATGTGGAAATAAATAAAAGAATAAATAAATAAATGTGGAAATATAAAAATGAATAAATAAAATAATTTGGAAATAAATAAATAAATCTGGGAATGAATATAGAAATGTAAATGTATGTGCAATTAATTTAATTTATTACATATGACAGCGTTTCTCAATGTGAGCAAATACATTCATGGAGACAATTCCTCACATATTGAGAGAAACGACGGATAGAGAAAGCTAACTAGCTAGTACAATCTGTCAACTTGCTTTGGTCCACGCACTAATTTAGCCTAGTTCCAAGTCAATCAGGTTCCAACCCTCCATGTAGGCTATTCAGTGTTACTGACAGTGTTTCTTATGAGCAAGTAGAGAAGTCAATTTCTCAAATATTGAAAGAAAAGGTGGGCGGATAGCTTGTATATTGCTGTGAGCAATATAGCGATCTTGTGTCCGAGAAAGCTAGCGACATGACCATGTTCAATGTAGCCTACAACATTCGCTGGCATCCGATGAAAATCTAATTCTAAAACTGATACCTAGCTAGCTTTCTCTATCCGTCGTTTCTCTAAATATGTGAGGAATTTCAATTAATGTATTTGCTCACATTGGGAAACGCTGTCTCCAGCTTTTCTACAGTCTAGTCTCAATGTTGGAAGGGTGGGAACGTGGCGAACTTAGTGGGTGGAGCAAAGCAAGTTGATTGATAGATTGTGCTCGTTGGGAAATGACAATCGGGATATGACAATGACAATCGGTAAATATGTATGGGAATAAATAAGTAAATAGGGAAATGACAATCGGGATATGACAATGACAATCGGTAAATATGTACGGGAATAAATAAGTAAATAGGGAAATGACAATCGGGATATGTATGGGAATAAATAAGTAAATAGGGAAATAAATTGGGAAATATATATGGAAATAAATAAATGAATATATTTGGAAATAAAAAAATATATAAATGTAATAACTTAAATTGATTGCACATACATTTACATTTCTATATTCATTCCCAGATGTATTTATTTATTTATTCTTTTATTTATGTATTATTGTGGCACTCTCGGTGTTCCATAGCAGCTATATCTTTATGTGCAATTATGCAGAGAATGTCGATTTCCCTCCGAATGCAGGTCTCTGATTCAGACTGAGATTCAGTGACTCTGAAGAGAAGACAATGTCCTATTTTTGGTGGGGTTACTGTTGGCGGCTGTGAAAACTGTATAATTCATTCACTAAAATGTTTATACAAAGCTGGCAATTGTGTAATTGTAATTAACATTGTACAGCATACAATTAGAAAACAAATGCCCAGAGGAAAACTGAAATTTCAGACAAAACCTCAAACACAGTTCAGATAACCAGTAGGAAGATGAAGGACGGTCTATGGCAAATTCAAAATTCAACCACAGTACATAAAAGTCAGAGAGAGAGAATTTGGAGTTAGTACAGAAAGTAGACTGTTATCATGTGTGTCTATATTATACACAGTTTGATTGTGTGCTCAAAGGCAGTTTAAAAACAGTTTAAACTTTTTTAATTTGCACTGGTCTTGGGATCTCTCTCAGCTCAATGGTTTAGCTAATGGTACCATAACAAAGATATAGGGGGAAATTTGGGATTGGTTTAAAGTTGGGGTGTGAGGAGTGGAAATCAGGAAATCAGTGTTGGGTATATCCGCTTATATTAAGAGGGCTTATTATTTATTTTATTTTTTATTTTTATTTTTTAATTAGGAAAAGTAGTGGGTTGTTGTTTTCTTTTTCTTTTTGCTGTCTTTTTTTGGGTGGTGGGTGGCTTTCCCAAGTGAAAAAAGATTATCCTTGAAATATACTTTTATAAAAAGTACTTAGTAGTTTTCATACTTAGTATGCTTAAAGCGCTGCCAATTTAGCACTAAGTGCACTAAAGTTGTTCAAAAAGTAGAAGTTAAGTCATTGTACTTCAAGTGCATGTGTATGTTAAAATGGGACTATTTTTAGTATACTAAGTATGTTTAAGTGCACTAACAAAAAGTATGATTTGTTGGTATCTTAAATACACTTGCAGTACAATTTCATTATGTCACCAGTGCGTTTGAAACAACCTTTAAAAGTATTCCGATGTGTTTGAGACTATACTTGAAGTACCCTTTTTAAAAGTTTACTTATAGCGCTTATGTACTAATTATGTAATTTGTGCTAAATTGACAGCACTTTAAATATACTAAGTTCACTAAAGTTGCAGATATTTTTTGCGGACTGCTAAACAGTAGGGGTGTGCATCGATGCCACTATCTGTATCTGCATCTGTATCTGTATTCAGATAGAAACCGGAAGTGGGTGGGGCTTCGTCCGGAAGTGGTGTTTAATCAGTGGGGCTTCGTCCGGAAGTGGTGTCCAATCAGTCTTTTTTTCTTTTCAAAACCTTTTATAAGAACTATATTCTGGACTTTATACTTATTTATCTAACCCCCACTCCCTAACTGGGGGACACTGAACAATAATTTTGGATAAGAACTGAAAAAAATCTGAGGTACAATATAAACTCCTCAAAAAAAGTACGGAAACGTTATTTCGGTCGATTACTCCTCCCCTTTAATAATACCAATTGGTATTGTATTTTATATCGTTGGAAAGCGTGATTAGTCACCTTTACAAGGAGGTACAACTTGTAAGGATCATGCATTCGTGGAGTGAGCAACACAGCTAACCGTGTGGGTAGCGGGCCAAAAAAATGTGCTAAAATCCCCTGCAATATTCTTCTGTTGGTATTCACTCTCGTTTTGAGCTTCAAGTGCTGGCAGGTGTATGCCAGTCACAGGTGTGTGACTGGCACCTCATTGGCACCTAATTGACAGCACTTGTGTGCATGGGTCCTGCAACTTTGTTGAGTTTGTGTGTGCTCCAAGCATAAACATGCCACATTTGTCCCTTCAGGATAAGGCCCGTGCAATAGGGCAAGTGGAAGCTGGTGTTCCGGTACGCAGAGTGGCAGCATTATTTGGTGTCAGCCCTGGTACCATTTCTAAACTTAGGACCAAGATCCGTGAGACTGGTGAAGTCAAAGACAGACCTACGAAGTGGCCGTCCCAGGAAGACAACACCCCAAGAAGACCGGTTCCTCACCCTTGCTTCACTGAGGAACCGTAGGCTTTCTTCCAGAGATTTACAGGCAAGATTTGCACAACGGTACCACAGACAGATCTCTGATCAGACGGTGAGGAACAGACTGCACATGGCCGGGTCTTCGTGCTTATAAGGCTGCCAGGAAGCCTGCAATGACTTCCCTTCACCGTCAGGCCCGTTTGCGCTGGTGTCGACAGCACCGACAGTGGAACCTAAGAATGTGGGGCAACGTCATGTTCAGTGATGAATCAAGGTTCTGTCTGCGGAAGCTGGATGGCAGGATCAAAGTATGGAGACGGCGTGGAGAACGCTATGCAGATTGCTGCACAGATCGCGTGACACCTTTCAATGGGGTGTCATGGTGTGGGGCGGTATCTCTCTCACAGGCAAAACAGAACTTGTCATCATTGAAGGCAATCTCAATGCAGTGAGATATCGGAATGAGATTCTGGAGCCAGTGGCGATCCCATATCTCCAGAATCTGGGACCTAACTCCATCCTCCAGGATGACAACGCTCGCCCCCACAGAGCCAGGATCATCACAGAGTACCTCCAGAATTTGGGAGTGGAGAGGATGGAATGGCCTGCCGTGAGTCCAGACCTCAACCCAATTGAACACCTGTGGGATCAGCTTGGGCGTGCTGTATGTGCCAGAGTGACCAACGCAACCATGTTGGCTGACTTGCGGCAAATCCTGGTTGAGGAATGGGATGCCATCCCACAGCAGTGTGTGACCAGGCTGGTGACCAGCATGAGGAGGAGGTGCCAAGCTGTTGTGACTGAGGTCCCTGACAGTGTAAAATGAATAAAGTGTAAAAATATGCCAATATGTGTTGTTTTTTCCTTATTACTGTGGGAGAGTGCAATCATCCAATCCACCAAGCAACTCAAAACGAGAGTGAATACCAACAGAAGAATATTGCAGGGGATTTTGGCACATTTTTTTGGGCCGCTACCCACACGGTTAGCTGTGTTGCTCATTCCACGAATGCATGATCCTTACAAGTTGTACCTCGTTGTAAAGGTGACTAATCAGGCTTTCCAGCGATATAAAATACAATACCAATTGGTATTATTAAAGGGGAGGAATAATCAACCGAAATAACGTTTCCAAACTTTTTTTGAGGAGTTTATAATAAACTCAGAATGAAAAGGCAGTTTTATAAAAACATGAAACCATTCCATTATACATTTTAATGGAAACTATTTCCACAATAACAAACCTTTCTGCCTGTTGTGATTTCATATTGTACTTTTTTGTTAGTTCATTTTTTTTTACGATATGAACTTGGAACCGGGGGGAACGGAGGGGACAAATCCCCTTCAATGTTGGGGGGAGGCGAAAAAGTCCCCTTCAATAAACAAGAACATCCCCTACTAGATATATGCATATACTGTATATATACAGATCCTTTCCAAAAAATTAGAATATCATGGAAAAGTTCTTTTTTTTCCATAATTCCATTCAAAAAGTGAAACTTTCATAGATTATAGATTCATTACACACGAAGTGAAATATTTTTAGCCTTTATTTGTTTCATGTTTCATAATTTTGGCTTACAGCTCCAGAAAACCCCCAAAAACAGTATTTCAAGAAATTAGAATAGTGTGTCAAAAATCAGCATTTACTTCAGTTATTTCAGAGAATGAATGTTTTAGACTGAGTGTCACACTCTAATCATCTAATTTACTCAAAACACCTGCAAAGTTTTTCTACAGGTGTGTCGTTAAATTGGACAGGTATCTCAGTTTGGTTCAGTATGGGGAAGACTGCAGACTTGACAATTGGCCATAAGACCATCATTGACACCCTCCAGAAGATGGGTAAGCCGCAAAAGGTCATCGCTAAGGAGTCTGGCTGTTCACAGAGTGCAGTGTCCAAGCATATCGATAGAAAGTTTAGTGGAAGGGAAAAATGTGGCAGGAGAAGGTGCACAAGCAAAAGAGATGACCATAGGCTTCAGCGGATTGTCAAGCAAAGACGATTCCAAAAATTTGGTGGAGATGCAGAGGGAGTGGACTGAGGCTGGAGTCAGTGCTTCAAAAACCACCACGTACAGACGTATCCGGGACATGGGCTACAACTGTCGGATTCCTCGAGTCAAGCCACTCCTGAACCTGAGACAACGTCAGAAGCGTCTCACCTGGGCTAAGGAGAAGAAGGACTGGACTGTTGCTCAGTGGTCCAATGTCCTCTTTTCAGATGAGAGTAAAGTCTGTATTTCATTTGGAAATCAAGGTCCCAGGGTCTGGAGGAAGACTGGAGAGGCACAGAATCCAAGCTGCTTGAGGTCCAGTGTGAAGTTTCCACAGTCAGTGATGATTTGGGGTGCCATGTCAAGTGCTGGTGTTAGTCCACTGTGCTTTCTCAAGTCCAAGGTCACTGCAGCTGTCTACCAAGAGATTTTAGAGCACTTCATGATTCCTTCTGCTGAGAACCTTTATGGAGATGCTGATTTTATTTTCCAGCAGGAATTGGCACCTGCCCATACTGCCCCGAACAACCAATACCTGGTTTAATAACCATGCTATAACAGTGCTCGATTGGCCAGCAAACTCACCTGACCTGAACCCCATAGAGAATCTATGGGGTATTGTCAAGAGGAACATGAGAGACACCAGGCCCAACAACACAAAGGAGCTGAAGGCTGGCATCAAGGCATCCTGGGCTTCCATAACTCCAGAGCAATGCCACAGGCTGATCACCTCGATGCCACGGCGCATCAAGGTAGTAATTCGTGCAAAAGGATTCCCCACCAAGTATTGAGTGCAGGCATGAACATAACTTTTCAGAAGATCGGCATTTCTGTTTTTAAAATACCGTTTTTAGATTGATTTTATGTGATATTTAATTCACAAGCTGGAAGCCAAACTTATGCAAAGTTAAACAAATAAATACTTGAAATACTTTACTTTGTGTGTAATGAATCTATAATCTATGAAAGTTGAATGGAATTATGGAGAAAAAAAAAACTTTTCCATGATATTCTAATTTTTTGGAAAGGATCTGTGTATATATATATATAATATTGGACATACACTCCCTGTATGTGCCAGCATTCATGTCATCCCCATCCCACAATATGTAAAAGTATTAGTTATTAACAACAACAACAAAAAATCCCCCCTCCCCCCATGTCTTTGGTACTGGCCACAACCCACTCTTTGAACTTCGCAAGTTCGGTTCGCATCATTTTCACTTGAGACGTGGCCGGCGAAGTGGAACAACTTTTCAGCACCCTGAGGCAGCAACGATGAATCAGCCGTTTCTATTCATCATTACTCACAGGTTTGTAAATTCCCTCACAAAGTGTACTTTCCCATTTTTAAAAGATAAACATGTGGTTATGATGAAACCTGAGGTTGAAACATATGTATTTAATTAAGTAAATGTATGTTTGCGAACTCCTGTCAATGCTAGTCATTGAGCGAGAAGGCTAACGTTAGCTAGCAGAGACGTGATAGTCACACGCAAATAAATTCTAACGGTCATAACATACGGAATGGGTTACATTAACGTTATTGTGAATACAATGTTCTATATAGCATTTACATTCATTTGAGAGTACTGTGTTTTGGTAGTTTGGTAACTTCATAATGTGTTATTTTAATGGGTCATCCAGAGCTAACGTTATGTATAGGCGTAGCCCGAGCTATGTAAGGTTAGCTAACGTTCGAGAGCTAGCTAATGTTTGGTGACGTGAAGCACTGTTCACATAATGGCATCTGCCAAGTGTGCCAGCTCTGCCAAGCACCAAATGCGGGTAGATTTTTCATTTGGCGTGTAAGTTTCGGAAGTCACCTGACACTTTGGCGGTGACTTTTTTTTGCAACCAAATATCAGCCTTGGTGGCTCGTACAGCGCACAAGTGAATGAACTTGGTGGCGCGCTTGAACAGCTCGTGCGAAAAGAGCGGGAGGCAGAGCACACAGACGCGCAAAGAATGTTACGTTAGCTCTAGTCCTGTCAGACAACGATAGCGGCTTGCGTTCTGGCTAGCGTTAACGTTACTTAAACTAACAACATAATGTGGCGACACATAGAGAGGAGGAAGGGAGTGGAGGAAGGAAGGAGAAGAAAAATGAGTGGAAAGGAGACAGGATGAGAGGAAAGGAGTGGAGAGGAGGCAGGAGAAAGAGGAGGAAAGGAGTGCAGAGGGTAGAAATGGAATGGTCAAGCAGTAGACCTAGATCATGAGTTATCTTTGCTTTTGTATATTGATTGTTGATAATTGTTTGAGCATTGTAATCTTTTCAGAGGGAATAATACTTTCTTTTGTTTGCTTTTTCTACAGTGAAGAATAGGAGGAAAGGATAGAGGAGAAAAGGAGCGGAGAGGAGCCAGGAGACGAGAAGAGGAGAGGCGTGGGAAAAAAAAAATGTTATTTGTTGTTAACTGGTATTGTTGTGATTCATTGAGGGACATTTTTTTTCACAAATAATTTGTCCTGTATGCAACAATATTCTATTCATATACAAAATAATATTCTGTACAGAAATCTAAATACATTACTTTATTAGGATGTGCAGTCTTGCTGTGAGGTGCTTTGGGTAAAAGTGTTAACCAACTACCATGATTTGCCTCAATGATGCTTTACGTTTTTGTCTCAAATAGCTTAAAAAATGATTAATTTAGCTGCCGGAAAAAAATTTTTTTATAATAATCTTCCGGAGGAGGCCTCATATGGCCATGAAACATGTTTTTCTTTGCTGAAAAACCATTGTAAAATGGCATTTTAAAACCGTTATTTATTTATTTTTCCGGGGGAGCATGCCCCCAGACCCCCCTAGAGAATTTTGTCTCCCCCAATATAAAAATCTCTCCTATGCCCTTGGTTTCAGCCCCTGAATTGCTCCTAGCTAGCTCAGCCTGCCCTCTCATTTTATTTTTGCTTTCATGTGAAATGAAAGGTGAAATGGTTATTATGTGAAATGCGATGCAAATTCACGATGGTTAAACATATTATAGATTGTAGGTTGCATGAAGCGGGAGGCGAGGGTGCGTGTGTGTGTGTGTGTGTGTGTGTGTGTGTGTGTGTGTGTGTGCGCTTGTGTCATTTGTGTGATCGCAGTGACAGTGCATGTTGCGGACTGAGCCCACTGGCATTAACGTTAGCCTTTTTGCAGCGTTGAGCGCTGAGATTTGGCGTAACATTTGCACTTGCAGGAGAGTAAGCTACAATCAGCGTAGCTAGCCAGCCTCTCGCTTTCACCCTCCATACGAGAAAAATAATGACAGGCTGACTAGTGGAGTCTAGAGAAATATCCGTTTCCAACCCACTATCTGTTTAATTCATTAAACTTTCAGCTTTCAGCTAACTAGAGCCAGCTCTCTGCTGCTGTGCTGTTAATGGGTGGAGAGAAAAACAACATCAAAATTGGATTCCTATGTAGGTACATATTCGCGACAATCGCACTGTGGTAACTTAATTATAATGAATATTTAGCCTATATCACGGATTCTTTGAATGGTTGTTTCTACCCAAATTGTAACATTCAACTCGCAATGAATCCACACTGTGTTGTAACGTTAACGTAACATACGCTAGTCTATCAATTCCTGATCTAGAGTAATACGTTAGCAAAATATGTTTATAAACATTAAGTCACTGTTTGGTTTTATAATGCTTATTCTGATAGGGCATTTGTGTTAATCACTCCTGTTAGTGGCTATCTCAATTAATTAAATGTCTGGCAGATAGCTAGCTGTGCCGAATTAGTGTCTCTATCTTTTTTTTTTTTTCCCCCGAATCCGAATATTAACGAGCAACTTCGGGTAAAAAAACATATCTGTTGCAACGTATTATTCGTGCTTTCCCAAATAGGTATTCGGCTCCGGATACACCCTATTGTCGCGCTGATCGGTTTAACCAATGGCATTTAAAGCTGTTGAAATGCAGCCACATCCAGACTTTTTTCAGGTGTTCTTTGTTGTTACTGCTAGCTCAGAAATGCATCTTGTAGGACTGTTCATTTTAGAGTGGTTTTCTCAATGAGTCATTAGGCTATAATCCTTAAGTTTTCTTGCATTTTATAAAGCATAATAATAATAATAATAATAATAGTAGTAGCCTAATGATAATAATATTACTATATGTAATAAAAATGTGCTTCTACATTTGGGATTGGTATCGGCAGAGCTTTAAAAAGAAAAAAGAAAATTTCATGTAGAAAAAAAATGTAGTAAAATAAAAAACAAAAAATTACAGTATGAAATCACAACAGGCAGAAAGGGCTGTTATTGTGGAAACAGTTTTCCATTCAAAATGTATATTGGAATGGGTTGATGTTTTTATAAAACTGCCTTTTAATTCTGAGTTGAATATATATTTTACCTCAGATTATTTCCAGTTCTTGTCCAAAATTAATGTTCAGTGTCCCCCAGTTAGGGTGTGGTGGGTTCAAATAGGTTAACAAAAACAACCTTTAACAAAACAAAACAATAGATAGAATATAGTTCTTATAAAAAGTTTTGAAAAGAAAAAAAGTGGGTGAATACTCATAAAATTACAATAACAAATATAGCTGCAAGCAGCGACTATACGGGGTCCAAGCAAAAGGTTGTAATTTTGTTGCAATCATGTTACATTGGTTACCTTTTACAATCGAGTCTCGGAAGGTATACGTGAGACACATGTAGCTGCATGACATGAGTGTCTAAACATGAATATGTATAAAAGGTCAAACTGTTTTCAGACCACCACCTTCAGTTAATTCTGGGTAAACTGAATAATTTGAGAAGACATTCATGAAAGAGACCTTCAATCTGAGGCAATGCCTAGATATTAACTCAAAAAATGTCTTAGTGTTTCCTATCCCATAATGTGAAAATAAGATTTGTAGATGTGAAAAGCATAAGAAAGAGCATGCTGTGTTGTCAAAAATAAAAGCAACCTTTGGTACCCCCCCCCCCCCCCCCCCACATCGAAGGCAATTGCTCTAACCACAAAGTCATCGCTGATGTTATACGCTATGGGGAGAATTATTGGAGGGTATGAAGCATTTTTGATGAAGAATTTGGCAGGAAAAAGAATAACTTTATTAAAACTTTATTTGTTTCACTCATTTAAGTACTAGTGAAACAGTGAATAGTTAATATAGTAAAATCTCTTCGCCGTCGCAATAATGTGAAAAGAACATTATTAAGTGAGAAAAGCATAACAAACTGTGCATTGTTTTCATCGAAAAGAATAGTAACCTATGGTTGGGATTGAACCCGGGTCTCCCACATACCAAGCCATTGCTCTTAACCGCTAAGCCATAATAGATAACCTGTGGCTGCCCAGTGATTGATCACGACACATCATTTTCAATGTTTAAAACATAACAGTGATTTTTCATGAAGGGAAATGGTAATAGCATTTCCAAAATGGCGGCCAATCCAAGATGGCAGCGACATATATGGGACATACATATGTTCCAGATGAGGAAATTGATCACTACAGCAAGTTTGAAATGTCTAAAAAAATAATGGTGTTTTTTTATGAATTTATAAAAATATATTATGCTCTATAGCGCCACATTTGAATCTATTGAGCCAATACTTTACAGTTTGGCTCAGAAGGTCAGTGCAAGTACAGAAACCAAATTTTATTAATATCCATTGAAAAATTGAAGAGTTATTAGCGTTTTTGTGACTAGCCACGCCCACAACAGTTTTTATTGGCTTACTGCAATCAGGATATTTAGAAAATCAGGAAAATCGCTTCGTGATTCTTTATAGAATCGTCCCCTGAACAAAAGGGTGTGAGTTGCATGTTGATATGTCAAATGGTCTCGGAGGAGTTCGATTTTATAGGTTTTTCACAAAATGCAAATTTGCAAAAGATCCCATATGGCAGACCTCATTGGTCCCATAGCAAAGTTATTTGCCACGAACCAAGGAATTTGAGGCAAAAATAATTTTGAAGGTAGGCTAAATGGTTCAAAAGTTATAGCCCAAAAGATTATAGAAATTCACTTTGTCTCTATAGCGCCACCATCAGATCAATTGGGCTGGAATTCGCTGTACATGTGTCGTGTCGCATTGTCTACATGTGTGCAAAAAGTTATCATGTGGTTTTGCTGCAATTGTAACAAATGTGGGAATAATAATAATAAAACCAGCAAAAAACAATAGGGTTCCAGCACTACGTGCTTGGACCCCTAATTAATTTTAGACTAGAAAATATGACATTTCCTATTCATAGTTTTCAGTCACATGACTGCTGCGGAGCCCTGGCGGGCAAAACAACGTTCCAGAATGTGGACGGACACTGGAAACCCCATAGAGCTACCGCAGAAGCCTGTCAAAATTTCCTTCTTTTGCAACACAGGTGTGTTTAGATCACTTATCAAAAGACGAAAAACAAAGATACGCAAACAAACTAAGTGTCTTAGGTACGTGTGACCCGTATACAGCACCCGCTGCTTTATTTCATTATTAAAAACCGCGAAGTCGCTGCCGGAGCTGTACTTCGGTGACGTTTACATTTATCTTGTGGAGAATCGATCCCCTTACACTGCCACGAAGATGAAAGCGTACAAAAGTACAGACAGTTATCTGTACTTTCGATCTGGATGGGTCAATAATGCTGTTGTTTGGGAGGTGAAGGACAATAAATTCTTCATCGTCAAAGCGAAGGTGAGTGCTAATTAGCTAACGTGAGCTACCTAACGTTGCTTGCATGGGTGGTCAGTGTAACGTTAGTCAGCTAACGTTACTGCAGTTAGCTTTTCTAGGGCAGTAATATTTTGGTTAAGGTAACACAACATATTGTGACATACATGTAATATAAACGTTTTTCCATTGTCAGGTAAACCATTCCTACAGCTTAAATGACCCGCCATTGACAGCCTGGGTAGCTGTAGAGAAGGAGGGATTCACAACATCCTCCTCTCTGGGTTTTCCTTGTCAGACGGGATTCTGTACAAACACAATCCAGGCTTGTCTCCTCTTCGGTTAGTGCATCCAATTGAACAACAACTATCCGGCATTTTGGCAAACTTTTGGGAAAAGTTGTCGTTGGCGGGCAGTGGAAGGTGGCTTTTTGCCCGCCAGGTGGGCGTTCCCATAGGGCTGTGGACATCACGTGAAAACTATGAATATGTAACACAACTTCTGGTTGAAGCCCTGCCCACTTCTGGTTTCTAATCCGAATACAGATACAGATAATGTTGATGGTCGAACAGATACAGATAGTGGCATCGCTGCACACCCCCTAGCACATACAGTGCATCCGGAAAGTATTCACAGCGTTTCACTTTTTCCACATTTTGTTCTGTTACAGCCTTATTCCAAAATTGATTAAATTAATTTTTTCCCTCAAAATTCTACACACAACACCCCATAATGACAATGTGAAAAAAGTTTTTTTGAGATTTTTGCAAATTTATTAAAAATAAAAAACTAAAATTTCTCATTTACATAAGTATTCATGCCCTTTGCTTTAACGTATTTTTTAAGTATTTTTTAAAGTCTGAGCTATCAAACGAGCCCCAAACCATCACTCTGTTTCTCCTGACTTTTTTCCCCATAGAGTTCTATAGGAAAATGAGTCCGGAGAAATAACCCTTGCAGTGATCCATCCACATCTACTCCATATCTGGCAACAGAGTGATGGTTTGGGGCTCGTTTGATAGCTCAGACCCTTGATAACTTACAGCCATTTAGCGAGCCATGTGTTCCATACTGTACCAGTGTAATTTACAGCTGAATCTAGTCTCACCCCCCAATTTCCATAGAGATCCATTCAAATGCAGAGAGGTTATAGTATCGCTTGTAACAGTACCTGAAAATAAGATATCGACAGTTTTTTGATGTTGATGGTCACAGACTTCAGGAAGTAACAGCATGTAAAGGATATGCGACCAAATATGAAATATGATACTTTAAAAATACGTTAAAGCAAAGGGTATGAATACTTATGTAAATGAGATATTTTATTTTTTTATTTTTAATAAATTGGCAAAAATCTCAAAATAAACTTTTTTCACATTGTCATTATGGGGTGTTGTGTGTAGAATTTTGAGGGAAAAAATGAATTTAATCAATTTTGGAATAAGGCTGTAACAGAACAAAATGTGGAAAAAGTGAAGCGCTGTGAATACTTTCCGGATGCACTGTATCATCGCACAGTAAATTGGAATGAGTATTTTCCATGCCCTAAGTGACAAGGATACTAATATGCCACACTGTATATTATGTACAATAAGATTACAATAAAATAATATTCCACCATCAGGAAAATGCTGGCAAATATTCAAGTTCACGACAAATCAAACATAAAACATGACTGAGCCACCAATGATCGCTTACACAACAGCACTCAAAATGTGAAAATAACTATCAAACATATGGCACAAGCCATGCTGACGAGTTAGTTAGCCAAATTAGTAAAAACTTGCAAGAATAGCAGGAAAACAACAATTATGCCTCGGGAGCGAATGTACATTCTAAGTTGTTTGCAAAAAAAAATAAAAAAAATTTAATAAAATTTAATATTTAGTAGCGGATATTGCTAGTAGAATGATGTGGTAATTACACAAGAATTTCACTTGTTTATACAGTATTATGCAGCCAACTTTAAAAGTTGTCTGCATGATATTAATTAGCTAGCTAATATCTGATAAGCAAGTAAACACAATCTAGGGAAGTTTCTAATGCTATCCTAAATAATTCTACTCTCCAGATAGCCAACCATACAAGATTTGGTAAATAAAATCCATACATGTCTACATAGAGCATGTTTCTGATTGAGTGTGACCAGTGTTGGAGGATTGTGTGTCATGTCAGTGGAAGAGGGTCAGGGGGCCAATGCCTCAAAGTGCAGAACAGCATTCTTTTCCAGTCTCTCTGGCCCACACAGAATTCTAGCTTCCAGTAATATCATGTTCAGTGCAGTTTCATTTCAATAACTCAGTCAGTGCCGTGAAAGATCTTTGAACTACAACCAGAATTGTTTGCCAAAAATGCACCCGCATGAAAATATAAGACTCCCAGTGAACCCAGTATAGGAGGGTCAAGTTTCAGCACTGTTTTTATCCATCAGCAAAAGTTCAGGAGCCTGCAGGGACAGCAGAAGCTTCACTGTAGTACAGGTTCAGATGCTGGAATTTCTGTTCTAGATTCAATTTTCTGCCTGTCTGTGACCAGCGGTCACATAAGATACGAGTCCAAATCAACTCAAACTGAGATATATATTTTTTGAGGTACCCTTTTACAAAATTTCAATATGATTTATTGAAATCATCGCATTTTTCTGCTATGCATGAGATTAGAGAAAGCAAGTGGAGTGCACACAGATTTTCACTAGTTACCAAAACTTTGTAGCAACCATACACTCTCAGAAAAAAGGGTTATTTGTCTTGTCTCCATCGTGGAACCTTTTAGTTCTTTAATTCATTCAATGCCTGAGTGTTCTGGAACACTAAGCCTCAACAGTACCTAGCCAATATGACTGCTGACATTCAAAATTTTTTGTTTGATCCTGTCAATGTGCAGTTTCTAATAAAATACATTATTTTACCTATTGAACAGAATTATTTGTTAAAGAGAATAGATAGCACTAGGTGGCACACCTGCTGATTCAGTTCACTATTAGAGCAACGTGAAACAATATAGATTTTATTTTCAGTGCTTTTCAGTTCGGTTAACCCCTTCACGCAGATGCCAAATTTGGTCAATTCTCACCTATTTAGGGGGTGTTCTATTTAAGGCTTTATAACTCCAGGTGTGAGCATCACAGAGACTTGGAAAATGGCTTAAATGAAACAACACAGTTGTACCATTTACAATACTAACTTAAATTAGTTTATTTTCATAATATAGGTGATGTACACATGTACAGATGTACATTTGAACGAGTACTTTCCATTCCCTAGTACTTTCCATACTTCACAAGTATTGCCCAGGGAGATACTAATATGTGACAGGTGCTGGTAAAACTGTCTACAAGTAGCACAGGGTAATTTTTCTGTTTTTTATAGTTTATGAAAGTACAAAATGATGTATCATACACTGCAATCTGCAAATATTTGAACAAGATATGCTTCTTTGAATGTTGGTACACCTTAAAACACGTGTATTTTCTATTAATCTCGCGTTAGTCTTTTAGCCGGTAAATGTCCGGTTCACCTGTCCTGTTCGTCCTTCGGTACCTGTCTCCATACATGGAGCTTTGGCGATTTTGTTCGGAACTGTAGTTCTGTTTCGTCATTCAGTACATGTCTTCGTATAGGGAAGACTGGGCAATGTTGTGGACATGTTTGTGTGTGACTGCGAGTCTGAGAGTAGCCTTGGAACGTTAGATCTCTGTTCCTTTCGCCTCCTCATATACTATCTCGTATTATTTTGCAGGGTTTGTTGGCTGTGTGTTTTATTTGTACCATTTATGCTACTCGCCTATTCTAACACCTCATTACTGAGGCAGGGCGTTTATTAGTGCTGGCTTTTTAGTTACTTAGCTCGTAGAGGTATGGGACCGCAGATCTCTGCTCTATTTGCCTGTAAAATGTTTCTCTCTCCTGGGAGATCGGGCGTTCACACTTTTACTGAGTTACTTAGCTCGTAGAAGTATAGGGTAGCAGTTATTTGTTCCATTAGCCTTGTTTGGTTTTCTTACTGTGAAACCAGGCGTTTGTGCTTCTACTCATTTGCATGTTACAGTGAGCCGGTTTGTAGCTTCGGTACGTTTGGTGTGTGTTATTTGTGCCATTATGCTACTCGCCTGTTCTTATGCGTCTCGTTACCGAGGCAGGGCGTTTATTATTGCTGGCTCTTTAGTTACTTAGCTCGTAGAGGTATGGGACAGCAGATCTCTGCTCTATTCGCCTGTAAAATGTTTCTCTCTCCTGGGAGATTGGGCGTTCACACTTTTACTGAGTTACTTAGCTCGTAGAAGTATAGGGTAGCAGATCTTTGTTCCATTAGCCTTGTTTGGTTTTCTTACTGAGAAACCTGGCTTTTGCGCTTCTACTCATTGGTGTGTGACAGTGAGCCGGTTAGTAGCTTTGGTACGTGTGTTCCCTGTCTTGTCTCCTTCCCGTAATTACGGGGTTTCCCGTCCTAGTGGCCTAGTGCTTAATGAATCCCCCTTGCTGCGTTTGGCCACTCCTGCCTCACACGTCACGCCACCATTACAGTTAGAGGGATTATTTACCCGCTTAAACTACATTACATCAGAAATAGCTATGTATGCCATGAGTATCATGTTCACATTGTGCTATATTACAGACAATTACATAAGTTAAAAAATGTTTGCTACTTTATCAAAATAAAGGCTGAGGTGAATCAATAGGCTCCTAATTGGTGAAAATGTGGACACATGAACCTAACTAACCACTAAAATTAACCATTTGGTAGATAATGAAGAATTCAAGGGTAATGCAAATTACAACATGAAAATAAAAACTATTAAAACTATCAAAATTATAACTATCAAATTAACTAAATGGTTTATTTAAAGCCCAAAGACAGGTGTGCAGCAGTGCAATAGCAGGGTCTGCACTGACAAACTCGAAGCCCGCCCCCGGCAAACCTGATTTTAACAAGCATATTTGTGTTACTTATTACAGGTATTTAGATTAGTAACTGAAGCGGATAGCTCATTTTAAAATATCTATACAAATTACCAGTGATTATGTTAATTGTTCAATTTTGCATACAGTGAGCACCATAATTCATTGGACAGTGACACATTTTTTGTTATTTTGGTTCTTGCACTTTGAGTTTGAAAGGATATCTGGCAGTGATGGTTTGAGGCTTGTTTGATACCTCAGACCCTTGATGACTTACATCCATTTCATGTATTCCATACTGTTCCAGCATAATTTACAGCTAAATCTAGTCCCACCCCCCAATTCCCATAGAGATCCATTCAAATGCAGAGAAGTTATAGTATCGCTTGTAAGAGTACTAGAAAATAAGATATCAAGAGTCTTTTGGCATGCAAAGGATATGCGACCAAATATAAAAAATGATTACTTGATTCTACATTATGTTAAACTGTCCAACAAAAGGTTCTATCATTTCTAAACCGTTTATGCGATATGGATGAAAATACCCTCAAATTAAAGCTGACAATCTGCCTTTCAACCGCATTGTCATTGTATCTTTTCAAACTCAAAGTGCTAGAGTACAGAACCAAAATAACAAAAAATGTGTCACTGTCCAATGAATCAAGATTCTCTGGTCTGATGAAACCAAAATGAACTTTTTGGCCTGAATACCAAGCGTCACGTCTGGAGGAAACCAGGCACCGCTCATCACCTGGCTAATACCATCCCTACAGTGAAGCATGGCGGTGGCAGCATCATGATGTGGGGATGTTTTTCAGCAGCGGGAACGGGGCGACTAGTCCTGATAGAGGGAAAGATGAATGCAGCTAAGTGCACCGAGATCCTTGAAGAAAACCTGCTCCAGAGCGCTCTGGACCTCAGACTGGGGCGAAGGTTTACCTTCCAACATGACAACGACCCGAAGCACGCAACCAAGAGAACAAATGAGTGGCTTCGGAGAAAGTCTGTGCTCTCAATGTCCTTGAGTGGCCCAGCCAGAGCCCAGACCTGAATCCAATTGAACATCTGTGGAAAGAGCTGAAAATGGCTGTGTACCGACGCTCCCCATCCAACCTGACGGAGCTTGCAAGGATATGCCAAGAGGAATGGGCAAAAATGTCCAGAAACAAGTGTGCCAAGCTCGTAGCTTCTTTCCCAAGCTGTAATCGCTGCCAAAGGTGCAGCAACCAAGTATTAGGCTAAGGGTGTGTACAGATATGTAACCCCTAAATAACCTATTTTTGTCAGTAAAATAAAATTGCATATTTTCTAAAAACCTGTTTTCACTTCGTCATTATTGGCTATTGTGTGTAGATGTTTGAGGCAAAAAATGAACTCAACCTATTGTAGAATATGTCTGTAACGTGGATAGGTGAAAGGAGTGTCTTTCCGGCTTGAATGTATATTATAATTGGGCTCTGATTGCATTTTTGGCTATAATGTAGGCAAATCTTCAAAAAAAAGAAAGGTTGTGAAAGGTGCCTGCTTGGTCATGGATGAAAATAAACTGAACTGCATTGCTCGATCTTGAAAATTGAGAAGGCTATTGTTACGAACCAAATACGGGATGGACCCAAGTGCAACGACCAGGAGACAGATTTCACAGCAAGGGGTTTTTATTAAGCTTTGGGGTAGTCCCAAAGCTGTACAGAAAGATAAGACACAGTAATATACAGGGTGAGAAAGTTCAATACGAACTGCTCCAAGCCGGAGCTGGACTTGAGTACAGGAGGTGAGTTCCAAGCCGGAACTGGACTGTACTGGACCGGAGGTCCACTCAGGAACTGGACCACAGAGTAGGCGGGTTTGTTCCAAACCGGAACTGGACTTTAAACTGGAGGTGCACGTAGCACCGGAACTGGACTGGAACTGGACCGGGAGGTCCAACTGGAACGGGACAGCCGGAACAACAGGATTGTTCCAAACCGGAACTGGACTTTAAACGGGAGGTGCACGTAGCACCGGAACTGGACCGGGAGGTCCAACTGGAACTGGGTAGCAGGAACAACAGGATTGTTCCAAACCGGAACTGGACTTTAAACTGGAGGTGCACGTAGCACCGGAACTGGACTGGAACTGGACCGGGAGGTCCAACTGGAACTGGACGGCAGGAACAACAGGATCTGTTCCAAGCCGGAACTGGACTTTAAACTGGAGGTGCACGTAGCACCGGAACTGGACTGGAACTGGACCGGGAGGTCCAACTGGAACTGGACGGCAGGAACAACAGGATCTGTTCCAAGCCGGAACTGGACTTTAAACTGGAGGTGCTCGTAGCACCGGAACTGGACTGGAACTGGACCGGGAGGTCCAACTGGAACTGGACAGCAGGAACAACAGGATTGTTCCAAGCCGGAACTGGACTTTAAACTGGAGGTGCACGAAGCACCGGAACTGGACTGGAACTGGACCGGGAGGTTCAGCTGGTACGGGACTGGATACTGAGGTAGGTAGCCGGCAGCGCCCGGCAGGGTGGAACTGTGTGGCGGGGCTCAGCTGGAGCCGGTGGAGGTAGCTGGTTTGCTGCGGAACCTGGGACCGTAACCGCGGCAAAGGGATTCGCCTTGGCCGGACAGGAACCACTGCAGGATAGCGAGGCAGACACCCCACTGCGGCCGTGCTGCGAGCTGGAGTTGGAGGCACCGTAACACACAAAACACACAGACTAACAGCTACAGACTGGTGCAGGCAGGAACAGCTGGTAGTTAGAGGGAGACAGGTTAGCAGCAAAGCATGCAGTAAATGATAGGGCAGAATAGTAACCAGACCGGAGGGTAGAACGACAGTAAGCTGACGGGTTCGGTTCGCAACCAAGCATACAGCACTCTCGTACAATAACCAGAAGACCAGGAACACACAACGTAGTTTAGACAACGAACTGGCGCCGACTAGCAGCCAGCCGGGGGTTTAAGTAGGGGAGTGAAAATAGAAAACAAAGGCGAACACGTGAGGAATGTAACTGAGTGTGATTGACAATAAACCAGGTGCGGAAAGAAAGCCAAGAGCAGGGAAAGCGATAGTAGGAAACCGAGAAACAAACAGAAGGGAAACGCCCAGCCTGCAGCAAATGGGAAAACATGGACAGGGGAATCCAACATGACACGGAGGGAAAACAGGAAAACGCGGAGAAGGACAGGAGGGGAACGGAACATTACAGTACCCCCCCCTCAATGGACGCCACCTGGCGTACCTGGAGGCCTCGTCTTGTCCGGGAACTGGTTGTGGAAATCCCGGATCAAAGAGTGGTCCAGAATGAGGCTCTTGTGGAGCCAGGACCGCTCCTCTGGCCCATACCCCTCCCAGTCGACAAGGTATTGGAAGCCCCGACCCTTACGGCGGATGTCGATAATCTCGCTCACCGTGTAGGCCGGGGCATTGTCGATAGTCCGGGACGGAGGAGGAGAGATAGCCGGGGCACTGAGTGGGCTGGAGGCGACAGGCTTAATTTGACTGACGTGAAAGACCGGGTGGACCTTGAGGGAAACAGAAAGGGAAAGCTTAACGGACACAGGGTTGATAAAACAAATAATAGCAAAGGGGCCAATAAAACGGGGCTGTAGTTTCTTGGAAGAAGAGGGGAGGGGAATGTTAGCTGTGGAGAGCCAGACCTGCTGACCGGCCCTATACTGCGGGGCTGCGGTCCTGTGAAGGTCCGCCAGGCATTGGGAACGGGAATTGGAGCGGAGGAGTGCGGTACGAGTAAGTCTCCACATGCGTTTGCATCTGAGGAGGTGAGACCTCACCGACGGGACTGCCACCTCAGCCTCCTGGGCAGACAGTAGGGGAGGTTGATACCCCAAGGAGCATTCGAAGGGGGACATCCCTGTGGATGCGCTTTTAAGGGAGTTATGGGCGTACTCCACCCAGGGGAGAAAACGGCTCCAGGAAGCGGGGTTACGGGCAGTGACGCACCGCAGGGCGGCCCCCAGGTCCTGGTTGGCCCTCTCTGCCTGGCCGTTAGACTGGGGATGGAAACCTGAGGATAGGCTAGCCGAGGCACCCAGGGCCACACAGAACGCCTTCCATACCTGGGAGGAGAATTGGGGCCCACGGTCTGACACAATGTCGGAGGGAATCCCGTGCAGCCTGACCACATGTAGCACCAGGAGCTCCGCAGTTTCAAGGGCAGACGGGAGCTTAGGGAGAGGGATAAAGTGGACCGCCTTGGAGAACCGGTCCACAATTGTCAGAATGGTAGTGTTGCCTTCTGACAAAGGCAGACCGGTGACGAAGTCGACGCCGATGTGACTCCAAGGACGGCCCGGGACGGGGAGGGGGTGGAGGAAACCGGAGGGAGGCTGGTGGGATGCCTTACTCCTGGCGCAAACAGGGCAGGCCAGGACGAAGGCACGGGTATCCCCCTTGAGGGTGGGCCACCAAAAACTCCTCCTGACCAGGGCGACAGTTCTGGCAACACCTGGGTGACAAGCCAGACAGGAGGCGTGAACCCACTCAAGGACCTGGGAGCGGACGGAATTGGGCACAAACAAGGACGTGTTAGGGTTACTGCGGGGGTCCGGTTGGGAAGCCTGGGCGGCCTTCACGATCCCCTCGATCTCCCAGGAGACCGCAGCCACAACACAGGATGCCGGTAGAATGGGCTCGGGGTCAGCAGGACTGGAGGGGAGGGAAAAAATGCGGGACAAAGCATCTGCCTTGGTATTCTGGGAACCAGGGCGGAACGAAACAGAGAAATTAAACCGGGCAAAAAACAGAGACCATCTAGCCTGACGGGCATTGAGCCTTTTGGCTGATCGGATATAAATTAGGTTCTGATGGTCTGTTAAAACAATAAAGGGATTACCTGCCCCCTCCAGCCAGTGACGCCACTCCTCTAGTGCGAGCTTGATAGCCAGAAGTTCCCGATCCCCGACATCATAATTGCGCTCTGCAGAGGACAGTCTCCGGGAGAAAAAGGCGCAGGGATGGAGCTTGTTGTCCAAGGCGGCTCGCTGCGACAGAATGGCCCCTACACCGGTGTCGGAGGCATCCACCTCAATGATGAACTGGCGGGTAGTGTCGGGGTGACACAGAATGGGGGCAGAGGAGAACCGAACTTTGAGCTGTTCAAAGGCCAACTGGGCCTCGGAATTCCAGTAGAAGGGAATGGAGGTGGAGGTGAGCTTGGTAAGGGGGGCAGCAATAACACTGTAATTGCAGATGAAACGGCGATAAAAATTAGCAAAGCCGAGGAATTGTTGAAGGTGCTTACGTGAGGAGGGTTGAGGCCATTCTGTCACCGCCTTGACTTTGGCCGGGTCCGCCCGGATACTGCCCTCCTCAATGATGAAGCCGAGGAACGGGACGGAGGAGACGTGGAACGAGCACTTCTCGGCCTTTACAAAAAGCTGGTTTTCCAGTAGCCGCTGGAGGACCTCCCGGACGTGGAGAACGTGTTCCTGAGGGGATTTAGAGAAAATCAGAATATCATCAATGTAAACAAAAACGCTTTTGCCCAGTAGGTCCCGCAGCACATCATTGACCATCCCCTGGAAGACCGCTGGGGCGTTAGTTAGACCGAACGGGACCACCAGGTACTCGTAGTCGCCCAACGGGGTATTGAAAGCGGTCTTCCATTCATCTCCCTCGCGTATCCGCACCAGGTGGTATGCGTTGCGGAGGTCGAGCTTGGTAAAAGTGACTGCTTGGGAGAGGGGTTCAAAAGCGGTGTTAATCAGAGGAAGGGGATATTTGTTACGTATGGTGACCTCATTGAGGCCCCGGTAGTCGATGCAGGGCCGCAGAGAACCGTCCTTCTTCCCTACGAAGAAGAACCCTGCACCAACCGGGGACGAAGAGGGACGGATTATGCCCGACGCGAGGGACTCGTTGATATACGTCTCCATGACCAGCTTTTCCGGGCCCGACAAACTGTAAAGGCGGCCAGATGGAAGTTTAGCGCCTGCCAGGAGGTCGATGCAGCAGTCGTAGGGCCTGTGAGGGGGCAAAGACAGAGCACGTGACTTTGAGAACACTTGAGATAAGTCATGATACTGGCTAGGAACGTTAGTTAGATCGGGTCTAGGCTGATCGGAACGGTCACACTTGGCCCCCGGGGGGGGTAGAGCAGAGCGAAGACAGCTGGCTAGACAGTGAGGACTCCAAGCCAGGATACGACCGGCTCGCCAGTCGATGTGAGGGTTGTGTAGGCGTAGCCAGGTCTGACCCAGAACCATGGAGGACTGCTTGGCGTGGATGAGGAGAAGTTGAATTGTCTCCCGGTGATTACCTGATACAATTAACTGTAAGGGAACGGTGGAGTGGGTCACTAACCCCAGGCTCCTACCGTCCAGGGCGAGAGCAGTGATAGGGGAAGGTAGGACCTCTTTGGGGATGCCAGCCCTCCTGGCAAAGGAGATGTCGATGAAGTTCGCATCGGCCCCGGAGTCGATGAGGGCAGATGATAAAACGGAATTGTCCCTCCAAAGGAGGGTGGCCTTGAAAACAAGGCGGTTCTGGGCAGCATGGTCGGGGATGATAGGGCTCGTCAGTACGCCCAGCTTCACTGGCGAGCCGTCTCTTTTGGTCGAATGGGACAGGAGGCGATCTGGTGGCCTACCTTGCCACAATAAAAGCAAGACCTGGTGCGGAACCGGCGTTGGCGCTCCTCAGCATCCACGGAGACTCTGCCCAGTTGCATAGGCTCCTCCTCGGACACTGCAGCAGAGATTCTCGGTCCCGCAAAGGAGGAGTGTAGACGAGTGCTAGAAGAGTCGGAGAGCGGATGACGACCGGGATTCCTTCCTCGCTCACGCGCCCGGAGACGGTTGTCAATGGCTATAGCCAAGCTGATGAGGCAGTTAAGGGAGTTGGACTCTTCACGGGTAGCGAGTTGATCCTTGAGCTCCTCACTGAGGGCCTGACGAAACGCCCCTTGAAGGGAGGTGTCGTTCCATCCGGACTCCGCAGCGAGGGTGCGGAACTGGATCGCCATTTCCGCAACACTGCGGCTGCCTTGACGGACCTGAAGCAGGCGCTGGGTAGCGTCTCGCCCACAGGCTGGGTGGTCGAAGACGCGCCGCATCTCCGAGGTGAAGGACGCGAAGTTGTTGCACATGGGAGCCTGGCTGTCCCAAATAGAGGTGGCCCACTCCAGGGCACTGCCTCCCAGGCTGCTCATAATGAAAGCGATTTTACATTGGTCGGAGGCGAAGGAAGTGGGCTGCATACGGAAGACGATGTCGCATTTCATCAGGAACTCGCGGCACCTCCCCAGACCCCCACGGTATAATTCAGGGTGTTGAACCCTGGGTTCCCGGCTAGGCGAGGGAACCGGAGCCTCGGGAGGCGGTTCAGGAGCTGGAGGGGTCGGTCCCACAGGAATCCGAGGAAGAGGCTGGTGAAGCGCGAGCTGAGCAACCTGCTCCGTGATGCCCCTCAGTACCTCCAACACGTCATCCAAACGACGGCCCTGTTGGTCGCTGACCGCAGTCTGGCAGGAGAAGGCGTGGCGAATCTGCTCCAGGTCGGCTGGATCCATGATTTTTGGCCAGTTCGTTCTGTTACGAACCAAATACGGGCTGGACCCAAGTGCAACGACCAGGAGACAGATTTCACAGCAAGGGGTTTTTATTAAGCTTTGGGGTAGTCCCAAAGCTGTACAGAAAGATAAGACACAGTAATATACAGGGTGAGAAAGTTCAATACGAACTGCTCCAAGCCGGAGCTGGACTTGAGTACAGGAGGTGAGTTCCAAGCCGGAACTGGACTGTACTGGACCGGAGGTCCACTCAGGAACTGGACCACGGAGTAGGCGGGTTTGTTCCAAACCGGAACTGGACTTTAAACTGGAGGTGCACGTAGCACCGGAACTGGACTGGAACTGGACCGGGAGGTCCAACTGGAACGGGACAGCCGGAACAACAAGATTGTTCCAAACCGGAACTGGAATTTAAACGGGAGGTGCACGTAGCACCGGAACTGGACCGGAACTGGACCGGGAGGTCCAACTGGAACTGGGTAGCAGGAACAACAGGATTGTTCCAAACCGGAACTGGACTTTAAACGGGAGGTGCACGTAGCACCGGAACTGGACCGGAACTGGACCGGGAGGTCCAACTGGAACTGGGTAGCAGGAACAACAGGATTGTTCCAAACCGGAACTGGACTTTAAACTGGAGGTGCACGTAGCACCGGAACTGGACTGGAACTGGACCGGGAGGTCCAACTGGAACTGGACGGCAGGAACAACAGGATCTGTTCCAAGCCGGAACTGGACTTTAAACTGGAGGTGCTCGTAGCACCGGAACTGGACTGGAACTGGACCGGGAGGTCCAACTGGAACTGGACAGCAGGAACAACAGGATTGTTCCAAGCCGGAACTGGACTTTAAACTGGAGGTGCACGAAGCACCGGAACTGGACTGGAACTGGACCGGGAGGTTCAGCTGGTACGGGACTGGATACTGAGGTAGGTAGCCGGCAGCGCCCGGCAGGGTGGAACTGTGTGGCGGGGCTCAGCTGGAGCCGGTGGAGGTAGCTGGTTTGCTGCGGAACCTGGGACCGTAACCGCGGCAAAGGGATTCGCCTTGGCCGGACAGGAACCACTGCAGGATAGTGAGGCAGACACCCCACTGCGGCCGTGCTGCGAGCTGGAGTTGGAGGCACCGTAACACACAAACACACGGACTAACAGCTACAGACTGGTGCAGGCAGGAACAGCTGGTAGTTAGAGGGAGACAGGTTAGCAGCAAAGCATGCAGTAAATGATAGGGCAGAATAGTAACCAGACCGGAGGGTAGAACGACAGTAAGCTGACGGGTTCGGTTCGCAACCAAGCATACAGCACTCTCGTACAATAACCAGAAGACCAGGAACACACAACGTAGTTTAGACAACGAACTGGCGCCGACTAGCAGCCAGCCGGGGGTTTAAGTAGGGGAGTGAAAATAGAAAACAAAGGCGAACACGTGAGGAATGTAACTGAGTGTGATTGACAATAAACCAGGTGCGGAAAGAAAGCCAAGAGCAGGGAAAGCGATAGGTGGAAACCAAAGTAGGAAACCGAGAAACAAACAGAAGGGAAACGCCCAGCCTGCAGCAAATGGGAAAACATGGACAGGGGAATCCAACATGACACGGAGGGAAAACAGGAAAACGCGGAGAAGGACAGGAGGGGAACGGAACGTTACAGCTATTGAGCAAAAACGGTAATATTTGGGCCCTGATTGCACTTTTTGCCATCATGTCAGGATTTTCCCCAAAAAGAAAAGTTGTGAAAGGTGTCTGCTTGGTCAAGGATGAAAATAAACTTGACCCCGTTGCTCTATCTTGAAAATTGGGAAAGCTATTGAAGAAAAACAGTAATAATTGGGCCCTGATTGCATTTTTGGCCATAATGTAGGGAATTCTTCCAAAAAAGAAAGGTTGTGAAAGGTGTCTGCTTGGTCAAGGATGAAAATAAACTCAACCACATTGCTCTACCTTGACAATTGGGAAAGCTATTGTGCAAAACAGTAATAATTGGGCCCTGATTGCACTTTTTGCCATAATGTAGGGATTTTCCCCAAAAAGAAAAGTTGTGAAATGTATCTGCTTGGTCAAGGATGAAAATAAACTTGATCCTGTTGCTCTATCTTGAAAATTGGGAAAGCTATTGAACAAAAACAGTAATAATTGGGCCCTGATTGAATTTTTGGCCATAATGTAGGGAATTGTTCCAAAAAAGAAAGGTTGTGAAAGGTGTCTGCTTGGTCAAGGATGAAAATAAACTCAACCGCATTGCTCTACCTTGAAAATTGGGAAAGCTATTGAGCAAAAACTGTTGAAAGCTATTGATATGAGTCATTGATTTATGTTTCTTTCTACGTAACTGTTAATATGAGTCATGGGAATATGATTTTTGTGATATATAGAAATATGCAACAATTTCAAATTGTGTACTTGTGCGACGGTCCCTAAATGACTATCCGCCTCCTTTACACTTCGAACCGAAAGTTATCCTATAAAAATAATAGCTGTGAGACTTTTTACCTGCCAGATACAATTGGTCTGGATAACATTGGTAGCATAAATAAAGATTTGTTGAGATTTACCTTCGCCGAATGTCTGAATATCGAATATCAATCTAACATAACCTCGGTCTCGTACCGGGGGAAAAATAGCTTTGTTATCCAGGAAATCAGCTTGACTGAGAATATAGTGTGATCCACCGTTATAGAATTAGATGTGCACCAAGTCATATAGCGAGGCTATATTGAACTGCGACGTGCTATATAATGTAATAAAAATGAACATTATTATTGTTTGGAGCAATAACTGCTCAGTTATCTATGAAATACATTTGTATACGCTATCATATGGCATGCAGTCTAGCATTATTAACCCTCCACTTAGATATTAATGCATAGCTTATATCATAATCAGCTCTGACAACATTTTGACAACTCTTGTAGGCTATGAAAGGACGTTTTACAAATAGGCTAGCTTTTCTGGGAAATTTGTAAATAAGCGTTATGCAGATATTTCTCACATTTATAACACGAAAATTTGTTCAGAATGAAACGAGTTATAGGCCTAGCATATTTTATCAGGGGAAGTCTGCATTTGCCAATACACTAGCAAAATACATGGATCTTGAGGTTATATGATTACAAAATGGGCATTTGAAGACTAAATAATCATAGCTTTTTTCTGTCACCCAGTGAACATTTTTGTGTTGAAAAGTCGGCGAAACGCCATGTAGCGTTCAGGTGAATGCTAATAAGGCTTAGCGTCCGTTTGTGTCAAAACGTCTCTCAACCTATATTTCCCCACTCCGACGTCTAGATTCCAGCTAATTGAGGTTGGTTTCATTAGTTTGTTTAAGGCTACGGAAATCCTTCTCCAATGCCAGTGCTAAGTCGTAGGTACGACTTAATGTAGCCTACTACGGCGGAGGCCCTGAAAGGCAAGGTAAAAAATTGATCTCGTACGTAAGAATTCTTTTTTTCACCGTGCCTTTCAGGGCTTCTGTAGGTTTTAGTTAAGGGCCAGAAATGTAGTTTTAGCTAATTGAACACAATTAAACCCAATTCAAGTGAAAGCAAAAAATTCTCAAGAAAAAACGAATTTTGAAATTTCCTCTAAAATGGACAGCTACAACATCCTTTAAAAAGTCACTTATAAGATACTTGCAATATGCCTTTTGCAGATAGATGTCATTATGATTTGAACATTTTCTACCCTATAAAATGTGTTAAGTTAACCCACTAGCTACAGAAAATGACATAGTCACAAACGTTTGAGATTTAATTCCTCATTAGTTCTCCTATTTGGTAATGTAATATTTATGAATACAATTGAAAATACAAGTATTCTTTGGCACAGGTCTGGTACAACCAAAGTCCTACGTTATAGGTTGGTAGTGTGTTTTCGGAATCGAGCTCTATCATCACAAGACTGGTGTAATGGGCAGAGGCGCAGGCTCTTGACGAAAGGATCACAAGTTCAAGTCCCGGCATCGGCAGGATCTCACTTGAGTAAGTGTAAATGTTGTATGGAAATTGTTGTAGAACTCCCATTGGAGTGTCCTTAAACCATCATTGCATTGCACTGTGTACCATAACCTGAAAGCTGTGTACTTGCAGTACTTGCCTATATCTCCTCTGCTATGATTCTCAATGGTTCCCAACCTTGCTTTCCTATGAGTCATCACTAAATACTATAATAAAGCCAAAATCAAAAAAAATACTGATGGTGTGCACTTGTGTTAGGCACTTAGACCCTGCATTTAAACCTTTTAAATGAGCGTCCCCCTAATGTTATATAGAATGTTACTGGCACGTTCCTGGAACGTCGTATTGAATGTTTGAAGAACACAAAAAAAAGGTTCACAGAACATTCCCCCTACGTTACATGGAATGCACCTAGACTGTTGCACTGATGTTATATTCAATGTTTGTAGAGCGCGAGAGGAAGGTTCCCAGAACGTTACCGTCATGTTACGTAGAACGTTGCCCTGATGTTTTATGGAATGCCGAGAGTCCCCGCATATTAGATAGAATACTCTTAGAACGCCAGAGGAAGGTTCCCAGAACGTTACCCTCATGTTACATAGAATGTTCCCCTGATGTTTCATGGAATGCTCCTAGAATGGTCCCCTTATGTTATATAAACTGTTCATAGAGCACAAGAGGAAGGTTCCCAGAACGATGCCCTCATGTTACATAGAACGTTGCCCTGATGTTTTATGAAATGCCCAGAGAATGTTCCCCTCTGATGTAACATGGTATGCTCCTAGAATGTTCCCCTGATGTTATATAACCTGTTTGTGGAGAGCAAGAGGAAGGTTCCCAGAACGATACCCTCATGTAACATAGAACATTGCCCTGATGTTTTATGGAATGCCCAGAGAATGTTCCCCTTTGATGTTACATGGAATGCTCCTAGAATGTTCCCCTGATGTTATATAAACTGTTCGTGGAGCACAAGAGGAAGGTTCCCAGAAGGATACCCTCATGTTACATAGAATGTGCCTAGAACCAAAGAGGAATGCTCCTAGAATGTTTCTGGAATGTTAAAGGGACGTTCCTCCGAAATGTGTGAAAGTTCACACACTGGCAAGAAGAAATTGATTTACATGATTTCTGCTTTGGTTGGCAGGAATAAAAGTTACATAATGTACAAAAAAATTTATTATTATGACATATTGCAAGCTACAACTGAATAAAGGCTTTATAAGAATGAATTTCCTATGACCAGTTCCTTTTCCAAAGTCCTACCCCTGAAAATGGAGGAAAAATATGATTTGTAAATGGCCAGCAGCCCTGCAGAGTGTTGTAAAATTGGCTGTGGTGTTGTTCACGGAGGGGAAATTTCAGTCAGTGGGACTGTCCATATCTCATCATGTATCACCGACATCCTTTGGATGGTCGGAGGCCTGCAGTGCACATGCAGAAGCTGAAATTAATGTGTGCTCTCCTCTGACTGCATCTCAGCTTGAGAAATGGCATGAAAAAAGCAAGCCCTGGGGCATAGCATGCGCTGGTCTGCACTCTCTGGAATTGGGGTTAAGCAATAAGACAGTTATAAATACAGTTGTACATTGAAAGCACAATTATCTATACTATTGAAGTAGCTTCCGGGAAGGGCAAATTAATACTACCAGAATGTTCAATATTTATAGAACATGAATGAATTAAGTCTTTGATTGCCAACACTCTTATTATTCACTAATTAAAGTGGTAGGCCAAACCGGAATGTAGGTCTTCCTGTTATTATTATCTCAACAAAAAAACTTTTCATGTGCTGAATACCAGCACATTTAAATGAATGTTGAAAACAGCTGAGGAAATTATACTCCAGAAAGGATATGTTTATAGTATTAATTTTACAAAATGTACAAGTTTTAAATGGCAACTTTGTACTTTTGTTCTGAGAAAAAATCTATTTTCTGTGAGTGTCCTGGGCTCTGTATTAATAAATCTCAACCCGGTCTTACAAAAACCAACCAATCAGGGCTAGCTATGTAGCTACCAATCAGGGCAATTAACTATCTACAAGCAAAAGATCCTCCCCATAGAATAAACCCCTCCCTGTCCAAAGATTCTCAATACCCTCTCTGCCCTGTCTGTCTGTCTCCTTGCATGCACGGCTTGTTTATTTTTTTCCTCTCTTTTCAACGGCACTCAGCACTTGGCTGGCTGGCTAACTAGCGTGTGAAAATTTAGCTATGCAAAACTTCCACAAATTTAGCTATGCAAAACACACACAAACTTCCAATTCCACGTTTACCGACAACCAGTCTTGTAGTACTCGGGTCCAGGACATCCTGGACTCGAGTCTGACTCAAGTCACAATAACTGTCACAGATGGTGGAATTTATTTTAAATTTTTCCACGGTCTGGTTTTTTAATGATTCTACTGCGTAGCCTACAGCTAGACTATGTCACAACCAAGAGCGATAAAATTAGCATTTGATAATTATTCTTTACATGATGGCAACAAACATTCCGCAACATATACTGTCTGAAAACGAAAGATAGAGGATCAACTGGGAACGATGTCCAATTTTGTGAGGCACCTGAACCATATCATATGGCATATGCATCCTGCAAGGTAAGTGACTGGCTTGGTAGTGGAGCACATGTAATGTAGAAATTAACTTGATAGTTCATCGTTCAAAACAAAACACTGTTGTTGAAATTCATATCATATCATTCATAGCTTGAAGCTTCCACTGTGAATAAATCGCTGGTGGAAAATGCAGGCTAACCAAACCAAGCTGTTGTCAGTCGACTCTGCTACGTTACCCTAACTTGATCACAGCAGTATGTATTAAAGTAAATCTGCTTAAAACAAGCTTCCAATTGTCAGTTATGATGAAAGGAAATGGAGAGAATTTACGTTAATTAGCTAAACATTATCATGGGCTAGGTAGCCTATAGTCACAGGTTGTGTATTTATTTTTTTATTTGCTCATTTCCTAACTGTCCTTGATTTCTTTCGGTCTTTTTGTGTCTGGCTGCTTAATGCACAAAAGCATCACAGATTAAATATAACGATTGTGTTCAATGACAAGCCAGGTGGATCTTGAACAATAGCATTATTGCGTTTTTTTTTGCAAGAAGTTCTTGATTTTTCCGTTTGCAAACTGAAAATATTTTTTTGTGTAGAAGTTACTGAATAATGTCCTATTCATACAGCCTAAATTAAAAAGGGGGATACAGTCTCTCTCTATACTTGTAATCAATTTTGTAATATTTTTATTTATAATAAATATTTATTTATTTTTTGTTTCTGATTTTTTCCCATTTTTCTCCCAATTTGGTAGCCAATTTAACCCCTATTCTAATAAAATTCCCCCGTGTAGCAACCGCTAGAGAATCGCCGCTACACATCCTCTTCAGGGCGTGACTCCTCGTGCTCCTGACCGTGATTCCAACTCGCCCAGGACCGTCCTGTGTGCAGCTATTCTCTCCAAGCCCCTTCCCCCCACCCGAGAGCAGCTGCCATCTTTGTGAATTTTTATATTATGTTAGAATGGGGGAATAATTTGCGTGTTGAGTATATGTGTTTATTGTGTAAGCCGGGGAATCCCATTAGTCGGGGGTAGAGCGTAGGCGAGACAACTTTATGTACCAGAGCAGTGGCTTGCTGGAAATTCTGGGTAGTTCAACCGTGTCTGTTTGTTGGTATAGTGGTGTAGCCTAAATTCTGCACAAAGTCCAAGATAACATGTGGGCTAACTGTTAATTCTGATATACATATGTCCGAGTTAACGTTCTGTAGCCTTTTTGTAGTGATCTTTCTTTCAGATCATTTATAACACCTTTGACAAAAAAACTTAAACCTAAACTTGGCTTCCTTCTCAGGAATAAGTCTTGCCTGTCTATGGATAGTTGGAAAAAGAGTGTGCAGGCAGCAATATTACCAGTGTTAGGTTATGGTGACATTCTATGTATTGTGGTGCCGGGAAGGGAAAGTAAAGTAAAATTCAAGTAAAATTAATATATAGCCTAACAAATCAGTTAGCTATAGCAAAATATAATTAAAAAAATCTGTAAGACCAAAATGATGGATTTTATAACATGATCCACATCACTGATTATTCATATTTAATATAATTTTCATTGTGATCATCATCACATAGCCCAGGGGTAGGCAAGCCTGGTCCTGGAGTGCCGCAGGGTCTGCTAGTTTTTGTTGTTACTCGCCACTTAATTGATCAATTAAAGCAGTTGATTACACGGTTAACTCGCCAAATTTGGTTTCTTCGGTCTAAGTAGTCGCTGTATTTAAGGTGAGAACAAAAACCAGCAGACCCTGCGACTCTCCAGGACCAGGGTTGCCTACGCCTGACCTAGCTGCTTGCTAGGAACCGTCTCCATTGAAATGCATGACTTTCGGTCATGATCAGATTGCTTCGCACTGCAGAAGATGAAAAAATCCAACGCGCCCGAAGCCTTATAGTCGGATATGAAAATCTCTGGATTGCACTGGGTCGGAACCCCTTGAAAGCCAGTTTATTTGCAATAGGAAATTGATGACTTCCAGTTGGTCATTGTCATTTGTCAGTCTGTGTGATGACGGCTTTTCTCCCACAGCCGGAACATGATGGAGCTCCTATCAGTGGCTGGGCCGAATGTAGGCAGGGCAGGGGGGAGGGGGGTTGCATTGCCCTCCTAGATGCCTCTACTGCCCCCCCAGCGCCCTGCTCCTTCTCCCCAAAACTGCAGAAATATTACTAATGTAGCAACGGTTACTAAGCGGCTCTCACAACCAAATGTGAACATGATGCAATAAACGTTAAGAACATAATACCTAAGTGTGACTGGTGTAGGCTTAGGCTATTATATACCCTTAGTTCAGCAAACATCAAGTCCACGGTTACTCACTTTTTTGAAAAAAATTAGAATTGTCACAAATGTGGTAGGGATCGACTCAGGCGCAGACAGCACGTAATAATAAACCGCAGTTTATTAAGGGTCGAAACCCAGGGATGAGGCGAAGACGTGGTCAGAGGACAGGCAGAGATCAAAACCAGGAAGGCATGGCAAAAGTACAAAAACAGTCCAAAATGAAGTCAGGAAACAGGCAGAGATCAAAAACCAGGAAAACACAGCAAAAGTACAAAAAAACAATCCAAAGAGCGAAGTCAGAAAACAGAACAAAAGACAGGAACACAGAGATCAGGCACACAAGGAAAACAAGGAAAACTAGCAAAACACGGGTCAGAAAAGGCTTGTAGCGAAACAGGGCATAGAGGGGCAACTATGACTCGCACAGAACAGAGTGGAACTTATATACACAAGACTAACAAGTAAATGAGAAACAGATGAGTAGCGGGGCAGGTGAAACACAATGGTAATCAAGGCTGAGGCAAGAGGCGGGGCTGACACAATGGGGAAGTGAAAACAAGCACATGGATGGGAGACGGAGAATAAAAATGGAAATACACAAACAACACCGAACACCCAAACAAAGTACAGAAAAAGTGCAACATAAACTCAGATACTGACAATAATAGTCTCTGGGCATATCAAATATATGCAGAGAATGTATTGCAAACACTATTGATTAAATTATCAATGGTAATTTTCCTTAGCAGCCATAGGCTATTGTCTGATAGGCAAAGATTGCTGGGAAAAATTCCTGTGTATGTTGTTGCCAAGTGTCTATTTTTATTTTGTGGTGATGCAGCATGATGTAACTATTAGCATTTGATGGCGAAATTTAACTAGTGTTAGTTAGCGAGGAAGATAGCAAAGAGGTGTTCTAGCTGCAACGAAGTGAATCAGAATCCCTTATGAAGCTTTTTTAAAAGCAGTCGCCCACCTGCTACTTAACCGTGGAAAAAACATCTGTCTGACCACTACAGTACTACTATCAGCAGGGCTATATCAATAACCTTCCCTGCTCTGTTGTCATTCAAGACCTGTTATAGAGCTGAGAGTGCTCGACAGAACTCAGTTTCCTAACTTGTTAAAATGCCTAAGATAAGAAATGGGTAGTACGGTTAAATTTTTTTATGATCCCCACATTATAGCAATCTTGGGAATTATGTTTTCTTGGTGTCGTAGATTGGCGATTGACCATACATTGCCTGGCCCTGTACATTAGCTTTTGATTGTTTGAGGAGAGTTAATGTGTCAAGAACTTAATGATCTTAAGGGCTGGGAGTCTGTGGTTATTTCTGAAGGAAACCCTGAAAAGTGGAAAGCTGTCTGTGCTGTACATGTATGGAGCATGCCCCACCAAGCCTTAACTTGGCGGACGGCATACCTGCCATTTAAATTATTTATGCATGACAGCAGAGGACTGCTTCCAAATGCTGTCAGAGAGTTGTATACATTGGGGGGCTACCAGTGTACCATGTCAACTTGATATATTGCTTCCACTCTAGAATGTTCTGCGTGTTTCAGGTGTAATCAGTGAACATATTCACTTGTGTTCCCTACAGTAGAACATATCAACACTGTGTATAAACTCCTTGAGTTGAGTTTTTGGTGTTATCATTTGCTGTAAAGAACAGGGTGATAGTGCCCCAACATGTTCTCATAATTCTTGCAACCTTAGTGCCATCTGCCAAAACATCCATGAGCTGAACTATCCCTGTGTTCACAAAGAGCATTGGACAAGACACAACAGGAACTCTGTGTTTCCTAAACGTTATGTTAATGACTGCCAATGTTATGACTTTGAAGCATCCCCTATATCAGGAGTAGACAGAGGGTTCAGGAGGTGGCTCAAGACTCATGGCATGGCAGAGGGAGACAGGAAGAAGAACAGGCTAAACATGTTACACGTAAGTTACACATGTTAACCTCCAAGCAACATTTTTGAATCCCAAAATCTTCATCTAACTGATGTGCATACCTGCACATTACAATTCTAAATCAGGATACAACCTTGTCTACCTGTGGTGGTATGTGGTGGGTTGGTTGGAGGTGGGAATCGCATCCTTAATGTATTGGAATTAAAGGTTGTATCAGCGATTTTGGGTGGAAACATAAATGATTTTTTTTTTTTCTCACGATCCGCTAGCTGCCCGCCCGATAAGCAGGCCGTCAAAAAACCGCGTCTCTGTAGGCAGCCTATGCTCCGAGATCGTACACAAAAACAAATGGTACTACCAACCACGCAAAACCAAAATAAACAGTATTCCAACCAATCACAATGATCTGCACAAACGCTAATACTCTTATCTCGCTGAAATCTTGACGGATTTACAAACGGTTTGGTTTCTTACAAACGTTATTAACGTGGTTATAATTCTGGATGCTTGAACACTATTTTTAAAAACATAACATAATTATTCATAAGTATGTTTGTTTGGGATTTCGCTTCAGAAGTGACGTCACGTTTGTGCAGATCATTGTGATTGGTTGGAATACTGTTTATTTTGGTTTTGAGTAGTTGGTAGTACCATTGTTTTTGTGTACGATCTCGGAGCATAGGCTGCCTACAGAGACGCGGTTTTTTGACGGCCTGCTTATGGGGCGGGCAGCTAGCGGATCGTGAGGAAAAATCAGATGAATGTGATCATTTATGTTTCCACCCAAAATCGCTGATACAACCTTTAAGTTGTTATTTATTACTTGGGTATAATTTATTTCACCAAAAAACCTTTTCAATGTAAAAAAATGCCAAGTTACTCATGCATAGCCTACAAAGCACTGTCTGTAAGTCCTTAATTCCAACTTGCAAAAACAAGGCCTGCCTTTATTGATATCAAAATGTGGCCAAGTTACAACTAACAATTTTGCCTATCATAGCTCGCACTACTTAAACTAGCTCTACTCAAAAAGCAATGCTATCCAATCTGTCCTAAATTCTTTCATGTAACTTGGCCCTGTGTTTTTTTCATCTTACCATGTGCAGTGAATGTGGTCATTCAAACTTTAAGGGCTCTATTTTCCGGCTGGCGCATGGCAGGTGGCGAGTCAGCGCATTGGTGAAGTGACATTTTCGCATGTATTTTCACACTCCTGAGCGATTCTACAACTGGTTTCTGTTGAAGAGATTCTCTTATTCCATTTTGCCATTGCCCAGCAACGTTGATGTTTCCACAGCGCTATCGCACTCGCGGCTGTAATAGCCTACGTTGCTGTTATGTAAAAACACACATAACGTTACTTTTTAAGGTAAATACATTGGGCTACGTATTTTATCCGAATTATGCACATAACTGTTCCGTTGTATTACTGTATGTACTGTATGTGATCATTCTGACATCGTAGCTATCAGCAAGTGTTTTGATGTGGGTCAGAAATAGTCAAGTATGAATATCTGCCACAGTTCTGTGGTATCTGCAGATCCATAGACTAGAAAAATAAGGAGAAGCATCACTGAACTCTAGTTAAGAGTTAAGAACAGCGCCTACAGTGGCTGAATGGGAAAACTACAGGGTCGGCGGTTCTTTTATTCACTGATTTTTATTTTTTAAATTATATACAGATCCTTTCCAAAAAATTAGAATATCATGGAAAAGTTTTTTTTCTTCCATAATTCCATTCAAAAAGTGAAACTTTCATAGATTATAGATTCATTACACACAAAGTGAAATATTTCTAGCCTTTATTTGTTTCATTTTTCATAATTTTGGCTTACAGCTCCAGAAAACCCCCAAAACAGTATTTCAAGAAATTAGCATAGTGTGTCGAAAATCAGCATTTACTTCAGTTATTTCAGAGAATGAATGTTTTAGACTGAGTGTCACACTATCATCTAATTTGCTCAAAACACCTGCAAAGTTCATCTCAGTTTGATTCAGTATGGGGAAGACTGCAGACTTGACAATTGGCCAGGAGACCATCATTGACACCCTCCAGAAGATAGGTAAGCCACAAAAGGTCATCGCTAAGGAGGCTGGCTGTTCACAGAGTGCAGTGTCCAAGCATATCAATAGAAAGTTTAGTGGAAGGGGAAAATGTGGCAGGAGAAGGTGCACAAGCAAAAGAGATGACCGTAGGCTTCAGCGGATTGTCAAGCAAAGACGATTCCAAAATTTGGCGGAGATGCAGAGGGAGTGGACTGAGGCTGGAGTCAGTGCTTCAAAAACCACCACGTACAGACGTATCCGGGACATGGGCTACAACTGTCGGATTCCTCGAGTCAAGCCACTCCACTCATTCTCTGAAATAACTGAAGTAAATGCTGATTTTCGACACACTATCCTAATTTCTTGAAATACTGTTTTGGGGGTTTTCTGGAGCTGTAAGCCAAAATTATGAAAAATTAAACAAAGGCTAGAAATATTTCACTTTGTGTGTAATGAATTTATACTCTATGAAAGTTTCACTTTTTGAATGGAATTATGGAAAAAAAAAAACTTTTCCATGATATTCTACTTTTTTGGAAAGGATCTGTATATACTTTTTTCAGTTTATGATAGAGGCCCCTTTAAGTTGAGAGGCCCGTTTCAGGTGAAACGAATGAAACATAGCAAATGCCGCCTATGCTTCCGTCTCTGATCCAAATCCAAATACTGTCACGTAACGTTATGTTGTCTAAGTTACAAAATAGGCTAAAATTGAATTGTTAACATATAAATGTTGTAAAATAAATGTTTTTAGCGCTGTTGAAAGTTTTGCCTATGTTTTGGCTAAATGCTCATCTAGCCTACTAATCACTCCATTCAACATTATTCAATGAATTCTGATTTACGTCTTAATAACGTTAGCACAGACAACTTCCTAACAAAACATGACAAAAGCATAAGCCAGCTAGGCTACTGTAGGAATAACAAACCTTTCACTCTGCATGAAAATGCCAAGGTGACAGGTGCCAGTAGACTACGTTAGCAAAATGCAATCGATTATGACATAGCTACAGCAAATAAACTATCCGCTACACATGCTTGGGTTATGAGTTTACGCGAGTCAATAACGTTAAACTAAGTTACTATTAGCCAAATGATAGCCTATGTTTAATTATTGCATTACGATAGCTGCATGCTAGGTAGGCTGAATAGAATACTGAATTCAGCACAGGACATGTGGTTTGGACTTCACAAAATTGTGAGATCTGTAATCGGAATCAGAGTTCGTTTAATAAAGTGGAGAAATCAGTAGATGAGCATTTGGTTAAAACCTAGGCAAAAATTGTACGAACCCATATTTTTCTACAAACACAACTTCAACTGTGTCCGAATAGTCTGAATCAGCACGCAGTCACACTACTATTTGAGTATGCCAGTTGAGTATACTTTTTTTTATTTTTTAAAAAGCTGTTAAATTAGGCTAGCCTTACCTGCACGGCCAAATTGAGTGTTCTCAATATCCCCAGATGATATAGCCAAAGAGTGTAAAGGAAACTGATATAGCCTAGGCTACTTTTATTTATATGGAGGATATTTCACATACTGCATGTCACTGCAGTATAGACTACAGTAAGCAGTATGCTAGTACACAGGACGCAGTAAATTGGGCATTCACAATGCCTTCCTCTACAACACTTATGACCCAACAATACTATCCCAGATGATTTGACATTACCTTTTTGTGCTTTTATCACAATTCATTACTTCTTTGTATCACTTCCAGGTTCTTTAGACTACTTACCACAAAATAGGCTACATCGCCATATTTTAACAATTTCACCTTCACTAGATCCCGCATTAACAGTTCATACCATTTCCACCTTTTATTTTCCACCTCACACTATACCATATTACCACCTTTCTATGCCATTTCCAGCCACTTATATTTGTGAAGCAACCACACCTACAATTTCTTTAGGAAATCTAATTTTTTATGTAACTTCATACAGTAATAATACATGGGTTAAAGATTGAATAGTGCTTATAGTTGCGTGGGGCTGGAAGTAGCCTATAACAGAAAACTTTATCAATGTACAAAAATGCCCAGTTACGCAAACAAAGCACTGCCTATAATAAAGCTAGCAAAACCGAGGCCTACCAATAAAAGTAGGCCTATTGATATAAAATGAGGCCAAGTTACAACAAACAATATTAGCTATCTTAGCTCACACAAATTTTAAAGAGCTCTATTCCCAAGCAATGCTACCCAATGTTTCTTAAATAATTTCATGAAACTTGGCCCTGTGTTTTTTCATCTTACCATCCGAAGTGCATGTGGCCGTTCAGACTTTATGGGCTCTATCTTGACGATCTTAGCGCTTTGTCTAAACACATAAGGTAAAGTGCATTTAGGGCGTGTCCAAGTCCACTTTTGCTAGTTTGACGGCGTGTTTTTTTAACGCTAAGGCGCAACATGCAAATGGGCTGAACCGAGTCTCTTCATTAATATTAGGTGTGTCTTGGGTGTGACATGCAATAAACCAATCAAAATGTCATATCCCATTCCCTTTAAAAGCCTGCTTTTCCACCTTGACGGATTGCTTATATGATGGTGAAACAGACATGCTTGTGCGTGTTTAGTGCGATCAAGGAATAGGGATGAATAGTATGATCAATATTATTCGGACTAACCATTATGAGTTCCCGGTAATTCCCGACATTGCTGTTATTTTACAAAATATATTTGGTTAAATTTCGTTAAAAGCACCTGCAACAGCTGAGAATAAGCTACCAATGGCTTCCGTTTCACCTTAGAAAACGCCAAATTAGCCTGCTTGTTTAACAAATTTAATTTGATTATGCAATGAAGCATTCTCAAACATCAATTCCATGAGGATGTTCTCATGGAGTTCTCGAAGTTCAAGCTTCATCCGAAGTTCATTACCTGCATTCTAATATTGATTAATAACATAAATACCATTATTTTGCTTTAATGATGACACAATACAATAAAGCTGTCAGGTTGGCAACCCATATGTTTACGCATATTTTCCCTTGTTTTATAATGTCCTGCTTATGGAAATGTGACCAACCTGTTTTACTGATAGCGTAATGCTTTAAAACAATCCACTTTCCCAGGAAGACCGTGAAAAGTGTGATTTACAGCAGGGGAAACAGACATGCTCCTGCATGAAGTTCACATGCAGAGAATGAAATTAAAATGAATTGTGAATTAATTGTGTAACGTGCTGCAAATTTGTTTTCGTTTCTAATTAGATGCTTAGTTCTCTTTAAAATCGCTTTGTTCAGTTATGGAATAACAGGTGAAATCAGCTGGGTTTTAATAAGCCAAGAGTATGGAAACCTTGTCACTGTAATTAAAAAAATATGAAGGACGAAGAATAAGGTTCAAATTCAGTTAACATGGTGACATTTATCGTGACGTTTTTTAACCGTAGGCTATCGAAAAAACCTTATGCACAGTGAATCCGCTGTAGCCTAGGCTATTTGAAAAACAATAAATGCAGTATTCACTGGACAAGGTTTTGAACTTTTTTCAGTCAAAAGCATTCTATTTACTTACAGGCTGTAGGCCTAGAGATGTATTGTAATGACATCTGAAGCGCATTTTCAGAACTGAAATGTCCATCTATTGCAGTGCGCGAGTTTTCCATTGAATGACAATTCACGCATTAGGTGTAAATGACAATTCGCGCATTAGGCTTGATATAGGTGTTATCAGCAAAGTTTTTAATGGATAGCCATTGTCCCTTAACAGAAGATTGTCCCCCCAGAAGATTACAGGAATTATTGGCAAATATAGGCTGTTATAGCTTGATCCAGAATAATTGCGAATAGTCTATACATGTAACCTGGATGTTGATGGAGTGGGCTGAAAGCAATTTAATGTGGCATTCCCCTTCGTGGAGGGACAGGTATGTGGTCTTTGACCTATAGACCCTTTTATTATCATGCATTTTTTGATATAGCCTACACAACAATAATATTTCACATTGTAATCTAGATATTTTTAGCCATGCTTGTGCACGCCCCTGTGTGTAACAGACGGGAGGGTGTACGCGCGTTGTGCACACGCCTATGTATACGCACTTATAAGACCTGTTAAAATAACATAAACAACTGCGAAATGACTGTAGACCAGGTTTGTGGTGGTTTTAGAGCAAGCGCTTTCTGCTGGCTCAAGATGGCAAAATGCCAAAAATTATCCTGGCCACTCCTCATCTTAAGACCAACACACCCAGTTCACTTGCAATGGGCGCAAGAATACATGGTGTTTAAATGACGTGAGCACTAGGCGTTGCGTTTGGGTTAGCGCTGCTTAGCGACGGGTGGAAGATAGGGCCCTATGTGTCACGTGAAAGTAATTTTTGTTAGTTGAAAATATGATGTGAAGTTTGAATGACCACATTCCTTTCAGATGGTAAGATGAAAAAGCACAGTTGCATGAAATAATCATTGAGTCTTTTGCTTCGGAATATAGCTTGGTTAATTTGTTTGAGGTACGATAGCCAATATTGTTTTTTGTAGCTTGGCCTAATTTTGATATCAATAATTTAAATGGCAGGCCTAGATTTTGCTAGTTTTATTATCAACAGTGCTTTGTATGCGTGAGTAACTTGGCATTTATGTACGTTGAAAAAGTTTTTGTTGAAATATAATTTCTTTTTGTACTGTGTTTGTTATGAGTAACTGATAATGATAATGTATATAAATTTATGAACCATGAGAGAGAGAGATGCATACATATCCACAAACACATACATTCCAGCAAAAAGAAACACATATGCCTGGATTCAGTCATTTTCCCTTTACCATGAATTAAAAATAAATTAAAGTTTTAGTCATGTTTTTAAATGGATTACCGTACTTGTTTTTAATGGGTTATTGTAGCCTACATGATAGACCTACTAATGGTGTGTATTGTCAGTAGATTATCTCCTAACATAGTTTTTTAAAACTTGCCTTTTGCAAGGTAGCTACAGTAGCCTATGAAGTTGTTAAAATATAACACAGCGGTCAATGACCATTGTCAGAAAGAAAATCAATAAATCTGCTGTCATGGAATCCATATAGCTATCCCTTCGTGACCTTTCCTAACTGTTTGTATTGAACATTCCAATATAATCTGAATATTAATATCGCATAAGGAAGTAAAGTTATAAGCACTTATGTAAATGGCCATGAACGGTGAAACTGACCATCATTTATCTTGCCTGTTTAATTGAAATTGTTGGTCTTGCAACGTTTGATCAGTAAAGTTGTTGCGAAATGACATGGTTGCCATACGTGATTGTGTTGCCTAGTAAAGAATCATTATTTATTAAGCTACTGTATGACTTATGCTAGCTATGAAGCTACTGGGGAAAGTGACAGAGCTAGAAACTGCTTCCTTTGTGTTTAAACTTTATTTTCTCTGCCTGACAAATGTTATATTTTTTCTGGTACTGTGCAAATTTACCTGCAGTAAATCTTTTGGTGGTAGCAAGTACCGGACCATGTCGGCTTACTCTGACCTCTGTTTAGGCAAAGTATAATTTAAACAATTGACAATATTGTTCAATTTATTTGCTTTTGCAATAAAAAGATGTTAATGTGAAAAGCATAATGTGCATATAGTTTTTGTCAACAAAAAAAAACGACCAAAAAAACTGAACAGTAGGGATTTGGCAGGGCTCGAACACGAGTCTATAGTGTGGCACGTGGCTCAAACCACAAGGCTAAGGCCATTGTTAACCTGTTTATATAACGTTACCATTTAGATCTACCAATGTTTCAGCTAAACGCCACACTTGCTGAACAAATATCGTACTCACAAAGTTCAGAAGAACTTGCATTCCTCCGTAGATCACTATGATAATTGCTTCTATGGAATCATTTGATTTGAATATCTGGTCCTGAATATCTGCCTATGCTTGTTGATGTTCATAAATTGTTAAGGTGTGCATCTTCTGTGGGAGTTCTATATACTTTAATTTATTGATTCGACTATAAGCTAACATCATGTTGCGAGCAAAAGTAATCTTAATTTTTTGTTAATTTGAACAAAACAGTGTAACTAGGCCTACTACGAATTTAAATTTTAAATTTTCTAGCCCATGCTTAATGAGTCCCCAGGTCGAATCCTAGCCGTAGCTAGAATAAAATAGATGAGATTTATGATAAATAGTTTATGATTTATATAAAGATTGGCATGCTCTTGCTACGATATGGTATTGGCAGGAATCTAAGCTGTTCTTCTCTCTCTTAATGCTCCTCTTTTGATAAGGAATAATGCGTTGCAGTGTTCTTTTTAAACCATTAAGGAGTTATCCTGATACAACTTGTATGCGATTGTATGATAATGTTTATGAGCCGGTCAAATAATAACATTAAAGTGTCGGCACTTTTGAGAAAGATTTGAAAAAGACAACGTGAGGTAAAACACATTGATCCACTGTATAATTTTTTACTTTTACACAATGATCCAAATACAACTCAAAGGACATGTTGCTACCATATATTTTTTGCAGTATGATGTCTGACTTCTACATTGTCTTGCATTAATTTCTCAATCGTCCTGATAACGTTACCAAGTGACAATGCAACTACGTTTTTTTGTTCACGTTCATACATTGTCAAGATTCAGATGTTGATTCAGTTATTTTTGGTCATGACTGAAACAATCAAACAACCAGAAAACAATGTTACATAGACGGTCGCATAGGCAAAAATGCCCAAGGGGTAGTATACCACTGCGAGTCATATTTTTAAATGGATTACCGTACATCATACTGCCATCATTAAAAATACGTGGTAGCATCCTGTTCTTTGAGTTGTATTTGGATCATTGTGTAAAAGTAAAAAATTTGTTATGACCCCAACGGTCTAGGGGTGCGTGGGGTGTGTAACGTGGTGTATATATGACCGGGGGATGGAAAATATAAGCAATATTAGCGAGAATAATAAGTACTGAAAACAGACTCCCAGGTGAAAAGTGTTTACTGTGATAAAAGTGCAACAAGGTGAAAAATACAGGTGATTATTTACAATATATACAATATTAACACGTGCCAGACAACACACAAGACACACAGTCGAGGTCAAGGAACGTGAGTGTTGCCAAACAAAAGAACAAATCAAAACCAAACAGAGCAAAAAAAGTAGAACACCATCTAACTTAGAATATAAAACCAAAAGCCTGACTACCTACTCTAGCTAATCAACAAAACGACAGCAGGTGGCAACCGCTCCTAATCTAGTGTGTCTATACATACAATTTCCAACTACGGGTGCAAGTGTATAGAGGCCTCTATCTTACCCTGTTCCAGGGCCTCGGCGTGGCCGGGGGCAGAAAACAACAGGTTGACAAACAGAGGAATACAAAATACACAATACTCTGTAGACTACACACTTTAATGAAGGACTGAACACTCCACTACAATCAATACAAATGGGCACATGAAAAGCAGCTCTGTCAACACGGGAAGCCCAGGGTTTTAAAAAGGTGAGGCTGTCCACGGGTTGGAGGAACTGGGGTGATGTGGAGTCCTCTGATTGGTGGAGGGTGTACAACAATGGTGATGGGATGATGATGAATGACAGCGGAGATGGCGAATGGGAATGATGAGGGCGGGACACGGACTCCTGCAGAATTTGTAACAGAGAGAGAGAGAGAGAGAGAGAGCACGCACACACAAGCGTAACAGTCAGGTAAAACACATTGATCCACTGTATCATTTTTTACTTTTACACAATGATCCAAATACAACTCAAAGGACATGTTGCTACCATATATTTTTAATGATGGCAGTATGATGTCTGACTTCTACATTGTCTTGCATTCATTTCTCAATCGTCCTGATAACGTTACCAAGTGACAATGCAACTATGTCTTTTTGTTCACGTTCATACATTGTCAAGATTCAGACATTGTGGAAACCAGTTATTTTTGGTCATGACTGATAAACAATCAAACAACCAAAATACAATGTTACATAGACGGTTGCATGGGCAAAAATGCCCAAGGGGTAGTATACCACTATACCACTGCAAGTCATATTTTTAAATGGATTACTGTACATCATACTGCCATCATTAAAAATACTTGGTAGTAACCTGTTCTTTGAGTTGTATTTGGATCATTGTGTAAAAGTAAAAAATGAGACAGTGGATCAATGTGTATTACCTGACGTTGTGAATATTTCTCAAAAGTGCCGATGCTTTAATGTTATTATTTGATCGGCTCATAAACGTCGGTAGCCTACTCAAGATACAGCTCAATGTAGGAACCAGGACATATGTTAAGTAACGTTATTATACAATCTCATACAAGTTGTATCAGGATAACTGCTTAATGGTTTAAAAAGAACATTGCAACGCGACGCCTTTTTCCTTATCAAAAGATGAGCATTAAAGGAGCTATATGTACCAAATTTACTGTACTAAATCATAAAATGACCATGGTATCTCATCAGAGATTAAGGAAATATGCTAAGTCGAAATACTGGCTTCTCCGACAACAATGCTACAGCCAGTATGTTCTCCTTTGAAATTTCCATTCCGGGTCGGAACGTTTGTATTTGTTTTGGCCTGTGTGATTCACTATTCACCGAGTTGACTCTGCCCACTGCACATTACGAACAACCAGATGTACTCCGGCACTCCGACAGCCGATTTAGGAATGCCTAAGCTAAGTTCAACATCGTTTTCATTTAGCTAGCTAGCTAAAGATTTAAATATATATATATATAGTTACTAGCTAAACATACCACTAACGTTAGCTAATATCTGTGTGACCGTAAACATAGCCAGCCATGCATCTAGCTAACATTGACAGAGTTATAAAAAATCAACATGAGCTGGTTTATAATTTGCAAACAATAAATAAATTGCAAACGTATACATTAGCTGATCAACTTACAGTGTAGGACTCGTCGTCGCTTGTCATTGTCAAAATAGAATAAGCTTGTCTCAAAATATAATGTTGCGCTCGGCTTGTCTTGCGCTCGTGTTTGTTCAGTGTCCTCAACCTGGCAACCCGTGTGAGCTTCGAGTCTGGGGAGGAGGGGGCGGGCGGAGACAACTCACCAATATTGTGAATTTGGACTGCAGTACCCATTCTAAACGCTCGGTGTCAATGTTACATATAGCTATGGACTTTGGCCCCCTAGTGGTGGGACGCATGCGTCCCAATTTTTTATAGTTTTCATATTTCTCTTAAATTCTAAATTAAAACGTTAATAAAACACGGAACTTTCGACGCAAAATTGTTAAAAACAGTCACAGCCTGCGAACACATTCGTTTATATGCTTATCAGCTCTCAGGTTACACTGCAGGGCCATAAAGCAGCAGGGTGCTAATAGCCCAACCCACTTTTTTTATTTGTTTACAGCCTTCACCTCGCCGCAGTCACAGGCAATAAAATGCATATCACAAAAGCTCTTGGTACCATTTCAACACGCTGAAAAATCAAGATCCGATTCAGGAACAATTGTATATTATTGAAAAGTTGTATAATTTGACCTTCTCTAAGCTTTTGAATGCACATGTCCAACTATTCAATGTTTCAGTACTTTTTGCACAACTTGCTGTTCTCTAACAAGGAGCTGAACGGCAAAATTCACAACAGGTGTTTGATCCATGAATCGACCAATAAATGTCCTGGTTCAATTAGAATTGGTATTTAAACAGTCCTCTTCATCATGCTGTTCACATTTTGACATCATGAGACCAAGACGACACCTAACAATTGATCAACAGTACCTCGCCATTGCGAGGCTTCAAACAGGATGTTCTCAGAGGGAAGTGGCCACTGAGCTTAGAGTGTCACAGAGTGTCATCAGCAGGTTGCAACAGAGATACAGAGAGACTGGAAGAGTCACAGAAAGGCATAGAAGTGGATGTCCTTTGGCCACATCCCACACTGATGACCGCTTCATTGTGAACAGTGCCCTGCGGAACCGGATGATGAATGCCACTCAACTCCAGGCACATTTAAGGGAGGTGAGAGGCACCCAAGTGTCACGTCAGACCATTCGAAACCGTTTACATCAGCGTGGTCTGCGTGCTAGACGACCTGCAAGGGTACCTGACCACACCACCAGGCACAGGCGTCATCGTCTTGCATTGGCCAGGGAGCATTTACGCTGGACGAGGGACCAGTGGGCCTCAGTGCTGTTCTCTGATGAAAGTCGATTCACGTTGAGCAGAAATGATGGCCGCCAACGATGTTGGAGACGTCAAGGAGAGCGCTATGCATCAGCCACTGTTGTCACCAGACGACCCTTTGGTGGTGGCGGTGTTACAGTGTGGGCAGGTGTGTCTAGTCAATACAGAACTGCCCTACACTTTGTGAATGGTACAGTGACAAGCCCATACTACCTGAATAACATCATTAATCCAGTCATTGTGCCCCTGCATGAACAACACAGGCCTAATTTCATCTTCATGGACGACAATGCTCCAGCTCATCGAGGTCGCATCATTAGGGAAAGGCTGCTGGAGACTGGGGTACCTCAAATGGAGTGGCCTGCACTTTCTCCAGACCTGAATCCCATAGAAAACCTATGGGATCAGCTGACTCACCGTGTAGAGGCTCGTAACTCTGTACCCCAGAACCTCAATGACCTGAGGGCCGCCCTTCAAGAAGAGTGGGATGCCATGCCTCAGCAGACAATAAGTCGACTTGTGAACAGCATGAGACGTCGTTGTCAAGCTGTAATTGATGCTCAAGGGCACATGACAAGTTATTGAGACATTGACATTTTTGTTGTGGTATACCCACCACTGTTGGCTTTTGTTTCAATAAATTGTTTGAGATGAGGAAATCACCATTGCATGCTTCTACTTAAATGCCCTACTTTCATGATACGTATAATATCACTGTAGCGTGAACTTACATTTTCCATAAATTTCACCCGAAACCCAAATATCCCTAACTTTTTGTGAGTAGTGTATATTAATAACACTCATTTAGTGGCATGGCGGCTGTGCACTGGGAATGGTGGCTGGTTCAGGAAATTGGGATGATGCCTTATATCCTGATTGGGTGCCGGTCGGTGATTGGGGGGAGGGCATTACTTGTTAAAAGGGCCAAGATGGTGGGCAGCGAGAGAGGTGTGTAACTGTACCTGTGCTTGGTCTGCCGACGTGACGACTGACAACCCCCTTTGTTTCCCGACCAGGCTGTTGTGTTGATTCTCGGTTCGCGATACCGCTATGCTTAACAAAGAGAAACTAGATTTTAAACAAAACTAAACTCGAAAACGAATGGACGCGGAGCTCTTCGCTGACAGAGCGACGGCTTGGGCTAGCCCCGGAAAACCGGTGAAGCGACCTGGAGGAGGTAAGTCCCAGTTTCCTCCCAGTTTCACCATTTCAGGCCAGCCGCCTCCTGTTGTAAGCGACTTTCTATCCCTAGACAAAACGTGACCGCAACACTACAGTAATATTTTCTGATGTGTCTTTATGGGGATATTGTATTTAGGCCATAATATTAAGTTAATTTATGCATACTTATATAATGTAGGCTACTCTCATTCTCAGTTCTAGCAGCAAAAAAACCTAGATTTTTATTTTGGTTTTATTAATTTTTTATTTGGCTTGGTATAAACGTAAGAGAGTCGTCAAAATGTTGTGAGGATTATGATATAAGCTATGGTAAAGGCATCATATCTCTCAGTGGATGTTTAATAATGCTAGACTGCATGGCATATGATGCATTTCATAGATAACTGTGAGAAGTTATGGCTCCAAACTTTAACAATAATGTAAATTTTTATTGCATTAGACTATAGCCTATAGGCTACAGGCTGTGCAGTGCATAGTTACATATGACTTGGGTATTTCATATGCACATCTAATTCTAGGTGCATCACACTACATTCTCGGTGAAGCTGATCTCCTGGATAAGGAAGCTATTTTTCCCCAGCTACGAGTAGGCTAACCCCAGTAAAATTGCATACGTAGGCTACGAGTTGTTAAGAAAAGTGAAGGTATCTAAACGTGTAAAGGTATCTAAAGTGGAATACTTGCAACTTGTTAAAAGAATTCCATCTCATTTTGTAATTATAGCTGGGTTACATTTCTGCAGAATGTGATGTCCTGGAATAAAACTATGGGTTTGCGTTCATTATTACCCCATCAATTATGCTTACCCTCAGGGGCGCCGTAAGGGGGGGAAAGGTTAGGACGATTCTAAAGGCCCCTGACTGACAAAATGACATACACTACTCAAAAAAAGTTAGGGATATTTGGCTTTCGGGTGAAATTTATGGAAAATGTAAGTTCACGCTACAGTGATATTATACGTATCATGAAAGTAGGGCATTTAAGTAGAAGCATGCAATGGTGATTTCCTCATCTCAAACAATTTATTGAAACAAAAGCCAACAACAGTGGTGGGTATACCACAACAAAAATGTCAATGTCTCAATAACTTGTCATGTGCCCTTGAGCATCAATTACAGCTTGACAACGACGTCTCATGCTGTTCACAAGTCGACTTATTGTCTGCTGAGGCATGGCATCCCACTCTTCTTGAAGGGCGGCCCTCAGGTCATTGAGGTTCTGGGGTACAGAGTTACGAGCCTCTACACGGTGAGTCAGCTGATCCCATAGGTTTTCTATGGGATTCAGGTCTGGAGAAAGTGCAGGCCACTCCATTTGAGGTACCCCAGTCTCCAGCAGCCTTTCCCTAATGATGCGACCTCGATGAGCTGGAGCATTGTCGTCCATGAAGATGAAATTACGCCTGTGTTGTTCATGCAGTGGCACAATGACTGGATTAATGATGTTATTCAGGTAGTATGGGCTTGTCACTGTACCATTCACAAAGTGTAGGGCAGTTCTGTATTGACTAGACACACCTGCCCACACTGTAACACAGCCACCACCAAAGGGTCGTCTGGTGACAACAGTGGCTGATGCATAGCGCTCTCCTTGACGTCTCCAACATCGTTGGCGGCCATCATTTCTGCTCAACGTGAATCGACTTTCATCAGAGAACAGCACTGAGGCCCACTGGTCCCTCATCCAGCGTAAATGCTCTTTGGCCCATGCAAGACGATGACGCCTGTGCCTGGTGGTGTGGTCAGGTACCCTTGCAGGTCGTCTAGCACGCATACCACGCTGATGTAAACGGTTTCGAATGGTCTGACGTGACACTTGGGTGCCTCTCACCTCCCTTAAATGTGCCTGGAGTTGAGTGGCATTCATCATCCGGTTCCGCAGGGCACTGTTCACAATGAAGCGGTCATCAGTGTGGGATGTGGCCAAAGGACGTCCACTTCTATGCCTTTCTGTGACTCTTCCAGTCTCTCTGTATCTCTGTTGCAACCTGCTGATGACACTCTGTGACACTCTAAGCTCAGTGGCCACTTCCCTCTGAGAACATCCTGTTTGAAGCCTCGCAATGGCGAGGTACTGTTGATCAATTGTTAGGTGTCGTCTTGGTCTCATGATGTCAAAATGTGAACAGCATGATGAAGAGGACTGTTTAAATACCAATTCTAATTGAACCAGGAAATTTATTGGTCGATTCATGGATCAAACACCTGTTGTGAATTTTGCCGTTCAGCTCCTTGTTAGAGAACAGCAAGTTGTGCAAAAAGTACTGAAACATTGAATAGTTGGACATGTGCATTCAAAAGCTTAGAGAAGGTCAAATTAATTTCACCTGTAAAGGTTATAGTGCATTTTAGGTTCATCCTGAAATTTCACCCGAAAGCCGAATATCCCTAACTTTTTGTGAGTAGTGTATAAGGACAGTTATTGTCCATAATACATTTATTTAAGGTTAAACTGACATTTTAAGCACAATATGTTGATTTGAATGGGTCGATTGGGTTCTGGAGTTGTGTGGTTACAGCAATTGCGCAGGGTTGGCGTGGCCTGTGGTGGTGGGGTGGTGGGGCCCAATGTGATATATCTTTTCATGGGGCCCAAAATCCCTGGCGGCGCCCCTGCTTACCCTATCCACGGTGACCCCCTAGTGGAACTTGTTGACATCCCAATTATAGTAGCCTATTCATATTTCTCTGAAATTTTTCAATTAATTTACAATACATTTTGACAACTCCTGTAGGCTAGCCTAGTTAAAAGGGCATTTTACAAATAGGATAGCTGTTCTGGGGAATTTGGAAATAAGGTAATCTGTGTTATGCAGATATTTCTCACGTTTATAACAAGTGAAATTTTATGAAAATTAGTTGAGAATTAAGTGAGTTAATTCTTATTTATCAGGGGAGGTCTACATCTGTCAATACACTACCAAAATACGCTAATCTTGACCGCATAGTATGGTGGACGTGCAGAAATTTGAGTCTAGGTTTCTATGGACTGAGCAACCAATGATCAAAACTGACCCTGTCCCTTTCATGTTGACAGGAAATAAATACGCCATGAAATAAATAAAAGAGAATATAATGAATAAGAAACTAAATAAATAAATATCTATTCATTATTTTATTTATTTATTTATTTTATTGTGTCACATTTTATTTGGTCTTCCAAATCCGCGCTCCAAAAAAGAAACGAATCAATCATTCGCATAACCATACTGCCCTCTCCTGACGAGAATGAGCATATTTTTCCTATTACAGATACAATTGCACTGTAAAATATCAATTTGTAGATTAATTGTAGCCTAATCTGTAATAAAATACGATAAACACCACCACATGTTGCCAATTAATAGCTCTATAATAGATGCATCATTCATCCAATACACAACGCAGTTAAAAACGGGGTTTTTGAGTAACATTAGCCTATATTTTAAAGTGTTTTGCCCCCGCTCCCCATGTTAAAATGACGCACGAAGTAGCCTACACAAGCAAGGACTCAAAAGTGGCTTTAATTGCACTTAAAATGCATGTTGTAATCAGTTCAGAATTGAGTTATATCTCGAACAAACGACTTACAAAGTCATATAAACGAGATAATATCTTGTTAAAAACGACTCGCTATCTCGTATAAACGAGATAGTATCTCGTAAAAATGACTTAAGTCATATAAACTAGATAATATCTAGTATAAATGAGGTAATAACTCGTATAAACGACTTACTATCTCGTATAAACGAGAGCGCTTCAAAAAAAATAATTTCACCTTGCGCTTCAGGGGTTCCGTAGTTACTCATAATAAACACAGTACAAAAAGAAATGATATTTCAACAAAAATACTTTTTCAACGTACAAAACTGCCAAGGTACTCACGCATACAAAGCACTGTCTATAATAAAACTAGCAAAATCTAGGCCTGCCATTAAAATTATTGATATCAAAATTAGGCCAAACTACAACAAACAATATTGGCTATCTTTCCTCGCACAAATTAAACAAGCTCTATTCGAAAGCAATGCTACCCAAGTTTCCTAAATTATTTCATGCAACTTCGCCCTGTGCTTTTTCATCTTACCATCTGAAAGATGGTCATTCAAACTTGTCACATCAAAGTGTCAACTAACTAAATTAATGTTGTAAGCAGCTGAGGAAAAATGACACTCCAGAAAGGATGTTTATACTTGGTTGTCAAGTACAAAATGTACAAAATATTTTAACATTGCAACTAGATAGATAGATGGATAGATAGACAGGCTACTTTATTATCCCCATGGAGATATTTTTCTGGCAGCATATAACATTTACAAACAGACATTTATACCAAGAAACATGCATCTACACTAGAGAAAGGGGGGGATTAATACATAAATACAGTATGTATGTGCATGTTTGTGGTTCAGATAAAGTTTAGTCAAATAAGTAGTAAAATAGTATAATTATTTTTTTATAATTATTTGTGAACACAATTTTACTAATTTTTGTATTGTGTAACGATGTGGGTTTCATACATCCAAAGCACTGGATGCAGACAACTGTTAAAGATATATTGTAGTAATTTGTACATGTTTTAAGTGTAACAGCTGAATTGTTATTTACACTATAAATCATTGACATTTGACACTTTCACGTGACGCATAAAGTTTGAATGACCACATTCACTTCAGATGGTAAGATGAAGAAACACAGGACCAAGTTTCATTAAATTATTTACGAAACATTGGGTAGCATTGCTTTGGAATATAGCTTGTTTAATTGTGTCTTTGCTATCTTACACCCGGCGGAGGGTTCATTATAGTGCCTAGCGCTCACTCGTTTAAATACCAAGTCATCTTGCACGCATTGCTAGTGAACTGGGCGGGTTGCTTTTAAGATGAGGAGTGGCCAGGATCATTTTTCACATATTGCCATCTTAAGCCAGCAGAAAGCACTTGCTAAAACCACCACAAACCTGGTCTAAAGTCATGTCACAGTTGTTTACATGTTATTTTAACGGCGCATATAAGTGCGTCTACATAGGCGTGTGCATAACGTGTGTTCACCCTCCTGTTTGTTACACACAGAGGCCTGCACAAGCATGACTAAAAATATCAAGATTACAATGCGAAATATTATTATTCTGTAGGCTATATCAAAAAATGCATAATAATAATAGGGTCCATAGGTCAAAAACCACATACCTGTCCCTCAGCGAAGGGGAATGCCGCATTAAATTGCTTTCAGCCCACTCCATGAACATCCAGGCGATGTGCGATGGATACATGTAAGGTTACATGTATAGGCCATTCACAATTATCCTGGATCAAGCTATGATTTAGCCTATATTTGCCAATAATTCCTGTAATCTTCTGGGGGGACAATCTTCTGTAATAGGACAATGGCTATCCATTAAAAACTTTGCTGATAACACCTATATCAAGCCTAATGCGCGAATTGTCATTTACACCTAAAGCGTGAATTCTTATTCAATGGAAAACTATCGCACTGCAATAGACGGACATTTCAGTTCTGAAAATGCGCTTCAGATGTCATTACAATAGGCTACAGCTCACTTCATCTAGGCCTACAGCCTGTAAGTAAATGGAATAGTTTTGACTGAAAAAAGTTCAAAACCTTGTCCAGTGTAGGTTATTGTTTTTAAAATAGCCTAGGCTACAGTCCCCGGGATTCACTGTGCATAAGGTTTTTTCGATAGCCTACAGTTAAAAAACAGATTAATTTAAATTTCACCATGTTAACTGAATTGTAACCTTATTCTTCGTCCTTCATATTTTTTAAATTACAGTGACCAGGTTTCCAATCTGAAACAATTTTAAAGAGAAATAAGAGTCTAATTAGAAACGAAAACAAATTTGCAGAACATTAAACAATTAATTCAGAATTAATTTTAATGCTATTCTCTGCATGTGTGCTTTAACTTCATGCAGGAGCAGGTCTGTTTCCCCTGCTGTAAATCACACTTTTCATGGTCTTCCTGGGACTGCAGTCAAAAACCGACTTTTCGCATTGAAAACCAATGTTTTGGGTTAGACTATGATCATACACAACAGTTTTATCCGAAAATCTCATATTGCGTCGAAGTGGGTGTTTCGGCTTACCATGCGCTGCATTTCCGGGGATTTGTGACGTCCCGAAATCCTTAGCATAAAAATAGGTGGAGTCTCGGCTAGTAAAGTGAGCAGAGAACTCCATGGCAGAGAGCAGGAAGGGGGCTGAGTCACACCTACCCACGGCTCCAAGTTCAAATTGAAGCTGTAAAAAAAGGGCTTAGAAAAGCAATTGCAGTATCACTTTAATTATTTTACAGCATTATGCTACCAGTAAAACAGGTTGGTCATATTTCCATAAGCAGGACATTATAAAACAAAGGTAAATATGTGTGAAGCTATGGGTTCCAAACCTGATTTAGTGTATTTACTAGTGTCATCATTAAGGCAAAATAATGGTATTTATGTTATTAATCAATATTATAATGCACATAATGAACTTTGGATAAAGCTTGAACTTCAAGAACTCCATGAGAACAGCCTCATGGAATTGATGTTTGACAATGCTTCATTGTATAATCAAACAAAATTTGTTAAACAAGAAGGCTAATTTGGCGTTTTATAAGGTGAAACGGAAGCCATTCTAGTATCTTATTCTCCGCTGTTGCAGGTACGTTTTTTAACTAAATTTAACCGCATAGGCTATATTTTCTAAAATAACAGCACTATCAGGAATTACCTGGAATTACCCGTGCCGGTGTTAAACCCTAATGTTAAAGATTATCATTGTGTATATCAAAACGTGTCATAATGGTTAGTCCGAATCATATTGATCATACTATTGATCCATATAGCCTATTACTTGCTCGCACTACACATGCACGAGCATGTCTGTTTCACCATCATATAAGCAATCCGCCAAGGTGGAAAAGCAGGCTTTTAAAGGGAATTTTTAAAGAGACATTTTGATTGGTTTATTGGGATGGCAGGTATGCCATCCGCCAGGTTACGGCTTGGCGGGGCATGCCCATTCCTATACAGCACCGAGAGTTTGGCACTTTTCAGGTTTTCCTACAGAAGTAACTACAATGACCATAGACTCTCAGCCCTTAAAAACATTAACTTCTGTATGTTCTGACCCCATGTAACCACACAGCATTCAGATACAACTTCACACATCCACACAATAAAGCCCCAAACTTGGGTTATTTTGCCGTTTTTCTTCCTATTTTTCCTGCCAAACTGCCTGCCTCCGTCGTGATGTTATCCAATGGGGAAAATTATTCTTTGAGGCTATGGTCCGTATACCTGCTCATCAAGCTTATCGCCCAATAAAAACGCTTCATACTAATGTTTTTTAATGTTAATATAGCTAATGGCTTCATGTTTTCTAAGAAGCTGTGGTCAGAGTCACTGTCTCTCACACTAAGGATTGTGGGTTCAAGCCCAGCAGGGCACATGCTTATTTTCACAAAAACAATGTGCAACTGTTAAGTACTTTTCATTTATTAGACTGTTATTATTTTCACATTAACGTATTTTTATGGCAAAGCCAAAAGAGGTTTCCAATATTGACTGTTCAATGTTTCACTTGTATTTCACTTGTACTGTAGTTTTTTTTGTCTCGCTCTTGTCTGGTTTGGGGACGGTGTACCAATTAAGCTTGTTAGCCAACATGACTGTTGCCAGAGAAACGTCAGTCTGCTTCTAGTCAGGAAGCAGATACAAGCTAGGCTACTACGAAGCGAATCAACATGCCTTATAGCCTACATTCATTGCACTACAGAAAACTAAACTAAACCTAGCTGCCCGGTACCAAAACATTTCCCGCAGGTAACGTTCTACACTACCGGAAATAAAATTGCGAAGGAATTCTGCTGTGCTTATGAACTCACTCGCTTGCTCGCTAGCTCGTAGCCCACACACGGAAGGTTGGAGTTACACATCCGGCAATCCAGTGTCGAATAGCCTAACGTTAAATGTATTTAATTTTCTATAGAATACTAATAGCCCTATTTTAAAACTGTATTTCCATATTTTACTGATGCAAACTATTTAGGCTGTACTAGCTATTTAGGCTGTATGTCTTTCAGCTAGAATGTGTTTGCATCTAGCCCATTGTGCATGCATGCACAATAACAATATTGCCTATCGTAGCTCACACTAAATAAACTAGCTCTATTCCAAAGCAGTGCTATCCAAACTTTCCTAAATTATTTAATGCAACTTGGCCCTGTGTTTCTTCATCTTACCATCTCAAGAGAATGTGGTCAATGAAACTGTATGTGCCACATCAAACTGCAAAATGAAAATAATTTATAGTGGAAATACTCTGATTCAGAGAGAATTACTACACTATAGGGTAGGGGTGGGACAATACGAGTAACTCACGATACGATACTGTGACGATATTTGGCCCTCGATAACGATAATATCACGATACACGATATCTGCGATAATCGATATATTGCAAGAAATTTCATCTACGATACATCACAATATCTGTGTAACTGAAGAAGGAAAAATACCCATAAAAAGGCAAAAAGCTGAAATTATGTATTTATTCACAGAATTGACATGAAAGCTCTTTAGTGTGCATCACAAACTGGCCAATCGTACATGAAACAATGTACAACAAATTGCATAGTGCCTCTTTAACACACACTGACTGCGACTCCATTTGTCCACGACTCCATGTGTTAAGTTAAATGTTTAAAAGAAGTGAAAATGTTTAAAGGAAGGATACAAAATAAGACCTTACTAAAATCACTTGTGCAAATTAAGTTTACAGAAAAAAAAAATGTATATATATATATATATATTAGGGGTGTCACGATACCGTTTCGAAATCGAAAATCGATCGAAATGAGCGTTCGATTTCGAACTTCGAAATCACAAGCTGGTTCGCGATTCTCCAAGTTTTTTTTTTTTCTCTCCACCCCCCGCCCCCCCGCGCGCTCTTCTTAGCCTTTCATGTGATGGGTAAAATGTAAAAAAAGTAGCCTACTTGGCCATCTCTAATGTAAGCGTTTCCGACAAAACGAAACTTGACGCCTTCCACTGCATTTTGTTCGTCCACGCAGGCGTGCGTCCGAAGAAAAAAAAAACAACGATATTTCAAAGAAGACACAGCTGCTAGTTAACGTTAGCTTACCGGTAGCCTGCATTACTTTTCGACACACCATGGCCACTGCCGGAGTCGGAGATGGAGAAACAGAACTGCAAAATCCTCCTGCTTCCCTCAAGTCACCGGTGTGGCAACAGTTTGCCTTCCCCGTGAGTTATATAAACAACGAACGCGTCATTGACAAAAAAACGACAGTTTGTCGGCTATGCTACACGCGAGTACCATACGCCACCTCAGGCAACACGTCAAATATGGCAGGACACATTCGCAGGCATCACAAAGAAATAGATTTGACTGGGGAAAAAACATTGACACAGGCAACTCTTCCATTCTCATTTAGAGCCAAGCTTCCACAAAATTCAACTTGCGCTAAAGAAATAACTAGCGCAATAGGAGTGTTTGTAGCATCAGACATGCAGTGTTTCCCCTAGTTTTTTTTTCAGGCCGGGCGGTGAAAGTGCGCCATTTTGCGTAGAGGCGGAAAATATAATTACACCCTCATAATATCAGCGCTGCCATTGAAAATTTTAATTAGGCCTAACGGGAAACCGAAGCTGTTTTGGGTTTTTCCAGATGCTATTTTGATCATTCCCGCATTCTGCGGTAAGGGAAATATTGCAGCTACATTAAAAAAAATTAAAAAAAGATTATCTTAAAAAAAAAAGAATAATATAAATTATTTCTTTTTTTCATTAAAATTATTTATTTTCCCTCTTGTCCAAGCCCGTGAGTTGGCCGCCCGGCCAAGATAATGGTAGGGGAAACACTGGACATGCGACCCTATTCGGTGGTGGAGAACGCTGGATTTAAGCATTTAATGCAGAATTGCCTTGACGACAATGTAAATGTAAATGACCGTTGTCAGGGCATAAAACCAATGTGTAAATTGTTAATAGCTTGGTAAATGTTCAACTGTTTATTATTCTAGAGTCTAGTTTTGATAAAGCTCTTAACTGTTTAGGTGTGTTTAAATATTCTCATATTTTTGTTATTATTTATAATTGTTATTATTCAAATAAAAGTTACTTATTGAGAAACAAGTATTTTTCTTTACAAATCAAGACTCGATAGTCTAACAATGGCATAGCCATTAGTTAGACTATAGTGCTGGAAAAAAAAATAGTGCTGAAAAAAAATCGAAAATCGAATCGAATCGTGACCTTAAAATCGAAAGTCAAATCGAATCGCGGATTTGGAGAATCGTGACACCCCTAATATGTATATATATACAGATCCTTTCCAAAAAATTAGAATATCATGGAAAAGTTTTTTTTTTTTCCATAATTCCATTCAAAAAGTGAAACTTTCATAGATTATAGATTCATTACACACAGTGAAATATTTCTAGCCTTTATTTGTTTCATTTTTCATAATTTTGGCTTACAGCTCCAGAAAACCCCCAAAACAGTATTTCAAGAAATTAGAATAATGTGTCGAAAATCAGCATTTACTTCAGTTATTTCAGAGAATGAATAATACCATAATAAAGGCCGGAAGGCGGCGCAGGAGAGACAGTTCTGGAGGCCGGCGGCGGCGCGGGCAGGACGGCTCTGGAGGCCGGCGGCGCAGGCAGGACCGCTCAGGAGGGCGGCGGCGCAGGCAGGACCGCTCAGGAGGGCGGCGGCGCAGGCAGGACCACTCAGGAGGGCTGGAACGTGGCGGGACAGGAGGGCTGGAACGTGGCGGGACAGGAGGGCTGGAACAGGAGGGTTCGAGCCGGACGGGACAGGAGGGCTGGAGCGGGACGGGACAGGAGGGCTGGAGCGGGACGGGACAGGAGGGCTGGAGCCGGACGGGACAGGGGCAAACACGGATGGGTGGAAAATGGATCCTCCGTCGACGGGTAGCTGAGTCCGTCAACGGAGCCAGGAACCAGGACCCCCTCGTCTTCTCTTGGGCCCATAGTTCCCCGGACACAGGACCAGGCGGGTCCCTTCAAAGGGTGACGGTTGGGGTTGGGTGGTTGAAGGGGTTGTGGGTTCAGGGCTGGCCGGCTGGAAGGTTAGAACTCCAAGCCCAACGGAGTGGGAGGTGGGTTGAAAAAGGGTCCGGGGTGATGGGTGGTGGTCGGCATGCCGACGGGCGAACTCAGCGTTCTGCCCCCAGATACCCATGAGGTATTCTTCATAGTTGTCATGGAAGAAGGGGTCAAAAAAATCCTGAGTCGCCATACTCGGGTGACCGCCCGCTGGGTCCTAACTGGTGAGTTCCTTCTTTTAGGTGTTGGTGGGGGAAGGACCCAAACGCAGGCAGGAGTATGAAAAAACCAAAGTTTAATAAGGGGCAAGGCAGCAATCCGTGGTGAGAGAGGCTGGGTCAAAAACCGGGGAGACAGGGCAACGGTACAAAGCACAGTCCAAAGAATGGTCAAAGAACAGGCACTGGACTTATAGACAGCGCGATGTAGGCTATGCGTGAGTAACTTGGCTTTTTTTTTTTTATGTCATAGACGTTTTTGATCTGATTGCGCGTTATGCCCAAGACACACCTATAATTAATGAAGAGACTAAGTTCAGCCCATTTCCGCGTTGCGCTGTGCTTAGCACTCAAAAAAATACACCGTCTAAATGGCAAAAGTGGACTTGGACATGCCCTAAATGCACTTGACGCCATGCGTTTAGACCAAGTGTAAGCTCTTCAATAAAAAATAATTATGAAAATAAATAAAAGCAAGTACTCCACGATGTGTGTTGGCTACCCTTGAGCCTGACACAAGCGATGACATGACAAGTTTATTTTTTTTATTACTTTTTAACAAGCACTGTTGGCTTTAAGTTGGTAACTGGTAACGTGGCTTAAGAAATGGTGTATTGACGTTGTCTATGTAACATTGTGATTAGGTGTTATTTTTCACGTAGCCGCAACCATGTTATTATAACGTTTAGGAAACTTTCATTTCCAACCATAATGGAACACAAAATCTATGTCAGAATTTGTCCGTCAAATTGCAATATTATTATGACGTTTGATTTTGTATGGTGCCACAACATTGTAATCTTAACGTTGAATAAACTTTCATTTTCAACCATCATGGGACATAAATCCAACATTGTAGTGTGACTGTCAAATTACAACATTGAATAAACTTTCATTTTCAACCTTCACATACCTCAAATGCAACATCACAGATTGACCATCAAATTGCAACATCATTACAACATACTATTTTTTAATTACATACTAGTATTAAATTAGTTGTAAATTTAATGTTTAAAAAACTTAAAATTTCAACCACCTTACAACGTAAAGTTGACATTATATACTGCCCATCAATTTGAGATGTCATTCCAATGTTTCATGTCTAACTGAGGTGCAGCATTGCCATTCTAACGTTTAAAAACCTTTCACTTTCAACCGTCAGATTCCCTCAAACTAACGTCAGGTTAGTAAGGTTTTTAACATTGTTTCAACCATAACCCAATATAAAATGCCTAAGGGGTACGTAGGTGCAGCCTTCAATGCACACTTTATTTTGAGCATCCTATTATTTGATTAATGCTTAGGTTTCAAACGTCAATTTGATTTTATCACTGTTATCAAACCAAGAAAATCATAATAAGCGTAACAGGAAAGTCCATCAACATCAAAGTAGTCATGGCTCTACTTTGTAAGAAAACTCCAGTAAGAAAGCATCCATGTTTGCAATATAATGCTGAACTTACCAAAATGTTTGTAATCTGTTACATTTTATAGGCTGCTGGAGTAATGTACTGTACTGGTAATATGAATGAGATTATTAAAAAGGCAGATATTATTGGTCATGGGACCTTAACTATGTCTTGATATGAATGGGTTATAAAATATAAGCAATATTGAAAGAAAATCTGCTGTACAATTACTCAACAAAGATAACTAGGTTGAATGGTATGCAATCATCATTTGATGCTATGTCTAGGCTTTACAGCAACTGTAACGATAATAATTTAGCCTAAATGTAAAACATTACAAATTGAGATGGGAAGTTCCGTGAATTGTTATTAATGTTATTTTCCATTAAAATGTGAAGAGGAGGATTCAGTTATGATACAAGAAAACATTTTATTATCGAACATGTCATACAACACTCACATCACAAAATATTAATGTAACAACAAACAAAAGCTATTGGTAGCTGAAGGTTTGTATGTCAAATAATACCATTCGTTTGGTATAAATGTTGTTAGGTGTCAGTGGGGGAAGGACCCAAACGCAGGCAGGAGTATGAAAAACTGAAGTTTAATAAAGGGCAAGGCAGCAATCCGTGGTGAAACAGGCTGGGTCAAAAACCGGGGAGACAGGGCAATGGTACAAAGCACAGTCCAAAGAGTGGTCAAGGAACAGGCAGGGGTCAAAAGTGGGAAGGCACAGCAAAGGTACAAAAACGGAATCCAAAAACAGGGTCGCGAGAACACAGGCAGGGGTCGAAACCAGGGAGGCTTAGGAGGAACACGAAGAAAACAAAACAGATAGAATTCAAAACAAAACAACAACAGGCAAAAAACTAAGGAAACAAAAACTAGGAAACAGATACTACGGAATAACAATAAACTCGGGCAGATTCTCAGAAAACCAAGGCAAACACAGAAGCAAAAATATTGGGTAAGGAACTCGCGAAGACAGACTGAAATAACAGGGTTTAAATACACAAGGAGAAGATTACACAAAAGGAATCAGGTGTGAAGGGGAGGGGAAATGGGAGAGTACACAGGTGAGAACAATGAGGGTTAACAAGGACCAAGGACCGTTCCCATCCTGTCCGTTTTCCGTGTTTTTGCCCTTTCCCTCCGTGTCATGTTTGACTCCCATTGTCCATGTTTTTCCCCTTGCTGCAGACTGGGCGTGTTCCCTCCGTTTGTTTCACTCCTTTTCCCCACTCCTGTCTCAGCCTTCTCTCCTTCCTATCTCCTTCCTCCATTTCGGCATGCATTCCTCACACTCCGCTCTGTTCAATCACCCACGCTTACATTTGCAAGCTTTCTTAATTGTTTCCAATCTCACTCCCTATTTAACCCTCCTGCTGGCTGCTATCCAGCGCCAGTTCGTTAACGTTGTTTCGTTTGTATCCTGGTCTAGTATTCCCTTATCTGTTTATCTTGCTACAGTTTGGTTCTGTATCGGTGCTTAAATGCACACTGCCTACTGTTGTTTGCTAGTCTGTCCTGTTTATATGTGGTCCTACCTGCCGCGCCTTGCCTGTCTCGTTAACCACTACTCTATTATTTCTGCCAGTCTGCAGTTGTGCGCTACTCCCTGATTGTGTTGCGGTACCCCCGCTTCCACCTGACGTTGCGCCCACAGCGGGGCGTTCTTCTCCAGCTTGTCATTTGCAGAGCTGTACGAAATAGTCATTGCAAACTCAGTTCCCAGAATTGAAAAAGCGCTAATAATTATTTCTTACATGGAAAGAGGACTACATCACAACAACAACAACAACGACGATGATGACGATATGGTATTGGGGGTAACACATATTTTGTGCATCTAAGCTGTTCTTCTCTCTCTTAATGCTCCTCTTTTGATAAGGAAAAAGGTGGTGCATTGTAGTGTTCTTTTTAAACCATTAAGCAGTTATCCTGATACTTGTATGAGATTGTGTAATAATGTTATTTAACATATGTCCTGGTTCCTACATTGATCTGTATCTTGAGTACTGACGTTTATGAGCCGGTCAAATAATAACATTAAAGCGTGGGCACTTTTGAGAAAGATTCACAATGTTAGGTAAATCACATTGATCCTCTGTCTCATTTTTTACTTTTACACAATGATCCAAATACAACTCAAAGGACATGTTGCTACCAAGTATTTTTAATGATGGCAGTATGATGTCCGGTTTCTACGTTGTCTTGCATTAATTTCTCAATCGTCCTGATAACGTTACCAAGTGGCAATGCAACATCTTTTTGTTCACGTTCATACATTGTCAAGATTCAGACGTTGTGGAAACCAGTTATTTTTGGTCATGACTGATAAACAATCAAACAACCAGAAAACAACGTTAAATAGACGGTCGCATGGGCAAAAATGCCCATGCGAGGGGTGGTCACCTTTTATGCTCAATGAAACCTTTAGTAAATCGACCACTTAAGAGTACTGTGTGCAGTTATGGGCACTGTATTACAAGAGAGATAGAGGCTCTGGAAAAAGTTCAAAGAAGAGCAACTAAATTCCTGGTTCCTGGTATGAAAGATAAAAGTAATGAGGAAAGCCTTGGAATACTTAACCTCTTTAAGCTTAGTAAAAGGAGACTTAGGGGCAATTTGATTGAGGCTTTTAAATTCATAAGAAAAACTACAAGAGATTATTGAGGTTTAGTTCTGTTCGTAGAACGAGGGGGCATAGATGGACATTTGTAGGTAGGCTATCCATCCATTTTCAAGCCGCTTGGTCCAAATCAGGGTCGCGGTGGCAAGAGGGCAAGCAGAGTGGCCCGCACATCCCTCACCCCAGCAACTTCCTCCAACTCCTACCGGGGGATCCCTAGGTGATCCCAGGCCAGCTGGGAGATATAATCCCTCCAGCAAATCCTGGGTCTGCCCAGGGAAGTGCCCGGTACACCTCCATAGGGAGACACCCAGGGGACATTCTTACTAGATGTCTGAACCACCTCAACTGGCTCATCTCAATGTGGAGGAGCAGCGGTTCTACTCTGAGGTCCTCCCAGATGGCTGAGCTCCTCACTATACCCTGGAGAGTAAGCCCTGCCACCCTACGAAGAAACCCCATGTCGGCCGACAACATCCAGAGCCTTCAACATTTCCGGACAGATCTCATCCACCCCTGGTGCTCTGCCACTGTGGAGCTGTCCAACTACCTCAGTGACCTGCCACAGAGATGGGTTCTTAGCCTGCCGGTACCTGTCTGCTGAATCACACTAACCAGGCCCGAAAGGCCTCCTTCTTCAGCTTGACGGCCTCCCTCACTGCCGTTGTCCACCAACGGGTTCTTCGCCAACCTCCGCCGAGACACAGGTGAAGCTCTTTCGGAGGTGGGAGTTGAAATCATTCTAGACCGGTTCCTCTGCCAGGTGTATGGGCCTACCAGGTCTGTTCGCCATCTCATCCAACTCACCACCAGATGGTGATCAGTTGACAGCTCAGCTCCTCTCTTCTCCCTAGTGTCCAGAACATATGGCCACAGGTCTGATGACACAACAACAAAGTGGATCATAGACCTACTACTAAATATGAAGTAAATATACAATCCTCCCATTGGTTTTATGCAGAGAGATGTCCCATTCAAGATTCAGTGGTCATTTAATGTGTTGGACAATCCGTTTGAGAAATACAGACCCCTTTATAACGCTACTACACCTTCTGAAACCCCCAAGCGTAAAACCCTGCATGCTGTTCAAACCTGTCTCATGTATTCCAGTTCATTCTCGTTTCATTGACAACCCATTTAAAATATCCAATAAAGGATATTATAACCTTCATAATGGTGTTAGCAATGTCTTATTGGATGCTTTGAACAATATATTACAGCCGGGCATAACAGCATTTCTAGCTGACTGTGTGTACTTCTCATGTTTATTACTAGGGATAGCTCCTATGCTGTGAGAAAGCTGTGCTTTGTCGGATTGCTTTGTAGTCGCGTCAATGACCTTCAATATGCACTTATTGTACGTCGCTTTGGATAAAAGCATCTGCCAAATGATTGTAATGTAATGTAATGTAGAAAAGTCCTCACCTTGCTTACATGGAATTTGGGAGTGGGTCAGAAGAACATATGATAGTTACCAAGATACCATAGATGCCATTCTATTGATTCTATTGGGGAATATGCCTACGAACTTGAGGGAGATTTTCCTCCTCGATATGGAAGTATTACTGCTTGTTATATTTCAAATATGTGCATTTTTTTCCACGCCACCACAGTGTTGTGCCATATGTTTGATATTGTTATTTTTTCATTTTGAGGGCATTTCACATACTGTAGTGTAAGCATGTATTAGTGGCTCAGTCATGTTTTATGTTTGATTTGCACTGAAGCTAGAACATTTGCCACCATTTTCCTGATAGTGATAGTGCAATATATGATTCATCAGTTGGCTTGACAAAACCTAACAACCACAATTGGGCTAAACAGGTATCAAAAAGGTGGTTATCAACTTGTTAAGTGAACATGCATCCATCCATTATCTAACTGGTCATGGAGGGGGGGCATGTAGTTTGTAGTTTGCCTGCTAAATCAATCTTCTACAAACCCCAATTCCAAAAACGTTGGGACAGTAGGTAAAATGTGCAAAAAAGCAGAAAGCAGTGATTTGTAAATCCTCTTATATATATATATATATATATATATATATATATATATATATATATATATATATATATATATGTATATATATATTTAATTGAAAACAGCACAAAGAAAAGATATTTAATGTTTTACTTTATCAACTTTATTGATTTTTGTAAATATACGCCAATTCTGAATTTGATGCCTGCAACACATTACAAAAAAGTTGGAACGGGCAAAAAGAGACTGGGAAGTTCAAAAAACACCTGTTTGGAACATTCCACAGGTAAACAGGTGATGCTATCACGACTGGGTATAAAAGTATATCAAAAGACTCTTGATATCTTATTTTCAGGTACTCTTACAAGTGATAATATAACCTCTGCATTTGAATGGATCTCTATGTGAATTGCGGGGTGGCAGGACGGAGTACATCTCCCTTGGTGGGGCTAGGTCTCGCACCCACCCAGTCACCTGTGGTGTCCCACAAGGGTCTGTCCTTGGGCCTATCCTGTTTATTCTTTACATGCTCCCCCTTGGCCAAATCATCCGCAAAAATGGTGTCTCCTTTCACTGCTACGCAGAAGACACCCAGCTCTACATCAAAACTGCTCCTTTTCCCTCTGTTGCCTGCACCCGTCTCACCAACTGCCTTGAGGAGATAAGGGCCTGGATGAAGCAAAACATCCTGCAACTGAACAGCCCAAAAACCAAGGCCCTCCTTGTTGGCACCCCCCCACCAGATCCTGCACTCCCCCATAACCCACCTCACCATTGCCGGACAAACTATTCCTCTCTCCTCCTCAGTCTCAAACCTTGGCATAAAACTGGACCCCTCCCTCACATATGACAACCACATCAAGTACCTGTGCAAGACTTCCTTCTATTACCTCAAGAACATTGCTAAACTCCACCCCATTCTGTCACTACCTGATGCAGAAAAGCTCATCCACGCCTTTGTCTCCTCAAGACTGGATTACTGCAACGCACTTCTCATCTGGATCCCCGACTGTAGCATTAAAAAGCTACAGTATATTCAAAACAGTGCCGCCAGGATCCTGATGAGAGTGCGGAAGCGCCACCACATCACCCACATTCTCGTATCCCTCCACTGGCTCCCTGTCTCCTACAGGATCTAATTCAAGACCCTGTTCCTGACTTTTAAATGTAATTATGGAAATGCCCCCACCTACCTCAAAGAACTTCTCACACCCCAAAACCCCTCCCGCCCCCTCAGGTTAAGCAACAGCCTGCTCCTTCACACCCCCAGGACAAAACTGGTCACAATGGTGGACTGTGCTTTCTGTTCCACCGCTCCTCGTCTGTGGAAGAGTCCAGTATCTGGACTCTTTTAAATCTGGCCTAAAGACCTCTCAGTAGTTCCTATGATACTGCGCCTTTCTTCTCGTTTTTATATTTTTTATATTTTTATATACAGTTGAAGTCGGAAGTTTACATACACTTAGGTTGAAGTCATTAAAACTCATTTTTAACCACTCCACAGATTTCATGTTAGCAAACTATAGTGTTGGCAAGTCAGTTAGGACATCTACTTTGTGCATGACACAAATAATTTTTCCAACAATTGTTTACAGACAGATTATTTCACTTTTAATTTGGCTTTGCATGCCATGACTTCCTGATGTCTGTGACCCAACAACATCAAAAGATTCTTGATATCTTATTTTCTGGTACTCTTACACACATGGATCTGGCTCAAATTGTGAATGAGTGGTTCAGGGAGCATGAGGAATCATTTTCACACATGAATTGGCCACTAGAGTCCTGACCTTAACCCCATTGAAAGTTGTTGGGATGTGCTGGAGAAGACTTTATGGAGTGGTTCGATTCTCCCGTCGTCAATACAAGATCTCAGCCAAAAATTAATGCAACTCTAGATGGAAATAAACATTGCATAAGGTTGTCGAAACAATGCCACGACGAATGCATGCCGTAATCAAAGTTAAAGGCGGTCCGACGAAATATGGATGGATCACTTTAAGGATTGTTTCTCCTGACTCATTTTCCTATTGAACTCTATGGAAAAATTAGTCAGGAGAAACAACAATAAAGTTGATGAGGTAAAACATTAAATAAGCTCTCTTTCCTGCAGCAGTGTGGGGGTTCCTGAAGATGGCTATATTAAAATAGTTACTCGGATTAAAAGTGAGTCGGCTTTGTGATATGGAAAACCCAGGGTTAAAGCTTAAATTAGCTCGCTAAGCCCATAATCTTGCTTAATTTTATACCCCCCAAATGTTCTATTGTTACATGCACATACAGTCTGCAGGTTTCTGAGAATACAGGAGACATCTAGTTTTGGAGACCTAATGGCAACAGGTTTATTCAGGCTATGTTGATGTTATTGGGAGATGACAAAGGATGAATCTTGATACTGACTAACTCAAGACTATTTCCTCCTGTGTGTGTGTGTCTGTGTGTGGTTGTGTCACTGACGATACATTAACAGTGCATTGGCTTATCATGGCTAAAAACAATAAACTATAAACATCTGTCATGAGTCAGGATTGACCATTTCAAACTCAGTAGATTTCTTAAAAAGAGCTTAAGTGCCTAGACATTTATTCTTGGTGCACAGGCATTGATTACTACTGATTGATGCATCTGGAACTCCCCAGTGGCATTCCTGCATGATGTTTTTGCATTCATTGCTCTGTGCATATCTATGCAATAAAACCCCATTAAACAGTATTTATTACCCTGGTGTACAAAGCTCCTTTCCCTGCTCATGCGAACATGCCTAGGCCCAGATCTTGTGTTTAAGCACCAGGTGACCGCGATGTGAAGTGGAAACTGACTGGACCTGAGTCTGTTATCAGTTTTCAGTATAAATCTTAGGTGCACACATTAGTGCCACAGAGTAACAGAAGTAAGTGATAACCTCATCTGTGACTGCGGATTAGCCATTGGTTTATCTCTGAACTGAAGAAGCAAGATCCTTATGCCAGTGGAGAGAGCAAGCAGGAACGAGAGAAGACAACTCTTACAGAGTGATTTCATTTTTAGGCCGATTCCCAAAGCATCACATAGAATATTGAATCTCTATGATGTTTCATTGTTGAATCTTTCTACACATTGAAACCAAAATTAATGGAAGTATATTGGGTAAGAGCAGAAAAAATGTAATGGTTACTTCAGCCTGTTCTGTAAACTCTAGGACAAATTGTAACAGTGGTGAGACTAAATGCCCGTCTTGGATCCATGCAGCAGTACATTTTGGTTTCAAACCCTACTGTGAGTAAACTGAGGATTTATGTGCATTTTTTTGGATCCTGCAGGAGCACATCCAAAGATTCAGTCTATAAAACACCCTGACAACAATGTGAAAACAGAAACAAAAAAACTTGGATCGTTGAATATAATTGCTTCTTTCCTGTTGCAGAGGGAGAGAGGCAAAGGACTATTTTGACAATCATACTCTCTTTCTCAGGCAGGTTTTTATATGCAGTCACACATACACACACACATACAGTGAGCACCATAATTCATTGGACAGTGACACAGATTTTGTTATTTTGGTTCTTTGAGTTTTAAAGGATACAATGACAATGAGGTTGAAGTGCAGACTGTAACCCTTCAAGTGATCCATTCATATCTACTGCATATCTGGCAGCAGAGTGATTGTTAAAGCTTGTTTGATACGTGAGACCCTTGATGACTTAGAGCCATTTAGCCAACCATGTGTTCCATACTGTTACAGTGTAATTTACAGCTAAAGCTAGTCCCACCCCCCAATTCCCATAGAGATCCATTCAAATGCAGAGAGGTTATAGTATTGCTTGGAAGAGTACCAGAAAATAAGATATCAAGAGTCTTTTGATATTGTTGGGTCACAGACATCAGGAAGTCATGGCATGCAAAGGATATGCGACCAAATATAAAAAATGATTACTTCATTCTACATTATGTTAAACTGTCCAATATTTTTGATGCCCCAAAATGGGGGGGACTATGTACAAAGGTTCTATAATTTCTTAATCTTTCATCCGATATGGATGAAAATACGCTCAAATTAAAGCTGAGAGTCTGCACTTCAACCTCTTTGTCATTGTATCCTTTCAAACTCAAAGTGCTAAAGTAAAGAACCACAATAACAAACAATGTGTCACTGCCCAATAAATTATGGTGCTCACTGTACGTGTGCAGGTACTCACACACATACGCATCCACATAGATTCACACACAGAGAAACCTCACAACAATCATGCAATCTTAGCACTTGCTATATATCAGAACTAAGCAACAAAATGGGATTTAACATGACTGCGCATAACTAAAGAATTAAAAATGGATTTTACAGGAACGCAGTACAAAACCTTTTTTCCCCAAGTATGAATAGTTTAAAGTTAACACAATATATATTAAAAAAATTATTAAATAAAAGCTAAATAAAAGACAATAATATGTCTACAAGAGCAAAATTAGGGGAGGTCCTACCAGAGTGCAGAGCTAAAAAAAATAATTTAAAAAAATTTAATGAATGAAGTAAAACCAAATGATTAGGTAGAATTAAAGGCCAGTTAATTTTTGAAGAACACCGCCTTTGCGGTTTTATTCTCATCAGAAGGACTGTTCTGGAGTATAAGAACATTCACAGGGAAAGCGTAGCTGTATTATGTGGTTATATGATGGAATAATGTGCTGAATGCTTTTGGCCTATGAATGGAATTTATGTGAACAGAATAGATGGCATAATAGCTCCCGGACGCAAACAGAACCTTCCTGGCACTTATACCATTTTTCTAACTGGCATGCAAAACACTTCAACTGATTGAAATGTGTTGAAAGCTGTTTTTGTGGAGAGAAATACTTTTTCTTCACATTCAGTCTCATGTCCTTCAGAGTTTAAATGCGAGTTGGGCGAGACGTGTGGCGCTGTCTGTACGGTGCCCGACTCTCGAGCCATATACTCCACCACCATGGCAATTGCAAAAATTACCTATTAATTGTCTTGCATTAAAAAAAAAGTCTCACTAGCATTTAATTGCGAGTAAACAGCCAATAACAAACATTGATTGAATCCAGGCCATCGACACCAGGCCAGATTACTCAAATAGGAACGTTCATTGATATTATAAATCTTTGCACATTTGTGAAGTGATTCAATATTAGACAATGCAACAAGGCTAATTCCATTACCTACAACCTGGCGTCAAAGCTCCTCCATTTCTGAGAGAAATTGTTTTGGAAATTGTGAAATTGTTACAAAAACACATTTCTTCATTTCTCCAGTGAGCAAGCACAGTAAAATAATTAACTTTAGATCTTAAACATCTTAATGTATAAGGGGACCCTGTGGCCGAATAATAACAGGTTTTTCATTTCGGTTAGCTTTGGCGTAAATTCGTACTGCCAGTACTTTCCACAAATGTACTTGTATGAGTTTTTCCAGGTGTATTTATTTAAGTGGCCCATGTAATTATTTGTGGCATTTCTTTTATGCCAGTGAAAACTATTATGCAAATTATCGAGCAATCATAATAGTGTTTTTTCTTTTTTTTCCCCAAACTGAAGTGCACCTGGCTTGAAGTGTAGGAAAAACAATCCCTGATGAAGGGCTTAATTTTTTATACATTTCAGAAATTAATGTCACTTGCTGATTTGGTGCTTCTCTAGTTTTTATTTATTTTATTTTTAAAAATTTTTTGGGGGGTGGGGTGCTGATTTTGGCCAAACATAGTAAACTTGGAGGACTAAACAGAGAGAAAGACAGAACCACAGTCTGTGTAGAATCAGCTCATGGCACATTCCTGCAGTGCTCAGATGACTTCTGACCACAAAATCAATAACAGCTGTCTGAATTCTGGCAGATTATGGCATTTATATGCTATTGTGCCAATTCCTTAGCACAATTCCTCCTTTTTCTTAGTTTATACTTGAACTTTAAACCCTGAGACAAAAAGCAGTACAGAATGCATTGACACACAAACAAACATCAGACACAGTACACAGTGTGCAAGGATCGGGGCAGCAAATACGTGTCTTGTCAAATACATTTGTATGTACTGTATGTATTCAATATGTAATTCAGCTCTTTTGTTTTGTATGGTTTGTACCTCATTCCCACCTAAGCCTCCAACAATTTGACTGTAGTTTATACATATTTTTCATTTTGTAACAATATCCATTTTCCCACCCACAAGCATATTCTCACATACTAGGACTTTTGAGTGAAAATATGTTCAGCTTTTAATCACATTGTCTCCTAAACCAAAAATCTTTGGAGCCTAATACAATTTCTCACTGCCAAAATCTTGATAAAATGCAAAAGGCAGAAAAACATTGCAAACTGGGCGGTCCTTTTTGCCTGCCCCATTCTGCAGACAGGGCTCTCTCGCCTTTGCTCACCCCCTCCTTGCTGAGACAGAGCTTATTGTGCTGATCCCTCCTTACTTTTTTTAGCAAAGCTTCCACAGCATCTACAGTTACGACTTACGATAATTACAAAAAAAACATAATATACTATATGACTTTCATATAAGCTGGATATGATATCTGTTAAACGCCTAATTGTAAATACTGCATATAATTGTATGGATCCCTCTGGTAGCATAATGCTGCTAAGGTGCTGGCTGTCAACAGCAGTCTGCCTCAAGGACTGAGTCAGTGCCAACAGGGCAGAGTCCTATGAGGCAAACTGAGGCATGCCCAGTTTCCCACCTAGTCTGCAGCGTTGGTATTTCGGCAGTCTCTGCCCCATCCTGCAATAGCAATCGGCCTGTCCCAGCTGCACATAAAGCGCAGTCCTCCATTGCAGCTGCTGAGCAGCATGCATTTCCTGCAGTGTTCCCAGATGTACCATAATTATCGTACTTGTGTGATGATTTACACATGTTTCTTCAGTGCAATTTACAATCAGTAATGCAAAAAAAGACCAAATGTACAATAATTGTGACATTACACATGAAGTGGGAAATCAGGCCTCTTGTCATATCATGTTTGTGTACTTCTTTGATTTAGTTACTTTATTTATTATATAATCATATCTGCTTCTAATTATTTAATATCTTTATTTTATGTTCATACTCATCTATAAGTAGGATGTACCCAGTATAAGAAGGGACTCTTACTGTGTGTGTGAATCTTTAAAATAGCTAAATTGTCACCTAAACTCCAAGCTCCTCATTTCACTACTTTGGGAAAAGTTGCGTCTCATGACCTGATAGATAGATCAATACATTGTGACGAATGAACGGATGCTTCTACACAGTCCTCCTTGTATGTGCACTGGTATAAAGACTTCACTCACACTAAGAAATGTTGAGAACCTTCACTGAAAGCTTATAGAGCTGTTGAATTATAGAGCTATTTTTCTGCATCATTTCAGAACATGCTGTTGGTTAAAAGTAAATTAATGAAATCTGATAGACCCCAAAACACACTGGCAGATTCAACTAATTGTATGGCTACAATAGACTCTATTGAATGGTCAAATGAAAGGATAGTTTAGGACATTTAGGACATTTTAACTTATCTTATGGTATTAATGGCTGGCTAGGCTCAGACATAAAACTCAATCATACTATGTGAGACTGAATCCTTGCCACACATCCTGATGTCTGAAATCTGATGAGTAACCTTATTACATTACATTTATTTAGCAGACGCTTTTATCCAAAGCGACGTACAGTAAGTGCGTACAGAGACATCATCATCATTACAGAACAGACGAGGCAAAGCACATCCTTTGCATAATGTAGCAGCTATCCCTAGCAATGAACGTTGACTGTAGTTCACAGTAAGCTGTGGGAAAATCAGCAACACCACACTTCCATTCCAAATACTATTATAAACTATACTATTATAAACCATTCCAAATACTATTATAAACTATGCTATTATAAACCATTCCAAATACTATTATAAACTATACTATGATAAAACATTCCAAATACTATTATAAACTATAATAAACAGACAGGAAAACACAGGGAACAGGGAACTGATATTCCTAGGTGAGGATATCAGTCAAGGTGGAGTCTGAAGAGGTGTGTCTTCAGGCCTCGACGGAGTGCAGGCAGGGTTGGAGTAGAACGTAGGGGAATGGGAAGTTCATTCCACCACTGAGGTGCTAATGTGGAAAAACTCCGCAGTCGGGACAAGCGAGAGCCTTTGACACGAAGGGGGGGAAGTGCCAGTCGCCCTGCTGTAGAAGAGCGAAGTGGTCGAGCAGGAACATAGTTCTGGATTAAGTCCTGCAGGTAGGCGGGGCCTGTCCTATTGGCTGCAGTGTAGGCCAGGGTCAGAACTTTGAACCTGATCCTGGCTGCAACTGGCAGCCAGTGGAGAGACCTCAGCAGGGGGGTTACGTGGGAAAATTTCGGGAGGTTGAACACAAGCCGGGCAGCTGCATTCTGGATGAGTTGAAGAGGCAGAATGGCGCAGGCCGGTAGGCTTGCGAGCAGGGAGTTGCAGTAGTCCAGGCGTGAGGTGACCATGGTCTGGACAAGAAGCTGGGTGGAGTAGGTGGTCAGGTACGGTCGAATCCTCCTGATGTTGTACAGGAGGAACCTGCAGGACCGTGCCGTCGCCCTGATGTGCTCTTTGAAGTCCAGCCGGTCGTCCAGGGCCACCACGGTCCCATCAACGGTGATGGAGAGGTCATGTAGTGGGGAGGTCTTGTACGGCATGAAGAGAGCTCTGTCTTGTCAAGGTTGAGCTTCAGGTGATGGGTAGCCATCCACTCAGAGATGTCAGTCAGACAAGCAGATATCCTCCCCTTAACCTGTGGGGTAGAGGGAGGGAAAGAGAGGACGAGTTGAGTATCGTCAGCATAGCTATGGTATGAGAAGCCATGTGAATGGATTACTGAGCCAAGAGACTTAGTATACATAGAGAACAGCAGAGGACCCAGTACAGATCCCTGCGGGACTCCTGTAGACAGGGGACGGGGAGCAGAGACGGAACCCTTCCAGGAGACTTGGTAGGATCTATCAGTGAGATACGATACAAACCAAGAGAGGGCAGTTCCAGAAATGCCCATCTCAGCGAGTGTGGAGATCAGGAGTTTGTGGTTGACCGTGTCGAATGCCGCAGACAGGTCAAGGAGAATCAGAACAGAGGAGAGGGAGGAGGCTCTAGCAGTGGCGAGTGCCTCAGTCACAGCCAGGAGAGCAGTTTCGGTGGAATGGCCGGTTCTGAAGCCAGACTGATGCGGGTCAAGCAGGTTGTTCTGGTGGAGAAAAACAGACAGTTGGTTAAGGACAGCACGTTCAATTGTTTTGGACAGGAAGGGCAAGAGAGATACAGGACGGTAGTTCCTGACATCAGCGGGATCTAAGCTAGGTTTTTTAAGGAGTGGGGTTACACGGGCAGTTTTAAAGGCAGCAGGAACATGGCCACAGATTAGGGAGGTGTTGATAACGGAGGACAGATATGGAAGGAGCTCAGCAGATATAGACTGGAGGACTGCTGAAGGTATGGGGTCTAGTGGACAGGTGGTTGCGCGCTGGCGCGTCACCAGCTCGAGCACATCGGAGTCCTTCAGAGTCTTGAAGGACGACAGTGTAACGATGGGTTCAATATATGCTTATATGCTCTTTGACTGTTTCAGTGATTGCTCCATGATCTGTTGCATGTGAAAAATCATGATACCTAAGGCACCACCAAAATTAATAGAAATCAGCTAATGCAAAAACATACATGTAGGTTCAAACCCGAGATAAGGAAGACTGGAGCACACAGAGCTCAGAGCAAAACAATATTTAATAAGAGTGACGTTTCGACGTCAACGACGTCTTCTTCAGAGTCAAACGGAAATGACATGTAGGTTCATTCATGATTTAATTTCTTTTCACCGTGTTTCTTTTTCTAAATGTTTGCTCTTTTTTATATTATGTTTTTATCTCTGTTTTTTATCTTTTATCTCAATTTGTGCTGTATATGCTCGAAAAGTGCTATACAAATAAAGATATTATTATTACTGTTATTATAGCCGCGGGCTATGTTTAGAAAAACTAGGGAAACTAAAAACTTAAGAAACACAAATAAACTAGAAATGCTAAATACTACACTGAGACCCTATCTAAAAACATTGCATTAATCTGGGACATTTCATAAGTAAAGAACGTTTACTTATTGCTGATGCCTTCAGCAGATGTCTGTTGGCCCAAAGCAGATCTCCGTCCAAAATGACTGTACCAAAAATAACTACAAACAACACCTAAATAATATATTATAAAAGTGTACATTTACAAAACGTGCGCTTTATTGTAAGCATATTTTAAGTTGTACTGTAGTGCACTGCAAAAAAGTACAAACCCCAATTCCAAAAAAGTGGGGACAGTATGTAAAATGCACATAAAAGCAGAAAGCAGTGATTTGTAAATTCTCTTTTACATATATTTAATTGAAAACGGTACAAAGAAAAGATATTTAAAGTTTTACCTTATCAACTTTATTTAATAGATTAAGCTGTAAATTACACGGGAATAGTATGGAACCCATGGTTGGCTAAATGACTGTAAATCATCAAGGTTTTGATGTATCAAACAAGCCACAAATCATCACTCTGCTACCAGATATGCAGTAGATATGGATGGATAACTTTAAGGGTTGTTTCTCCTGACTCATGTTTTATCCCTATTGGAGGCAATCAATAAAGTAAAACATTAAATATTTTGTCTTTGTACTGTTTTCAATTAAATATATGTAAAAGAGAATTTACAAATCACTGCTTTTATGCGCATTTTATGTGCACTTTTTGGAATTGGTGTTTGTGAGTTATTGAGTTATTTTGTGTCCTTTAATATACTGATAAAAAGTGCACTTTATTTCAATTCTGGTAAGCTATAATAATAGCACAGAAAATATACTTTAATATGTTTTATAGGTACTTCATTGTACGTTTTGAAAGTATACTTTAAACACAACTCAATAGAGTCATAGGTTCAGAGTCAAACCTGAGTGCTTTTTTTATCCTATTGTGTGACATTGTGTTCTATGGTGTGACATATAGAAAACAGGGATGGATTAAAACCATTCTTTTTCATGGCTCATATCATGGCTACCTGATTTTGGACATTTATCAAAGAATATGATACCTTGGGCCCTATCTTGGCGATCTTGGTGCTTGGTCTAAGCGCATGGCGCTAAGTCCATTTAGAGTAATAACAATAAATAAGTACAATAATTGTGACATTACACATGAAGTGGGAAATCAGGCCTCTTGTCATATCATGTTTGTGTACTTCTTTGATTTAGTTACTTTATTTATTATATAATCATATCTGCTTCTAATTATTTAATATCTTTATTTTATGTTCATACTCATCTATAAGTAGGATGTACCCAGTATAAGAAGGGACTCTTACTGTGTGTGTGAATCTTTAAAATAGCTAAATTGTCACCTAAACTCCAAGCTCCTCATTTCACTACTTTGGGAAAAGTTGCGTCTCATGACCTGATAGATAGATCAATACATTGTGACGAATGAACGGATGCTTCTACACAGTCCTCCTTGTATGTGCACTGGTATAAAGACTTCACTCACACTAAGAAATGTTGAGAACCTTCACTGAAAGCTTATAGAGCTGTTGAATTATAGAGCTATTTTTCTGCATCATTTCAGAACATGCTGTTGGTTAAAAGTAAATTAATGAAATCTGATAGACCCCAAAACACACTGGCAGATTCAACTAATTGTATGGCTACAATAGACTCTATTGAATGGTCAAATGAAAGGATAGTTTAGGACATTTAGGACATTTTAACTTATCTTATGGTATTAATGGCTGGCTAGGCTCAGACATAAAACTCAATCATACTATGTGAGACTGAATCCTTGCCACACATCCTGATGTCTGAAATCTGATGAGTAACCTTATTACATTACATTTATTTAGCAGACGCTTTTATCCAAAGCGACGTACAGTAAGTGCGTACAGAGACATCATCATCATTACAGAACAGACGAGGCAAAGCACATCCTTTGCATAATGTAGCAGCTATCCCTAGCAATGAACGTTGACTGTAGTTCACAGTAAGCTGTGGGAAAATCAGCAACACCACACTTCCATTCCAAATACTATTATAAACTATACTATTATAAACCATTCCAAATACTATTATAAACTATGCTATTATAAACCATTCCAAATACTATTATAAACTATACTATGATAAAACATTCCAAATACTATTATAAACTATAATAAACAGACAGGAAAACACAGGGAACAGGGAACTGATATTCCTAGGTGAGGATATCAGTCAAGGTGGAGTCTGAAGAGGTGTGTCTTCAGGCCTCGACGGAGTGCAGGCAGGGTTGGAGTAGAACGTAGGGGAATGGGAAGTTCATTCCACCACTGAGGTGCTAATGTGGAAAAACTCCGCAGTCGGGACAAGCGAGAGCCTTTGACACGAAGGGGGGGAAGTGCCAGTCGCCCTGCTGTAGAAGAGCGAAGTGGTCGAGCAGGAACATAGTTCTGGATTAAGTCCTGCAGGTAGGCGGGGCCTGTCCTATTGGCTGCAGTGTAGGCCAGGGTCAGAACTTTGAACCTGATCCTGGCTGCAACTGGCAGCCAGTGGAGAGACCTCAGCAGGGGGGTTACGTGGGAAAATTTCGGGAGGTTGAACACAAGCCGGGCAGCTGCATTCTGGATGAGTTGAAGAGGCAGAATGGCGCAGGCCGGTAGGCTTGCGAGCAGGGAGTTGCAGTAGTCCAGGCGTGAGGTGACCATGGTCTGGACAAGAAGCTGGGTGGAGTAGGTGGTCAGGTACGGTCGAATCCTCCTGATGTTGTACAGGAGGAACCTGCAGGACCGTGCCGTCGCCCTGATGTGCTCTTTGAAGTCCAGCCGGTCGTCCAGGGCCACCACGGTCCCATCAACGGTGATGGAGAGGTCATGTAGTGGGGAGGTCTTGTACGGCATGAAGAGAGCTCTGTCTTGTCAAGGTTGAGCTTCAGGTGATGGGTAGCCATCCACTCAGAGATGTCAGTCAGACAAGCAGATATCCTCCCCTTAACCTGTGGGGTAGAGGGAGGGAAAGAGAGGACGAGTTGAGTATCGTCAGCATAGCTATGGTATGAGAAGCCATGTGAATGGATTACTGAGCCAAGAGACTTAGTATACATAGAGAACAGCAGAGGACCCAGTACAGATCCCTGCGGGACTCCTGTAGACAGGGGACGGGGAGCAGAGACGGAACCCTTCCAGGAGACTTGGTAGGATCTATCAGTGAGATACGATACAAACCAAGAGAGGGCAGTTCCAGAAATGCCCATCTCAGCGAGTGTGGAGATCAGGAGTTTGTGGTTGACCGTGTCGAATGCCGCAGACAGGTCAAGGAGAATCAGAACAGAGGAGAGGGAGGAGGCTCTAGCAGTGGCGAGTGCCTCAGTCACAGCCAGGAGAGCAGTTTCGGTGGAATGGCCGGTTCTGAAGCCAGACTGATGCGGGTCAAGCAGGTTGTTCTGGTGGAGAAAAACAGACAGTTGGTTAAGGACAGCACGTTCAATTGTTTTGGACAGGAAGGGCAAGAGAGATACAGGACGGTAGTTCCTGACATCAGCGGGATCTAAGCTAGGTTTTTTAAGGAGTGGGGTTACACGGGCAGTTTTAAAGGCAGCAGGAACATGGCCACAGATTAGGGAGGTGTTGATAACGGAGGACAGATATGGAAGGAGCTCAGCAGATATAGACTGGAGGACTGCTGAAGGTATGGGGTCTAGTGGACAGGTGGTTGCGCGCTGGCGCGTCACCAGCTCGAGCACATCGGAGTCCTTCAGAGTCTTGAAGGACGACAGTGTAACGATGGGTTCAATATATGCTTATATGCTCTTTGACTGTTTCAGTGATTGCTCCATGATCTGTTGCATGTGAAAAATCATGATACCTAAGGCACCACCAAAATTAATAGAAATCAGCTAATGCAAAAACATACATGTAGGTTCAAACCCGAGATAAGGAAGACTGGAGCACACAGAGCTCAGAGCAAAACAATATTTAATAAGAGTGACGTTTCGACGTCAACGACGTCTTCTTCAGAGTCAAACGGAAATGACATGTAGGTTCATTCATGATTTAATTTCTTTTCACCGTGTTTCTTTTTCTAAATGTTTGCTCTTTTTTATATTATGTTTTTATCTCTGTTTTTTATCTTTTATCTCAATTTGTGCTGTATATGCTCGAAAAGTGCTATACAAATAAAGATATTATTATTACTGTTATTATAGCCGCGGGCTATGTTTAGAAAAACTAGGGAAACTAAAAACTTAAGAAACACAAATAAACTAGAAATGCTAAATACTACACTGAGACCCTATCTAAAAACATTGCATTAATCTGGGACATTTCATAAGTAAAGAACGTTTACTTATTGCTGATGCCTTCAGCAGATGTCTGTTGGCCCAAAGCAGATCTCCGTCCAAAATGACTGTACCAAAAATAACTACAAACAACACCTAAATAATATATTATAAAAGTGTACATTTACAAAACGTGCGCTTTATTGTAAGCATATTTTAAGTTGTACTGTAGTGCACTGCAAAAAAGTACAAACCCCAATTCCAAAAAAGTGGGGACAGTATGTAAAATGCACATAAAAGCAGAAAGCAGTGATTTGTAAATTCTCTTTTACATATATTTAATTGAAAACGGTACAAAGAAAAGATATTTAAAGTTTTACCTTATCAACTTTATTTAATAGATTAAGCTGTAAATTACACGGGAATAGTATGGAACCCATGGTTGGCTAAATGACTGTAAATCATCAAGGTTTTGATGTATCAAACAAGCCACAAATCATCACTCTGCTACCAGATATGCAGTAGATATGGATGGATAACTTTAAGGGTTGTTTCTCCTGACTCATGTTTTATCCCTATTGGAGGCAATCAATAAAGTAAAACATTAAATATTTTGTCTTTGTACTGTTTTCAATTAAATATATGTAAAAGAGAATTTACAAATCACTGCTTTTATGCGCATTTTATGTGCACTTTTTGGAATTGGTGTTTGTGAGTTATTGAGTTATTTTGTGTCCTTTAATATACTGATAAAAAGTGCACTTTATTTCAATTCTGGTAAGCTATAATAATAGCACAGAAAATATACTTTAATATGTTTTATAGGTACTTCATTGTACGTTTTGAAAGTATACTTTAAACACAACTCAATAGAGTCATAGGTTCAGAGTCAAACCTGAGTGCTTTTTTTATCCTATTGTGTGACATTGTGTTCTATGGTGTGACATATAGAAAACAGGGATGGATTAAAACCATTCTTTTTCATGGCTCATATCATGGCTACCTGATTTTGGACATTTATCAAAGAATATGATACCTTGGGCCCTATCTTGGCGATCTTGGTGCTTGGTCTAAGCGCATGGCGCTAAGTCCATTTAGAGTGTGTCCAAGTCCACTTTTGCTATTTTAACGGCGTGTTTTTTGGGCGCTAAGCACAGCGCAAGGTGCAACTGGGCTGAACCTAGTCTCTTCATTAATTATAGGTGTGTCTTGGGCGTGACATGCAATAAACCAATCAAAATGTTATATCCCATTCCCTTTAAAAGTCTGCTTTTCCACCTTGGCGGATTGCTTATGATGGAAAAACAGACATGCTCGTGCGTGTTTAGTGTGATCAAGGAATAGGCTATATGGATCAATAGTAGCCTATGATCAATATTATTCGGGCTAACCATTATGAGTTCCCGGTAATTCCTGACAGTGCTGTTTACAAAATATATGCGGTTAAATTTTGTTAAAAGCACCTGCAACAGCTGAGAATAAGCGACCAATTGCTTCCGTCGCACCTTAGAAAACGCCAAATTAGCCTGCTTGTTTAACGAATTTCGTTTGATTATGCAATGAACTCATGTTCAAGCTTCATCCGAAGTTCATTAGGCTACCTGCATTCTAATTTTGATTAATAACATAAATAACCTTATTTTGCCTTAATGATGACACTAAGGGCTCTATTTTCAAACCGGCGCAAGGGGACGGTATAGTCAAACGCAAGCTTGTTGACAGCATCAACGTCTTAAAACTGGCGCTATGGCGTTTCTCAGCAATACCGCTAGGATCAACAAATTCTCAACATAACATCCTTTCGCTTGCGCTGCAGTGGGATGGGTGGCGCTGTCTGGGGCGTGTTCTAAAATACTTTCGGCTCAGTGACAATTTGAACCAACGAAAACCCATTGCGTTATGATCAGCTGGAACCACCTCTTAGCGGCAACGCAATAGACTGGCAATTTGGCAACTTATTAGTCATGTAGTTCTATGTAGTGTCTATAGGTGATGCCAACATTACACTTCCATTTAATGAACAAATAGCCTATAATTATTATTAATTAATTAATTTTAATTTAAACTACTAGAATAAAACAGGACAGCTTACAAGAAACTTGCGATCATGTAGGCCAATAGCCTATAATATATAAATTACACATTGACACAGTTGAATCATAAGCCTACCATTTGAATCATAATTATGCCTACATCACCTAATGTAGGCTAATTAATGCATTCGCCACCTCCTCCCGTGCCTTCCGAACTTCTGGGAGACGAGGTGGTGTGGATTGTGATCCATAAATTACTACAGTCCTAGCCTGTACTTCTGTTGCAAGTATGTCTGATTCCTGTGCGGAAAATCGCTCTTGTCGTTGACGGTCCAGTGCGTTTGGGTTGCTCATTATGAAATTGCATGGAGCGATTGCGTTCCAACTGGCTTTTTTTTAAAGCATGAGAACAACAATTTGATTGGCTACCATAGAGACACACCTTGGACATTTAAACCCAGCCTTTTAGCAATACCGCCATCAGATGCGCCAAGATTGCCGTCATGAAATTACCAAATTTCTCGCCGACACGCCCTCAGAGCGATACCGCCAAGCGCTTACTCTTGTGTTCACCATTGCGTTTGGTTTATTAAAATAGAGCCCTAAATATAATAAATCTGTCAGGTTGGCAACCCATAGGTTTAGCATATTTTCCCTTAGTTTATAATGTCCTGCTTATGGAAATGCGACCAACCTATTTTACTGGTAGCGTAATGCTTTAAAACGATCCACTTTCCCAGGAAGACCGTGAAAAGTGCAATTTCTGCTCCTGTAAAGCGCACATGCAGATAATGGCATTAAAATTAATTGTAAATTAATTTTGTAATGTGCTGCAAATTTTGTTTCTAATTGGCCGCTTAGTTCTCTTTAAAATCTTTTGTTCAGTTATGGAATAACAGGTGAAATCAGCGGGGTTTTAATAAGCTGAGGGTATGGAAACCTTGTCACTGTAATTTAAAAAATATGAAGCGAATCCGCTGTAGCCTAGGCTATTTGAAAAACAATAAAAGCAATATTCACTGGACAAGGTTTTGAACTTTTTTCAGTCACAAACCATTCTATTTAGTTACAGGCTGTATTCCTAGATAAACAGAGCTGTATTGTAATGACGTCTGAAGCGCATTTTCAGAACTCAAAAGTCCGTCTATTGCAGTGCGCGAGTTTTCCATTGAATGACAATTCACGCATTAGGTGTAAATGACAATTCGCGCATTAGGCTTGATATAGGTGTTATCAGCTCCTTTTTAATGGATAGCCATTGTCCCGTACTATCGCACATCGCCTGGATGTTGATGGAGTGGGCTGAGAGCAATGTAATGTGGCATCGTTTCCCTTCACCGAGGGAAAGGTATGTGGACCTATGGAACCTTTTATTATTATGCATTTTTGATATAGCCTACACAATAATAATATTTCACATTGTGATCTAGATATTTTAGTCATGCTTGTGCGCGCCTGTGTGTAACAGGAGGGTATGCGCGTTGTGCACACGCCTATGTAGACGCACTTATATGCGCCGTTAAAATAACATGTAAACAACTGCGACATGACTTTAGACCAGGTTTGTGGTGGTTCTAGCGCAAGCGCTTTCTGCTGGCTCAAGATAGCAATACGCCAAAAAGAATCCTGGCCACTCCTCATCTTAAGACCAACACGCCCAGTTCACTTGTAATGGGCGCAAGAACACATGCTAGTTAAAGGACGTAAGCGTTAGGCGTTATAATGAACCTAGCGCCGGGTGTAAGATAGCAAAGACACTTGCGTTTGGGTTAGCCGGGTGTAAGATAGGGCCCCTTAAGTTAATATATAACATTTTCACAAATGAACACTTCTTTGAGGGATGAGGATGTCAGAAATTATGATATGCAATTTTCCTTTCAAAATATTATTGCTTTACTGGATATAGTCAAAGCATATTACAGTGACTTGAATAAGTATTCATTCACCTTTCTAACATTTTGTTGTCTCAGAATTTTAATTAAAGAGACTAAATTGGGATTTTTCCACAAAAGAAAAGGTTTAGAAAATATATACAAAGCATTAAAAAGAAAAAACAAATGAAAGCATCACATAAAACGTATTGAGCCCCTTTGCTACAATGGTGAACATTTTTCCTATGAGCAAGGTTTCTTTTTTCAATAATTAATTCAATATTTAGAGTGTCACAATACTATATAATTTCTATTATCTGGTTTGGAATATTTTAAACTAGCTGTTTTTTTACTGCTTAAATTGCAAATACCCATATCCTAATCCTTCTCCCTTGATTTTATAATTACAAGTCTAATTTTCAATGACTGGACGTACAGCATACACATGCTTGCACTTATCACATCAAGCTTTTTGTATTAAGTGTCCATTTGCTTGTTACACAGTGTCCCGTTTTCCTAAGACAGTAAACATCCTATAAATCAGTCTCATTCAATATTTTTTGGTAGAGGAATTACATATACCTTCGCCCTTGATTTAACCATTACGCACTTGCATTTCAATGACTCTGGACGCATGGCATACACATTGTTGCACTGGGACACTTCATACAAAAAGCTCGATGTGATATTTAGAGTCTCTGCGCAGCTTCCCTCCCGACTTCACAAGCTCTTTAACTAACACACAGTGTATGTCACCAGAAGCTACCAAGCTCAGTATTCTGCATAGTGTCCCATTTCCCAACAAGCACAATCTGTCTACAAGGCTACCTCCACCTCCAGTCCACAATCTCACACACCTGCTCCCCGGTTCACGATCACATCCATAAATCCGTACCACCCATTCATAACTAATCTATTTTATCCTAATTGGGTTATTTTTTATTAAGATTGGGTGGGTTTATAGTTTTAAAATCTGGCAACACTGTATGTGTTCAGAGCATATACTGTAGAAAAATGGTTCAGAGCTGCAGACAGCGTTTCTCAATGTGAGCAAATACATTAATGGAGAAGTGAATTCTTCACATATTGAGAGAAACGACGGATAGAGAAAGCTAGCTAGCTAGCACAAACTTGCTTTGGTCCACCCTAGTTCCAAGTCAACCAGGTTCCAACCCTCCATGTGGGTTATTCAGAGTTACTGACAGCATTTCGAGCAAGTGGAATAGTCAGTTTCTGAAATATTGAAAGAAATGGCGGGCGGATACATTGTATTACTGTGAACAATATAGCGATCTTGTATCCGAGAAAACTAGCTACATGACTAATTATGTTCAATGTAGCCTACAATGTTCACTGGCATGATGGCATCCGATGCAAATCTAAATCTAAAACAAATAGCTAGCTAGCTTTCTCTATCCGTCCTTTCTCTGAATATGTGAGGAATTTAATTCTCAATGAATGTATTTGCTCACATTGAGAAACGCTCTTATCATAGATGAGTTTTGCTCAGTCGTGTGCCAGTTTTGTACCAAGCTACTGCCTATTGTTTTTATTTTTTTATAATAACAATAATAATTTTGCAATAAGTGTTAAGCTCTGAACCACTTGTCTACAGTCTACAGTGGGAACGAGGCAAACTTAGTGGGTGGAGCAAAGCAATTTAATTGACAGATTGTGCTTGTTGGGAAATTGGTAAATAGGGAAATAAATAAGTAAATGGGGAAATAAATATGGAAGTAAATAAATGAATGTATTAGAAAATTTAATAACTTAAATTCATTGCACATACATTTACATTTCTATATTCATTCCCAGATTTATTTATTTCCAAATGATTTTATTTATTCATTTTTATATTTCCACATTTAATTATTTATTTATTTATTTATTTATCATTGTGGCACTCTCAGTGTTCCATACAGAAGAGCCGTGTTTTATTTTATTAAGAATTCCAGGCTTGCTAATAAAATTTAGTGAAAGGCTTTGACATGTAAGGTTTACACTCCGGAACAGTTGGTGGCGGTATGCACCTTAAAGTAAGCTTATCAGGGAAACACACACACCAAGGCTACTAACCGGCTCACTGTCACACGCCAATGAGTAGAAGCGCAAACGCCAGGTTTTTCAGTAAGAAAACCAAACAAGGCGAATGGAAACAAAGCACTAGGCTCCCATACTTCTACGAGCTAAGTGACTAAAGAACGAGCCAGAAATAACAAACGCCCTGTCTCGGTAATGAGACGCATAAGAACAGGCAAGTAGCATAATGGCACAAGTAACACACACCAAACGTACCGAAGCTACTAACCAGCTCATTGTCACACACCAATGAGTATAAGCGCAAACGCCAGGTTTTTCAGTAAGAAAACCAAACAAGGCTACGAGCTAAGTGACTAAAGAACGAGCCAGAAATAACAAACGCCCTGTCTCGGTAACGAGACGCATAAGAACAGGCGAGTAGCGTAATGGCACAAATAAAACACACAGCCAATAAACACTGCAAAATAATACAAAATAGTATACGAGGAGGCGAAAGAAACGGAGATCTAACGTTCCAAGGCTACTCTCATAGACTCGCAGTCAAACGCAAACATGACAACAAAATCGCCCAGTCTTCCTGTGAGGAGAGACATACCCGAAGGACGAACAGAACTACAGTTCCGAACAAAATCGCCCAGTCTCCATGTACAGAGACAGGTACCGAAGGACGAACAGAACTACTGTCTGAACAAAATCGCCCAGTCTCCCTATAGGAAGACAGGTACTGAAGGACGAACAGAACAGCTGTTCCGGACATTTACCGGCTCCATGACTAACACAAGATTAGACGAGAATAAGCGCTCTGCCTCTTGGTAAAGAGGAATGTAACAAGGAGAAGGAACAGATATAACATTCCATGGCTACTTTCATAGGCTCGCAGGCACATGCAAAGACCAGGAAGCAGGAACAGACAAGAGCCAGGGGGGAAGAGTCCTAATAACTACATCCACATAGGCAAGTCCCGCATTACTCCAGAAAACGTAAAGGGGTAAACGCCCGATCTCCCAAGAGAGAAACATTTTACAGGCGAGCCGACGGAGCACCGTCGTCCCATAACTTTACAAGCAAAAATGACCAATACAAGCTTAGTTGAAAATACACGCCCTAGCCTCTCAATAAAGGAGAAATGTAACAAGGCGAAGGAACAGAGCTAACGTTCCAAGGCTACTTTCAGAAAAACGCAGTCACACACAAACATGTCCACAAAATCGCCCAGTCTCCCTGTGAGGAGAGACGTACCCGAAGAACGAACAGAACTACAGTTCCGAACAAAATCGCCCAGTCTCCATGTACGGAGACAGGTACCGAAAGGACGAACAGGACAGCTGCACCAAAATACCAACGCAAACTTAATAGAAAATAGCACGCACTGCCTCAATATAATACAAAAAAACCCTGACTCACAACAAAGGGGAACGTAGTCCACGAGAAGGAGACAAAACAGGGAACAAACGTACCGAAGCTACTAACCGGCTCACTGTAACACAGAAATGAGTAGAAGCTCAAACGCCTAGTTTCTCAGTAAGAAAACCAAACAAAGGCGAAATGGAACAAAGAACTGCTACCCTATACTTCTACGAGCTAAGTAACTAAGTAGAAGCGTGAACGCCTGATCTCCCAGGAGAGAAACATCTTACAGGCGAATAAAGCAGAGATCTGTGGTCCCATACTTCTACGAGATAAGTAACCAAAGAGCCAGCAAGAACAAACCGCCCTGCCTCAGTAATGAGACGGTAAAATAGGCAAGTAGCACAAATGGTACAAATAACTCACACCAGACAATGCAAATAACACAAATACAAAACAAACTATATCAAAGCCCCAAACGAAGGAAACGGGAGGCTTATATAGCTCTAAGGTGACCACGCACAGGTGTGGATGCTGACAGAAGCTCCGCAATCAAAGCAGGGCGGAGCAAGCATCCATCAAAAGGGCAGCGCCCCCCGCGTGGCCACGAAAACGACCGCATGGGGGAAAAGGGTAGAAACCCATGACATCATGAGCATGACTGTGCTTTTGTACTTCTGTTTTCTGTGCTTTTGTACTTCTGGAATTGTGTTTGGGATGGCATTTTATTCATTTTGTTTGTGAGTGAGTGTTTGGATAAAATACACAACACAACACACAATATGTTCAATATTTTTTATTACAAATTCTTGTATAAAAACAAGATTTTTTCAGCTGTGCTGGGTTTTAGTCGGCTTCTCCTTCTGCTTATAACCTCACCAGCCTTAGAGAATATTCTCTCACAAGGCACGGATGTAGCTGGCAGTGATAAATACTTTTTTGCCAGATTGTACAAATGGGGATATACAGCCACTGTCATGGTTTGTGACCTTTTTCCCTTGCGGTTGTGTTCCTCGGTCACCACTAGTGGGCGCTGCTTCATTGGTGGAGTTTTGGCTCCTTTCCTTCTTCTCACGAAGAAGTTCTCATCAACGTTGCACAGCTGCACATGGTTGCCGGTGAGCTATTTAAGCCCATGTTCCTTTTGTTCTGGGCTTAGATAAGGTGTGGGAAGTACAGAGAGGGATAATAGAGTTCTTAATAGGCTCAGGATTGTTTAATAGAATATAGAATTTTACTTTATACTTATAATTTTATTTATTAACTTAATTTAATATCATAGAATAAAGAAAATAATTATATTTATTCCTTATTTATTTATTTTTTTTTTCTTTCCTGGAATCCTGTTCTACATACTCCGGTATGGTAGGTGGCGGTATGCACCTAAAGTTGGTATTGCAATCCGCCAAAAAAACACAAAGAAGAAGTTCTGGGCTTCGATATTAATTGTTCTTTGTGATTGTTTGTTCTGTGGTGTTATTTTCTGGTATTAGTTGTGCTGTTTTGTGTGCGGTTTATTTTGCCCTTTTAAAGTTTTAAACGTATGATTCGATCTAGGTTTTTTAGGAGACCATTTTGCTCCGTTGTGCTTTTATTGGAGTTTTGCGGTACTGGCCTTTCTGCTTTGAGCTTCAGGTTGAATTCCTGTTTGGTGTGCTCATTTCAGTCTCCGCTTTCTGGTCTGTCCTTTGTTTGTCATTTTTACCTAGATCTATTGCCTTTTACTAAGAGACAGGGCGTTTGTATCATACTGACTTTAGGGTTTTATTATTCCTAGAGGCAGGTCGGTTATTTTCGATTAAGTTTGCGTTGGTCTTTTGTTACAGCTGTTCCTGTTCGTCCTTTTCACCTGCGGGACGATTTTGTTCGGAACTATAGTTCTGTTCGTTCTCCGGGTGTGTATGGAGCTTGGACGATGCTATGGACATGTTTGTGTTTGATTGCGCATTTATGAAAGTAACCATGTTCCTCCGCCTCGTTACATTTCCCATTATTGAGAGGCTAGGGCGTGTGTTTTCAGTTAAGCTTGCATTAGTCATGTTTGCTAGTAAAGTTATGGGATGACGGTGCTCCGTCGGCTCGCCTGTAAAATGTTTCTCTCTCCTGGGAGATCGGGCGTTTACCCCTTTACGTTTTCTCGATCAACGCGGGACTTGCCTATGTGGATGTAGTTATTTGGACTCTTCCCCCCTGGCGTACTTCCCTATGTGGAAGTAGCTATTAGGACTCGTCCCCCCTGGCGTATTTGCCTATGTAGATGTAGTTATTAGGACTCATCTCCCCTGGCTTTTCTGTTCCTGCTTCCTGGTCGTTGCATTTGACTGCGAGCCTATCAAACTGCCATGGAATTTTATATCTGTTCCTTTGCCTCGTTACATTTCCTCTTTACCAAGAGGCAGGGCTTTTATTCTTTATCAAACTCGTGTTGGTCTTTTAGCCGGTAATTCCGGTGCAGCTGTTCTGTTTCGTCCTTTTTACTTGCGGTACGATTTTGTTCGGAACTATAGTTCTGTTCGTTCTCCAGGTATGTTTCTCCTTATATGGAGCTTGGGCGCTTTTGTTGACAGGTTTGCGTTTGACTGCGAGTCCCTGAGAGTAGCCTTGGAACGTTAGATCTCCGTTCCTTTTCGCCTCCTTGTACACTAATGCTTATTAGTTTTCAGGGTTTGTTTGTTGTGTTTTATTTGTGCCTTTACGCTACTCGCCCTTTCTTATGTGCCTCGTTACCGAGACAGGGCGTGTATTATTTCTGGCTATTCAGAGACCTGTCCTTGCACTTCTACTTATTTGGCGTGGGACAGTTAGCCGGTTGGTAGCGTCTGTAGGCGTGTTCGTTGTGTGTTCTCCTCCCTTATCTGCGGGGTTTTCCGCCTTAGTGGCCCTAGGGCTTTAAGAATCCCCTTGCTGCGTTTGGCTCCTCCTACCTCACACGTCACGCCACATGCTTTAAAGGGAAAAAGGGATCTTCAGTCCTTGGAAGGTACGCATCACTGAGGTATTGTTTCACTTCCACAGTGGCATCAGCTGTGGCACTTTGTACCCTCTGTGCCTCACTGACCCGAATGTCCAGCAGGTCCCACAGGTTCTCACCGTCTGTCGGAGCTGAAAACACTGTGGCTTGAGCTGCTGGATTATCTAAAGATATAGTTACATTTAGTCATTCAACACGTTTTTCTCAATAGTGCACATATTATTTAGCAGGAAACAAAACATGCATTCAGTCAGCAAATCATTTATACTTAAGCTACCTACCTTGAGTTGTTAGTTGACGGTCTGTGGAGCTGCGGATCAGAGAGGCACACTCTGCTGTTAAGTTTTTCTCTGTGTCCTTCATAAGGCTGGCATTGCCAAACCTAAGGACCTTGAATCGCGGATCCAGAAGAGCCGCCATAGCCAACACCCTGACAGTCTCGATACCACTGCATCTGGCAACAATTTCTTGTTGAAGATGTACACATAAAAGCCATAACAGTTCATAAGGAGACAATTGTAGCAGGGCTATCTGGTTGGATAGTTGTTGCTTGGGTGGGAAGGCATTCAGCTACCCGGTTGGCTGGCAGACAAACTCAATTATGTCAACAGCCTATAAATAGGCTGCAGTAGCCAGGTAAGGAGAAATGTCTTACCTGTTGCAGTTCCCGGTTTTCCCTTAGGCACGTGATTCCCTCTGTTGTGAAGGTAGGCCGGTAGTTCCATTCTGATGCATAATGGTTGTACTGATCCCGGTTAAACTGATGAGTGTTGTCCATTATAGGTTCCTGTAGATGGGCTGGTGGCGCAGGAGACTGCGATAACTCAGAATTAAGGTACTTTCATTAGCTGGGTACCGTGACCGCAGTGAAACATTTAGCTTTCATGGTAGCACTAAGTTAAATGAGTGTTAAAATATAACTGCCATGTTAGACTAGGTGCACATGGATTGTCCCTACGGTTATTTTATTGGTAACATTGGGAAAGCGCTTAGTCTCTGAGACTGTAATGGACGATAGGAGCCTACTATATAAGGTGCTAGTGCTACCTAGTTGTAACTGTTTTATTTCTTATTTTTCTTATAGGACATTGCTGGCTGCTGTTTTGCTATATTATCACTCCCTGTGATCTGCACTGAGCTTACGGACACATAACAACATAGTTGCGGCGACTATATGTGTGGGGTCATCCAAAAGATTCACCACAGCGAACCGCTATCATTCTGTCCCTGTGTTATATTTATTAATGTATTTTATGGTGGTTGTCTACATGTCTTTTAATCATTGATGTGAGATACATGTGGGACTCGTGTCTCACTGACAAACTGTGTGTAGGTTGGGGCTTGGGTGCGCTATGCTACCTTTCTCATTTCTTTGTTTTGTGCTGAAGGTCGAGACATTGTGCTGGTGTAGCAGTGGGCAATAGCGCGAATCGGAAGGCGGACCTTTTATTCACTGCTTGCTGTGTATGTGTGCGTGTGGATATATTGGGAGAATTTAAACCGCACATACTCACTTGGCTTATTTCACCCTTGCAGTGCGTGTGTCTGACACAGTCACAAGTGTGTGCTTGTCCCCTTCCGGTAAGTTGCCCTCTCTCGCCACGCAGTTCTCTTCCTCACACACTTCAGCAGCGCCCCTAACTGGCCTGGCGGAATAACGGCCGTGGTTATTTTATTTCATTTATTATAACCTGTGTTTATTGTATGTTTGTGGGTGCTTTTTATTACTTTGTTAGTTGGTTTAATAAACTCCATGTTTTATTGATTGAATCCACGTCTCTGTTTACTTCATTTAATTGAAGGTGCCTGAGTAGGGAAGCACAAGTGCTCTGTGCATTATAAAAGAACAAAACAATTTCCTTGGGTGAAATTCCCAAGGTGGCGTAGTCTAACTGATGTAGTACCCGCCACATTTTGGCGTAGTCGGCAGGATTCAAAATTGAGACGTGGATTCAGTTGTTTTTTTTTGTTTGTTTTATTCAGTTGGTTTGTCATTGTGGGGAGCTGATAATAATTGTTTTTAAGAAACAAGTGGTGTACGGCAAAACAGCAACTGGTACGGTAAACTGCTCAAAATTCACCATTGGTACGGTGCTGGGTAATTTGTAGTGATGGAGAGTGAATTACAGGAGCTGAGAGAGGTGATTCTACAACTCAAAGCTGATAAAGAACTTTTGCGACGGGAGTCTGCAGAAGCACAGAGCCTTATTAGGCCACAATCCAGTATAGGTGAGTCTAATTAGTTATTCTCTTTTATGTTTTCAGGGCTACCTTAAGATGATTGGAACCTTGATTTAACACAGTTAATAAATAGCATTATGCACGCATTGGTGCTCTGTTATACCTCGCTTAGATGGTCCAGCTTGAGTTACAGCAGTATTAGATGGTGCTGCTGTAGTATCGGGATGCGTTGACCGCAAGTGGCGAAGCATTGACAAAGTGTTATTTGAATAAGACAGATGTCGGTAGCAAATCATGCACCGCACCGTCGATGGGGTCTCTTTCTGGAAATGATCCCATACAAAAGACCTCTTACGTGAACTTTCCATTATCTTTATTTCGCTAGAAAATCACAAACGCACTCTCAAATGTCTCTCTCCTCCGACAAAAACCCTCGAACTTGTGGGTCGTTTGAACCATTTTTGTACATTTTGGAAGTTCGTGGGTGGGAAAGGAAGAAGCTGATCTGGAATCAGAGGTTTTGCACCGGTGTCTGTTACTCAGTCAGGACGTTGCTACTTTTGTGTTGGGAAAAGACACCCTATCACATTTGACCCTCACCAGGAAGGGAAATAACAGCGAGGTCAACGAGCAACTGGACCCAGAGACCCTAGGCCCTGTAATGGGTACAGATATTCTGTATTGATCTCATCATTATGAATGCATTTAATTGTTCTATTTTGAACCGTTTTAAGTCTCACGCTTCCTTTCTGTTTTCACAGATGCGGTGAATGACATTCCCTGGACCGAGGTCAGTGAGATCCGGAACCTTCTACGCTGCAGATGTAACAACGAAGGCTTCCCTCCGAATGTTGCTGGAAGCCAAAACTAGCACCCCTGTTTGTGCAATTGTATTGTTTGGAAGGACTGTAACCGTATGATTTTTGTAAGATTTCATTATCATTATTATTTGTCTCCCATTTGATGCTACTGAAATGCTAGAAATGTGGTCTTGATCATTGAGCAGTATTTGGTCCTAATAAAGTTGCATTTTCTCCTACTTAAAGTGTATTTGTCATGGAGCAGAATAACACACTCTACAGAATGGTCTACAGAATCAACTTAAAGTGAATATTCACTATTTAGTATAAATTGCCATATAACTCCACTAAAAATACACTTATATAGAAAAGTGTTATACGTAAAGTGCATATCTGTACTTTGCATGAATTGTCTTAACTACACTGTAAATACCCTTATAGATGACTATCAACCTAACCATAAGACTTAGTTTGTTTCCAACACACTGGTGAAATTATACAATTGTACTGTACTAGAAGTGTATTTCAAATACCCACAAATCATACTATTTATTAGTCTACTTAAGTACACTAAAAATAGTCCCATTTTAACATACAAACTGCTCTTGAAGTACACTTAAGTACAATGTGAGTTCTACCTTTGAACAACTTTAGTGCACTTAGTATACTTAAAGTGCTACCAATTTAGCACAAAGTGCATAAGTGCTAAAAGTACACTTCTAAAAAGTGTACTTCAAGTATATAGTCTCAAAAACACCGTAATACTTTTAAAGTGGCTCATCGTTACTGCCGTCTCCAACGAACGCAGTTGTAATTGGCGATTCTATGTTCGGAACGTAAATGTTGCCAGTGGTTTCATGGATTTTAAGCCTACTGTTTTCCTGGTGTGAAAGTGGATGACATAGGTTACAACATCAAGCTCACCTGATTTAAAAACACTCTGGAGCTGTAATCATTCATGCAGGCAGAAATTACACTAGGTTGAGAAAATCATAAGTTTTTAAAGACTGATTTTATTTCATTATAGGCCTATAACTGCATTAATCAAATCAATATTTATTTATATAGCGCATTTCACAACAAGTTGTCACAATGCACTTCACAGCAAAACCCAGCCTAAACCCCCCACAAGAGCAAGCCAAAGGCAACAGTGGCAAGGAAAAACTGACTGGTGTAACTAGGAAGAAACCTTGGGAGGAACCAGACTCAAGGGGGGAACCCATCCTCCTCTGGTTGGCTCAGGGTCTAGGGCTTAAAGACCAGCATGGTCAAAACAGCCAATGTCCATGATAATATAATTTGCAGCAGCTAGATGACAGTCCAGATGTGGCGGCAATGATGGTGGGGAACCGGGCGCCGATGCTGGCGGGAGCAGCTGGCAGCGGTGGTAAGGAGGGAGGGGCAAGCGCCAACGGACAGGAAGCCGGACAGCAACTCGCAAGATGCGGGGCATAAGCCCCGCCGGCAGAATGTAGAAAAAGAGAGAGAGAAAACAGTTAGGGAAAGTGTAATAGAGCAGCAGGAGCACCAACTGGGGGGGGTGGGGGGTGGGGGAGGGGTGGGAGGGTTGGACAAGTGCCCCCGCCAGGAGTAATCTATGGCTGCATAGCTATGAAGACAGAGTTTGAGAACCATGCAGTCATGAGAGGGAAAACAATCCTACCCACCTATCAAGAGCCAGCCCAGGAAGATGGGGTCACAGCTGTTGACAGGTGACAGTAAGGAAAGGATGCCACCCCACATTACTCTATGGCAGGGTGTTCCACAGTAGTGGCGCTCTGTAGGAGAAAGCTCTACCACCCGTCAAGTTTTTAGATATTCTTGGGACTACTAGGTAGCCTGCGTTTTGGGAACGAAGTGATCTTTTCGGTTTATATGGTAAAAGCAGATTATATATATACACTGGCGCAAGTCCATTTAAAGCTTTAAAGGTCAGAAGCAAAACCTTAAAGTCTATCCTAAACTTAATTGGTAGCCAATGCTAGTACTGGGGTAATATGCTCATATTTCTTAGTTCTAGTTAAAATGTGAGTGGCTGCATTCTGCATAAACTGGAGATTATTTAGCAAGGACTTAGGGCAGCCAGATAGCAGGGCATTACAGTAATCTAGCCTAGACATAACAAAAGCATGGATCAATTTCTCTGCGTCCCCTTCTGATAGGAAGTTCCTTATTTTAGCTATGTTCCTTAACTGATTATTTTAGCTATGTTCCAGCTACTCTAGATATGTTTTTTATGTGCGCGCTAAAGGTTAGATCTGGGTCTATAGTAACACATAGGTCTTTCACAGCTGAGTTTGGAACAACTAAACAACCATCGAAATTTAAAGTAGATGTACCCAATTTCTCCCTTTGTTTTTTGGGACCTAAAACCAGCATTTCGGTCTTTTCGGTCTTTTCTGAGTTTAGGAGCAGGAAATTGGAAAGCATCCAAGCTTTAATATCTGCAATACAAGCCTCTAACTGAGAAAGTGGTAGTGCCTCACCGGGTTTCATGGATATGTATATCTGCGTATCGTCCGCATAGCAGTGAAAATCTACCCCATGTGCCCGAATAATATCACCAAGGGGTAGCATATATGGGCCATTCTACAGAAGTCGTGCAAATTGAGGGTTGGAGAATTTGTATTCTTTTTGCAAAATTCTTTAATTCTATAAATACACTTTATCTGAGATACATAAATATACTAGATGTACAGTGCAATCACGTGTAATTTTTTCAGAATAAGGATGAATTTACTGACTGCTCCTAAATATGTCACAACCGAAACATGGTGTAAACCCTGCTTTTGAAATAAAATTACATACCCAATTGATAAGTTTAATTCACCCCTTTGAAAATGACATTTTTGAAAAAAATCTTGACTGCTGTTGAATTTGAATCAATTACCCTGAATTTTTAAATCAAATAAAACATTGGATTAATTAAATTTAGTGAAAACCAAATGTTCTCTATAAAATGGACAGATTTGATCACATGAATTTGATAGATTCTTATTTATGAGATTATATATATGTCATGGTTTTGGACCCTGTTGTCCCATGCGGTCGTTTTCCTTGGTGGCCACGCGAGGGCGCTGCCCTGTTGGTAGATGCTTGCTCCGCCCTGCTGAGTTGGGGGAGTGTTTGTTAAGCTTTTACACCTGTTGCGTGGTCACCTGAGAGTTTTATAAGCCTACCGTTCCCTTCGTTCGGGGCTTCGACATTAATTTATTGTTAATTGTTTTGTATTGTGGTGTATGTTTGGCTGTGAGTGCTCGTACCATTTTGGCTACTCGCCCATTTTTAACGTCTCTTGGTGAGGCAGGGCTTATTTCTTGCTGGCTTACTAGTGGATTATCTCGTAGAAGTTTGGGACTGTAAAATCTCTGCTCTAGTTTCGCCTGTGTGCGTTTTCCTCCGTGTATGGAGATTTGGGCGATGGTCGGAACTGTGTTCTGTTCGCCTCTCGGTGCATGTCGTCTCATGTGAGATCTGGCGTTTCGCTTCGGCTAGGTTGCTTAGCTTGTAGAAGCGTAGAGTAACTGTTCTTTGTTCCTTTTCGCCGGTTAATGGTTTTCTTATGGAGAGACCTGGCGTGTTTGCTTCTACTGATTTCCGGGTTACGGTAAGCCAGTTGGTAGCTTGGTACGGTTATTTCCTGTTTTGTCTCCTTCTCATAGACTGCGTTCTCCTTTGTTGTGAGTCGGGGTTTTGTTACTTATTCCTTTACTGTGAGGCTAGGGCGTGTGTTTATTTAAGTTCGCGGAATCTTTTGGTTAGTAAGTTTTGGGACGACGGTGTTCCGTCGGCTCACCTGTAAAATGTTTCTCATGTGAGATCGGGTGTTTACCCAGGTATGTTTGCTGCATTAGACTGCGAACTTATTTAAGTAGCCATGGAACGTTAAGTCTCTGTTCCTGTTTGCCTCGTTACCTTTCTCCTTTTTAAGAGGCTAGGGCACTTGTGTGATTAAGTGTGCGTTAGTCTTGTGGATTAGACTGCATACTTATTTAAGTAGCCATGGAACGTTAAGTTTCTGTTCCTGTTTGCCTCGTTATTTTTCTCCTTATTAAGAAGCTAGGGCGCGTGTTTGAGCTAGTTTGCGTAGTCTCTGGTTAGTAAGTTTTGGGACGACGGTGCTCCGTCGGCTCGCCTGTAAATGTCTCTCCCTCCTGGGAGATCGGGTGTTTGCCCAGGTACGTTTGCTGCATTGGACTGCGCACTTTTCTAACTAGTCTTTGAACGTTAAATCTCTGTTCTTGTTCGCCTAGTTACATTTCTGCTGTCTGTGAGGCAGGGCTTGTGCTTGTGTTAGTCTGTTTAACCCTTGGTTAGGGTGCAGCTGTCCTTCATCGTTTGTGCTTTCCTTCTCCGTGGATAGGAGATGTGGGCGATGGTTCGGAACTGTAGTTCTGTTCGTCCTTCGGTGCAATTCGTCTCAGGGATACCTGTTGATGATGTTGGACATGTTTGCGTGTGACTGCGAGCCTTGAAGCCGCGGAACGCAATTATCTGTTCCTGTTCGCCTCATTACATTTCTCCTGTCTGAGAGGCAGGGTTTATGCTTGTGTTAGTCAGGTTAGCCTTTGGTTAAGGTGCAGCTGTCCTTCATCGTTTGTGCTTTCCTTCTCCGTGGATAGGAGATGTGGGCGATGGTTCGGAACTGTAGTTCTGTTCGTCCTTCGGTGCAATTCGTCTCAGGGATTCCTGTTGATGGTGTTGGACATGTTTGCGTGTGACTGCAAGTTTTTAACCACGGAACGTTGGATCTGTTCCTCTCGCCTTCTCACACTTTCGTATTATTTTTTGCTGTGTGTGTTTGTGCCATTGTGCTACTCGCCTGTTCGTATGCGTCTCGTTATCGAGACAGGGCGTTATATTCCTGGCTCTGGTGTAACAGTGAGCCGGTCTGTAGCTGTGGTGTGTGTGTGTTCCTTGTCTTGTCTCCTTCCCTTATCTGCGGGGTATCCCGCCTTAGTGGCCTAAGGGCTTAATGATTCCCCTTGCTGCGTTTGGCTCCTCCCACCTCACACGTCACGCCCCATTACAGAATGTCGAAGCCATTACCGGGGCCAGCGGCTTTTTAGGGGAATTTCTTTTACTAAGGGGGGTTTGGTGGCTAAATTTGTGGTTTGTGTCTTGGTTTTTGTTGTACCTGGGTGTTTCTTTTGTTTTTCAGCTACCCTGGTAGGTAGGCGCCGAGTGGGCCAGTTTACCTTGTTTGGTTTCCCTGCGGCCCACTACTTTATTATTTTGCCTTTTTTATTTTCGGGGTAATCCTGGGTGGGGATTTTATCCCTGTCAGGGGCACGCATTCAAGGGCTTTGGTCTCGGTTTGTAGGCCATTGCCCTTGAGTTCAGCGTTTAAAGTCGCCTCTTGCCCGGCACGCCTCATGAAGATAAGTTAGGCTATAGTAAGGTTCTGGGTAGGTAGTCAGGAACCAGGGTGCTGAGGATTTCTCCTGGGTACAGTTTGCCGGGCACTTGTTTGTTCCACACCCCCCTCACCCTTAGTCCCACCCTCCCTTCCCTTCCAAAAAAAAAAAAAATATATATATATATATTTATGTATTTTGTCGGGTATTTCTCTCAGGAACTTCCGCATGGTTTTTTATTTTTGGGGTCGCCTGGGTCGCCCCTTAGAAGGGGGGTCCTGTCATGGTTTTGGACCCTGTTGTCCCATGCGGTCGTTTTCCTTGGTGGCCACGCGAGGGCGCTGCCCTGTTGGTAGATGCTTGCTCCGCCCTGCTGAGTTGGGGGAGTGTTTGTTAAGCTTTTACACCTGTTGCGTGGTCACCTGAGAGTTTTATAAGCCTACCGTTCCCTTCGTTCGGGGCTTCGACATTAATTTATTGTTAATTGTTTTGTATTGTGGTGTATGTTTGGCTGTGAGTGCTCGTACCATTTTGGCTACTCGCCCATTTTTAACGTCTCTTGGTGAGGCAGGGCTTATTTCTTGCTGGCTTACTAGTGGATTATCTCGTAGAAGTTTGGGACTGTAAAATCTCTGCTCTAGTTTCGCCTGTGTGCGTTTTCCTCCGTGTATGGAGATTTGGGCGATGGTCGGAAATGTGTTCTGTTCGCCTCTCGGTGCATGTCGTCTCATGTGAGATCTGGCGTTTCGCTTCGGCTAGGTTGCTTAGCTTGTAGAAGCGTAGAGTAACTGTTCTTTGTTCCTTTTCGCCGGTTAATGGTTTTCTTATGGAGAGACCTGGCGTGTTTGCTTCTACTGATTTCCGGGTTACGGTAAGCCAGTTGGTAGCTTGGTACGGTTATTTCCTGTTTTGTCTCCTTCTCATAGACTGCGTTCTCCTTTGTTGTGAGTCGGGGTTTTGTTACTTATTCCTTTACTGTGAGACTAGGGCGTGTGTTTATTTAAGTTCGCGGAGTCTTTTGGTTAGTAAGTTTTGGGACGACGGTGTTCCGTCGGCTCACCTGTAAAATGTTTCTCATGTGAGATCGGGTGTTTACCCAGGTATGTTTGCTGCATTAGACTGCGAACTTATTTAAGTAGCCATGGAACGTTAAGTCTCTGTTCCTGTTTGCCTCGTTACCTTTCTCCTTTTTAAGAGGCTAGGGCGCTTGTGTGATTAAGTGTGCGTTAGTCTTGTGGATTAGACTGCATACTTATTTAAGTAGCCATGGAACGTTAAGTTTCTGTTCCTGTTTGCCTCGTTATTTTTCTCCTTATTAAGAAGCTAGGGCGCGTGTTTGAGCTAGTTTGCGTAGTCTCTGGTTAGTAAGTTTTGGGACGACGGTGCTCCGTCGGCTCGCCTGTAAATGTCTCTCCCTCCTGGGAGATCGGGTGTTTGCCCAGGTACGTTTGCTGCATTGGACTGCGCACTTTTCTAACTAGTCTTTGAACGTTAAATCTCTGTTCTTGTTCGCCTAGTTACATTTCTGCTGTCTGTGAGGCAGGGCTTGTGCTTGTGTTAGTCTGTTTAACCCTTGGTTAGGGTGCAGCTGTCCTTCATCGTTTGTGCTTTCCTTCTCCGTGGATAGGAGATGTGGGCGATGGTTCGGAACTGTAGTTCTGTTCGTCCTTCGGTGCAATTCGTCTCAGGGATACCTGTTGATGATGTTGGACATGTTTGCGTGTGACTGCGAGCCTTGAAGCCGTGGAACGTAATTATCTGTTCCTGTTCGCCTCATTACATTTCTCCTGTCTGAGAGGCAGGGTTTATGCTTGTGTTAGTCAGGTTAGCCTTTGGTTAAGGTGCAGCTGTCCTTCATCGTTTGTGCTTTCCTTCTCCGTGGATAGGAGATGTGGGCGATGGTTCGGAACTGTAGTTCTGTTCGTCCTTCGGTGCAATTCGTCTCAGGGATTCCTGTTGATGGTGTTGGACATGTTTGCGTGTGACTGCAAGTTTTTAACCACGGAACGTTGGATCTGTTCCTCTCGCCTTCTCACACTTTCGTATTATTTTTTGCTGTGTGTGTTTGTGCCATTGTGCTACTCGCCTGTTCGTATGCGTCTCGTTATCGAGACAGGGCGTTATATTCCTGGCTCTGGTGTAACAGTGAGCCGGTCTGTAGCTGTGGTGTGTGTGTGTTCCTTGTCTTGTCTCCTTCCCTTATCTGCGGGGTATCCCGCCTTAGTGGCCTAAGGGCTTAATGATTCCCCTTGCTGCGTTTGGCTCCTCCCACCTCACACGTCACGCCCCATTACAATATACCCTCACCAGCACAATATCTTGGATATTTGATTGATTATTCATATTATTAAAAATTTTAACAAAACAGCAGGTGTTTCGGTTGTGACCACATTGTTGCGGTTGTGACATCTCTTACTGAAACCTGAATTCCAAAGGTGGGACAGTACGTAAAATGCAAATAACAGCAGAAAGCAGTGATTTGTAAATTATCTTGTCTATATATTTAAATGAAAATGATATTTAAAAGATATTTAATGTTTTACCTTAGCAACTTCATTGATTTTTGTAAATATACGCTAATTCCGAATTTGATGCCTGCAACACGTTCCAAAAACGTTGGGACAGGGGTATAAAAAAGACTGGGAAGGTTGTGGATTGTTGAAAAAACACCTGTTTTGAATATTCCACAGGTAAATAGGTGACAGATCATGCTATCATGACTGGCTATAAAAGGAGCATCCACGAAGGCTCTGGCATTTACGAGCAAGGATGGGTTCGCCACTGCATGAGCGAATAGTCCAACAGTTTAAGAACAACGTTTCTCAACACACGATTGCAAGGAATTTAGGGATTTCAACATCTACAGTCCATAATATTAGTAAAAGATTCAGAGAATCTGGAGAAAACGGGCAAGGCCGTAAACCAATAACCACATGGGCCTACAGTTATGAAATCAACTGAAAACTCTTACTTCAAACCCGGGTAGGTGGAACTCGTTAACCTTGGCAGGCAGTTTACCTAAGGGAAAGCAACCCAAAAGAAAAATATCTGGTCCTCCAGGTTGGGGGTTTGCATAGGGCCAACAACCCTATCTAGAAAAAAGAACAGTTACAGAAGCATCAACGACAATCCAAAATCAAAATGACCTGGGAGAGGAAGAGCCTCCATACAGGAGGTTCATGACGCAGGGCAGGGAAAGCCGAAAGGAAGCTGCAATGCCGATTCCCCTTCTAACCCCCAAGAAAACCACAAGAATTGCTACATGGAACATCAGGACGATGTACGAAACAGGGAGGACTGCCCAAGTAGCACAGGAGAGAAAGCACTACAACATCTCCCTCCTGGGACTGAGCGAAACAAGGTGGCTACAGACAGGCCAGCTGAGATTAACATCTGGAGAGACGTTGCTGTACTCTGGACACACAGAAGAGGATGCCCCTCATACATAGGGTGTGGCCCTAATGCTGGCACCGGAAGCACAGCGTGCACTTATCGTCTGGGAACCTGTCAGTTCACGCATCATCACAGCCAAGTTTGCCACCAAGAAGAGCAACATCAAACTAAATATCATCCAGTGTTATGCCCCCACCAATGACGCTGAGGATGAGAAGAAAGATGATTTTTACCATCAACTGCAGACCGTGTTAGATAGAAGAGGAGCAAAGGATATCACAATACTCATGAGAGATCTAAATGCCAAGATAGGATCGGATAACACAGGCTATGAAGAGATCATGGGGAAACATGGATTGGGACAGATGAATGAGAATGGGGAACGCTTTGCAGACCTGTGTTCCCTAAACCAACTGGTGATAGGAGGTAGCATCTTCCCCCACACGAATACACCAAACCACATCACAGAGAACCAGATCGACCATATCTGCATCAGCCAGAAGTTTAAACGATCGTGGCGAGATGTGCGGGTGATGCGAGGTGCGGACGTGCCATCAGACCACCATCTTCTGGTGATGACAGCAAGACTCCGACTTAAGAAGCATATCACTGTAACCAACGCACGCACAAAATACAACGTGGGACTGCTCAGGAACAGAGACACACAGGACACACAGACAGCATTTCAGCTTAGCCTTTCAAACAGGCTCCAGCCTCTACAAGAACTGTTTGAAGACGTGAACACAGACATTGAGAGTCAGTGGCAACACACTAAGAAACTCTGGCACGACACCTGTGAGGAGATCCTGGGCAGGAAGAAAACACAGCACAAAGAGTGGATCTCTGCTGACACCCTACAGAAGCTGGAAGATAGAAAAGAAAGGAAAACTGCGCTGAACATGAGCCGGACTAGAGCAGCCAAGGCAAAAGCACAGGAGGAGTACACTGCTGCTGACAAGGAAGTCAAGAAGAGCATCAGAAAGGACAAGAGGGACCACATTGACAACCTGGCAAAACAAGCAGAGGAGGCTGCAGGACAGGGGAACCTGAAAGACCTATACATGGTGACCAAGAAACTGTCAGGCAAGTTCCAACAGTCCGACAAGCCAATAATGGACAAGAATGGGAACCAGCTCACAACAACAGAGGAACAACTGAAGAGATGGGCAGAACACTTTGGGGAGCTGCTGAACAGACCAGCCCCTGAAGCACCACCAGCAGAGACAGAACTGCCGATCAACTGCGACAAACCATCAAAAGCAGAGATCAGGAAAGCCATAATGTCACTGAAAAATGGGAAGGCAGCAGGACCGGATGAGATACCAGCAGAAGCCATCAAAGCTGATATGGGGATGGCCATCAACATGCTGCACAGTCTCTTCAACAAGATCTGGAAAGAAGAACAAATCCCGGCCTTGTGGAAAGAAGGTATCCTCATCAAGCTGCCAAAGAAAGGGGACCTCAGGGACTGCAACAACTATCGAGGGATCATGCTCCTGTCAGTGCCCGGCAAAGTCCTTAACAGAGTTATTTTGGAACGAATAAAAGAGGCAGTTGACTCCAAGCTCCGAGACCAGCAGGCAGGTTTCCGAAGGAACAGATCCTGTGCAGACCATATTGCCAGTCTGCGCATTATCGTGGAGCAATCACTGGAGTGGAATTCCCCCTTCTACATAAACTCCATTGACTATGAGAAGGCGTTCGACAGCGTGGACAGAGAGACGCTATGGAAGTTGCTGAGGCACTATGGAGTACCCAAGAAGTTAATTTCCCTAATCCAGTACACCTACCAAGCAGTGTTGCCATGTCCGCGGTTTTACAGCCACTACTTTCCAAGTGCAGTCGCAGGGAAAAATTTAAAGCCACAAAGCACACACTTTTAAAAAGTAAAAAAAAGGTTTCTTTCTACTTAAAATACGTTGGTTTCGGTTTAAAATATATGTTGGGCTAGTTTTCAGTCGCCATTTGGCTGGAAACTCTTGCAAGATCTGGCAACCCTGCTACCAAGGCATGATATGCAGGGTAGCTCATACAGGCCAGATGTCTGAGAGATTTGAGGTTAAAACAGGAGTCCGTCAGGGGTGTCTACTGTCACCTTTCCTGTTCCTCCTGGTCATCGATTGAATCATGAAGACCACCACAGCAGGCAGGAAAAACGGAATACAGTGGACACTCTGGTCACAGCTGGACGACCTTGACTTTGCGGACGACTTGGCGCTCCTCTCACACAACTGCAACCAGATGCAAGATAAGACCACTCGCCTGGCAACAACATCAGCTGGGACAGGGTTCAAGATAAATAAGAAGAAAACCGAAATCGTGAAGATCAACACCACTGCTAACACTCCAGTCACAGTGGGTGGAGAGCCAATCAAGGAGGTGGAGTCCTTTCTGTACCTGGGAAGTGTGGTTGACAAAAAAGGGGGCACTGACCGAGACGTCACCGCAAGGACAGGCAAGGCACGAGCAGCTTTTGTCATGCTAAAGAACATCTGGGCCTCCAGAGAAATCAGTATGGCCACAAAAATGCGAATCTTCAATTCCAATGTCAAATTGGTCCTGCTCTATGGATCCGAAACTTGGAGGATGACCAAAGCGACACAGCAGAAGATACAGACGTTTATTAACACCAGTCTGAGGCGCATTTTCAACATCGGGTGGCCAGATAAGATCAGCAATGATGAGTTGTGGCAAAGGGCGGGACAGGAGCCAGTCACCAAACAAATTCTGAGACGGTGGGGCTGGATTGGACACACCCTCAGGAAACCAACGTCCAGCATCACCCGACAGGCGCTAACCTGGAACTCGCAGGGGAAAAGAAAAAGGGGACGGCCCAGGAACAGCTGGAGACGAGACACTGAGGCAGAGCTAAAGAGACACAGAACCAACTGGACTGAGGCAGAAAGAGCAGCCCAGAGTCGCGTCAGATGGAGGAGTGTTGTTGATAGCCTATGCTCCGCTGGGGGCAAAAGGCCCCAGTAAGTAAGTAAGTACATTACGAACTTTCCCAGTTTTCACCCTCCTGACCAGCAAGCTGTTTGCCTTACCGGTTTTGACCCCTGCCTGTTCCTTGACCACTCTTTGGACTGTGTTTTGTTGCGTTGCCTGTCTACCCGGTTTTTCGACCCTGCCTGTTTTACCACGGATTGCTGCCTTGCCCTGATTAAACTTCGGTTTTTCATGCTCCTGCCTGCGTTTGGGTCCTTCCCCCACCAACACCTAACAATTCGCTCATGCAGTTTTTCACAGTGGCGAACCCATCCTTGCTCGTAAATGCCAGAGCCTTTGTGGATGCTCCTTTTATACCCAGTCATGATAGCATGACCTGTCACCTATTCACCTATTTACCTGTGGAATGTTCCAAACAGGTGTTTTTTGAACATTCCACAACCTTCCCAGTCTTTTTTATACCCCTGTCCCAACTTTTTTGGAACGTGTTGCAGGCATCAAATTCGGAATTAGCATATATTTACAAAAAATCAATGAAGTTGCTAAGATAAAACATTAGATATCTTTTAAATATTGTTTTCATTTAAATATATAGACAAGAGAATTAAAAAATCACTGCTTTCTGCTTTTATTTGCATTTTACATACTGTCCCAACTTTGCAATTCAGGTTTCAGTAAGAGATGTCACAACCGCTACAATGTGGTCACAACCGAAACACCTGCTGTTTTGTTAAAATTTTGAATAATATGAATAATCAATCAAATATCACAATAATATAATATTGTGCTGGTCAGGGTATATATAAGCTCATAAATAAAAAAATAAATAAAAAAATCAAATTCATGTGATCAAATCTGTCCATTTTATAGAGAACATTTGTACGGAGTTTTCACTAAATTTAATTAATCCAATGTTTTATTTGATTTAAAAATTCAGGGTAATTGATTCAAATTCAACAGCAGAGAAGATTTTTTTTCAAAAATGTCATTTTCAAAGGGGTGAATTAAACTTATCAATTGGGTATGTAATTTCATTTCAAAAGCAGGGTTTACACCATGTTTCGGTTGTGACATATTTAGGAGCAGTCATTAAATTCATCCTTATTCTTAAAAAATTACATGTGATTGCACTGTACATCTAGTATATTTATGTATCTCAGATAAAGTGTAACACATATATTATAAAAGAATTTTGCAAAAAGAATATAAATTTACACTTTTCTCCAACCCTCAATTTGCACGATTTCTGTAGAATGGCCCATATCAACAACATCCAGAAACGCCGCCGACTTCTCTGGGCTCATCTGAGATGGACTGACGCAAAGTGGAAACGTGTGCTGTGGTCTGACGAGTCCACCTTTCAAATTGTTTTTGGAAATAATGGACGTCATGTTCTCCTGGCCAAAGAGGAAAAGGACCATCTCGATTGTTACCAACACAAGGTTCAAAAGCCAGCATCTGTCATGGTATGGGGGTGTGTTAGTGCCCATGGCATGGGAAACTTGCACATCTGTGAAAGCACCATTAACGCTGAAGGGTACATAAGCATTTTGGAGGAACATTTGCTGCCATCTAGACAATCACTTTTTCAGGGACATCCCTGCTTATTTCACCAAGACAATGCCAAGCCACATTCTGCATGTGTTACAACAGAATGGCTTCGTCGTCAGAGAGTGCGGGTGCTAGACTGGCCTGTCTGCAGTCCAGACCTGTCTCCCATTGAAAACGTGTGGCGCATTATGAAGCCCAAAATATGACAATGGAGACCCCGGACTGGTGAGCGGCTGAAGTCTCATATTAAGCAAGAATGGGAAACAATTCTGCTTTCAAAACTACAACAATTAGTGTTGTAGTTCCCAAAAGATTACTGAGTGTTGTTAAAAGGACAGTTGATGTAACACAAAGGTAAACATGCGCCTGTCCCAAATTTTTTGGGAGGTGTTGCAGGCATCAAATGTAGAATGAGCTGAATAAAGAATGAAATGTAGAATAAAGTTGATTAGTTAAAACATGAAATATCTTGTCTTTGTACTGTTTTCAATTGAATACAAAAAGGACTCGCAAATCATTGCTTTCTGTTTATATTTACATTTTATACACTGTCCCAACTTTTTTGTAATTGAGGTTTGTACATGTGCATTGATTGTCTCACTATTTATTGTCTTTAATAAGAATTTACAGACAAGTGTCACCAACTGAAACAGGCCTGTCAAAACAATACCATTTGTTTCGGTAGTGATTGTTTCGGTTGTGACAATTTTGGCTTATTTCGGCCACAAAACAAAAGATTAAGCAAGCACATGGTTAGCAACCACTTCTCTGTGCAGATGCACCTTCCTTTTGATCAAATCTACAGTTATGAAATCAACTTTTTTTCTCTAATATGAAAACGTGGGTGTTTGGGTGTGACGTCTCTTAAAACCACAGACTAATTTTCATACTTTGAAGGACAATTATATCAAAACGCTAAAACCTAGCTACTCACCATGTGGCCTTGATTCATATGAAGGCTGTCTAATTTCCTGGTTAAAAAACGGGGTGTGTGGCTATAAGCAGGTTCACTGCACAAACTCAAACAGTGTATGTTTTGGTTGTGACGTAAAAATTGGGGACAGCATTTTTTCGATAGGTTTTTTGAATTATAAAATTTATTACAAAATATATTGCATTATTTTAACTTATATTTGATAAAAATTCACATGCTTTATTGAATGAGACAAGTCAAATAATTGGCAAAAATATTTTGGGTATTATTTTTTAATGCACCAGTTTAAGGGTTGATAGTGGGGACAGCCATCTCCCAATAGGAATTTATACTCCCAAGAATATAAGTGTTGATTTTATATAAATGTAACTATTATTACTGCAATTTATATCTTGGATTATATTAAAACATAACATGATCTAATGAATTATATAGCATTGAAAGATTTTATTGGTCAATTTCTTACTTTTATCAGAGAGGGACAGCAATTTGCATGACTTTTGTAGAATGGCCCATATAATGAAAAGAGTACTGGGCCTAGCACTGATCCTTGTGGAATACCATATTTCATTACTGAGTAACTGGATACTTCTTCATTTAATTTAACAAACTGCTTCCTATTGTATAAGTATGATCTGAACCATGCAAGAGCTTGACCATTTAGTCCAACACAGCCCTGGAGTCTGTTCAGTAGAATCTCATGATCTATTGTATCAAAAGCTGCACTTAGGTCAAGGAGTACAAGAACAGACACAGAGTTTTGGTCGGCTGATAATAGTAAATTGTTAATAACTTTAACAAGTGCCGTTTCAGTGTTATAGTAGGGTTAAATCCTGACTGGAACATTTCATGGATATGGTTTGAGCTAAGGTATGCACCAAGTTGCTTAGCAACAGCTTTCTCTAATATTTTTGATAGAAATGGAAGATTTGAAATGGGTCTATAGTTTTCCAGTTTGTCAGATTCGAGGTTTGGTTTCTTCAGTAATGGCTTAATAACCGCCATTTTTAGTGGCTCTGGTACATATCCTGCTACTAAGGATGTGTTAATAATTTTTAATATATGCTGGCCTAGTATGGGGAAAAGGTATTTAACTAATTTTGTAGGGATTGGGTCGAGTAGACAGGTAGTCAGTTTTGAGGACATAACCAGTTTAGACAGCTCCTCCATGTCAATTGGCCTAAAACAGTTTAGTGCCACTGTTGATACATCTTCCTGTGTTGACCAAGATCTGGGCTGTTCATTGATTATGAGAGGAGTGATGCCTAGAGGAGGAGGCAATTTGGAGATCTGGTCTCTAATAGCTTCAATCTTCGGATTGAAAAAATTCATGAAATCATTACTACTGTAAACGCTGGGGTAAGATGAAAATTCTGATGATGGTTTTTTTGTCAAATTGTCCACAGTGCTAAACAAAAATTTTGGGTTGCATTTGTTTTGTTCAATTAATTTAGAGAAAAAGGCAGATCTAGCTGATGCAAGAGCTTGCTTGTACTGGAGGAGGCTATCTTTCCATGCAAGACGAAATACCTCTAGTTTAGCTGACCGCCATTTTCGCTCCAGTTTTCTTGTGGACTGCTTCAGGGCACGGGTAGTGTCATTGTACCAGGGAGTACGGTTTTTCCGACAAAACTTTCTTTTTAGAGGGGCAACCATTACAAGGGTGCTTCTGAGAGTTAAACTTAACTGGTTAGTCAATTCATCCAGCGATACTTCAGTGGTATTTTCTTTGTTTGAAAGGAATGATTGCGGAAGCATATCTATAAACTTTGGAATGACGTCAGAGTTTAACGACCTGCTGTAATAATGTCTTGGCTCTGATATAGAAGTGGTGGTTGCCTCGATTTCAAAAGTAATAAGGAAATTATCAGATAATACAGGGTTATGGGGTGCAATAGTAAGATTCATGACATTGATACCATAGGATAACACTAAGTCAAGGGTATGGCTATGGTAATGAGTGGGTCCACAGACATTTTGTTTGAAACCAACAAAGTCAATAATAGAGGCAAAGACTGTTCCTAGGGGATCACCCGGTTTATCCACATGTATGTTAAAATCACCAACAATCACAACCTTGTCTGCCGAAATAGCAAGGTAAGACAAAAACTTAGCGAATTCTATTAGAAAATCCGAATAGGGCCCAGGTGGTCTGTAAACAGACACTAGGGAAAAGGACTGCATGCTACCCCTTATTTTAGCTAGGTCATGCTGTACACAATTCATAGAAAGAACTTCAAAAGATGAGAACGTATTTCGACACTTAGGGGTTAAGCTTAAGGTGGACTGATAGATCGCTGCAACACCACCCTCTCTTCCTGACTGGCGCGATACCTGAGTACTTAAAAAACCTACAGGAGACGCTTCATTAAGTGCGACATATTCACCAGGTCTTAGCCAAGTTTCAGTCAGACACAGTACTTTGAGATTATGATCTGTGATCAATTTGTTTACAAGAATTGCTTTTAAGAGATCTAACATTCAGTAGTCCAATTTTTAGGAGTGATTCACAACAGCTGCTAGCAGCAACATGTTTTAATTTGAGAGTAATAAGATTATCCGTGTTAATATCACGGTTTGCTTTACGTTTAGCATAGATGCATGGGGCAGACACAGTCTCAATATAATAAATACTAGTTTCTAGCTCAGATATGGGATGAGGATGAGTACTATTGCCAATTACTAGCTCTGAAATGCACCTTGCGGACAACGGCGTTGGGCCATGTGTCTCAGTCACGGGCATTGGGAAACGCGTTGGGAAACGCACAGGCTCTGATGTAGGATCAGAGGCCTGCTGCCTGGCCGGCGCCCTGATAAGGTGTCAGGATCTGGCCTTACTAAGACTAGCATCTAAGTTATTTGCTAGGACAAGAGCACCTCTCCAGCTCGGGTGGAGTCCGTCTCTCTTCAGTAGGCAAGGCATTCTCCAGAAATCAGGCCAATTATTGACGAACCCTATGCCACTAGATGAGCACCACTCAGACAGCCAGCGATTTAGCAACGTGAGTCTACTGTAGACCTCGTCACTCCTACGAACTGGGAGCGGACCAGAGCATATTACTTCCCGACACATCTTTTTAGCCATCGCACACACCGAAACAAAGTTATATTTGGTGACCTCCGATTGCCTCAATCGGACATCATTTGTGCCAACGTGAATAACAATTCTAGAGTATTTACGTTTACTTTTAGCCAGCACTCTCAGACTAGCCTCAACATCGGTAGCTCTGGCACCAGGCATACACTGCACTATGGTCGCTGGTGTCACTAATCTCACGTTTCTCAGAATACTATCCCCTATGATCAGGGCTTTCTCAGTAGGTGTGTTACTGAGTGGGGAATATCGGTTTGAAACGCGAGTAGGGTGATGCTCGGCAGCTCTGAGCCGACAGCTATGTTTCTTTTGCACCGTGACAAAATCGTCCCGCAGTGAGGACTCTGACGGGGGAGAAATACTAGCATCTAAACTGGCATCCGGCTCAGGTAAGAGGGAATCTATCAAACTCTCACTCTCCTGGATCTGATATAACGTCCGGATGCGGGCCTCTACCCATTTGCAAGCTTAATTGTGATCTCAGGACTGCTTCCTGTTTTAAACCGTGGCAGTGAGAAATTCAGCCAGCTGAGTGCCCTAAATGTCAGTGTTTGGCTAACATTATTCTGAAATGTAAGACAACAAAATTCCTTTGTTTGAACAATGTAACCTTAGCTAGCTTGCTAGCTAACGTTAGCCTCGAAACAAAGAATACCTTACCCAGACGCACATCATTTCACTAAAATATCTACCTAGCAATCTAACGCTAGCGAAATTTGAACACATTCATTGATTCAGTCACAAAATTGAATAAACTCTTCTAAAACAGGTATCTGGTTTGCATTAGATAAGGTAGATAACTAGCTAGTAGCCGTGATAAATTAGCTAAGGTTAGCTAACGTTAGCTGAAGCTCAATGCTTACCTGTTCAGGAGAAAATTAGCCAACTTGGCATCTTGGCAATCCTTCTGGGCTCTTAGCTGTCTCCATCTTTCAAATGCAACTCCAAGATTTACCCATGTTTTAGCACGGCTCTGGTCTTGGAGCTTTTTCGGGACAAGGCTTTTTAGGCTGGGTAGAATCAAGTACAATCTCAGTTGATCCAGTTTGTTTGCTTCATAGACTGTATAAAAATATGGACAAAGCCACTGTGACGTCACCCATTGCCTTTCCACGGCCTCGTAGAAACTGAATTGAAGCACTGGATGTCTTTTTCGCCGCCCGTTTGTACAAACTGCGCCTGCTCCATGGAGCTGAAGAGGACTCAACCTGTCCCTCTGATTGGTCCTGAACAAATGTTAATACCCTGTCCGAACGACACAATATTTTAAAAAATCAGCACATGCAGAGGCATTAGATGAAGGAAAGGCATCTATTGCAATTAAATTTTTTTGTGGGAAAAATTTATGAGTATTTTGACCACATTGCTGTCATTGACTTACATGTTGAAAGACCTATACTGGAGCCAATCGCAGTGGCGCTAGTGAGCAACGGCATAATTGCCGCTCCCAGCCAACCAGGAAGTGAGCTTCAAAATTAAAGCCCAGTCTTGGCCCCTTGGTTTGCTTGCTTCCATGGCTGCAGCGCACTGTGTTTGTGTGCCAATTTGTTTCATATCTGGCAACCCGGGGTGTTGAAATGGGAAGTGGGCGGAGTCAACTCGGAGACGATCGGGCAGTGGGCGGAGTCAACTCGGAGAATAGTGAATCACACAGAACAAAAACAGATGTTCCGACCGGAATGGAACTTTCATAGGAGAACATACTGGCTGTTGCATTGTTGTCAGAGAAGCCAGTATTTCGATTTAGCATGTTTCCTTAATCTCTGATGACATATCATGGTCATTTTATGATTTAGTACTGTAAATTTGTTACATATAGCTCCTTTAAAGCGCTGCCAATTTAGCACAAAGTACATAATTAGTACATGAGTGCTAAAAGTACACTTTTAAAAAGTGTACTTCAAGTATAGTCTCAAACACACCATAATACTTTTAAAGTTTGTTTCAAACGCACTTGTGACATAATGAAATTGTACTGAAAGTGTATTTAAGATACCAACAAATCATACTTTTTGTTAGTCCACTTAAATATACTTAGTATACTAAAAATAGTCCAATTTTAACACACACACTGCACTTTAAGTACAATTAAGTATGACTTAAGTATTACTTTTGAACAACTTTAGTGCATTTAGTATATTTAAAGAGCTGCCAATTTAGCACATAAGTACACTTTTAAAGTACATAAGTACACTTTTAAAAAGCATATTTCAAGTATAATCTTTTTTCACCTGGGTGGTCTTGCTGACACTTATGTAAAATGAATCATTGACCGTGTTTACATAGCCTACACACCATATTTGAAATAGCTATCCTTATTAGCTGAATATTCCGTGTAATTTCTTCGGGCAGCGCTAAAGAATGGCGCAGTAGTAGGCCGAATTCTTCCCTGTGCATGAAATGTTTCAAATTAGCTGGGTGTGAACCGGTGGTATTTTGAGAATTAGGACTGTCAACATGACAGCGTTGAGTCATGAAAATAATATGTAATGATTAACATGTTAAATGCATTAAACTTCTAAAACGCAATTAATCGCTTTTTTTTAATTTTGGCTGTTGCAGTCCCCATAACTGCAGATCCAGACCAGATTTCCAACATCTACCATCCAATCTATGAACAAATTTCCCATCTACCATCCTATGTTTAACAAATGTACTGTAATTAATATAATTGTATTTAAAATTAATCACATGAGTTAACACGTTAACATTCAAAGCCCTACTTAAAATACGTTGGTTTCAGGGTCTTCCAGTTGTGTGTACTTTGTTCTGTAGTTTGACTGAACTGAAAATCTTTCATTTTGTCTTCTGAGGTGGGGAAGTGAGGGCTCCATGCTTGCCACAACATTTTTGCAGCAAACAAGCTGGTTGACTGCAGCAATCATGGACCAGGGGGTTGAAACTTCGATTTTGGGGTGTACCCAGTATACAATATGTTGCTGCCAGTGAGCTCCAAACCAGTTACCTTGGACAAAGCCCATTCCTGTTCTCTGTAAACTCTTGACAAATTAAGCACTACCAGGAATTCATATTTGTAATATCACAAAATGTAATTTGACTTAGTAAAACAAGTATTTAAAAAACAAGCATTACCTCACTACGCCCTGACATTCATCATGTATTATGCACCATTACTGTTTCAGGGGAGTTTCTACACTGTTTTTATTTCACTAGAGTGAAAGAGTATAATCCTGCATACATATAACAGCATAGTATAGTACAGTACAGTATAGGGTTGTTTGAACTATGTTTGATGTATGCCACATGTTCCAAGTACATTCATTCCAAAAGAGGAATCATAGTAGTAATTAATGAAGCATGGGCTAATTATAGAAGACCGATCAGTGTGCAAATGGACATAATGGGAGAGATGCTGGTGGAATTCATCTGTATTTGTACTTAATGGCAGTATTAAGTTGGCATGCTTTAAGTTTTATTCAGTTATGTTCAGTAAGACGACATATGGATGAAAGTGAGCGCCAACAGCCGTGGCTAATTTGATCACTATGTTTGAGACTGTGATTAATCTTGCAAATGTGACTGGATCATAGCCTGTGGCTGGAAATCCATCTGTTTTCAATCGACTTAGAGCCTCTGAGATTTTTTGAAATATTGAAAATATGCTTACTTAAATCAAATCACAGGTCCCAAAATCAAAATGAAAATTTAAAATTGACTGATTTAATATGCAAACAACATACATAATGAAATACATCAACAAATACTGCCCACTTGCTTTAACATGTTCACCCCCAAAGTCTTACTCTAAAGGTATATGAACAGGACAGCAATTCTGTTGCACAGTTCATTTAAAAGGGGGTTGCATACAGGGTGTCCAGGGTACCCCTGAAATCGGATTGGCCACCCTAGGTGCCACCCCAAAATTTATGTCACGTAACTGGCTGATTCAAATGTTTTCTCCCACCCATCCAGAAGTAGGCTAATTAGTTCAGTGCAAGTTTGACATTCGCGTTCGTCAGTCTGCACCACATTCTGCGGTCTGCACTCTGACTGCAGAGCAAGAAGACATGACTGTCTGACTGAGAAGCCACTAGCAACATGTCCAGTCCAAGTTAAAAAAATAATAATAATATGTTAACAGGTTTGAAGGTAAGTTTTGAAAAATGCAATTTAACTTGTGTTTGGGAGGTTTTCTCCACATCCCTTCTTTATCAGTGGACAATGCGCTAAAATTATTGCTCTAGTTAGCTTGCTAGCACACTCTCATTCTCTTGTATTCACGGAAATGAATGAAAGTGAGTGACAGCGTGCTAGCTAGCTGGCAGTCTGACTGGAGACAATAACATTAGTAGGAAACTTTTTTAGTAACGTTAATACTAAAATGTCTCATGGTATTATTGGCCACTGCTTCAAAGTACTGGCCTTCAGTCTGGGAACTTTTCAAAGTTCACCACAATAGCTCTTCAGCTAGCCAACATTAGCTGAAAAGTGTAAGAGATTGCAAAATTTTAATCCAAATGGCATCCGTCATTTTGACAGATAAAAAATATTGCTGCAAACGTGTTAAACATTAACTGACTGCCATAGCCTAAAAAGTCTTGTCATCTAAATGTGTTTTGTTCAAAACATGCTAAACACTTTTAAGAATTAGTGATATTTCCTGTGAATTTGGATTGATAATGGCTAGATAGACGACTTGACAAAGATCTCATTTCCAATTCATTCTAGCGTAGATTCTTAGTTAGGAATACTAGAATACATTACAATACAATTCTAGGCAATTTATAAATGTATGCTCAATATTGTAACTCAGCCTTTAAATACAACTTAAGGAATTTCTGTAGGCTAAGGCCACACATTACAAGACAGCAACAAACAAGACAAGTAGATGAGATGAAAATAAAAATCATTTATTAAATTTGATTAAAATTCACAAATGTAATGCTAATAGGATTAAATAATAATTTAGTATATTAATAAGAAAATGTATGAAATATATTAGAAATGTATTAAATAAGTTTACTATTTTTTTGTTTAAAATTAACTCAAGAAATGTAACACACACACACACTTCATAGTTTATATGCTGTTTTCATAGGTTTTGCTTCATTGTTCAGTTTTGCCCTGATAACAGTGTGGCAGTCTTTGATTTCACAACCAAATTGCCAAGTAATCATTTTTAATATTTGGTCGCATATCCTTTGCCTGATGGCTGACACAACAACATCAAAAGACTCTTGATATATTATTTTCTGGTACTCTTACAAGCAATACTATAACTTTTGAATGGATCTCTGGGAATTTGGGTGTGGGACTAGATTTAGCTGTAAATTATGTTGGAACGGTATGGAATACATGGTTGGCGAAATGGCTGTAAGTCATCAAGGGTCTGAGGTATCAAACGAGCCTCAAATCATCACTCTGCTGCCAGATAGGGAGTATATGGATGGATCACTTTAAAGGTTGTTTCTTTTACAAATTTTCCTATTGAACTCTATGGAAAAATAAGTCAGGAGAAGAAACCCTTTAAGTTATCCATCCATATCGACTGCATATCTTGTTAGGGTGTTCGGGACAGGGACCCAATCTCAGACCAGGATGAGGCAAACGAATGGTTTATTCAGTCCAAGGTCAGAAGCCGGGTGATCAGAAAAACAAAGTACAAAATCAGTAGGCAGGCGAATAGTCAACAGTCCAAAAACTAAATCCGGGAAGTCACTGGCGAAGGTACACAAGGGAAAGGCTGAGGTGAGGTCCAAGAAAACAAACAAGAGTCAAAACCAAAGTGTCAGAAGGGCAACCAAAACAAAAACGACAAGCAGGCTCTGAGCACGGAAGGACGGAAGGGGGTCTCAGGATAGGAGAAACATGCTGGCACAGGGAAAAATGTAGTCTAACAGAGAACATGTGCAAACTAGAGACTAAAATACACTGAGGGAAGATTACACAAAAGGAATCAGGTGTGCAGAGGAGGGGAAATGGGAGAGTACACAGGTGAGAACAACGAGGGTTAACAAGGACCAATAATACAATAACGGGGGGGGGGGGGACGTAAGACACGGACTGGAATACACAGAGACACAATGATAACAAATGGCCTGGGGTTAGCAGGTAGACACGTGCACAGCTTGGAGGGGAGGAACGCAGAAGTGGACACACGTGCAGAGAATGCAAAATCACAGATAGATACAGGGATAGGATAACGAGGAGGGAAAAGACAGCTGCAGGTAGAAACTCAAGATGAATTAGTAATTAGTAATGTTAGTAGCAAACTCTAAAACCCTAATGTTGCATATTTCTTATATTACAAGTACTAAGATATATTTTAATGCTAACATATGTGGAAACTATTGTAATTTAATAATTATCAACCAAAGTAACACTTCTCACCACACATTTTTGAATGGGTTCAAGTTTGGAGACTGAGATGATCACTGGTAAATAGTAATTGTGGTCAGTTTACCATTTCTCTGTTTATTATGAGGTATGCTTGGGATCAGCTCAGTGTTGCAATTTGAGCTTATTGGCAGAGGGAATCAGGTCTTAATACTTTCTGAAGTGCATAATTCCATTGGCCCTTATAAGAGACCAAGGACCAGTCATTGCAAAACAACATAACCTCAAAGATCCACCACCATATTTCATGAATATGACATTCTTTCCAACATAAGTGTCCTACTTCTGATGCCAAGCCCACCAACCCCATGGTGCGCATGGCCAAAAAGCTAAATTTTGGTCTCATCTGACCATAACACCCGGTTCCAATCGAAGTTCCTAGGTTCCAGATGTTTCTTTTTGTTAAACGGTTAGAGGCCTTTATTGGCAACTATTCCAAAAAAGCCTATTGGCATGGAGGTTGTATCTTATGGTAAATTTGGACACTTTGTGTCCCCAAGATGCAACTCAATTTTGTAGATGTGCCACTGTGGCCCTTGAATTTTTCTTTTGAGTCCCAAACCAGCTGCCCATCTGTGCGTGGGGGAAAGATCCATCTGTGTCCTCTACCAGGCTGGTTTACCACTGTCTGAGCGGTTTTAAAAATCTTATTTAATCACCTAACAGTGGTATCTTTAGTTTTTTTTATTTGTCTGAAACTATTTCCTGGCTTGTGAAGGTCAGCAACCCTTTAACAATACAGTCCTTACTTAAACTTAAAAGTAGCATGCAAATTTATTTTTGTTGGTTTTGATTTAAAATATTTATTCAGCTGTGAATAATTGTGATAGAGATCCTTTCCAAAAAATTTGAATATCATGGAAAAGTTGTTTTTTTTCCATAATTCCATTCAAAAAGTGAAACTTTCATAGATTATAGATTCATTACACACAAAGTGAAATATTTCTAGCCTTTATTTGTTTCATTTTTCATAATTTTGGCTTACAGCTCCAGAAAACCCCCAAAACAGTATTTCAAGAAATTAGACTAGTGTGTCGAAAATCAGCATTTACTTCAGTTATTAGGAATAATATAATATACATATATTTTAAATATATTTATATAAGGGCAGAAATATATTGCAATATACAAAAATGGCAATAACATCCATATTTATTATATATCTAAAATATACAGTATACAGTGCAATATATTTTATAAAAATAATTAATGAATTCATCAAAATATATTACAATATATTTCTTCAACATATTTCTGAGTATATATGATAATATAATGATTCAGCTTAAAATATATTTTAAATATATATTTTTTCCATATGGTTGGGCCTATATCACAAAGCAGGATTACAGAGTTGGATATCTGCACTGAGGAAAACGTGTTACCCTCTCAAATCTTTAACCTGCACTTAAGTAAAAAAAGCTGTTCCGGGTTTTACTCAGTGCAGTTATCCAGCTGAGTAATCCTGCTTTGTGATACAGGCCCCCATTGAGCAGCACAATAAATAAATCCTTAAACTGTGGCTTTAATTCAGTAAAATGCTGCCATCTAGTGACTATGCCTAACTGGCAGAGACTTGGTTCACTGATCTATAGAACTTTTGGTTCCACAATAAACTTATATAAACGCATATGCTTTACTCTGATTTACTGCAACCATAATACAAATTAACTTTAAGATAATATTTTGTCAATATGTTTCGAAGGCTGGACTACTTAGGAAAACCATATTGTCTCCAGGAGTGGCTCATGAATTTGAAATATGAGGTCAAAAGTCTTACATTTAAACTGATCATTGGCTTCGGTCTGGGGTTTCCACTAGTTTCCGTCAACGTTTGGTGTACTTCGCAGCCTAAATCTGTGAAATTTTTACTGGAGTGAATGGCCACTTTAACTTTAAAACACAAAATGGTACTGCTGACAGAAAATAAATATTATGTTCACTGAATTGTGTGAAATTCAGCCTTTGAATTGCAGCAACAGTGACATTATGACATGCATTACATTCTCTGGTATTCCCATTAGCTACATTTGGTTGTGTATGAAGCAGTAGGCATAGTTCTGGAGAGTTTGTGTTTTTGTTTCATGACAATTGCACCAATAGTTCATATGTTATATAGTCAGCTGAAATAACAACACTGATGCTGTTTAAATTGAACTAGTTGCATTTCTAGTTCTAAAGGGAGTGGCATCCACACTCATAGGCACGACTTACAATTAGTGCAGTGAGTGTATTTTTTTGTAGGGAAATATGAAATGGATAGGGAAAGGTGTGGAAGCAGCATCCCTGGTAAGGATGGTTCTGATTCAGCAGATGTTGTACAGTGCATACCAGTGGGATTGTGTTATGGAAGCAATGTGGACTGTGTAAGACTGTTTACTGTCTACAGTTACATCAAGAGTCCTGGCAGTCTGGGCAGGAGTCACTGTGGGGTTGTCGATGGAGGTTGAGAGGTCCTGCTGAGGGCAGGATTTGCCAGGGAAAAAGAGCAACTTGGTCTTGTCAAGGTTTACCTTGAGCCAGTTGGCAAACATCCAACTGGAGACGTCAGCTAGGCAAACAGAGATGTGTGCCTCAACCTGAGTGTCAGAGGATGTGAACTAGAGATAGGGTTCAGTGCCATCAGCATAGCAATGGTAGGAGAAGTTGTGGGAAGTGATGACTGAGCCTCTTTTTTCTTTTAAAATATAAATTTATTTGGTTTCAAGTCAAATTAACACATCTAAAAAAAGTTTTTTTTAAATGTACAAACAGTATTCATATGTTTCCCATTAAGGGTGGTTGCACTATATCTATGTGTGCCACAGAGCATTTTTTGTTTCAACATGCACATAGAATTGCTGTGTTGCGCCAATATAATACCTCTTTAAATGTCCTCCGGAAACACTTCCGTTGTGTTGTCAACTTTTGCAGCGCGTTTGTCCTTTTGCAGCACGTTTTGGTTAATGCATTTGCTTTGGACTTCCGCATGTGTTTTTGAATTTGCAGCATTTATGAATTTGCAGCGCATTTCTGTTAATGTATTTGCTTCGGCCTTTTGCAGCGCGTTTGCCTCTCTGAGCCACCGTAAATACCTACACATACAGTGAGCACCATAATTCATTGGACAGTGACACATTTTTTGTTATTTTGGTTTTGTACTCTAGCACTTTGAGTTTGAAAGGATACAATGACAATTTTCATCCACATCGGATGAAGCGTTTAAAAATTATAGAACCTTTTGTACATAGTTCCCCCCCCCCATTTCCGGGCATCAAAAAATATTGGACAGTTTAACATAATGTAGAATAAAGTAATAATTTTTTATATTTGTTCACATATCCTTTGCATGCCATGACTATAACCTCTCTGCATTTGAATTGATCTTTATGGGAATTGGGGGGTGGGACTAGATTTAGCTGTAAATTACACTGGAACAATATGTCATGGTTTTGACCCTGTTTCCCCTTGCGGTCGTTCTCCTTGGTGGCCACGCGAGGGCGCTGCCCTTTTGGTAGATGCTTGCTCCGCCCTGCTGAGTTGTCGGATCTTTTGTTAAGCGTTTACACCTGTTGCTTAGTCACCGGGAAGATATATAAGCCTACCGTTCTCTTCATTCGGGGCTTCGACATTAATTGTTATTTTGTCTTGTACTGTGGTGTATTGTTGGCTGTGAGTTCTCGTACCGTTTTTGGCTACTCGCCTATTGTTAACGTCTCTTAGAGAGGCAGGGCTTATTTCTTGCTGGCTTGGTGGTTGGTTATCTCGTAGGAGTTTGGAACCGTAAATCTCTGCTCTATTTTGCCTTTATTTGTGCGTTTTCTCCGTGTATGGAGTTTTGGGCGATTCTGTTCAGAACAGTGGTTCTGCTCGCCTTTCGGCACATGTCTTCCCATTGGGAGATCAGGCGTTTCGCTTCTACTTAGTTATTAGCTCGTAGAAGTATATAGTAGCAGTTCTTTGTTCCATTTTCGCCTGTTTGGTTTTCTCTGAGAGACCTGGCGTTTTGCTTCTACTTAATTCCGTGTTACTGTGAGCCAGTAACCCAGCAAACAAAATGACGTTGGTACAACGTTGTGGCAACGTCATGTTTTCGTTGCCACAACGTTGCATCATTACGTTGTGACAACGTAAAAGTGTAATTCCCAGATACGTTGTGACAACGTTATATTACGACGTTGTGGCGACGTTGTTGCAACGTTGTGACAACGTTGTATAAGTTGTAGCAAAGTTGTATAAATACGTTGTGACAACGTTATAGTTTGCACATATTGACAACATTTTTATGTATGCAATTTTAAAAACAATTTCGTGGTATGGTGACAGTTCTTATGTCACTATATAGGCTACATTGTGGCCTACTAATCTACAAAAAGAATATAAAGTTATAGCCTACTAATATTAAAATGAAGTAACATGGAAAAAGAAACGTTTATAATAAACAATCATTTCTAAACTGTCGGTAGTGGTTTAATTTCGTCCAATACTTTTTTTAAAGAAAGACAGAAATAGCCTACACAAATTGCCATTTTTTGGTAGAAATACACACTTTGGATATTTATCCTATTATCTGGACCCCAGTAGTCTAAAATGCAATAGTCGCTACAGAATACCAAATACATCCACAATGGGGTGCACAACTCAAGACCGATTGCTCTGCTTACCAGTTTGAGATACGAACGCAGGCACGCCTACCGAGTATTGCTCTCTATCGGCAATATAAAAAGTCGTAGGCTAGGCTACATTGATGGTCATTTTTTTATATAGAAAAATAAATACAACTTAGACTTTCATTAACAATAGGGAACATATATTTTATTACATTTTTTTCAGCTCAGAAGAACAAGGTAGTAGGCTATATGCTAACGATGATGAACCGGCATAGCGACTAATTTTCATATTCACACAAAAAAAAAGACACGTTTTTTTAAAATCTCTAAAAAAGCAAAATCGTGTCATCCGTGGTCTCTTCACCGCTCTTGTCACCATCCTCTTGCCGGATGCGTTTATTCTGAAAACAAACGTGCAATTGTTATAAAGTAGGAAGGTCCGTGTAAATTGCATAACCATTTTAAGTAGCCTAGGCTAACGTTAACGGTAAAGTTAGCTATCCATTTAGGCTCGAAAAACAAGAAATTGGCCTTTTCACGTTCACCGTTTCTAATGTCACAACAAAAATTACTCAAATTTGGCTGATCTTCATTTCCTGACTGCCAACCTAGAAACGAAAATAATTTACTGCGGTAAATGGACCATTCTGTGTCACTGTCTGTACAGCGGACAGATAACCCTTTTCTCATTTGAAATGCTAGATTTTCGGAGATCCACCTAGCTGCAGGCATGGAGCGCTGCAGTCTCGGCACAATGTGAATATTGGACTTTTATTCTTCATGGCATGCATAGCTATTGCTAACATAATGTGACTTAAGATGGTAAATAATCCATCTAAACATTAAAAACACCTAATTAAGAAAAATTAACAGCTTGTTATACATCTAGGATTGCAATTGTGGTTGGAATGAAAACCAGCATACACAGGGGTACTCCAGGACCTGGGTTGAGAACCACTGCACTAGGGTGCTGAGGTATGCAAATACTAATGAATCTGGTCAGAATTATAGATGGATCAAGAATGAAACATAAAAGTTATTAAATCTGTTGAAATGAATGAAGTACATATTTTAAAGTATTAAGTCATGAGGACTTGGGTTTTCATATTGATGAATGAATGGTTTATTTTTACATCCTGCCATGAGTAGATGGCCCATCACATGTACTTTTTTGTTGTAGTTCATACCCCTAGTAGATTACATGTGTTAGCCACAGGTGTGAGCAATAGGTGCCGCCTTCAAAGCACACTGTATTTTGAGCGTCCAATTATTTGATTAATACTTAACATCAATTTCATTTGATCACTGTCATAAAACAAAGAAAAACATAATAAACGTAACGGGAAAGTCATGTCCATCAACATCACGGAAGTAGTCATGGCTCTACTTTGTAAGAGCTCCAGTAATAAAGCAGCCATGGATTCGCCGTGGAAAATAAAGAATTTAATGTTAGCAAACTATGGTGTTGGCAAGTCAGTTAGGACATCTACTTTGTGCATGACACAAGTAATGTTTCCAACAATTGTTTACAGACAGATTATTTCACTTTTAATTCACTATATCACAATTCCAGTGGGTCAGAAGTTTACATACACAAAGTTGACTGTGCCTTTAAATTTTTAATATTTGGATATAATCTGTGGAGTGGTTAAAAATTAGTTTTAAAGGGATAGTTCGGAATTTTGGACATAATGTCTCAATTACGACTTACCCATGATGTAGTTGATTGATGGAAACCATTTTAAAAATTTTAAAATACTGCCGTCGTATTTTATTTGCTTTGGGTGCACTGTGGAGTGTTTTAATGCATTTGGTAGTGGATTCTACCGGTTACCTTAGAGTTGCGCTAGCATTAGCAACGTGTGTATGTCCAAAAGAAGGGACAGCATGGAATTAGCTGAAAATGGTTTCCATCAATCAACTACATCATGGGTAAGTCGTAATTGAGACATTATGTCCAAAATTCCGAACTATCCCTTTAATGACTTCAACCTAAGTGTATGTAAACTTCCGACTTAGCACCCCACTGTATTGTACTGATATTGTCATATTGGTGCATCCCAAATTTTTGGAGTGGGCAAGAAGATACCTGTGATGCAGGCATCACAAGGCTTTTGGAAATGGTTTTGCTACACACACACACACACACACTCGTTTGTTCATTACCATATTCCTTTGTAAATGTTTGTTTAAACACTTACCTGCAGTGCCGGTGTTGGAGCGCCCCCAGCACCGGAGTAGCAGCACTGAAGTAGCAGTACCGGAAAAGAAAACGAACATGCTGTGTTAATAAAAGCTAGCTAGAATTCATTGATTCACATTTTTATAGTTATTCTATAACATTATTGTTAGCATTGCCATTGTTAATATTTGTAAATAGAATAATTTGTGTAGACCCCGGGGTATGTAGATAGTATTAGTTACATGAGGTCAGAAGGTACAGAAGTTACTGTTTTTAAGGGCTGAGAGTCTGTGGTCATTGCGGTTATTTCTGTAGGAAAACCTGAAAAGTGGCAAGCTCTGTGCTGTATAGGTATGGGGTATGCAAAGGCCAAGGGGCGACATTACACTGAAACATGTAGCTGAGGTTAATGTTTTCATAATTTACATTTTAAAGCTCACATTTCTGCCATTTCCTGTGATTTTTAATGCTAACTGCAATGGTATCTACATTATTATACAAAAATCAATAAAGCTAAAACATTGAATATATTTTCTTTGTACTGTTTTCAATTAAATATATATATATCAAAGAGAATTTACAAATCATTGCTTTCTGCTTTCATGTGCCTTTTACATACTGTCCTAACTTTTTTGGAATTTGTATATAGCCTAATTCATGGCTATCCAAAAATACATGATAAAGTCATTGCTTCATCTTACCTGCAAGCCTTAAAATGTATTATTTGTAGTGTAGAAAAACAATGTGCCTCAGTGGATTATGAGATGTTTCTTCTTGTCAAAGTATTTCTTTCAGGTTTAAAATTATTGATGTATGATATGAAGTTCAACCTTCTGGTAACATTGTCACAACGTTGTTGGAATGCAGAAAACGTTGTGACAATGATTGTTATGTGTTTTCTGGGTCTCTGCCTTGTCCCTCCCACTCAGTCTCCAGCGTTATTTGGAGCCACCGTTTTATCAGTTTTTCGAACTCCCCATCTGTGGCCTTGGCTGGGTCTTCCTGACTGCGGCGAGAGAGATTATTATACAACATTCCTCTATGACCATTACCATAACACACGTGTAAATTGTATTCAAATCAATTATGTTATTCTACGTTAAAACTATGTTGTTTTAACGTAAATAACGTTAGTTGTTAGTATGTTTATCCCGTCGTCAGCTCAGCTGCTGGTTTACATCGACTTAGCTAACGGTAACTTAGCAACAGTAGCTCCATCTCGCGTTGAACGGCTAGCTAACGTTGGCACTAGAGTAAACTTCACCAGAGTAAACTTTTCCCTCGTCCATAAGCTAACAAGTTATTGATCATTGATAGTATTATATAATTAACGGTAGCCAGCTAACGTCAAGCTCGCTCTAGCCAGCTGTCGATAGCTGTTATTGGCGTGTATGTTTATAGCAGCTAGCATGTAGCTAACGTCGTTAGTAACGACCAAGTGAAGAAATGAAACAAATTCATATTGTTAAATTCTCTCGGAATACATTTCACTAACGTTATCATTACAGCCAGTTTACCGTTAACTTTATTCGGCATTTAAATATTACCTTAACCATAGAAAACCAACCTACCAAGCTGAGTTAACGTTAGCTGTCGCTTCCGTTAATTTACCTCAGAACCAGGCAGAAAACGGTCAAGACAAGTTCTGAAGGAGAGAGATAATTAACGTTAATGTTTTCCTGAATTTGGTGAACATCAAGACAACCAGAAAATAAACGTGTTTAGCTATAGATATACATCTTAAATTACTGTAAACTATAAAATTTCAATTGAACGTGAAAATTGTGTTATGTTCATGTTAAGTAAAAGAAACTTAGCCAGTACTTACCCAACTGTGTGCGCTTCATTCTGTCAGAGTCTCACAGGGAGAAGACTGTTTCACGTGCAGTTTATTAGTTTCAGTTAGCTATCCTCACGTCACTGATCTGGCTCAGAAGACACTGTAAACTGTCATTATTTATTTGTTTACCTCATGACCAAGTGTAACTGCTGAAGTTGTGCTGTTGGATGCACCACTGGGCTGAGATGAATTCACCCCCTTAACGGAAGCGCACATATTCAATACCTTTTTAAAATTTGAATCACGGAAAAGAACTGTTTAAAAGTTCGGCCGTTTAAAGGTTAAGCAATCTTTGATTTTCTTAAATAAATACGCACATACATCAATAAAAATAGGTTACATAACTAGGATCACTTCCCTGCTAATTGATTGAAAGATGGATCAAACGTAGACAAATGTTTAATCGGAAATTGTTTTATTTTTTCACAAACACATCTAATTACAAATATGTAGGCCTATGTATAGAAACGTGGTCAATGTAGCCTAGTCTATTTAAACAACGTTGTAGCAACGTGGTCACAACGTCACCCAATCACGTCTGAAATTACAAATATACAACGTATTTCTACAACGTTGTCACAACGTTGTCACAACGTCACCCAATCACGTCTGAAATTACAAATATACAACGTATTTCTACAACGTTGTCACAACGTCACCTCGACACCAACAAATTCATAACTTCAACACAACGTTGTCACAACGTCGTCACGTGGTAATGTCACGACCAACCTTGTCACAACCTTCTGGCAACGTTGTCACAACGTCGTGTGTTTGTAGGGAAGTAGCCTTGGTACGTTTTTCCCTGTTTAGTCTCCTTCTCGTGGACTACGTTCCCCGTTGTGATTCAGGGTTTTTATTTATAGAGAAGCTGTCGTGCTATTTTGCGTTGGTCTTTGTTGCAGCTGTCCTCCGTCCTTTTTACCTACGGGACGATTTTGTTTCGGAACTATTGTTCTGTTCGTTTTCCGGGTGTGTTTTCTCCTTGTGTGGAGTTTGGGCTAGGTTGTGGACATGTTTGTGTAACTGCGCGTAGCATGGTAATTTCAGCTCTCTGTTCTTTCGCTTCGTTACTTTTATTGAGGCTAGGGCGGTTGTTCCAATCTAAGTTTGCGTGAGTCTTTTGGATAGTAGTTATGGGACGACGGTGCTCCGTTCGGCTCACCTGTAAAATGTTTCTCCTTCCTGGGAGATCGGGTGTTTACCGCTTTGCTTTCTGCATTTGACTGCTACTTATTAAACTAGCCATGGAACGTTAAATCTCGGTTCCATTTCGCCTCGTTTAATTTATTCGTTTATTGAGAGGCTAGGGCGGTTGTTCCATTTTAGCTTGCGTTAGTCTGTGCATAGTAAAGTTATGGGACGACGGTGCTCTGTCGGCTCACCTGTAAAATGTTTCTCTCTCCTGGGAGATCGGGTGTTTACCCTCTTGGTTTTATGCATTGGACTGCGAGCCTTTTTATATCGCCATGGAACGTTAAATCTCTGTTCCATTTCGCCTCGTTTTCATTCATTCCTTTACCGAGAGGCTAGGGCGGTTGTTCTAATTTAAGCTTGCGTTAGTCTGTGGATAATAAAGTTATGGGACGACGGTGCTTCGTCGGCTCACCTGTAAAATGTTTCTCTTCTGGGAGATCGGGTGTTTACCCTCTTGGTTTTATACATTTGACTGCGAGCCTATTTATCTCGCCATGGGAACGTTAAATCTCTGTTCCTGTTCGCCTCCTCTCTTACCATCGTATTATTTTGCGGTGTTTGTTTATTGTTTTATGTTTGCCTTTACGCTACTCGCCCGTTCTGATTTGTCTCGTTGCCGAGACAGGGCGCGTATTATGTCTGGCTGTTCAGATTCCTGTCCTTGCGCTCTACTTAGCGTTTGACAGTTAGCCGGTTAGTAGCGTCTGTGGTGTGTTCGTTGTTCCTTGTCTTGTCTCCTCCCTTATCTGCGGGTATCCCGCCTTAGTGGCCTAAGGGCTTATTGAATCCCCTTGCTGCGTTTGGCTCCTCCCACCTCACACGTCACGCCCCATTACACAATATGGAACACATGGTTTGCTAAATGGCTCTAAGTCATCAAGGGTCTGACGTATCAAACAATAATTTATAGCTAAATCTAGTCCCACCCCCCAATTAGAGATCCATTCAAATGCAGAGAAGTTATAGTATCGCTTGTAAGAGTACCAGAAAATAAGATATCAACAGTCTTTTGATATTGTTGGGTCACAGGCATCAGGACGTCATGTCATGCAAAGGATATGTGACCAAATATTAAAAATGATTACTTTATTCTGTTAAATATTTATTATGTTAAATATTTTTTGATGCCCGAACATGGGGGGGGGGGCCGGGGGGGCATGTAAAAAAGGTTCTATAATTTCTAAACGGTTCATCTGATATGGATGAAAATACCCTCAAATTAAAGCATACAATCTGCACTTCAACATCATTGTCATTGTAGCAAACAAAGACACTGAGTGGAGATAATTCTCATGACACTCAACTCTTCCTCTCTTTCCCTCCCTCTACCCCACAGGTAAAGGAAAGGATATCTGCTTGCCTGGCTGACATCTCTGAGTGGATCTCTAGCCATCACCTGAAGCTCAACCTCGACAAGACTGAGCTGCTCTTCATGCCATACAAGACCTCCCCGCTCCTAGACCTGTCCATAACCGTCGTCGGAACCATGGTGACCGCCTCCCGCTCTGCAGGGAACCTGGGGGTGGTCCTGGACAACCAGCTGGACTTCAAAGAACACATCAGGGCAAAGGCACGGTCCTGCAGGTTCCTCCTGTACAACATCAGGAGAATTCGGCCGTACCTGACCACCTACTCCGCCCAGCTTCTTGTCCAGACCATGGTCACCTCATGTCTGGACTACTGCAACTCCCTTCTCGCAAGCCTACCAGCCTGCACCATTCTGCCCCTACAACTGGTCCAGAACGCGGCTGCTCGGCTTGTGTTCAACCTCCCGAAGTTCTCGCACGTCACTCCCCTGCTGAGGTCACTCCACTGGCTGCCGGTCGTGGCCAGGATCAGGTTCAAAGTTCTGACCCTGGCCTACACTGCAGCCAAAAGGTCAGGCCCCTCCTACCTACAGGACTTAATCCAGCACTACGCTCCTGCTCGACCACTTCGCTTTGCTGCTGCAGGGCGACTTGGACTTCCCCCCCTCTGTGTTAACGGCTCCCGCTCGTCCCAACTGTGGAGCTTTTCCACCCTAGCTCCCCAGTGGTGGAACGAACTCCCCACTCTGCTGTGCTCAGCTGAAACACTGTTTGTTTTTCGTTGTGGTCTGAAAACACACTTTTTCAGACTCCACCTCGACTAAAATACCTATATAGGGCCATTCTATAGTACTCGCTTCCTGTTTTTTTGCTTGTTTTCTATTTAACTTGTGTTTTTGCTTATTTTTAGTTCAGAATGTATAGCTGACTGTGTGTACTACTCATGCTCATTACTAGGGATAGCTCCTACACTGAGAAAGTTGTGCTTTGTCGGATTTGCTTTGTAGTCGAATCAATGACCTTCAATATGCACTTATTGTACGTCGCTTTGGATAAAAGCATCTGCCAAATGATTGTAATGTAATGTAATTCAACTTAAAGGTATACTATGTAGTTTCATTGTAAACAACTCGTTCTTTGTTTACATTCAAATTTTCTCCCCAAAAACCATTGTATGTGTCCTTGTGGTCTAATAAACATGTTGAATGTATTTCCTACCTCATAAGTCGTTCGCAAAGTGTTTTTTTGTTAATGTTTTGAATGTTACACTGTTGACATCCCGTCGCCATTTTTAAAGCCAGAAACAGCTAAAATGGTGTAAACGTCATGAATGGGCGGTTCCTGCTCATTTGATTGACATGGCCAGGCCATGTGGGCAGGCTTCCACGTAAACTTTTGCTTAGGACCGAAACATTCCTCACGCATTGGAGTCACTCGGTAGCTTAGTTTATTTTGAATTGTTTGCAGTTAGTCCGTAGCTTGCTCACTGTATTTGGGCCAGCTACCTGTCTTTTGTGTTGCTAATTAGAACTAGTTGAATTAGAACTCACTCTGAGGTGATGAGCTGCAAACACGCTTAATATACACACAGGTGAAACTGGTTCCAACTAAATTAGCAACACAAAAGACGGGTAGCTGGCCCAACTACAGCGAGCAATTGCTACGGACTAACTGCAAACAATTCAAAATAAACTAAGCTACCGAGTGACTCCAATCTGTTCAATTAACTAACAACAGCTGAAAGCAATGAAAAAAGATATGCTTATCTGAGTCCGAGTGTAGCCTAGACGATCCACGACGCAGCAATTATGCACTCTGTTACCGAAGCGTGACTTCAAAACCGAAGTATGTACCGAACCGTGACTTTTGTGTACCGTTACACCCCAAATATTTATATATAAATATTTTCCCAAAATAAATCAGAGATACCCTCAATTAAAAATTTTTACAGACATCCAAAAACTCCCCATCCTCTTAGGAGAGGAGAGGACGTGCTGAGACCTGGCAGCACAATATATACCTGCCTGCCATCGTCTTAGGGACAGTGAATGACAGAGATCATTATAAACCAATTTAAATTTTTTATATTTATTATATTCACTTTATAAGATCATATGTGTCGTTCTCATCATCATTATTACCATTTCTATTGATAATTATTCATTATTATTATTTTTAATTGTACTTTATTTTACATTATTGTTATTTCTAAATCCATAATCAAAGAAAAGTTCTTGTTTTCATGTATGGTTACTGTTCATTCGTTTCTAGTCTTTGCTGTTTTGTATTGTTCAGAGTTAGATGTTAGATGTTCTTCGACTGTTTTAATGCAGTATGCTTTGACAATACAGATTCAATGTCTTGTCATATGGAGGATTATTCAACCCAAAATGAAAATGAAAATGAAAACGAAAACGAAAATGAAAATGAAAATGGAAAATGAAAATGAAGGATTATTCACCCCAAAATTAAAATTAAAATCTTTTCATTTTCGTTTTCATTTTCATTATCATTATCGTTTTCATTTTCATTATTGTTTTCATTTTCATTTTCATTATCGTTTTCATTTTCATTTTCATTTTCGAACTGTACTATCTATGTAAATGAGGGGGTATGGTCAAAGCAAGCAGGGTGGGCCTCATACAGGTTTAGTGCAGTAGCACTTAATGAACACTAGGGGGAGCATAGCATAGGGATGGGTAACAGTCTATGCTTGATACTATGCTCTCAGGGCACTCATACGTTTTAATGTATGAAATGATGAAGAATCTGAGCAGTGTTATAAAGTATTCTTGTTTTATGAAAGAAACGGAGCTAGCTAGCCAGCGCTACGCTGTGTAGGCTATAGGTCAAACCTGCGAGGTGGAAAATCCAGGTTCAGAAAGTGAAAGTCCTCCCCAATCATTTGTTGCAATCACCTGGATTTGCTAATTATCACAATTCTTCAGCCAAGAGGTAGGAGCTAACTAGGCTAATTAGTGAAATCGTGAGTTCATGGGTGGAAGAAACACGGCAGGACTTTTACTTTCTGACCCCTGGAATTTCCACCTCTGCAAACCTGGTAGTAGCCTACGATAGGCTACATTGTGGCAGGTTAAACGTTGGATTGGATGGTTGTGTTGTGAAATCCTTTCTTAAAATAAATTAAAAGACCGCAAATGAGTCACTGGATCGTTTAAACTTTTAACCTGGCTCCGGTACTTAGTGCTACTGCACTAAACCTGTATGAGGCCCACCCTGCTTGCTTGACCATACCCCCTCATTTACATAGATAGTACAGTTCGAAAATGAAAACGAAAATGAAAAGATTTTAATTTTCATTTTAATTTTGGGCTGAATAATCCTCCATTTTCATTTTCCATTTTCATTTTCGTTTTCGTTTTCATTTTAATTTTAATTTTGGGTTGAATAATCCTCCATACTTGTCATGCCAATAAAGCAAATTGAATTGAGTCCACGGTCAGAGAAAATATGTGTGAACCACAATGCTCGTGCGTCGTCGTGTGCGTCTGAAAAGAACACGTGATAAGCAATTTTCGGGGAGCCCTTTTCTCCTACGTGCTCAATATCGCCATCTAGTGTTCTGAAACTACATAGTACCGGTATACCTTTAACATTCAACTTAAAAATATTCAACTTAACATTGCTGTCTGTTCTGTGTAGGGGACAGGGGATAGACACAGTCTGGATATAAAGCAGACACAAAATAAACAAAGAAACAGGATACAACACAGTAATGTAACAAGTGGGTTTACCTCCAATTCAATGGTCCAATCCAACAGTCTCAAAGTTGACTACAAAACACAGCCCATAGATCCCATCTGTCTGTTGCACTGGCATAGAAGGACCTACAGAAATTAAAGTAGAAGCAACTTTATAGAACTGGCTGTAGCATTGACAGGGCAGGTATGTAAGGTCTCCATAGTATAGAGCAACAAGGTTTTTCGACACAATGGCATGTTATGACTACATCATCGTGGTGTGGATGAAGTCACTGTTGGTTTTTGTGTGACTATATTTTGTACTTTATTTGATTTACTGGAAAATTATTTGGGTTCTAGGCGTCATTACATTTTGAACTGCACTTGATCGAGGGTCTGACCCCCCAAAGCTGATCACGGAAATAAGCTGAGAGTTTGCCGTCTTGTCTGTCAGTCATCATTATTCGCATGCGCAGTGCACCCTCCCTGCTCCGCTATTCAGGGGATTGGAACGGGCGCAGCAGCACTGAGCACCCAGGACAGCCCGCGTGCACTATCCTTTTTTAGATTTTGTTTGCCTTTGTTATTTTGCCAAAATCGTGGCTTATGTTCAACTAAATAAAAAGTATTCTGCAGCTTTATAGCAAGAGAGAGTAAGTGAATTTTACATGACCTTGCACCAACTGCCACTAAGAAGATTTTAATCGCCATAAGGTAAGAACAAACTTCTTTGTTACAGTATTTGCATTTTATTAGCTATCCGTTTTATGTTAGTCACTCAGTGATATTGTTATATAAATTAACGCCACTTACTAGAAAGTGAAGATGCGTTCATTTATATTCAGAAATTCGTTAGGACCATCGTTTTGAGTCACATCCGAGTTTAATCTCTTGTACATGTGCAGCTCCCGGATATATTATTTGTCTTGCGTTTTATTTGTTTCACTTTACAGCGCTTACTCCTCCAGTGACGAAAGATCTGTTGGGGCTTATGATTTTGTGGGTCTCGTGCAACAAATTGTCTTAAAGAATCCCTATTGTGCGGCGATCGCCCGGTTAGGCTATTCGTCTAGTAGAATTTCACGGGTGGTAGGGTGTCAATTTATTCAGTATCCGGCTGGTTGCCAAGACATATGCTCCAACTGTTGGTGACTATTGGGTTGGTGGTTCATTTTTACTGATAGCAAAAATAAAACATGTCTTTTCGCCTGCTCTTTATTATATAATAAAACCACGTCAGGTTTAGCGCTATTCTTTATAATTATCTGCAAATAATTAGCATTTATAGGTCATTAAATATTTGTATTTAAGCTCGTAGATCTGCTGGAATTAAGCCTCTCGACAACTCCGCGAGAAACCTGCTGACACACGCGCCCTCAGCTTTTGTGTGCAGCGGAAACCCGTGCACAGCCGGTCTGGCTTGATGTTTTATGTGTTTTAAGACAGCCCACACACTGTCTGTATTCTAAAAAATCGGAACGCCTGGCCTATGTTGCTGTCGCGTATTAACGTAGCCTACTCGATTATGTGAAGGTGACCAATAATCCTTATTTTGTGCTTAGTTATATTCCACTAAACGCTACAAATAAAATAAATTATTCATCTGTATAGAAAACGGAGAAGGCATGATTAATTATACAGTAGCATGGTACATGGAGGGATGGTCCAGAGTTAGTGAATCGTGCTATCTATAATGTAGCAAAACGTTTTAAATTATGACGAGAATGTAACGCCGACCTACAAAACCTATTTATATTTAACTTTAAAGGTTTTGGAAGAATTGTTTGTTTGCCATGTAATTTTCATCGCAGACTGAAATAAAGAAAAAGTGTACAACGCTAAAACATAGCATGCATGCAAGATACATTCTGTGATTTTATAGTTGTACTTATGTAATTGAAAGAGAAAATACGTGTATTTGAGCAAATTGCATCCCAATTTTAGATTATATTTGTGTTTCAGTCACCACATGAGCCTGTACTGGAGAGCACACCCTAGTTATAACAAGATGCCAATATGTGTGTGTTTATATTATTTCAACTTGTTTCAAAGGCGTGTTTTATAATGTTTAAATACTTTTGTGCTCATGTCTATTTGCAGGAAAAACAAGGCAAATCTGAAAATATGGAGATTGTAACCCATTTCGTAAATGACTCAATAGAGTTTTATAAATGGAGCCTTAGCATAGCAGGTAAAATTATTTCTGTTTTCTTCTTTAAGAAAGTGTATTTACAGCATGTATAGGAAATGTCTCAGTATGTTCACACATGGAATTCTCAGAGCTTTCAGAATAAAGACCAAAGCATGTGGGGCTACCCAAGGACTCTCCCAATTTCTAGATTAAAAAACTCATTGCCTGGCCTTTGCTAATGCTGGACTGAAATCATATTTCTTATTGTTTAGTGGACCAGAATAAACTAAAACGATATCACATTACACTTCACTTTCAGATTCCTAGACATAATCCAGTTGCATTCTGCACAATGTTTATCTCAGTGCTCTTTAGAATTACTGTGATACCACTTCCCACTGGGGTACTGCAGCCTTCCGCTATTAAAATCAGACCTGAAAGCATTTATTTAATTGGAAAACAGTTTTTTTGGCATAAACCACTTAAAGTTTTTGTCTTTTTTTTGAGGGGGTCCATATATCACATACAGTGCCTGTATGATTAGTAATATTTCACCCATGTACCTGCAGTGACTGTATCTCTGACAGTACTCCATGTTTGTAAGCATCGAATTTAGCATTGATATAGTCCCTTTTGTTTATGTGCATTATTTCACATACAATGATATAGACTCTAGAAAGAGGGAGACTCAGTTTTGCACCAGCGTAATCTCTAGTCATATTGCATTCTAGGCCCAGAGTCCATGTACGTAGATACTTAAACCCAGTAGCATATGACTAGCTGTGGTTATATGTTGAAGGTATGTTGAATCTCACACATACCTGTATTTACATATAATATCCTTCCCAGGTAATGCCCAAAAGTGGACCTTATTATTTTCTTGACAGCTGTTGTACAGCAATGGTGTATTGATCAGGTAGCTCTTGAATATTTCATTATCCTACTTGGCCAAAATGTCCACATTGCCATGCAGCCATATAGTTCTCTCAGGAGCATTAATCTCTGAACTGTTTATTACTCCTTCTGTGGGTCATCTCTATCTCAACACCAGTGTTGGATTTTAGTTGCTTTTACCTTCTGTATATCTGTATGTGTGTGCATGTTCATGTATATGCCTGTGTGTGTATATGTGCACGTGCTTATCTGTGTGTGTGTATGTATGTGTGTTTGTTCGGGTGTGTATGTATGTATGTCTGTGTGTGCGTGTGTTTTCTCTGCCTCCACAGATAAGCGTGTAGAGAAATGGCCTCTGATGGAGTCCGCTTTCCCTACGGTGGCCATCAGCATCCTCTATCTGATCTTCCTCTGGCTGGGGCCCAAGTACATGCAGCACAGAGAGCCTTTCCAACTGAGGAAGACTCTAATAGTCTACAACTTCAGCATGGTCATCCTCAACTTCTACATCTGTAAAGAGGTTGGTTTTACTCAAACCAAGGGAAGACTGCATGGCTGGGATGTTATGACGGCTAAAAGGGACAGACCAATTTACAACTGGTGGCCATTCACCTTTGACCTCATATTGTCATAATCTGTTTGTACAAAGATCTGCCAGTGTCAGAAAAAGCCATGGAAAGAGTGCAAAGAATGCACATGCATCATTTAGGGTTGAGATTATTAGTAAAGCAATTGTCTCTTTTTCTCATTCTCTCTCTCTCTCTCGCTCGCTCTCAGCTCTACCTTGGCTCTCGGGCAGCTGGTTACAGTTACCGTTGTCAACCTGTTAACTACTCCGATGATGTGAATGAAGTGAGGGTAAGTGTTTCCTCTAAATCCCATTTCAGATCAAAACTGCAACAGGAGAAAAGGCTACATAGTGCACAGTAGCCAACAAGATTCCATAGCAACCATTTCAGTTGCTTGACTGGATATATTTTCAATTTCAGAGACTAAAGCAGACATTCCAAAACGTACTAGTGCACACTGAAAAAGAATTTCTCCTGCAAGATTAGACAGCTGTCTTGTAAGATGATGATTTTTGAAAGCATTAAGGCATTCTGGAAAAGTCTGCAGATGGCATGCAGGACAAAACCTGCACCATTTTGCCTCTGGGATGCTTTTTGTGCCAGGGGTCAAACTGAATAGCTCTCTGAGATTCAAGGAGGGGTGCTGTATTATTACAGCAGCTCCTTGTTCAAATGGTAAATGGAGGAAAGCAAAAGCTTCCTCAGAGGGATTTTCTTTCGCATCACACAAACTGTAGGCAGGCATACTGCATAGTCTATCAAACTAAATGCTGTAATAAATTTACACACTGTTAGTAAAAATGTATTACTGGTAGTAGATGCCACTTGGCTGGGTGTACTGTTGCATGAGTATTGTATAGCTGTACTGTATATTTAAATAATTTTATTTAAAGTTATATTTCAGCATAGGTACACTTGACTGTGTGTGTGATTAGATGAGGGTGGAGAGTGAGTCAATGATTACGCTTTCTGATAAAAGCAGGCTTGGCGAGCGCAGATAGCAATGGTGGAGGAAGCTCAGGCAGGGTTATTGGAATGAATGGGGAATGCGAGCAGGGTGATTGAAATGAAAGGGAAGTGCATGGTCCAGTTGCCGTGAAAAGAGGGAATGGCGCAGAGGGTTAGAGGAGTGACTCTCTGGCCCTGCTGCAGGGAAGAGGCATCCCTGCTAATTAGCAGCTTTTCAGTAAGCGGCTTGAGAGTCCCACTTTGCGAGGGTTTATACGATCACTCATGACCTCGTTACAGCCAAGACAGGGCGAGGTAGAACTGCCTTCCATCTGCTCCTGATCCAGGCACAGGCACAAGAGCGTGCCAGGGTCAGAACATGCCCTCCAATAAACCCCCAGAGCAGACTGCCCAACCTGGCAGCCGAAGCCTGGGAGGCGGTTTCCTTTATGCAGTCGTTATTAGCAATTTTATTTTACTGCAAATATATCAGCTACATCCATGTTTTATATTGTTTTTATTCTGCAAGTCAATCATTTGTTTGCATGTGTATGTGTGTGTTTGTACGAAAGAGCCGCTGTGCAGGCAGACCGCTGTGTTCCTAAATGACAGAAGATGAGATCAGGGTTTACCCCAGTACACTCAGAAGGCATATGATTTAGGAAGGTATTTTCTGCTTTAACCTTTAACCTCTGTCCCACGCTTTGAAATCCACCCCCATCCCCCTGGCTTACCGTGGGTTGGGGTAGGTTTCCGTTTCTCCAGAAAGCAGGTTTTGGGTTGTGATTTAGGGATGTGGGTTATCTCGTCCAAGGGTACTGTGCACCAAAACTGCTGTTAGCACATGATTAACTCATGGGCAATTTCTTGTAAGCTGATAATTTGATAATAATGCTGTGTTTGAACTGGTGGCTATCCTTCACTGCAAACAGCTGAACACAACACCAATGTCCCAGCATGCAGAACTTCCTTGAGCCTTCTTCAGTGGCCATCTGAAAGCCTTACTTAGGGTAGATGAAATGTTGAATAGGGATTAATTGGGTTGAGTTGTTCTGTCTTTGACAGATTGCGGCAGCTCTGTGGTGGTACTACATCTCAAAAGGTGTGGAGTACTTGGACACAGTTTTCTTCATCCTGCGGAAGAAGTTCAACCAGGTCAGCTTCCTGCATGTGTACCACCACTGTACCATGTTCATCCTCTGGTGGATTGGGATCAAGTGGGTTGCAGGAGGACAGTGTAAGTACCACATCCACATGGAGAGGCAGGGCGAGGTAAGGGACGGGGCAGAGCGTGGTCAGTGTGAGTACCCTACCTATGTGGGCAGGGAGGGATCAATGTGCTTAGTTCAGAGCAAAGAGGGATCAATGTGAGTATCAACCTTTATGGGTGGGGTCCATATGAGCTCCACCTCTTACATGAGCAGGACGGCTAGAAAAATGAGAACTAAACTTATTATGCACAAGGCAAGGGGTGAAGGTCAGACTGGCCAGGTTAAGAGAAGGGAGGTTTGGCAGTGTTGAAGTCAGAAGTGGGATAGGTTCAGGCTGGTGGACGGGTATCCTGGAATGGGGCCAAGGCTAGTTCTAGGTAAGAGGGGATGTGAAGCAGTGCAAGTGGATTATTCCAGAAACCAACCTCTCAAAAGACCTAACTCAGAGGCATGAGCTCAGCTATACCATGATACAATTACCTTGATGGAACTACATTATCTTGGAGTCAATGCAAAGTATTCTTGCTTTAGGATCAAATATAATGGACAGAAATACGGTTTCATCATGCTGATCATTTCATAGTCATTGAATATTAAAGGTTTATTTCACTCTATGAAGGTTTTTCTGATATTATTTCAGTTGTGGTGTATGTTTTTGATTGGCACACAGTTTTCTTTGTTGTGTGCAATGAAGGATATTTTAGATACTTAAGTTCCTGGTGGCCTGCTGGCTTTACAGTAGTGGTATAAGGGCATTCAGGGGTTTATGGGTTAAAGCAGCAAACTCCAGTCCTGGAGGGCAACAGTCTCTGTTGGTTTTTGTGATTTCCACCAGCAGCCAATTTAGGCCTTGGTGTGCAGCAGTGGCGGCTCCTGAGCTGAAAATTGAGGAGGCAGAAAACTTCCCTTTAAACTGATTATTGGTCCTAATCTTTTTTCAATAATTTTCCTTGATTAACACGTGTGCCAATGATCTGAATAATCCAATTGCAGGTGAAGACACAGCTTCATTCTTCACATCATGTTAGGGAGATTAAACGGAAAAGTACACTTTACGAAAAAAGCACAACCTGCAATAAAAATAATCTAACAAAAGCTGAGCTTTAAGATAATTTAATTTCCATAAATATTTTCGGAATTAGAGTGCGGAGAACGAAGAGCATATGTATCCACAATTATAATGTTGATTAAAATGTGCACAATTTTGCAATGCAAGTTAAAAGAATTTCATTACTTGCCTAATAGCATAATTGAGGAGAACTGGCTACATTTGATGGCAATGAGTAATTTGTGAATTAAACGCTGATGTAGCCTAATGATTGAGACCAATAATCAGTTTAAGGGGAAGTTTTCTGCCTCCTCAATTTTCAGCTCAGGAGCCGCCACTGGTGTGCAGACTCTTTAGCCAATCAACGACTTAAATTAAGCACTTCAGTGCAAGAACACATCAAAAACCAATTGACATAGAGGGCCTCCAGGATTTGAGTTTGAGATCCCTGGGTTAAACCATGGAACTTCAAAACAGCTTGTACAGCAATGTTGTTTCTACTGGTCGTACATAGGATCAGATTCATTTTATAGTATTTACTTGCAATTGTTAGTCGAAAAATCTGTTTTTATATTGCGTAAGTACTTCTTTCCTTCTTTAGTTCTCAAGCAACCTAAGGATCTGTATAGTAATATTGATATAGGAAGCTTCTTCAGTTTCCTTGAGTAAAGATTATATTAAATGGTTCCAAGAACAAAATAACATTAAATGTTTACAGGACTCCCTGCAACCCACTACATGTAAAAACAACACTGACAACATGTTTGTTTTCATTATTTCATTATCCTAAAGAAAACCTTATGTGTAAGGCTGAAATGCTACTGTAGGTTTGTGATTATTGAAATTGTGAACATGTACTGCAATCAGGTGTGCTAAATGTGACCGTACCCTGTGGTCACGGTTGTTATGACTGCGTCCTGCAGTCAGTGGGAATCACCCTGGGGTGCACTGTGGTCAGGCCTGCTCAATATGGACCCATCTCTTCCTGTAGCTTTCTTTGGCGCACACATCAATGCTGCCATCCATGTCATCATGTACCTGTACTATGCTCTGGCTGCCTTTGGACCCAAGATCCAGAAATACCTGTGGTGGAAGAAATACCTGACCATCATCCAAATGGTAAGAGAACCATTTTGCCATGTTGACTACAGTACGATAGTCATTTTCCTATAGAGCACTTACTCACAGTCAAGTAGAATATGTTCAGATGGAGTAATTTTCCTTTAATAAATATATGCATGGTCATGTGGAATGCAACCTGATAGACTAAATTCCCTTCTGGGCTGTTAGTTTCAGGAGATGTTAGGGAATGGCACTCATTTAAAGGTGCTGAAGCTGCACCTGGCCTGTTTTCAGATCCAGTTCCATGTGACGATCGGACACGCCGGCCACTCCCTCTACATTGACTGTGACTTCCCCCAGTGGATGCACTGGGCTCTCATTGGCTACGCCGTCACGTTTATTATCCTCTTTGCCAACTTCTACTACCAGACCTACCGCCGCCACCCACGATGGGAGGCTGCCCCCAAGGGCGGCAAGGCCATCGCCAATGGCAACTCCGTGGTAACCAACGGTGTCAGCAAGGTGGGAGAGAAGCAAGCGACTGCAGAAAATGGGAAAACACAGAAGAAGGGGAGGGCAAAACGAGAGTAAGGGGGAGGAGTCGGCCAGCCTCGCTGTGGACACATGAATTGCAGATTTTCGAGTCGGAGGGAAAGCAGACAAAGGGCGTGGTCAGATGCCAGGCCTCTGAAGGTTCTTTGTCAGTGTAATTGTGACCAACTTTAGTGGAGGAGAGGGTGCAGTGGGGATTAGGGGTCACGTGTTCCCAACACTTTCAGGAATCCCACAGGACATTACACAAATTATTATAAGCAAACGGGTTTATTGAAGGGAAATTTGAGCTCCCTCTTCTTACAGTACTGAATTGGGAAAGCACTGTAAAGAGATGGGAGCCACAGCTCCCACAAACCTTCTCCTCCCAAAACCATGCTTTGAAGCAACAAGATATACTTTTAATCAAACTCGGTCGTTTTACCCATTGGATTAAATTTTTATAAGCATCTGAAGTTTTTAAGCAGTTGAAAGGTGTTTGCTCACGGAAGCTCGTTAAAGAGAGGTGTGGGAGAGACGAGTCACGTGTTTACACACCCCGAAAAGAGTGTAACATTCCAACAGGAGATAACTGCTGCTATTGGCCAACACTCAGCACCCAAGCAGTGATATCAGTAGGACTGATCAGATCCCTGCCTGGCAGAGAGACAAGTATCTGATATCCCATATAACAAATGGGATGGGCCTGTAATGTATCCAGGTCAGATTATCAATGGTGTTCTCTCTGCAATCACAGGCCATGGCAGTGTATGGGGACACTGTAGGACCAATTATGACTTCTCATCAGATGATGAAACTTGATATTTATTGAGACTTACTTGTGTGGCTGCTACCATGCCAACTAACTCATTAGCCTTCTCTGGGTGAGTTAGGTACCTCTTAAAACTGTATAAACACAAGTAGAGAAGCATCACCTGGATTTTTACAGTTTGCTTAGTGTTGACTTCTGTGTTCAGCACATAGAAATATACCATAACCTCTCAGAAAGTGCATATATTTCCCCTGCAATAAAAAAGTGATCCTATAACAAATAATAAAGGATACCATATGAAATACGATTTTAATATTCCTAGGTCGTTAATATTTATTTCATACAAATTATGCTTTTTATGCCAATTTGTATGTATTTGTTGTTCTTCTGAATCTATGATGGAAGGGAGAGGAAATTGATAGAAATACTGTGCAAATTCTAGATGATTGTTCCTCACCATTGGAGGCATTGACTCAGCCAGTATTTGGTTCATGCTCATGCCTTTTTGGCCGTACAGTTTTATATTGTATTATAAAAATATTTTACAATAACATTTTATTTAATTTTATTTGATTATACACATATGTTGGGCCAACGATGTAATGGCCCAGCAAAGGGTCCCTTGAAGAAATGGGGGATTCTTCCGTTTGAGCAGATCCAGGCTTTGTACTTTACCTTCTAATAGCATGTGTTGGAGATAGTAATTTTTGGAATCACAGTAATCAGGCCTGTGTCTGTGTGATGAGTATTGAGGATGTTGGGAAGTTTTTGACCATGTCAAAGAAGAGCGACAGTGAGAGTGTCCAAAAATGGAAATAGAATTGTTTGGGGAAAAAATGTAATCCTGGAGGTTTACCATGAGGCATAAGGAAAGCTCCGTATTGGACATCATTAATGATGAGTGGGGGTCTAGTGAGTCTGCATCTTCTCTGGGAAGTGTAATGAATCTGATGTCAAATCATGGAACTTTCACTCCCCTTTGGCCCATTTTCACTCATGCAGAAATTCTGTTTGCATGTGAAGTTCAGCATGGTTTGGAGAGCTTTAGTCTGGAGCAGGCGCTCTGAAATAACAGAGGTGAGTTATTTTTCATTTTGAATCCCGTTTCTGCATAATAGGGGGACAAAGAAACCTGTCGCACTAGGAGACAGAATCTATGATGTAGTTTTCCGGAAATGTCTGTGAGGTCTTGGAAAGGTACAAATGATTACAGTACATAACCCACCTGATGAAGGAGCTGAACAGGCACTCACCACGGCCTATAAGCAGGGCTCTCTTCCCATTCTGTGCAATGCTGTTATTTTATTTCTGTGTCATATTCATTAAGATTTGTCTTGTGCTGTTTAGACACAGATAAGTTTGTAAATGTGTATAATCAACCCAGCTGAAACGGAAAATCACCCAGTCATTGGAAAGAAAGGGAATTTCTCAGTTTAAACGGGTTGTTTTTTTATACTGTTCATGCTTTCACAAAGCACAGCTGACGAGTACAAACACAGCTGGATTAAATGTTATGGCTGTACTCCTGAGCTGGGTTCCTGTCATTTACCTGAGTGAATGTGTCTACAGATGAATGAGTGCTGAAATCATAATTGACATTGAGTATCCAATGGACAGATATGGAACTTTCTAAACTAAAAGCAGTCTTGTGGCAGTCTCAAACCCGGAGCGTTGTGTCATAAGAGTATCATTATTTAAAAACCTTATTTCAGAATCATTTGTTCACTGCAAGTCTTGGAGAGCTTTGCATCTCCATGGTGTCTGATCTGACCATGTAGTCATGTACAGTCAACTCTTTGCAGGGTGTACAGCTAGACTGTGTGGTCACACTATCGCCTCTTCAGAACACCATGTGTTCAATGTAAAAATGTTAACCGGTGAGGCAGTTGCCAAAATCCGAAATGATCCTCACACATGGGCCGTGACTGAATATGATCCCTTGACCCCTTTGATGTCGCATATTTCAGTCAACGTCATCAAAACATTTTTGAGTGTGACTTTTTCTCACAAATGGAGGCACTTAAAATCCCAGGATGAAACCCTTATTTCTGGGGGTTGGTTGTGGGGATTCAGGAACACACTCATGCACAGAACTGTGCACTCATCTGACAATTTCAGGAAGTAACCCGGAAGTAAAAACTACAACTTGTAGTACAAGACATAGAGCATATACGCATGTCTATGGTACAAGAGCGGGACATATTACAAACTACTCTCTTTTTATTTTTGTTAATTATATCTTCATTCATAATCTACACTATGTAACCATCATCATATGTAAACGGATTGAAATTCTCAATAAAAATATAACAATAAAAAATATACTACGAACTACTTCCTCACTAGTTTGGAAAGAGTTTTGCAGGTTTCTTCCACACACTGCTTGCAAAGTGAGGGGACAGGGCACATAGTAGACAGGGGTCTGAGTGGACAGGGGGCAGGGAACAGGGATCGCATTCAGTCACGGCCATGGACTACCTTACCTACTCAACATCCCTTCATGCCCCCACTCCCCCGCCTTCCCGCCCCTTCAAGTATGGCCACTACCCACCCCCACCCCTTCCCCCCCCCCCCCCTTTAAATGCGACCCAGCCCTACTTAAACGAGTGCCGTACAGTTGTGAAGGTCAGAGCTCTCTTGCACTGCGGCTGTGGCAGACAGATTGCCCTGAGCTCAGGGCTAAATTGGCTTTCCAGTAAAAGAGCTTATGCCTGCATCACACTGGCCATTTACAGAATTGAGGTCGCAGTCAACGAGAAGACGCTGCTGTAATCTTCCATCCCATTTCACACATGCCATAGGCCTGCAGTCGAGAACCTCGACAGACTCAGACTGAGAGAGGACGGTTACGAATGACTGTCCCTGTCGGCCCCTCAATACCTCTTAACTTCCCTCACACTGTCCTTCCCTCTCATGCTCTCCCTCCCTCTCTCCTTTGTACCATAAAGAAACCTAAATAAAATATATTGTGACTTGTAAACTTAGATAAAAATATATAGAGAACTCATGTATTTCAATACATGAACCTTATACTATAGTTAAATTCAGTGCATGATGTATAGACAAGCATTTGTGCCTTTTCATGATACAGAAGGCTTTGTAAAATATATGTAAATGCATGCAAAATGTATGATAATTATATTGTAGTATAAGTTCATTATATCATGTATTTGTATATCACATATGCTTTATATATTATATAAATTATTAAATATAATGCAATATATTTTCAGAAATCAAATATAATACAAATGCATTTATTTTCTTTCAAGTTTGTATGTTGTAAATGTAATTCACTTTCGGTATGAGTCTCCCACACCCCCTACCTCTCTTACACCCTCCTTCTCACTCCTCACATACCCTCTACCATATTCTGTTACGCCCACACCCTCCTGACCTCCCTTTCCCACGTGCTCTTTTCCTACTTTATACTATCCTAACCTCTGTCGCACCATCATTCATTCACCAATCTAACGCACGCTCAGGAAGCCGTGTGAAGTTCTCACAGCCACGTTTTTTTCAGTGGAGGAATCTAGCCACCACTGAGCATTCTTCTGTTCCCCTCAACTCCCCTTGAGGCAACAGCGCTGACGGCGCGTAAGTTTTCTGTGACCTCGGGGCTTTATATATCATATATAATTAGCCAACCGTATGTGCACGCGAGTAATGCACTTGGAACTACACACAGGCTACACTCAGTATCATGAGTAAGGGTGGTGTAGAGAACATGCGGTCCGGTAACTCAAGGCCTGTACCCTTGGGACGGTCATGATTACGTCCTCTGAGACGGTAATAGGATTGCAATAGTCCAGGGTTTACCATCAGGCCCAATTAGTACAGCTCAGCACTACCAAGGCAGACGCACATAGTACTATACTGTACACATGCACACAAATATATGCACTGTACTGCTCATGCTATATGCTCTGCATGTTTAGTGATTGACACATAATACTGGTGTAAATCAATATCAGATCAAAAACGTCTACGACGTAAAAAAAAGCCAAGTTACTCACGCATAGCCTACATAGCGCTGTCTATAAGTCCTTAATTCCAACTTGCAAAAACTAGGCCTGCCTTTAAAAGTATTGATATCAAAATGTGGCCAAGTTACAACTAACAATATTGCCTATCGTAGCTCACACTAAATAAACTAGCTCTATTCCAAAGCAATGCTATCCAAACTTTCCTAAATTATTTAATGCAACTTGGCCCTGTGTTTCTTCATCTTTGCATGTGAAGAGATTGTGCCTCATGGAACAACATATGATTTCAATGAATGTTTTTAACAGTTGATGAATAATTACACTCCAGAAAGGATATGGTTGTACTTTGTTGGCAAGTTTACTTTAGAAAATGTACAGGTTTTAAAATGTTAACTGCTGCTACAGATTTCTTTACAATTCACAAACAGACATTTATATCAAGAAACATCGTGTACAATAGAGAAAGGGGTGATGAATAAATAAATGCAGATAAAAATGGGTAATATTTTTACCTAGAAAATAGCGTACATATAGCATTTTTACAAACGTATCCAGACATGTTTGTGGGTCAGATGGTGGCAAATAAGTAATAGTACCAATTTTCTTAACATAATAGTAGTTATGATATTTGGAAACAGAATTTTGTGAACACAAGGATATCTATGCTCTGTAGGACCACACAGGTTTTGATAGAAATCCAAATAAATAAATCAATAAATACATAATAATAATAATTATAAATTCTATTCATTCTGTGCTTTTCATAGACCCAAAGCAGTGGATGCAGACAATTGTTCAAACATGTGTAGTGTAGTAATTTATCTGGTTAATTTCTAAGTGCAACACATCTGAATCAGAGTATTTCCACTATAAATTATTTTCATTTTGCAGTTTGATGTGGCACATACAGTTTCATTGACCACATTCTCTCGAGATGGCAAGATGAAGAAACACAGGGCCAAGTTGCATTAAATAATTTAGGAAAGTTTGAATAGCATTGCTTTGGAATAGAGCTAGTTTATTTAGTGTGAGCTACGATAGGCAATATTGTTAGTTGTAACTTGGCCACATTTTGATATCAATACTTTTAAAGGCAGGCCTAGTTTTTGCAAATTGGAATTAAGGACTTATAGACAGCGCTATGTAGGCTATGCGTGAGTAACTTGGCTTTTTATTACATCGTAGACGTTTTTGATCTGATATCACTTCTTTTTTTATAGCTAACTAATGATGAATAATGCATGAAGATAAACATGGAGAGAGACATGCATTCCAAAGAAATGCATGCAGACATTTGCGTAACCATAACGCCCTCTATTGACAAGAATGAGAACAGTTATCCTATTACAAACAGCACACAATTACATTAAAAGAGTTTGTAAATGAGCAGTATTTAATGTGTAATGAAATACAATGAACAGCACCACCTGAGCTATGGATCATGAAGAAGCGTGTAAATTAATGAACCAAGTCTATATGGAGACATGCATGCACAATGGGCTAGACGCAAACACATTCTAGCTGAAAGACATACAGCCTAAATAGTTTGCATCAGTAAAATATGGAAATACAGTTTTAAAATAGGGCTATTAGTATTCTATAGAAAATGAAATACATTTAACGTTAGGCTATTCGACACTGGATTGCCAGATGCGTAACTCCAACCTGCCATTTGTGGGCTACGAGCTAGCGAGCGAGTTAGTGAGTTCATAAGCACAGCAGAATTCATTCGCAGTTTTTTTTTCTGGTAGTGTAGAACGTTACCTGCGGGAAATGTTTTGGTACCGGACAGCTAGGTTTAGTTTAGTTTTCTGTAGTGCAATGAATGTAGGCTATACGGCATGTTGATTCGCTTCGTAGTAGCTTAGCTTGTATCTGCTTCCTGACTAGAAGCAGACTGACGTTTCTCTGGCAACAGTAATGTTGGCTAACGAGCTTAATTGGACAAAGCATATTTCCCAGGAATCGTAGCCAGAAAGAAAACAATAGGTACTACTAAGAAAGTACATACCAGAGATCATTCGTCTTCTTATTATTATTATTATAATTAATTTTTTTTGCAGTAAGCTACATTATCTGCAGAGTAGCATAGACTAGAGCCACATTCGGAGGCTATTGTTTTTTTTTTTTTTAAAGTGACTAACCATGAATCAGATATGTTTGGGGAACTGGCGGTTTATAAATCCAATCTCTTAAATGACTGCAGCTTAAAGGAGGCTATCATAAATTCTTAATGTAGGCTATTATCGTAAATTCTTAATTTTCCTAGTAGTTAATTTTTTTGGTGACATTGTGTTATGTGTGAAACGGATAAAGTGAACATAGCTGAAGTGTAGAAATTAATGAATAAAGAAATGTTGGCCGAGGCAAGGGTACGTTGAGGTTTGGTTTCCACAGTCAGTCAGTCATGACCGCAAGAGCAGAGCGTAACACCCTCCCCAAACCAGACAAGAGCGAGCGTCCGGTTGGGGAGGGTGTTATATAGTACAAGTGAAATACAAGTGAAACATTGAACAGTTAATATTGCAAACCTCTTTTGCCTTTGCAATAAAAATACGTTAATGTATTAATGTGAAAATAATAACAGTCTAATAAATGAAAAGTACTGAACAGTTGCACATTGTTTTTGTGGAAAATAAGCACGTGCCCTGCTGGGCTCGAACCCACAATCCCCTGTGTGAGAGACAGCAACTCTGACCATTAGGCCACAGTAGCTTCTTGGAAAGCATGAAGCCATTAGCTATATTAACATTAAACAACATTAGCATGAAGCGTTTTTATTGGGCAATAAGCTTGATGACCAGGTATAAGGACCATACCCTCAAAGAATAATTCTCCCCATTGGATAACTTCGCGACGGAGGCAGGCAGTTTGGCAGGAAAATTAGGAAGAAGAAGAAGGAGAAAAACGGCAAAATAACCCAAGTTTGGGGCTTTATTGTGTGGATGTGTGAAGTTGTATCTGAATGCTGTGTGGTTACATGAGGTCAGAACATACAGAAGTTAATGTTTTTAAGGGCTGAGAGTCTATGGTCATTGTGGTTACTTCTGTATGAAACCCTGAAAAGTGCCAAACTCTCGGTGCTGTATAGGTATGGGGCATGCCCCACCAAGCCGTAACTTGGCGCATGGCATACCTGCCATCCCAATAAAAGTAAAAATTAAAAAGCTGTTAAATTATGTTGTCACACCCGTGGTGTGAAATCAGAAAGGCTTCATAAATGTGGAGCGGTCAAGGCCTATATTTAAGACAGAAGTCTCACTGTATGCATTAATATTGCAGTATTATATGCATAATATTAATGATAATGTTGTCGTCATCGTCAGTCGTTGCCCTATTCAACAGGAAGTATAATTGTAATGTATATGCCCTTAGCCTACTTGAGTAGCCTATTCATATTTATAAAAGCTTAATGGGCAAATTTGTCTGGGTAAAAAATATGAATCAGTAAATACAAATATCAGCATTGCATAATAATAATAGTAATAAGAAGAAAAATAATTAAGAAGTTGCTGTTTAATATCTAATATATGTTTTTAATTTTCAATAAAGAGAACATATTTGTAGCATACTTTATAATTACTGTTTACTTGCCATAATTGGCTATAGCGTAGTCTACAGACAGAAGCATGTCGTGCATCATTTGGATAGTCACTCAGTCATCAATTAATGTCATTGTTTATTGGTGCGCAGTGCAGGTCGGACGTTAAGACGCATTGTTTTCTAAAGGGAATTGAGTAGGCTATAGATTGGTCGTTGTTTTTATTTTTTTTCTTGCTTTCTTTTGTAGGTATAGGTAATCTGTAGTTGCTCGGGCTATTCTAACAAGATAATCTCACGATATCGGATACAGAAAGAAACTTTCGGAAGATGGATTTTGAATAAGGTTCATGGTCAACGTGTCCTGATGAACGGAATCATAATTTGACTGAAGGCAACTTAGAATCGGGGTAAGCAAGAGTCTCGGCGGCTAACGTTAGCCGTTTTCAATTGAAAATGATTGGCTATCGCTAGAGTTTTATTTTATTTTGTTTTTTCTGACAAAGTAGGTACATGCTAGCATTATGCCACTAGTCGTAGCTAGATCGGTATGTTATCTACATTGGAATAACGTTGGATTTAATTTGAGGTATTGTCTGGCAGATCATTTTTGGAGATGCAACAACGTTAACAGAAATTAGTAACGTTAATGAACATGCTAATGGAACCTGACTGAGACAACAGGGATTTTGTGATCGGTGAATGTGTTGTAAGAAACGAAGATAACGTTGATGACATTATATAGGCTATACACGGTAATAAAACGTTAGACTTAACTAACGGTTTGTATGTCTGTAACGTTAGCTAAATTATATATTGGCCTTTACATTAATGTAAGAACTTGTCGTTTGCAAGGTAACGTTAGCTACGTTACATTGCAGCGTGGACAACTTCGAATTGCTTACCTTGGGTGAATTTCATAATCCGTGACGACAAAGACAATAATAACTGTCGTAAAAATTGGATTTGCCCCTCAGTATTATCCCCTAAGTGAGCATAGTTCTTTTGAATGATGTACTGCTTGATACTTCGGACACGAATCGGATTCTCTAGCAGAGCAGCAGTAAGCTACGTAGCCACGACATTTTCCAAGTGGGCGACCTAGCGAACGACAGAGTGTCGGGTTAAGTTACAAATTCAGTCCGAGGCTTTAATGGCCTACCTTGTATTAATGTAGCTACCTGAGTCATGAATCGCTATTACGTGACATTTTTATGTGAAATGACAGAGAACGCATCTCAGAAATGTATTAAAAAAAGAGCTTCCTACAACGATTGTTCAGGTGTAAAAGCAATAGTTTAAATTTTTTTAATTAAAACAAGCTAGCTGCTGCACGAAACAAAGATGGCGACGGCGACAGTTTTTGGAAAAATATTCTATGGCATCCGAGATGGCATGTTCTATTGGCTGAAGTAGGATCACATGTGCACTTCCTTATAAAGACAAAACCATGGCATTCACATCCTTATGTGGATATAAAAAGCATTATGTAATGCACGTCATTCATCGTGCCTGTGTATCATGCAGTCTATGTAAAAGAAAATACTTTGGTAACACTTTGTTATTGGTTGATGAGATGTCGTTATTGGGTTATCAGATGTTGTTATCCAATGGGGATAATTATTTGTGGGCAAGCAACATTTGTGATGACGAATTCGACAGGAAAAATGGGAAGAAGAGGAAGGAGAAAAACGGCAAAATAACCCAGGTTTGGGGCTTTATTGTGTGGATGTCTGAAGTTGTATCTGAATTCTGTGTGGTTACATGAGGTAAGAATGTACAGAACTTAATGTTTTTAAGGGCTGAGAGTCGGTGGTCATTGTGGTTATTTCTGTAGGAAACCCTGAAAAGTGCCAAACTCTCGGTGCTGTATAGGTATGGGGCATGCCCCACCAAGCCGTAACTTGGCGGATGGCATACCTGCCATCCCAATAACGTATACCAGTGCACATATAGTTCATATGCAGTAACACATATACCACTGTGTATAGACACTATACACATTCAGAAATACACGGCATTGTATTTACATAGATATTGTACATGCATGCACACAGCACTGTGCACACAGTGGACACTGTGTACACACATCGTGCTGCACATCTGTAGATACTCTACACACACCCACACCACAAAACCACACAGAGGGAGATCTCATAGGATAATGCAGTCCACCTCAATGTGTGGATTATTCTGAAGGGGATGTAAGAAGTGGGTGGAACCTCTGAGGCTACGACAGAGAGCACAGCCAATTACCTGGACGTGGGTGGATCCACTGAAACTATGATAGAGAGCACAGCCAATCACCTGTTGCTCACCATATGACATCATAATAGGTTTGTTCCACAGGGAGTATGGGACCGGAAACAGGGCACCACTCACTCCTGAAGCCATTAGACACTCACTGATATACTTTAAGAAAGGCTATGACAGAACAGGGAACTCCTGCTGGTGGAAAGATGGGTCCCCCTTGTGCCTGTCAGAAGTTCTCGGACAATGATAAAAGCAAAGAAGTGCCAGAAGAAGTGAGGGCATGTGACTATAGGATGGCACTTTTAATGCATTTTTATGGCTTGCTACGGTCACCTCTTCCAACTCCATGTTGTCAAGTCGACTTTCATACGATGCAAGAGAACAAGAAATAATATAGATGGAGTACAACAAAACAGCGTGCAAAGGTGCAGTGATGCATTATTATTGATGTGCAGGCCAGATTACAAGAATATAAGATGAAAATTAAAACAAGTTTTATCCGTAGTGGAAAAATAATTCTTCATGGCAGAAAAATTGACTATAAATACACTGCCCGGCCAAAAAAAAAGTCGCACACTCTAATATTTCGTTGGACCGCCTTTAGCTTTGATTACGGCGCGCATTTGTTGTGGCATTGTTTCGACAACCTTATGCAATGTCACAACATTTATTTCCATCCAGAGTAGCATACGTTTTTGGCTGAGATCTTGTATTGACGACGGGAGAGTCGAACCACTCCATAAAGTGTTCTCCAGCACATCCCAAAGACTTTCAATGGGGTTAAGGTCAGGAATCTGGTGGCTAATTCATGTGTGAAAATGATTCCTCATGCTCCCTGAACCACTCTTTCACAATTTGAGCCCGATGAATCTTGGCATTGTCATCCTGGCATATGCCCATTGATGGGATAACCTGGTCATTCAGTACATTCAGGTACTTCGCTAACTTAATTTTATTGCTGCATAATGAAGCAACCCCAGATCATAACACTGCCTCCAGAGGCTTGTACAGTGGGCACTATGCATGACGGGTGCAATGGCGACTTTTTTTTTGGCCGGGCAGTGTATAATATATACAGATCCTTTCCAAAAAATTAGAATATCATGGAAAAGTTGTTTTTTTTTCCATAATTCCATTCAAAAAGTGAAACTTTCATAGATTATAGATTCATTACACACAAAGTGAAATATTTCTAGCCTTTATTTGTTTCATTTTTCATAATTTTGGCTTACAGCTCCAGAAAACCCCCCAAAACAGTATTTCAAGAAATTAGAATAGTGTGTCGAAAATCAGCATTTACTTCAGTTATTTCAGAGAATGAATGTTTTAGACTGAGTGTCACACTCTGTACGTGGTGGTTTTTGAAGCACTGACTCCAGCCTCAGTCCACTCCCTCTGCATCTCCGCCAAATTTTGGAATTGTCTTTGCTTGACAATCCGCTGAAGCCTACGATCATCTCTTTTGCTTGTGCACCTTCTCCTGCCACATTTTTCCCTTCCACTAAACTTTCTATTGATATGCTTGGACACTGCACTCTGTGAACAGCCAGCCTCCTTAGCGATGACCTTTTGTGGCTTACCCATCTTCTGGAGGGTGTCAATGATGGTCTTCTGGCCAATTGTCAAGTCTGCAGTCTTCCCCATACTGAACCAAACTGAGATACCTGTCCAATTTAACGACACATCTGTAGAAAAACTTTGCAGGTGTTTTGAGTAAATTAGATGATTAGAGTGTGACACTCAGTCTAAAACATTCATTCTCTGAAATAACTGAAGTAAATGCTGATTTTCGACACAGTATTCTAATTTCTTGACATACTGTTTTGGGGGTTTTCTGGAGCTGTAAGCCAAAATTATGAAAAATGAAACAAATAAAGGCTAGAAATATTTCACTTTGTGTGTAATGAATCTATAATCTATGAAAGTTTCACTTTTTGAATGGAATTATGGAAGAAAAAAAAACTTTTCCATGATATTCTAATGTGTATATATAAATATATAATGTGCACTACGTGAGTATTGGGACAAGAACGCATTTTCTCCATTTGGCTCTATACTCAGATTAGATAAAGTTAAGATTTGAAATCAAACCATTCATATGAGGTTAAAGTACAGATTTTCAGCTTTTATTAGAAGTATTTGTATAAATACTGGATTCACCATTTAGAAATTATAATACTTTTTTACATAGTCCTCCTATTTCAAGCAAACTAAAGTATTGGGAGAAATTAACATAATTAAAGTAGCCAGGTTTAGTATTTGATATCATATCCTTTACATGCCCCACAACCCTGACCAGGAATAAGCAGGTTAGATAATGGATGGACAAACCCCAATTCCAAAAAAGTTGGGACAGTGTATAAAATGTAAATAAAAACAGAAAGCAATGATTTGCCAATCATTTTTGACCTGTTTAATGTTTTAACTAATCAACTTTATTGTTTTTTGTAAATATACGCTCATTCTAAATTTGATGCCTGCGGCATATTCAATTCAATTCAACTGTCACAAAGATGCTGTACAGGGAAACAGAAGGAAAATTGGGCAAAAACCAGGTATGAACCCCCAACCAGCAAAACAAGGTAAAAACTCCCCGGTGGGAAGAAAAACACTCAACAGTGGCGATAAAAAACTCTCCAATGGGAAGAAATCCATCCTTCGCTGGCCGGCCCGGTTTAAACTAAGGGTGGCATGGATGGTAATAGAAATGTAACGAGGGATCTAACACAGCAATAAAAAAAATAAAGTGCGCTGAACATGTTACAGGGGAGGGGCAGTGCTGGAGCAGGGCTGGAGTAATCTGCAGCTCAGGGCGAGGGAGGAAAAGAGAAGGTTACCCCCTCCCCCTTCAGACATCCTTAATATAACCACATATCAGCAACATTTAGCTGGTAAAATCAGTTCAATTGAATTCTCCTTTATGCTAGCGTTCGTATGCCAGAAGAAGGTTCAGTGGAAGGCAACGATATGAACATATTCATTGCAGCATTGGATAACACAGTGAACTATCAACCCCAAAATAAAGCTATCATTACATTGTAAACAATCGTGTCTGTATTTTCATTATGTTTGCGCTGTTGCTAGCATTAAGAACTAAGTAGTGTTATACTCCCCCATTACCGAAACCATTTTGAAAAGTAACATTTATATGACCAAAGAAATATATTTTTCTGCATTACGTTTACAGTCTCGCTCTTGTTTGGCTGTTTAAAGTACACGGCAAGTGTCTCAGTAACAACAAAAAACTGGGCAACTAGTCAATGTACAGTAGGCTACAATAGCCTGAAATACTGCTATGCTCAAACACTTCCTGTATTTTCCCACCTCAGCCTCGTTTTCGTTTCATATAATTCCAAGATGGCGTCTCGCGTGAATTGGGTGTATGGAACGGCAGAAGGAAGCTCGGAATGGCCAATAGAGCTCTAAAGGACCTCAGTTCAAATGCCTGCAGCACTTGCTGTGGAATGCACATCAATATTATTTGAACAGTTTCTGAATGGGCATCATATGCACTTTCATTTGAGCATAGAATTTTCATGAAATATTCTATAAATTTGAAATATATGAAAAATACCAAACCTAATAGCATTATCAAACATATTTCAGAGCCCCTCATCACCCTTTCGGAATAAGACATCAAGATAAGGACTTCACCTTTTGAAAGTGTAGAGTCTTTTGTTTAAAATGAGTATATTCAAACCTTGATGACTCAATTATAAGTGGATCAAAATAATATTTTGATGGAAAAGGCCTGTTGGAGAGGATAAGGATATATTTCAATATCAAGCCCCAAAAATCTCATTCCGCATTCACACATCAAGGCATGATGTATACCAAACGAAAGCTCTGGATCTGCCCTTCAAATAAGTGTATATGATTATATGGGTTCATGCATAAATTGTGCATTATTTGGACTGTAATCAAGTCTGACCATTACACCTACCATAAGTCAGTTATCATTCAGAGTTCCTTATAACACTAGTGGAATAAGACATCAAGATGAGATTTTCACCATTAGAAAAGACTGAGCTCTCAATTTAATATGAGTACCTCCAGTTATTGATGTCTCAATGATAAGTCAATCAAAATCATGTTTTACTAATAGTATGTTGGAATTAAATGGTGTCCATTTCCTCTCCAAGCCCCCAAAATCACATTCCACTTTCACACATCAGGGCATGTTGTATACTAAATGAAAGCTCGGGATCAGCCCTTCAAATATATGTATATGATGTTATGGGTTTGTACAGAGATCATGCATTATTTGTACAGAAATCCAATCTGATTATTACATCTACCATAAGTCAGTTATCATTCAGAGCCTCTTATAAACCTAACATAATAAGACATCAAGATGAGGTTTTCAGTTTTAGAAAGTGCAGAGCTCTCCGTTTAAGATGGGTATCTCCAGTTCTTGATGACTCAATGATAAGTTGATCAAAATCACGTTTCAATGACATCAGTCTGTTAAGATGAAATGGTGTCCATTTCCTCTCCAAGCCCCAAAAATCATATTCCGCATTCACACATCAAGGCAGGGTGTATGAAAGCTCTTGAGACAAACTCAATTCAAGCTCCGTGGAGCACTTTATTTAGAGTGGACAAAAGGGGGAAACTCAGGAGGAGGGTCAAGAATGGGGTTGGGGCTAGCAGGGGTTGGCTGGATGCAGTGGGAGCTGGAGAGGGGCTGGGTGAGTAGCAGACAGACCGGAGGACAATGGCAGCGGGAGGAGTGCAACAATGGCAGGTAGGAATGACCAGGCTGGCGGGATAGGGAGACAAAACTGGAAACAGGTTAAGACACAAAAAACGAGCTAAGACTGAGGGAATATCAGAGGAAGTCCCCCCTCCCAAGACCCCACCCCAATCCCAAACCAACAAGCAGTATGTTTTTCAGGGGGGTATTTTACAACGCAGGATTAAGGAGTTTGCCGGTTAACTTTTGTAAATATTTTGAAGTAACCCAAGCTCTCATCCAATCGGATGTCATCAAATTCTAAATATTTATAAAAGTTAACTGACTAACTCCTTAATCCCACTTCGGAAATACCTCATAGTTTTCTATGTTTGATCAATTGCATGGAGCTATGGCTTGGAAGACAGTTTCTTTATACTATCTAATGTATTATTTGTGTTTTGTCCCATTACATAGTATAAGGTTGAACACCAGATTATTTTGTTTCTGTTATTAGATTAAAAAGGTGAAGAAAAATTCTTCAATGCTAATTTAAAGCTTTACTTTCAAATGATACTGATTTAGACATAACCCTGAATTTGTAACAGACTGTATTGCTATTGTCAACCTCAAGGATGGGCAAGTACAGTGGCATCTGGTCATCTAGATCAGTGGTTCTCAACCCTGGTCCTGGGGACCCCCTGTGTATGCTGGTTTTCGTTCCAACCACAATTGCAATACCAGAATTTTAACAAGCTGTTATTTTTTCTTGCTTGCATCCAACAGTATGGTTTCAACTCATAATAACAGCACCCACTAGTTTCCACCCAATTTGTGCAAATGATGCCCTAGCTATGTATCACAACTTTTAGCTAAAATTAATGGAATAACAGGATGTAATAAAATGGCTTGCATGATTCTGTTTTATAATAGTAATTAATTGCCATGCTATGTACAAAGGTCAAGTCATGTTCCCACATTCCTTTCACAAAAAAGCATAAGTGTTCACCTATTACATTTCCTGAAATGCAATATTCCATGTTTTACACAAGGTGGCAGTATATGTATTTCTGAGAGTGGCATAGAGGCAGTCTGGAAGCATAGGGAAGGGATACATTCAAGCCTGCATGGGCTTAATGGTCTCTTCTAATCATTAGACATGTTCTTATGTAAAAGAAAGGCTTTTCAAAAAGATAAAGAGTGGAATTTACCTGTGATAAAAGCTTTTCATAAAAATGAAAAACACTCTTCAACTGAAGATAGACTGGCAGGGTGATTATTTGAACAGACCCATTAGTAGGGTGTTAATATGAACAGACACACTGGTAGGGAGTTAAGATGAACCACATTGTGTGGTGTTTGTATGAACAGATGCTGGCAGGATCAACGGGGTGTTTATGAAAAGGCACAATAACAGGGTGATTATATGCAGTATGTGCAGATACACTAGCACTCATAGGAATGTGAAACCAAAATATAACTATCAGACAGTTTGTACATACAGGCAAATGTGGTCTTTGCTTATATTTTCACACTGACATTGTGTTTGTGTAAATAGATGCACTGTTGGAACAAACACAATTATGTTAGCGTTTTGTGAGGTGTCCATTCAATAAATGGTATAATAGTTCACCGTCTTCATTTTTACAATTGGATGTGCGACAATTCTCTTTTTAGACAGCACATAATTGTACAATTACATTAATATATGGACTGAGGCCTAAATCCTCAGCAGTCAGTGATCACATAAAGAAAGACAACAGAGCCCTGTGTCCCCATCAAGTATCTGTCCATAGCAGCCTCTGTTTCTGACTAATTTCATCCTGGCCCCTACCATCCATAGCACTGTTTCCACATGCATTAAAGGCGTTTGTTGAAGAAAAGTACCAATTTTAAGTTGTACAAAAACAAAAAGTCATTTCGGGTCATAGCTATCGACCCTAACATAGCTAATAGGAAGGTTAAGCCCACGACTTCATACTGACGTGATTGTTTTTGTTGTTGTTACTGGCTGCTATTATTACGCTATTATTTACTACCTGACCACTGAAACAGCCCATTAGTTGAATAATGAGGAATCTCGTAGCCTATAGCCTAGTTCCGCGATTGTTACAGTTCATCAATGCAGTTACTCTGTTTAAAATGAAAACAGTCTCTGACTCTGGAAGTAGAAATGGGACATCGAGGTAAGAGGATAGCTTACGTTTTAAGTAAAGCAATTCAACAGAGTAAAACGTCACACATTTATTAATTAAGCTATACACTAGATCGAAAAAAAAAACCGGAACGAATGATGTGGAAATAAGTGAACGTTTGCTGATGACAACACGAATCCCGAGTGAGCGGTGCTACGGATTCGCCGTGGGCAGAGGCATATAACGCAATAGGCAACTGGACTCAGACTCCAGCCAAAATTGGAGAAGGAATGTCTAATCCGCAGCAGAAAAGGTCTCAAAATAAAAATGAACACACCTGAACTATCAGAGCACATTGTCCCGGCGGATTGGAGGGTAGGCAAGGACACGATGGCAACGAAAGGTGCGGCAGCTGTCCATCCTTGTGGTTCTGAAATAAATGCTTCCACGGCGCAGGAGTAAACCAAAGAGATAAGCTATATTCGACTTACAGGTGCGTGTAGGCTACGTATCGCGTCTTAATGGTAACACAAGGTATTTTCGTTTTTGACCAGCCAACAGCTGTATGCCATCTGAGCTAAAATAAATAACCTATCGGCGAGGGGCGGAGGAATCGGCGCGCTGCAGCAAACAGGGCGATGAAAATCAGGTCGTCTGTCTTTTGGAAGGAAGGATGCTTACATTCGTAGGCTAATTCATTCAGTTTCATGTAAACGAATTATTTTTTAAAATTAGAACAAATGTCCACGAAGCTAGTCACTGCATTTGCTCCGGAACCAGAACCGGTCCGGGAGGGTACCGTCACGGAGACAGTGACACATCATGACCAGAAACTACAGGACGAACTCGAGAGATTGGCCGAGGAAAATGAAAACCTCAAGGTGGGTTCTTGCGTCTCTGAATTGCTATGATTCTGATGCGTTGCAGGCATGCGAAACAGTAGAACGCTCTACATTGACAAAATGACAATCACTCTTGTACAATGGGTTGTTTATGTTTTGTTTGGTCCTAAATAAAATGTAAATTTAGGCTGTTAGCTGACGTCCATTGATATAGGTTTACAAGATTGTGTGTTTGTTTGTAATTGTTGTTTGCATCAGATCGAAATTGAAGAGATGCGATCAGAAATGGATGAGATGCGAGACACATTTTACGAAGAAGATGCCTGCCAACTGCAGGGTATGCGTCGCGAATTTGAGCGAGCCAATAAGAACTGCCGGATCCTGCAGTATCGCTTGCGGAAAGCAGAGAGAAAGCGGCCGCCATACGCGCAGATCGGCGAGACAGACGAGGAGCTGCTGCGCAACCTGGAGCAAGATCTCAAGGTATAGTGGACTTCGTGGTGTACCGGTAATGGCAATAGATGAACTAGCAACTATTGTAGGAAGTAACACAGACTTTTGATTTAATCAGCTGCGAGTTCTGATGTGTACACAATTATGATGGTTATTTTAATTTTGTGTTAACCGGTGAGGCCGTTTCAGTAAAATAATTCCGGCGGAGTGATGTATATTAACGAGAAAAAAAATCTGCTTTCACGGAAAACCTTACAGACAACCAACAACTATATCAAAATATATACCAACAAGATGTACACTGCAACTGCCGTATCCTGCCAAACCAAAATGACGCCCCTGTTTGAGTGACAGAAATATTTATATATTACTCAGTTTTGTCTGAATAATTCCCCCAGAATTCAAAGGCAAACACATTGTCTATAAAGCCTACTCTGTGCTCTGGCACGCCACTCATCGAGTATCACATCCTGGAGAAATCTTGTCTCCTTCCACAGATACTGTCTGCAGTAGCCTACCTCATCTGGACAGAAACATGTGTGCACTTCCCTATTCTTTTATATTACCCCCTCAACTGTGTGTATCCCGCGTGCAGTCACGCTAAATGCATAAATGAGGGAAATTAAGTTTGTTCGGAGCTCCTCCCAGTCTTAGCGCTCAGTGACACCCTCAGGTGGCGAAGGACGTGTCCATCAGGCTGCACCAAGAGCTAGAGAGGGTGGAAGAGAAACGCACAAAGACCGAGGAGGAGAACGATAATTTGAGACAGCAGTTGATCCAGGCAGAGGTGACCAAGCAGGCCTTGCTGAATGAGCCAGACAAGGCTAAGGAGGTGAGATCACACACACACACACACACGCACTCATACACATGGACATACACACACTCACACTCGTATGGTTCACACTTGTACGTACATACAGGTTCATACACACATTACACACAGGCAGATGCACACACGTATGTATGCACACAAATACACATACACGTATTAATATGCACAGTGTACACAATAAACCTATACACAGACTTACAATTTACACTCACACATCCTTTACACTCACACTCCAAAAAGCGCAGTGGCACTTTTCACCTGTCTGTGTAAATCCTATTTTCTCAGAAAAGAAGGGGAAGCCGAGATGTACAGAAACCAGACAGGAAGACGCCGCAGGCTTCACCAGAGGTGAGAGCTTTAAACATGTCTGCTGTGAGATTTCACACAATGTGCCTCAAAAAGTCACTTAAACATTTTTTCCTGGCATTTTCACTAAAATAAATGATAATAATTCAGTACCCCTTGTTTTTAAGTCACACAATATACAGCACACAATGTGGTCAAAAAATTATAAACTGCCTGGTTCATATGTCAAAATAAAAGCATTTTAAATGGTGTAATTTCAGGAGGAGAATGATGACCTGAAATGCCAGCTGGCCTTGATTAAGGAGGAGGCCAGCCTGATGAGGAAGAAGATAGCAAAGATCGACAAGGAGAAGGACCGGCAGGAGCAGGAGCTACAGAAGTACCACTGTTTCTACGGAGACCTGGACAGCCCCCTGCCCAAGGGCGAGTTGGGCGGGCCCCCAAGTGCCCGCCAGGCGGAGCTCAGGCTGCGGCTGCGTCTGGCAGAGGAGGAAGCCAATGCACTGAGCCGCAAGATCGCGGAGCTAGAGGTGCAAAACCAGGGCCTGTGGGAGGAGTTGGGGGAGATGCGGGGGATGGAGCCAGCAGGAGGGGGCGGGACTGACCTGCAGCAGCAACTGCAGCTGGCAGAGGAGGAGACAGAGCAGCTGCGGAGGAGCCTGGCTGACTTGGAGGACCAAAACAGGAGGGTGAGCGGCGAGCTTCGGAACCTGCGGCGGCACAGGGCCAAGCCACACAAGGGCGGCAAAGCCGACACCCTGCAGGACGAGCTGAAGGCCACGCGGCTGCACGTCAACGAGCTGAGCGGCGCGGTGCTCCGGCTGCAGTACGAGAACGGCATGCTCCTGTCTGGCGCGCAGCAGTGCTGCGACAGCGACGGGGGGCAGAGGGAGAGCGACGACAACTCGCGCCCGCCGCCCCACAAGCGGGAGGGTCCTGTGGGAGGGGAGAGCGAGCCCGAGCAGGTGGCGAACGCCCGCTGCCTCAGCCCCGCCGACTCCCTCCACTCCCTGGAGGGCTGCTTCATGTCTAGGGCCTTCCGGGACCGCCAGCAAATGGCTGGCATCCGCACAGAGGCAGAGCGGCTGAGTCGGACAGTCGACTGGCTCGTCTCCGACACCAGCGCGATCATCACCGAGGCCCATGTCTACCTGGCCAGCGGAGGCTCCTTCAGTGGGACGGACAAGGAAGACGAAGGCAGCCGCATTCGAGAGCATGAGCTGCTGTACCACGTCAACACCCAGATGAAGGCCTTCCAGAAGGAGCTGCAGGGTTTCATCGACTGCCTGGAGGTTCCCAAGACCCCAGACCAAAATAAAGAGGAACCTCTGTCTGCAAGTCAGGTGTGTGAACCTGTGTGTGTTTTAGTGTCTGTCTGTGATTACTCTATACTCTGATATCCCTTAAAAAAAGTGTTGAAACATGCTAATGCATGTATTTTATTCAAATGTGTTATTTCCCATCTAGTACACATGCATGTTAATTTGATATTTCTGGTATTCTTACATACAAATATAGATACAGTATATATTACTTCCACATTTTTATCATATGGCCTGTTTTTCCATTTTTGTGTAGGACAATAGACAGCATGCATCCTCTTGCAAATCTATGATTTATTTATGATTGTTTACTGTGATGTGTTTATGATGAACATCAACTCTGTCACACTGATGCTTTCTCCCTCTCTGCTCTCGTTTAATGTTCCCCTTTGGTTTTTTGTCTTGACTTACCCAGATGTTTCAGCCCATCATTTTACTTATTCTCATTCTTGTGCTTTTTTCCTCACTCTCCTACGCCATCATCTTTAAATTGATCTTTCTTTTCACCCTTTTCTTTGTCCTGTAAACTCTCCGCTCCTTCAGTGTCGTCCTTTCCTTTCTCTTGTTTTGTTGATTTAACATACCATCCTGGGCATAGAAAATGCAAGAAATTCATTATTCATGTACGGCCGCATTTATGCCACAGCGCCCCAATTAGGCCACACACTGGAGACCACACGCTTTTACACAATGGACTCATACTATGTTAAAAGGTAAGCAAACAATATAAATTATATGTTAACCATTTATGGGTCAATTGCAGTATGGTTAGCTGGAGTGTAAACAGCATGTTTAAACCTGTAGATCCCAGAACTGCATTACAACTGGAACAGCTGATCCTTATTTCACAGATTTGGATAGCTATTCTAGTTGCAATCCAGTTCTGTGGTCTAGAGAATTAAAACTGAGGTTTAAACTACAGCTAGGCATGCTGTATTTGACCCTATGTGTTTGCAGAACATAGATATTTTTAATACATAATATACATTACTATAATCCAGTTATATGTGAATGTATGTTGTTTTAGATATTCTCTTTCTATATAACAGTATGGGATTTATTTTTGTCCCAGAGAGCACAAAACCACAAAGAAAAGTGTATTGATCATTTAATTCAGCACACTAATATAATTTCTCTCCTGCCACAGTTGTAAAATCACACAAAATAGCAATGACATGGGTTCCGTGTCACTAATAGGGGTGTGTTTATTAAAAGTACCTGCACAATGCTAGTTTCACATGTTTTCTTACACAAAAAATTGGGCTAGCTGGAATTTAGCAAGCAACAACACTACAGTATTTCCTAATATATTTTCCCAAAAATATCTAGATCTATTTAATAAATACAGTGGGGTGCAAATATTTGGGCACCCCTGATCAAAATGCCTTTTACAATTCATATCTAAGTGAACAGAAGCTAACCTGACCTCTAAATGGTACAAAGTTATACATGACACATTTCTTCAAATTTTAGAGCAAGATGACTTTTTATTAAAAATTTTTACAAGGGCCCTGTGCAGGAGTTTAGGAACCCTGTCAGTTAGTACTTTGTAACGCCTCCTCGGGCAACTATAACAGCTTGCAAACACTTCCTGTAGCCAGCCAAGAGTCTTTCAATTCTTGCTTTTGGAATTTTTCACCATTCATCCTGGCAGAACACCGCTAGCTCAGAAATATTCTTCTTGCATGCATGGCATGTTTGAGATCTCTCCACAGATTTTCAATAATATTCAAGTCTGGGGACTGTGGTGGCCATTCCAAAATCCGTCTTTCCTGGAGGTACTTCATGGTTGATTTCGAGGTATGCTTTGGATCACTGTCTTGCTGGAATACCAAACCTCACTTCAGCTTCAATTTCTGGACTGACCTTTGAACATTAGCCTGTAGAATTTCTTGATATTTGGTGGAATCCATTCTTCCTTCCACCCACACATTATTTCCTATGCCCCCTGCTGCCACATCCACCTCCATGCTTAACAGTTGGCAAGGTGTTCTTCTCTACAAATGCTCCACCCTTTTTTCTCAAAACATACCTTCTTTGGTTGTGGTCAAAAAGTTCAATTTTGGCTTCGTCAGTAGGTTTTCTTTTGAATACTTCAGACGCTTTAAGGCTTCTTTATGGCAACTCTGCCATGTAGGTCTTTGTTGTTTAAAGTATGTTGTATTGTTGTCCTGTGAACAACTAGACATGCATCTGCTATTCTTTTTTGCAGCTCTTTTGCAGTGATGTGTGGCTTCTTCTGAGCATTTCTCACCCGGTCTCGGGCCATTCTATCTGAAATAGTTCTTGGTCTTCCAGATCTTGCCTTGACTTCAACTGTTCCATTTATCTTCCATTTTCTGAGAATGTTTCTGACAGTGGAAATAGTTTGAAACATTGAGAGTTTTTTAGCCTTCTCCTTGTTGGTGGAAGTGAACTATCTTGATTCTGACATCCTTGGGAAACCCATAGTTTAGAGGAACCCATAGTTGTTAACACCAGACAGAACAGCCACTGCAGTCGGATGCTTTAGAAGGCATGGAGTTACTTCAGAATAAATAGTTCAGCCCTGGAATTATATTCTCCTGACCCATTGAAGCCCTAACAAGTAAATCACCTGTGCCTGGTCCATCATCCTTTAAAAAAGTTACAAAGAATAATCCAAAAGGGCCGTTTTTGTTTTTTTATTATTTTGAAACTGTAAAAATAAAAATAAAAAGTAATCTTGCTTTAAAATGTGAAGAAATGTGTCGTTTAAATTTGTACCATTTAGAGATCAGGTTAGCTTCTGGTCACTTAGATATTAATTGTAAAAGGCATTTTGACCAGGGGTACCCACGTTTTTGCACCCCACTGTATGCATGAGGAAGCACTGTGAAAAAGGTCACTAGTACCTAATAAAATTAAATGAAAAATAAATTTTGAATTGTCTCATTTTAATCATTATAATGTTCTTGTCCACCTAGGTATTACTAAATATATATTATTTTATTATACTAGTGTATACTAATATTTATTCTTTTAAATATGATTATTTATGATAATAAAATAATCACTTAAATAATCACACAAAACAGCTCACTTGTGACAAGGTTGGAAAAAATACCATTGATTCCTATTAAAAAAAGAATAATGTTTCCTCTCCATAATTTTGTAGTTGTGTAGAAAAGTACAGAAAAGCCACTGAGCTGGCACTCTATAGCCCATAATGTGAAGGGTAAAGATTGGGCCTTGTATCCTTGCAGAATTTTGTTTTCCTTGAATGTGGTCGTTTGTGTGCAGCACTTCACCAATGTGAATAGAACTGTCTGAGTTGGGCTACTATTATGCAACACAAACAGAAGCTTTCAAGAAAGGAAGCACAGTATCCATACAGAGACAGCAATTCAACTATTAAATTGACTGCTAAGTATTAACAATGAATATAATGAAGATAAGCAAAACTCACCAAACTGTGTTTTTAAATAATCATTTAAAAAATATTCCCCCACTTTAGAGGTTTCAAAATGCTTTCATTTTAACAGTGTATCACTTTAAGGGTTGTTTCACTTTTTGTTGGATCACTTTAAGGGTTGTTTCTCCTGACACATTTTCCTATTGAACTCTATGGAAAAATAGGTCAGGAGAAGAAACCCTTCAAGTTATCCATCCATATCTACTGTATTTCTGGCAGCAGAGTGATGATTTAAGGCTTGTTTGATACGTCAGACCCTTGATGACTTAGAGCCATTTAGCCAACCATGTGTTTCCATACTGTTCCAGTGTAATTTACAGCTAAATCTAGTCCCACCCCCCAATTCCCATTGAGATCCATTCAAATGCAGAGACGGTATAGTATCGCTTGTAACAGTACCAGAAAATAAGATATCAAGAGTCTTTTGATGTTGTTGGGTCACAGACATCAGGAAGTCATGGCATGCAAAGCCAAAGGATATGCGAACAAATATAAAAAATTTAAAGGCACAGTCAACTTAGTGTATGTAAACGTCTGACCCACTGGAATTGTGATATAGTGAATTAAAAGTGAAATAATCTGTAAACAATTGTTGGAACAATTACTTGTGTCATGTACAAAGTAGATGTCCTAATTGACTTGCCAACACTATAGTTTGCTAACATGAAATCTGTGGAGTGGTTAAAAATGAGTTTTAATGACTTCAACCTAAGTGTATGTAAACTTCCGACTTCAACTGTATGTATATATATATATATACAGATCCTTTCCAAAAAATTTGAATATCATGGAAAAGTTGTTTTCTTTCCATAATTCCATTCAAAAAGTGAAACTTTCATAGATTATAGATTCATTACACACAAAGTGAAATATTTCTAGCCTTTATTTGTTTCATTTTTCATAATTTTGGCTTACAGCTCCAGAAAACCCCCAAAACAGTATTTCAAGAAATTAGAATAGGGTGTCGAAAATCAGCATTTACTTCAGTTATTTCAGAGAATGAATGTTTTAGACTGAGTGTCACACTCTGTACGTGGTGGTTTTTGAAGCACTGACTCCAGCCTCAGTCCACTCCCTCTGCATCTCCGCCAAATTTTGGAATCATCTTTGCTTGACAATCCGCTGAAGCCTACGGTCATCTCTTTTGCTTGTGCACCTTCTCCTGCCACATTTTTCCCTTCCACTAAACTTTCTATTGATATGCTTGGACACTGCACTCTGTGAACAGCCAGCCTCCTTAGCGATGACCTTTCGTGGCTTACCCATCTTCTGGAGGGTGTCAATGATGGTCTTCTGGCCAATTGTCAAGTCTGCAGTCTTCCCCATACTGAACCAAACTGAGATACCTGTCCAATTTAACGACAACACCTGTAGAAAAACTCTGCAGTTTTTAGTAAATTAGATGATTAGAGTGTCTAGAGTTAGATTACTCAGTCTAAAACATTCATTCTCTGAAATAACTGAAGTAAATGCTGATTTTCGACACACTATTCTAATTTATTGAAATACTGTTTTGGGGGTTCTCTGGAGCTGTAAGCCAAAATTATGAAAAATGAAACAAATAAAGACTATAAATATTTCACTTTGTGTGTAATGAATCTATAATCTATGAAAGTTTCACTTTTTGAATGGAATTATGGAAAAAAACAACTTTTCCATGATATTCAAATTTTTTGGAAAGGATCTGTATATATATATATATACATACATAAATATGTATAATCTATGTTGGTTTGTTTATTTTGATGGAAACATGCAGGGGGAAATGCAATATTTAAATAGGCTAACTGTTGCAGGGCATTTTTACTCAAGGTGGACGTTTTAGCTGTCTGACTCCTGCGTTTTGTAACAAGCCTGTTTTCCTCTGTGAAGGTCCCTCAAGTTATTTAGGTCGTTTGCCGAGTGCGCGCTTAGTGCCACATGACCCTCGGAGTATTGAGCAATCTCCACCAGCAATGACGTATCAACATAAAAGCCAATATTATTAAGCGACTAAACACTTTTACCAGGGTGTCACTGACATGCTATCATTTCTGGAAATATAATTTTAAAACATGAGCTATCTGAGCCGGGCCAAGGTCATATTTAATTATATTGGCATCATCAGCGTTAAAAAAATTATCATAGCATGGACACCTTGAGAGTAGATTTGCCAAATCCTAATTCAGAGCAGCAACACAAGTTCCTATGCACGCAGTGGCTGTGTGATTAAAATAGCAATGTAAACACTCCTTTCGGGCAAAATAAATATAACCAAGAATTCTGTGACAGCAGTCCCCAATCAGTACCGGAACGCATCTGACATAATGACACTTGATCTTGGCTCCTGCTAGGACGCCACCCAATGCCTCAATGTCTCACTATAAAGCCTGACTGTGCGCTGGAACCGGACTTGTTTACCCGAAAATACGTGCACGGTCTAGAGGGGGCGGGATTGCTGCTAAGAACCGACTCCTATAACTGTACGTCACACTTAAACCCCTGTGGAGTCGTGCGAGTGAATGTTTCACAAGACGTTGTGTAGAAGTGGGTGAGAGCAGAACGATTGTATCTTGTCTCTTCTTTTCTGCATGGATGCATCCACGCAGTTACTGTAATCTGAATGGGATGACTTTAATCTACTGCAATTCATGAATCCTGCTCCAAAAATGCAATTCACTGAAGTGTCACTGAACATAAAGAGAAAAGGTAAGACGCTACTTTTATGAATAGATGTAATTATAGTAGATGTCAAATTTATATAAGTTTTTCATGAAAAAAGTTGATGAAAATAAGCATTGATTAATGTTACATTAGTCACAAGTAATATGGTACTGTTTCAGTGCAGCTGGTTTAAGCATGAACAGGCTATTGATCAGTAATAATAGGTAATTATTAGTTTGCAGCCGATAACATCTTATGAGTATGGTAACTTCCAATTTGGCTGTTAAAAGTTTACAACTGTGTTACATTAATAATTGACATCAGTTCTCTTCGTTTATTTACTCTCTGTATCCTCTAGCGTTTGACGTACAGGAGAAAGCTACGATGCATAGTTACAAGGGGTAAAAATAATACCTTACTAAATACCTTACTCTTGCGTCACTCAGTGTATTTCTGGATACTTGTACTTTGGAAGAGGAGTAGTTACTGGGTGTCAGCTTCTGTTTAGGGCAGAAGAGCTACCCCCTCCTGCAACACCCCACCCACCTGCTGGTAACACTTCTGTGAGGTGTTGTATGCCTGAATGTAAATCATGTTATCAGTACCCAACACTAATGCTCTAGCAGACCTGCATACCTTTAATAGGGTGAGGAAAAACCTAAGAGCTTCTGAATGAGAAAGATGCACAATTCTGTTGTGGCACCAAGTATGAGTGATGGAAGTAGACATTTTCAGCATGCAGTCATTGTACTAGGTCCAGTCAATATGGCGGCTAAGTGTTACACATTCAAAAATATTGGACTATAAATCTTGGGGTTTCTCACACCTTTGCCATTTGGGTGACAAATGTTGAGTTGTTTTGGAAATGGTTCTGGAGTGTATGCTGGTGTCAGGCACAGGTGCACGTGGGCAGGAATGAATCCCCCCCTATTGCTTGGCCACTTTCACTTTGACTGTGCGCAACACCTGATATGGCAGCTCAAACACAGCCTGCGCAACAGGAGCTAGAGGCACATTGACAGAAACAGAATTGTCAATGCTTGTATAAATGACTTCAGATGATATGATAGAAAGGGATGGAGGAAAACGTATCTTCTCTTGAAGCTATTCATTTAAAAAAGCAAAAATGGGCAAGCTTGTATAAAGTCTAACTATAATAATAAACCTCTCATACATTAAGTCTCTGTCTTCCTTAAATTAATTGAATGAATAAACTCAATTAAATATATTTCACACAGCTGCTAACCAGGAGTATTGACTGTCATTCCCAATGAACAGTATGCCCTGTGGTTACCTTTGGCATCACACTTCCTGTGAGCATGTAGAGCTGGGCAGTATCTAACATGCCATGCATGTATGTCTCTGTGCCCACAGCTGGAAGCCAAGAGTCCCGAGGGTTGCAGAGATACACTGATAACCAAAAGGACAGAGACATTGATTCCATCTGAACCAAGAGGACTGAGACATCGATTCCATCTGAACCAAGAGGACAGAGAAATCGATTCCATCTTAACCAAAAGGACAGAATTGGTACCATCTGAACCAAAAGGACCGAGACATTGATTCGATCTGAACCAAAAGGACAGAGACATTGCTGCCATTTGAACCAAGAAGACAGACCTTGGTGCCATCTGAACCAAAATTAGAGAGATAGAGATATTAGAGAAATCTGAATAGAGACACTGAATTGAGCCTCAGTTAGTTTGGGAGGAAGTGAAAGGACATACCCATGGCTGCCATGGACCTGCAATGCCGGCTAGAGCATGGCGAGGGGAGGTGGGGTCAGGATGAAGCTATGCTGCTGGAGCGCTTTGATGCAGAGAGGAAAGAGTGGGAGAGCCAGCTTAGAGACATGCAGAAGAACATTGAGGAGGTGAGATCCATACTTACTCGAACACATCCACTCCGATTATAGAACACATCCACTCCGATTAGAACACATCCACTCCGATTAGAACACATCCACTCCGATTAGAACACATCCACTCCGATTAGAACACATCCACTCCGATTAGAACTCCTGTCCTAAACTGAAATGAACCCAGTCAAACCAAGCACCCAATCCAACACAAATGCAAGCCCATCCACTCCTATTCAATCTCAAAAACATCCAATCCTTTCCAAACTATTATCCTTTCCACATTGAAACACACTCACTCTAACCCACATCAAGGATACTCACCAAGCCTGGATTCAAGCCAGTCTACTCACATTCACTATCACACACACTCCAATCCAAACTAATTCAAAACGTGCCTACTCCATCCCAAACTCAAACACACCCTGTCCAATCTAGACTGAAATACACCCATTCTAACCAACACTGAGACATAGTGAGTTGGATGTGTGGTTGTGTGTGCATGTAGCTGTGTAGAGCATCCTTTTACAAAAGTGTGTTGTGTGCATGTGTGTGTTGTTATGTAGGGTGTTGTATGGTGTCATTTCAATTATATGATGATTGTGTCTATGTGTTGCATGGTATTGTTTCAGCTGTATAATGAGGTGAAGGCTCGGCGAGAAGGAAACACTACTGGGCTGGACAGCAGGACGCAGGACAGCTTTCCTCCTAACACTGAGAAAAGTGCTCAATCTGCCCCTCCCAGTCATCCTTGCAATGGATACTTTGACCCTACCAATCACCATAGCAATGGCATCAAAAACCCTCTGGATCGCCATGCTAATGCGGGTTCCATTGCCCTGCAGGATCGCTACAGCAACGATGGTTATGATCCTGTTGGTTGCCATAGCAACGGTTGTAGCTATCCTAATCACCATAGTAATGGCTGCAGTCACCCTGCAGACCACTATAGTCATGGCAGGAGGGACTCAGTGGAAGTGGAGCTGGAAGATATCCTACACAGCTGTTTGGGACAGGGGTTGAAGCATATCCCCTCCTCCTGTGGACAAAGCACTTCCATCAGAGCCACCAACGGATGCCAGAGCATGGAACACAGCCAGCCACGTCACGCGTGCAACAACGATAAGAGGCAGAAGAACACTTGTGTAGTCAACTCTGTGAGTATCCTCATCAACTCGGAAACTCTTTCAGCTTTCAGACAAAAATGTGCTGAATTATAGGCACAGTACAATTTTCTACTTGACTAATAAGGAAGTGAGTGCCTCCTTAAATTGTTGTTTCATACATGCAGTACATAATATGTGCAAGTGCATACAACATGAAAGCATATTGTTATATACCAGATAGGTTGCTGTACCCCCATTGTTTCCATTTGGCTTCCGGCCTCTAGCTGTGCTCAACAGACCATGCTAACGATTGAGTAATTGCTAGATATGACTTGAAAGTATTTTCCATGCTGCAAGAGTTGTCAGACACAGTGTGTGCAGCGGATAAAATCAACAGGAGTAATCCAGATGTTAATATTGAGAAACCACACGTGGGATTTCATTTATTTGTTTGCAGCTGTAAAGGAGCCTGTTTTGTTCACAAGCTACAATTCTATATTGGCACTGCTTTATTTTGGGCACTCAATTACTGGATACAGTTGAATGAGCTTTTTTTTTATTGAAGACCAGGGACCTTAAACTAATATCCAGGACGGCTGCAAGATTTGCAAGCACCTTGTTCCTAAAGCCTAAATTGGCTGATGATTGAAAGGGAACCAGAAAAATCAGCAGACACTGGGGCCCTCCAGGACTGAAGTTTACAATCCCCACTTTTTAATTTTATTTTATGATAGCATTTTGCAAAGCCAGAAGAAATTCTGTGCTGATTTTTTGTTCACTCAATTTATAACAATTGCTGCCAAAATATTTGTTAGCCAACGTGAATGTATCTGTTCATACCTCTTTGTCTGAAATGGAGAAATGACATTCAGTTGCAGGCTCATAATCAGTTAAAAAAAAAAAAAAAAATCAGTTTGATCCTTTGGTCAACCAGTTGGTCTTTTTGTGAATGCAGTTTGTGACTATTCATCACATATTGTGCTATTGTTGGGGAGGTCTTAGCCTAGAGACTAGGGGTTTCAAATTAATAATAGGTATGTTGGAGGACACTCCTTTTCACACCAACACATATGCATGTTGATTAAAAAGTCAGTAAATTCATATTTATATGTTTTTGGCCCAATTTTCAATTCCCTACCATTCATCCAATTTAGTCTATCCCTTCCTCTCTCCACCTCAGGCTCTGAAAGATATTGCCAGAGTGAGCGAGGATCTTTGCAGCTATCAGGATGTGATCAGGAAAAAATCAAGGTAAAGGCATCGTGACACCTCCTGAACTCTTTGGTGTCTGCAATGTGACTGCCCTCATTTAAGCATAGCTGAATTTAAATTGTTCACACTCGTGCAGGTTGGATTTACAGCTGAAGCAGTTTCAGTGAAAAGATTTAATCTGATTGAATTTTGTCTTTGTTTGTCTCAGGAGTGAAGCAGATTCTGTGTTGGTTGAGGAAGTGGAGAATGTAAAGAACAAACAGCCTGCCTGGGGGAACCAGTGGGGTAACAACTCCAGGGAAACAGCAAACAGGAGCTCGAATAAGGCAGACATGGGGGTCAAACCGTCCTCATGGAAGGCAGAGGCCCCTCCCATTCCTCCACGCAACACTTCATGGTGCCTGAACAGTTCAACTTCTCCAGAGCCACAACTTCCTGTTCAGGAATCCTTCACCAACAAGAAGTGTCATAGCCCCTGTGTACTCACAGACAGGAAGTGCACCAGCCCCTCTGTGCTCAGAAAGTTTGAAGCCATGCTGCAGGAGAACGAGGGAAAGACTCTGACAGACTCTGGGGTCCTTGCCAATATAGTGCCTGCAGATTCAAAGTGCAATACCGGCTCCTTCCACTGCAGGGTTGGAAACCCTAAGTCATCCACATTCGTGCCTGTCCAAAAATGGCCTCCTGAGGGCTGTACATTGGCAACAGAGATAGACTGTAGACTAACAGACAGCCAAAAGTTTCCCAGGGGCCAGTTTCAGCCAGTGGACAGAGAGACTCGTATGCCCATGGACTCCAGGGGCTCAACGAAAGGCCCATGGAGAAGCCCAACTGTGGCACAGAAAGGGGTGGGGCAAGGGTTTGAGGAGGAGAATGTGATACTATCTGAGATGGGTGTCAGTAGCAGACCCAGGGGTGTTAACTCATATCCTCCAGTCCAGTCTGTGGAGAATAGTGAGGGAAGGAAGCACATGGGTTCAGCCTGGGAATCCAGGTTTCAGGCTGTGAATGAAAAACCTTTCAGGCCAACGGCTCCTGCTTCACATGCTCAGACCCAAGATTTCTGGTCCAGTTGCAGAGAGGAGGAACCCAACCTAAGGGGATATGAGTGTTCTGACAGGTTCCAGCAGGGTCAGAAATGGGGTCCGAATGGCTCAGGACACCATGATGACCTCATCGAGCTTCTGGGCATGCTGGGGATAGAGCACCAATCTGACACTCCCAAGACACACCCACAGGCACCCTGTCAGCAGGAAACACCACAGGTCAGTTCACACGCACACACACACATATATACAGTACATGGACACATCCACAAAGTCCATTTATTCGGACATTCAAGACATTTAAAGGAAAATGTAACAACACTAATATGTTAACAAAATGATTTATGTTGGCTGTCACTCTACCCTGTAAACCACTGTAGTTTTCAAAGAGTTTAATTCTACTATAATCCAAGCCACGTTGTCCTCTCATGTCTGATGTGTATATCTCAGGAGGAGGAATGGCCTTGTTTGGTAACTTTTCTTTACATTTTCATCTTTTCAGGAGAGCCAAAGGTCCTCCGTCTCTATGAAAAAGGGCTTTTCTCGCCCCGCCCGTCCTGCAAACCGACGCCCTCCGTCCCGGTGGGCCGGCCGAGTGCCCTCAGTCCCTGTGACTCATGTGACCCCATTTCCGGACTCAGCCCACAAACAAACTCTCAGCCCCTACTCATACCAAACTGAGACAGTTATCATGTGAGAGGGCTTTTAGTCTCCAAACTCTGATTCCCCCTGTGTATATTAGAAAGATTGTTCTTCATTTTGTATATTTCTTTCCTAGCTGCAGAACATTGTCTGGACATAGCTTATTTCCAGTATGCATTACATTCAAGAAGATTACACACCCCAACACTGAGTCTCCATTGTTTCAGTGGCCTACTGATCTCATTTGCTAAACCCAGTATTTACATTCTGCCAAGTTCACCTTCTTCTTTTTTCCAAGTTAGCCTTTTTCTTCCTGACTGCTGTGTACTACAAGTTTCATGTTTCTGAGCATGGCTCCAGAGTGGTGGGTGCATGTGTCTGTGACTGAGTATATCAGATGTATAGGTCATTGTTACTAACAAAGGGTTATTCAGTTATGATAAGCAGCATTACTAAATGTGGTAAATATATGGTGTTCTTAAACGTATTTCAAGTAAAGAGTGATTTTAAACATTATAAATTATGTAAAGGAAATAGTGCTTTTTTTTCTTTTCTGATAATAATAACAACAGTGCATTTACTTGATATTTGTTTTACTTTATATTACCAGACATTTATTTTTGGATTGTGGTTGAAAGAGCTGCTTCTGGGACACCATTAATTTTCAGGGATGCCGAGGCAATCTTATATGGACTTATTTGTGCTCTGCAGCACTCTGTGCAGCTTACTGAACTGCTTTTCGGATTCAGATTTGAGGTAATTATTATAATCAGAATATGTATGTATTAGAATCTACATAAAGAAAGTGTGTCTGAATGTTAATAAGTGAACAGCCAGTGTGGCAAGCAATTACTCTATGTGAGAGGAAACACAATGAAATCCTGTCCAAGATTGGACAGAGACACCTCTGTAGTGTGTGCTCATTTACAATGTATTGTATTTATGGATGGGTCACTTTTTTGTATTGCTGTGGTGCTGTGTAAGAAAGACTGTATATTGGTTACAATAATTTAAATAGGTTCCAAAGTATTTGTTGAGTTATTTTGAATATGGTTGTTATTTTTTAAATAAAATGGTTTTTTAATCACCGACATTGTCCCCATATGAAGTTTTTCAACAATAATTTAGACCGTTAATGATAAACCTGGTAAAGGAGTTCACATATTTGCGTGAGGTATGTTTCGGCCCTTAGGCATAACCAGCAGGGAATGTGCGTATGTCAAGTGAAGACCTGACGTGGAACTACAACCGTTTCCACAGTCAAATGGAGTCACGTTGAAATTTTATAAATCACTACTTTTTCACTACTGTTTTTCTCACAAACAAATGCCTCCTGAACTAATGACTGCATTTATGCAATGCTTGGTGCATGTGGAATCACATGCAGTTATTTGTGGATTTTTGAGACAATCTTCACAGCAAGATGTGCAAAGAAATCTATTTTTGGAAGAAATCCACAAATATACACTGCCTGGCCAAAGAAAAACGTTGCCGTTGCACCCGTCGTGCATAGCGCCCACTGTACAAGCCTCTGAAGGCAGTGTTATGAGGGTTGGTTCAATTGGTCAGGTCTAGGCTCAGCAACGTTATGCAGCAATAAAATGAAGTCAGCTGAGTACCTGAATGTACCGAATGACCAGGTTATCCCATCAATGGGCATATTCCAGGATGACAATGCCAAGATTCATCGGGCTCAAATTGTGAAAGAGTGGTTCAGGGAGCATGAGGAATCATTTTCACACATGAATTGGCCACCAGAGTCCTGACCTTAACCCCATTGAAAGTATTTGGGATGTGCTGGAGAAGACTTTACGGAGTGGTTGAACTCTCCCATTGTCAATACAAGATCTTGGCCAAAAATGTATGCAACTCTGGATGGAAATAAATGTTGTGACATTGCATAAGTTTGTCGAAACAATGCCACGACAAATGCGCGCCGTAGTCAAAGCTAAAGGCGATCCAACAAAATATTAGAGTGTGCGACTTTTTTTTTAGCCAGGCAGTATATGTAGCCAATTTGATTTTAAGACTAACGCCCACAGTACTCCAACAAATCACAACAGGTTTCAAGCCATGGTTCTGTGAACTTCTGTAGCAAGTAGAAGGCTAAGTCTGTGTCAAAATCAGAGCCGTATTGACTACGTCCTGTTTACTTCTTACTGCATACCATTTATTGACATGCAGTATGCAAAACATCCCCCATACTATTACCAGCAAAAACCCAGAAATAAGTATCATTCGGGGATTTTTAGTACTCTTATCTGACCAAATCTGTATCTTTTGCTTACCTGAATGCCACTATTATGTCTACTCTATACTACTGCCTCTCCCTCTGGACACTGACAACTAAAGATGCTGTTGAACCAATTGCCAGATTATACAACAGAGCATATAAAATACACTCACAACTCCCCCCTTGGACCCACGACTGTACAGCCCTCCAACCCGCAACAGCCCTTACTTTTGAAAACTACTGCTACCTCTATAAAATTTTACTATCAACTGCAAAATAATGAACTACCCCAAATCATATGTAACCTCATATCCAAACACTCCTCACGTCAACACTACCGTACCACACGTTCCACCACTGACCTCCAGAACCCTGTATCACACTTCAAAAATGACTAAGATCTTTTCACCATCACTACACCAAAATCTGGAATGCAATCCCTTTATCCCTCAGAACTATTACATCACCCTCATCTTTCAAGCACACATACAAACAGCACCTGATCACAAACCAGTCATGTGCCCACTGACCCTGAACCATCTTATTCATCCTTTTCTGCTTTCATTAAATGTCTTCTTTCTGTAGATGGCACACCCTAACATAGTGTTGCCTACACACCTCTCACTCATGTCTTCTTTTTCCTCTCTTTTTTGTATCTTTTGTTAAGCTGCAGGACAGGAAACCCACAGCAAATCAGTTGGGTTCAGGTTTATAAGTACATTGTTTACTCTTGTAACATCTCTGCACACGTGGCTTTTAATCTTTTTTTCCTGTACAAATAAATAAAATGAAATGAAAATTAGAACATTTTACTACTTCACTACTTTACTACTTTACTACTACTTTACTACTTTTTCCTACTTAAAGTTCTCATCTAGTGTACTCAACTAACACACTCCAGAAGAGGGGCATTGATTAGGACACAGACTGTAGTGAGCGCCAAGATAGCCGCTGGATTGGGATGATGGCTGTAGGCCCTGCACAAACGCTCATTTTAAAACAATCCAGTTTTTGCTCCACCCTCGTAAACTTCACTTGGGGGAATCTCTTTTGAGACCAGGATGTACCCTTGTCTCCATTTTAGGTATGAGTGCAATCTGTTACAAAGCCAAGTGAAGTTTGTGACATAGCCCCTCCACCCTCAACGTTTCTCAAGGGAACGAGTCTGCACAAGCAAAGACTAGGGGTTCATTCCAATCGCTTATTTTCACTCCTTCCATCCCTTCCTCGTGTCCTTTCCTCACCCCTTAGCTCCGCCCAACGGAGGACTCGAGGAAAGGATGCAAGGATCGGATATGAGGACAGAGGAATCGAGGCAACAGGCATTAGGCAAATGGAACATCCTTGCTCAATCAAGAGTCAGCGTCATATTATGCTCACATGCTTAACTATAATGCTTATTAGCTTATTTTTCCATGAATAAACGGTGCTTTTGTTAGTTATAAAGAATAAGTGTCATGATGGATTAGCGCTTTTTAATAAATGGAAAGGAACGGTAAAATTGCATTTGTGTAGGGGTGTGCCTGCGACGTGCCAGATGTGAAGAGTGGTTGATAATTTATACATGTCACGCGTTCCGAGAAAAGGCTTCCGCAAAGGCTACACTTGTGTATCCTCACTGAAGCACCCTCTGGGAGCCAGCTCGTTCCCCACTCCTCGCTCCTCTGAGGAGCATTTAGCGGTTTGGAATGTCCTTAAAGATGGCGAACCTCAAACGATTTCCGGGTCAAGCAAAGACCAAGGAGAAGAGGACGGATAAATTAAGCGACTGGAATCCACCCTTGGTAAACTCATATTACCCACAATTCACATCGAACTTCCTGTTCAGTGATAATCATGTTAATATTTAACGAGGTATTATAAATTAAAAGTGCATACAGAATGGAAAAGACGATGTATAGGCTATTAAATAGAGGTTAATCCAATAGGAGTTTGCTATTTTGTATTTCGTAATTTTAGCAAATTGCTTTATGCAGCAGCAGTAGCGTACTGTGGGATGTAGAACCAGGGTCTCTGTAATCTTGCTTTTGATGGATTATTAGGCTACTCTCAAACTTTTTCTGTATAATTTGCCAGATAGCCTAATAATCAAAAATCAAACAAATGATTCGCTCAATAACCAAGACCAATAGGTAAATAAACTTATGCAGTTTAGTTAAATGATCAATGAACAGCACGTATTTTGGTAAATTTGTTTTTTTAGCTTGAATGTATATGCGTTGCGCTCAATGCTGGTTCCCGCAATTTAGGTTTTCATCTTTAAATTTATGCTTTCTAATGTTTAAATCGTTTTGACTAAATTGAATGCCACCTTAAATTAATTACATTCTTTAAAGATGAGAAGAAAACGCAACGCTAATGTGGAACTCAGAGAAAACGATTTTTTGCCAATTAATTATTCAGATTATTGTCATCCTTATTAAACTAAAATTAGTTATCGCTTTGTCATTATCATTATAGGTTACATAATTGGTCTTGATTACTCGGGGAATTAATTGTTTGATTGATACACAAGCAAAATAAATGGAAACAGGTTGAGAATATGTTTGGTTTAAATATTTTATACTCCCCCCTTTTTCCAGCGCACCGGCTGTCACTAGCTTACATATTTAAATGCTACACAGTTTTATGACACAAAGAAAAATGCTAGCACACAACAAACTTGCTGTATTTATTGATATTTGTTATTCAGTAAATTAATTGCTTGACTGATAATCAATGGAACAGGTTGAGAGTAGGCGTTTAAAGGAATGGTGACAGAAGTTTTACATCCCACGATACGCCACTGTGCAGCAGCATGGTTAACTTCCGAGTATAGATGGGGTGAAGTGTGTCTCAATTCAAATAACCCGCTCTGCTCTCGCTCCCTCCCACTCGCTAGATGCAAGTGTATACTCCTGTTTTATTGGTATGTGCATCACATCCTCCCAAGTGGAGCAAAAACTGGATTGCTAGCCATAGATGGGGCTAGTGTCATTATAATTTCACATTATACATTATATCTACTTACCAGCTAGTTTAATATCTCAGACTGTAGCATGTTCAACCCAGTTTATTATTTGCTGTGTTAGATCCCTCATTACATTTCTATTACCATCCATTTCACTTTTAGTTTAAATCAGGCCAGCCAGCGAAGGATTGGCTCACCCACACTAGCCAGGTTCCTTCCGAGATTTCTTCCCACCAGGGAGTTTATTCACCTCATTTGCTGTTTGGGGGTTCCGGCCTGGTTCTTGCCCAATTTTCCTTTTATTTCTCTGTGCAACGTCCTCTGTCGGATTTACTCCTTTGGTGAAAATCTTTGCTGCCTTTAAGGGACAGATGGGAAATTTTCTACTTTTTCGGGCCATTACATGCCAGCAGTGTCAGCCATCCTTATAGCCTTTCCAAGTCTGTGTCCTTCTGTTCTTTGTTTCTCTGTACAGCGTCTGACAGTTTTCTGCAAAAAGCACTATAGAAATAAAATTGATTTGATTTGATTATAGTGCTGAAGGCAATGATAGGTAGTTTGAACCACATCTTGAACCACATGTCTTGATTGTTTTATTGTCTTGTGTTACATTCCACACGTTTCTGCATTACCCTCATTGGGCCTCATTCATGAAACGTGAGCAGAACGAATTTGTATGTAAATCATTCGTATTAGCAATTTTGCCCGTATTTTGGCATTCATCAGTGGTTTCGTATCTGAGATTTGTTCGTATGTACGAACAAACATTACACCTGCTCAGGACCATGCTTACCTCATTTGTAAATTCAAAATGCCACTAAATGTACCTTCTGAATATCAATTCGAACAGGAATTTATTTTTATTTTCAGTCAAATTCACAAGACTAAATATAGCCTTTGTGCACAATGCAAATGTAATAATTACGACTGTAAAAAACAAGCACTTTAGATTAAGCCTATTAATCAATTGTAGGCTATGAATAACTTAATTAATGCTCCCAGTAGGCTACTACTTTTCTGAATTGATTAAATTTAAATGTTATAGATTTTTTAGATTTTAGATTTATAATTTATTTATTGCCACAAAGTGAACATAAAAGATAAAAAAGAAACAATTTAAATGTACAAGAAATAGCAGAATGTGCAGTTGAGATAAAAAGCCAAGACCGGCTTAGAGTTCTCACCTAGAAATTAACAACAAGTCAACAAAATAAGTACAGTATCACATTAAAAATGTGTACTGTATAAGTTAAAAATGGGAAAACACAAAAGGGGGGAAAAAAAACAAAAAAAAAATATATATAGCTGCAAGCAGTGATACACGGGGTCCAACAAAAGGTTATAATCATGTTACATTGCAAAATTTCAAAAACTGACAAGAGAAATGTAACCTTTGGTACCTGGTGGGATTTGTGGGTCTCCCACATCAAAGGCATATCGCTCTAACCAAAAAGCCATTGCAGATGTTGTACCCAATGGGGAGAATTATTGAAGGTTATGGAGCATTTTTGATGAAGAATTTGGCAGGAAAAAGAATAACTTTATTAAAACTTTATTTGTTTAACTCATTTAAGTACTAGTGAAACAGTGAATAGGTAATATAGTAAAATTTATTAGCCTTTGCAATAATGTGAAAAGAACATTATTAAGGGTGAAAAGCATAACAAACTTTTTTTTCCATCGAAAAGAAAAGCAACCTTTGGTGGGCCTACCTGGTCAGGATCGAACCCGGGTCTCCCACATACTAAGCCATTGCTCTTACCAATAAAGGCCAGTTTATAGTCCAGCGACAGTGTGTCGCTCGACTGAAATCGCAGAACTTTCATAAACATTCTATTGTCGTGCTACATACACCGTGGTCGTTGTCGTTCGCAAAAAGTATAAACGCACTCCAGCAACATTCCAGCGACAGTTTACACTCAGGGGACAATGGAGGAAGAAGCAGCTTTAATAGGCTAACCGACATCTCATTATGTCTTCTGCTTTAGCCTACCCCTTTTTTGTCGGAGGCCTCTGAAATAAAGTTTATAAATGTCCATTTTGAGGGCACCGTATATTGTTTTAAATGTCATTCACTGTGTCTTTCATACACTTGTAGGATGTGGGTTTTGGACGAGGTAGCAAATAAAACGTCTGTAATTAAACCTCAACAATAGGCTACATTACATTACAGTCATTTAGCAGACGCTTTTATCCAAAGCGACATACAATAAGTGCATACAGAAACGTCATCGAAGTTACTCCAGAACAGATAAGACAAAGCACATCCTTCACATAACGTAGCAGCTATCCCTAGTAATGAACGTTGAATGTAGTTCACAGTAAGCTGTGGGTAGATCAGCTATACTACACTTCTATTTTAAATACTATATATAACATATAACATTGATGCAACTCATATTAAACGTTATTTAGTAGGAAAAGCACGGAGGGCATAGCCTACGTTAGGGATGTAAATAGCTAGCTACAAGACGGAACTCATTGGGGGAGCAGTCTACAATTCTCTAGTTCGAGAATGAGGTTCAAGAATGTGGAGTAGCCTATTTCACTCGCTATCAGAATGCCACGGATCAGATGGGCTGTCACTGAGTCTAATCACTAAATTTAATCTGGCAAATCTAAGTTAGCCTACTGTGAAAGCAAATAACTTTGCAATGCATTCGCAGGCGCCCACAATGCTACAAATGTGTAGTCAAGATGCAAATGTGTCTTTGTAACCATTCACAATAGGCTACAGACTAATAGGCTATCGTAGGCTAAATTGTAGCATTGGAAGCAAGCTGCTTCTTGTTTTGGATTGTAATGTTCTCTCAACCTTTAGCAAAGCATCAATCGGTGAAATTACATCGTTATTATTATTAGGCTATTTATAGTAATAATATTAAATTGTGGTCATTTATAATGATATTCACGCGCTTGCTAGGTAGCTAGGTAAGCTGTGGGTAGGTAAGACGACCCTATGGCTGAACGCACACATTTTTCCAACAGAGAAATCTGTCCATTAACAGTTAGCTTATGTGCTAGCTAGTAAGTTGACAACTCGTCCGAAGCCTCCGCTGTCCGAGACAAACGTTACCATAACAACAGAGGCAGCGACAGGGTCAAAGTTGAATTTATTTTATGTCTCAGCGACATCTTCAGCGACCGTCGCAGCGACCACAGGACGACAGTCGCCCGAAGTATAAACCAAATGGCGCTGCGACTAGCGACATCCATGGCACGTCGTCGGTCGCAGCGACACTCTGTCACTGGACTATAAACTGGCCTTAAGCCATAACAGATATCCTGCGGTGGGCCAGTGCTTGATCACGACACAAAATTTTCAATGTTTAAAACACAACAGTGATTTTTCAAGAATTTATTAATTAAAAATACATATAATGCTCTATAGTGTCACTAACTAACAAACCTTTCTTCCTGTAGTGATTTCACATTGTATTTAAAATTATTTTTTTACTATATATAGTAAAAAATATACACCTCAATGGTTTCAGCCCCTGTATTGCTCCTAGCTAGCTCAGCCTGCCCTCTTGCTTTGTTTTTGCGCTATGTGAAATGAAAGGTGAAATGGTTATTATGTGAAATGCAATGCCAAATTCACGATGGTTAAACATATTACAGATTGTAGGTTGCACGAAGCGGGAGGCGAGGATGTGCGTGTGTGTGCTTGTGTCATTTGTGTGACCGCAGTGACAGTGCTTGTTGCGGACTGAGCCCACTGGCATTAACGTTAGACACTACACATGGATTCTGTGAATGCTTGTTTCTACCCAAATTGTTTAACATTCAAACTCACAATGAATCCACACTGTGGACTTGTAACGTTAACGTAACATACACTAGGCTATCAATAGCATACAGGAGACCTTCCTGATCTAGAGTAATACGTTAGCAAAATATCTTTATAAATATACAAACAAGTCACAGTTTGGTTTTATAATGTTGATTTTGATAGGGCATTTGTGTTAATCACTCCTGTCAGTGGCTATCTCAATGAATTAAATCTCTGACAGATAGCTAGCTGTGCCGAATAAGTGCCTCTCTCGTTTTTTTTTTTTTTTCCCCTAATCCGAAAATTAATGAGCAACTTTGGGTAGAAAAACAAATCTGTTCCAACGTATTATTTGTGCTTTCCCGAATAGGGTATTCGGCTCTGGATACACCCGTAGTACACACACCCATAAACCATAGACTCGAACAGTACCACAGCAGGGTGACGAGGGGCGTGCAGTTCCTCATCACACTCCCGGATTCTGCACACCTTCTGACATCCTTGATTGTGAAGTGCGCCTGACACCAAGCCAAGGGCCCGTCATGAAATTGGTTAGGAATGGCAACCCCTCTGGCCTGGTCAGACACTGACCCCTCCTCAGTCCCTGACTGCTGGGGGTCAGGCAGACAGTACAGGCTGTCTGATACTGTAGTAGATAGCTCATGGGGGGATCAGAAAGCTACCCACGATAAGTGGAGCAGCCACTAGAAATAAGGGGAGGGGCTGTCCGCGAAAAGAGCACAGAAAATAAGCAACTGGGACAAAACGCCCGGCGTAAGCCAAACAAAAAACAACCCACAAAATAGGGCAAGCAGACTCGAAGACAAAAGCAGTAAATAAAAGGAAAATAAATGCCTGGTGTGATAGATAATTGCAGGGCGACGAAAAAACCCGGACAGAACGCTGTCCCGCGGCTGCAAGGAAACCTCAGGGGCAGCAACCTGAAAAACCTTGACACGACCCCCCCCCTCTAAGAGTCGACCCCAGATGATCCCTCAGGACTACCTCAGCGGAAGGACCTAATAAGTTCCTGGGTACAAAATGTTCCTAGAGGGCACCCAGCAGTGTTCCTCAGGGCCATGGCCCTCCCAATCTACAAGGAACTGGACCCCTCTGCCCACATGTCTCTCCGCCAAAATGTGCCGGACCGTATACACCGGACCTCCCCCCATGAACCGGGGAGGGGATGGTGGTTTGTCCACTGGGGCTAGAGCACTCAAAGCACAGGTTTCAACCAGGAGATGTGAAAGGTAGGATGAATGCGCATGGAGCGTGGCAGCTGTAAATGCACAGTAACCGGGTTAATCCTCCGGATGATCTTAAACAGACCCACGAAGCGTGGCACGAGTTTACGAGACTCCACATGCAACGGGAGGTCCCGCGTGGAGAGCTAGACCCATTGCCCAACCCGATAGGAAGGGGCCAGGCAACAACGCCTGTTGGCCAGAACTTTTTGTCTCGCAGAGGCACACAGAAGGGACGCATGGACACGCCTCCAAACAGACCGGCACCTCTGAACAAAAGAGCCTGCAGAAGGCACCTCCACGATCCTCTCCAACTCGGGAAACAGAGTAGATTGATACCCCAACTGAGTCTCGATTGGAGAGAAACACATGGACACATTGCACAGAATATTATGAGCATATTCCACCCAAGCGAGGTGGCGACTCCAAGTCGTAGGATTAGAGGCAGCCAGGCACCGAAGAGTGCTCTTTAATGTTTGGTTGGTCCATTCGGTCTGTCCGTTAGTCTGTGGGTGAAATCCAGAGGACAAGCTAACGGACGCCCCTAACTGAGCGCAAAAGGAACGCCACAACCATGCGGCAAACTGGGGACCGCAATCCGAAACAACGTCCTGGGGAAGCCCATACGTCCTAAAAACGTGGTCTACCACCAGTCGAGCGGTCTCTGGGGCTGATGGCAGTTTAGGTAGGGCGATGAAGTGCGCCGCCTTAGAGAACTTGTCTACCATCACCAGATTCACGTGTTGCCATGGGAAGCAGGTAGACCGGTGATGAAGTCTAAGGCAACATGACTCCAAGGACGACTAGGGATGGGTAAGGGATGCAACAGACCTGAGGGTGGGAGCTGTGAACCCTTGTTACGGGCACAGACGGAACAAGCAGAAACAAATTCCTGCACATCCCTCTCCATACCAGGCCACCAAAAGTGCCTGGATAGGAACTACTTCATCCTATGAATGCCAGGATGGGCCGCCAGCTGAGAGGAATGGCCCCATTGGAGTACCTGGGACCTTACCCTAGAGGGAACAAAGAGGCAGTGAGGAGGAGCCCCCCCAGGCCCGGATCGGGGCACAACGCCTACCTTTGACGTACCTTTGACCCAGGGCGGTACGTCAATAAAAACTTGAATCGAGTGAAGAACAATGCCCAACAGGCGTCTTTTAGCCTGCTGGATGTATTCCAAGTTCTTATGATCCGTCCACACAGTAAAGTGATGCTCAGCCCCCTCCAGCCAATGACGCCACTCCTCTAACGCCAACTTCACCACCAACAGCCCCTGGTCTCCTACGTCATAATTTCTCTCGGCAGATGTCAGGCCACGCGGCAAGTGCTGGGACAAGATAGCCTCTACCCCCAGCTCTGAAGCATCCACCTCTATGACAAAGGGGAAGGAGGGATTGGGAGTAATAAGAATCTGTTCGGAGTTAAAAGCTCCATAAAAAAGTTAAAAGTTCCGCAAAAGCAGCTTCCGCCTTAGGGTTCCATAGAAACCAAGAAGGAGATGTTTTCTTAGTTAAGGCAGTAATGGGTGTGGCTACTGCGCTAAAATTGCGGATAAACCGCAGATAAAAATGAGCAAACTCTAGGAACCGCTGGACCTGTTTTATAGATTGCAGAGTGGGCCAGTTCATCACCGCCCAAACCTTCTCAGGATCCATTTGGACCTCTCCCTTCGTTATGATAAATCCCAGGAAGGAAACGATGATTGAATGGAAAGTACACTTCTCTGCTTTGACAAACAGCTGTGCTTTGAGAAGCCCTTCCAGAATCTGCCTGACATGACCGTGAGTATAAAGATCAGCGGGGAAAATTTAAATGTCTAGATAGACAAATACGAATTTCTCCAGCATCTCCCGGAGTACGTCATTCACTAGCGCCTGAAAGACAGAGGGGGCACTAGTGAGCCCGAACAGTATGACGAGATACTCGTAGTGTCCGTTGTGAGTATTAAATGCTGTCTTCCACTTGTCACCCTCATACATACGCACCAGGTTGTAAGCATTGCAGAGGTTCAGCTTAGTGAATATAGACACCCCCTGAAGGTGATCAAACGTGGAATTCATGAGAGGCAGCGGGTACCGGTTTTTAATAGTGATGTCATTCAACCCTCGATAATCAATACACAGCCTCAACCCCCCATCTTTCTTTTTAACAAAAAAGAAGCCAGCCCTTGCCGGCGAGGTAGAGGGTCGGATGAAACCATTGGCTAGGGACTTTTCGATGTACTCCTTCATAGCGAGACTCTCAGGAGCCGATAAGGAGTACAGAAACCCCCTGGTAGGTACGATGCCAGGATATAATTTGATGGCGCAGTGTTACGTGTGCCTGCCTTTCCCCTGCTGTGCTGTCTTGTTTTCCCCTGCTCCAGAGGTAATTGACTGATTGGAGTCACCTGGCCCACACCTTTAAAAGACTGGTTTGCCCAGCAATCAGGAGTTGCTGTTTCTTGTGTTCCTGTGCTTCTGAGTGAGAAGTCTTTTCTCTCCATCACGGTCTACGACCCCGAGTTCGTTGGACCGTGGTTTCTTCGTATTTTCTTCATCTACTGACCTGTTTCCTTTACTACACATATCTACATTCACAGACACATATACACATATACATACCTGCATTCACGCACCCATACGCTCCCTATCCCTTTTCCCCTGGTGTAATAAATTAATTTTCTTTATTTGCAACTCAACGTCTCTGTGCCTTTTATGTTGCGGTCATTCAGGAAGTGGCCGTAACATAAAATTGGGGCTCGTCCGGGATCTGGACGTTTTTTCGAGTCGTTTTGATGGACCATTGATCCATTGTTTTGATAGCCAGTGTTTGTTGTTTTCTAATTGGTAGCAGTGTGCTGCTGCTTTCGGAAGCGCTGTTTTTGAAATCGCTTCCTGGTTGCGTTCGCTGTTTTGTTTGCAGTAACGCTGTGTTCAGGTAAGCATTTCTATTCTACTGACAACTTCATGGTTATAATGTAAAAAGGGAGTAATCCCAGACGCGCTACAAGCCGGCTATATAAAAAAGGACTATAGGTGCTCAACAAAAGGACCAGCGAACTGAAAGAATACCTAACCCGGACCACTTCGCTAGGACTAACCCGAGATAAGGAGGACTGCAGCACACAGAGCTCAGAGCAAAAAATATTTAATAAGACTGACGTTTCGACGTCAACGACGTCTTCTTCAGTCAAATGGAAATATAGACAATGCACCGGGAGGTATATAAATACCCTCCCATCAATTACATATAGTAAGGTGCGCATGTGTGGGACTAATAGATCTCGTCATAGATTCCACATACATAATGTTATATTCTTTAACAGGGTAGAGAGAAGGCCGACAAATGTCATAGGTAAATAAATTTAATAATATCCTATTATGAGCATGGCATAAACAATATATAATGAAAATCAAATAGCCTATACACAAATTACAAAAAACATGAAAGATTCAGAGACTCATTTAACCCATTGGGTTCCACATTATTGAGTGTACGTATCCAGTACGCCTCTCTGTGGAGCAATTGCTTAATAATATCTCTGCCTCTGGATGACAAAGTTACTCTCTCAATACCCCAAAATTTTAGAGAAGAGACAGAACCATGATCGGCTTCAGCGTAATGTCGCGCAATCGCATAGTCCATATTCTTGGAGCGGATCGCAGTCTTATGTTCAGCAATTCTAAGTTTGAGGGCTCTTTTAGTCTGACCGATGTAGATTTTGGAGCATATACATTTCAACATGTATATTACATGAGTGGTGTTGCAATTAATGAAGGTGGTTATTTTGAATTCCTTGCCCGAACGTGGATGACGGAAAACTTTAATGTCATTACAATTAGAGCAATGGACACAATGTCCACAGCGATAGAACCCTCTAGGGGGCGTAGGTAGCCAGGAGGGTTTTGTCTGCGGACTACTCACCGTGCTATGAACCACCTTATCTTTTAAGTTATGTGGCCTTCTAAAGCACACTCGCGGAGGTTCGGAGGTAAATTTATTCAAAAGAGGGTCACTCTGGAGAATGGGCCAGTGTTTACGGACAATGTTTTTAAAGTTTTTAACCGGATTGAACTCAGTGGAAAAGCAGATACGAGGAGGGGCAGCACGCTTCGGCTTTTTACAGAGGAGGGACTTCCTATCAGTATGGCGGGCATGGTCAATGGCGGCGGTAACGTCAACAATACTGTAGCCTCTCTGGAGAAATCTGCTACGCATCTGACAGATGTTGCTCTCAAATTCTGCATCCTATGACATTTGTCGGTCTTCGCTCTACCCTGTTAAAGAATATAACATTATGTATGTGGAATCTATGACGAGATCTATTAGTCCCATACATGCGCACCTTACTATGTGTAATTGATGGGAGGGTATTTACATACCTCCCGGTGCGTTGTCTGTATTTCCGTTTGACTCTGAAGAAGACGTCTTTGACGTCGAAACGTCAGTCTTATTAAATATTTTTTGCTCTGAGCTCTGTGTGCTCCAGTCCTCCTTATCTCAGGTTAGTCCTAGCGAAGTGGTCCGGGTTAGGTTTTCTTTCAACTTGATGGTTATCTTTGATTGCTGTGTTTGCGCTGTTTGGTAGTTTACAGTGCGTGTTAAACAGCTGATCAGAAGTGCTGTTAGTGCTCTGTTTAGAAGCATTGTTTTTCCTGATTGGACTTCACTTTATTCTCACTAACTACTGTTTATGCACTACCATTGTGAAGTAGTATTTTTATCCCTGTCTTTGGGGAAGTTTACAGAGGTTGCTTTGTTTAGCGATTTACTGTTTGGCTTCTTGGCTTGAAGCTGTAGTTTCACGCGTTTAGTAGGCTACTGTTTTTGCCGGTCCTGGCGTTTACAAGCTGCTGTATTTAATTGCCGTTATGGTTGTGATATTCGACTGCTTGTTTTTGGTACGTTTTGCGTGGTGTTAAACTGCTTTTGCTACTTTGAGTGTTTTTGGTAAGTAGTGGGAATATTTGCTGTGGCCTGAGCAGTGTTTGAGACATACTTCCTGGTTGTTTTGGTGATAACTAAATTGTATTGCTGCAATTTTAATAGTCTTGTTGAGCTGTTTGGGACACTAGCTACTTTATTTTAAATATTGTGAGCCTTGCTCTCATATTTGAGACTTTTGTAAGTCTTAGTTTTGCCTGTCTCTTAGAACCTGTTTCTGGTCTTCCTGGTGCATTCATTCACCTTTCGAAGGAGCTGAAGACGCAGCGTCGAACGGGGCTTGATTGTCCCTTGAGGTCCTAGACAGGAATCTACCCTGTGTTCCCTGGGGAGAGTCTCTTTCCTTGACCGGAGCTAAACACATAGCGCTGGTTAGGGCTTGATCTCTCTTTCTGTGGGCCTAGGTGGATTGTCTAGGGACGGCAGTACTTTTCCTGGCTGTCAGTAGCCTTAAAAACTCTAAGGGGGATTGCTCCAAGGCATTTTTGATATTTGACTGGTTAAAAATGGCATCTAAAACGGAAGACTTTATTTTAGATCTGTCTGAAACATTACTTGATAACTATACTAAAGATCAATTGTTGAATATTGCTGAACATTATAATATTGAAATTCCCAGTAAAAGGCTTAAAGAGAATGTTAAAACAATTCTCAAAGCTGCCTTAAAGGGATAGTTTGGAATTTTGGACATAATGTCTCAATTACGCCTTACACATGATGTAGTTGATTGATGGAAACCATTTTCAGATAATTCCATGCTGTCCCTTCTTTTGGACATACACACATTGCTAATGCTAGCGCAAGGAAACTAGTAGCATCCACTACCAAACACACTTAAACACTCCACAGTGCACCCAAAGCAAATAAAATACGACGACAGTCTATCGGGGTTATTTTCAGTCATTATACCACGGTTTCCATCAATCAACTACATCATGGGTAAGTCGTAATTGAGACATTATGTCCAAAATTCCGAACTATCCCTTTAAGTGATCTTGGAATTCTGGTCATTAAACCTGACCTGTCGCCTCCCGGTAGTCCTATCTCCAATCCTCTGCAAATTAGAGAGTCTGAAATTGAACTGAGGCTAAAAGAATTGGCTTTTAAAGACAAACAACATGATTGTGAAGTTCAGTTGATTTTGTGGCGGTTAGAAATTGAAGCTCAAGAGAGGGAAAATAAATTCCAAGTTGAAGCTGAGGAAAGAAAAGCGCTTCAAGAAATTGAATTTAAAAAATTGGAGCTTGAAAGCCTAAGTACTTCAAGTCGCTCTGTAGACCCAGCTCGTGCAGAGTTTGATGTGAGTAGGCAGATACACGGGCAGCCGTTGAGGGCCGTAACAAACCGGGGCCGAATGAGATGGTGAACAGGAATCCTGCGCTCCCTGGCCCATTTGGCATCCATAAAACATTCCACTGTTCCGGAATCAATGAACGTGTCGACTTTAGCCGAGCGTTGGTTCCAGAGCAATTGGACCGCCAATAGTGTTCTAGGGACCGTTCTATTATGTCTCGCTAGTGTCCCTTGGTCCACTAACGAGACCCCCCGTGTCCCTCCAATTTAGGACACTGAGCTCTCGTGTGCCCCTTGCGCCTACAATATCGGCACCACTCCTCCCGCGACTTGACTTGCAGGGGTTCACGCAGAGCAGAACTGTCCACCTGCATAGGCTCCTCTCTGTTAAGGGAGGAGTAGGCGGAGGAGGAGGTCAAAGACGTTACCAGAACAGAGGGCAGATAGCAAGTTGAGCGGTCTCTCCTCTCACCTCTCTCTCTCTCTCTCGTTCCCTGATACGGTTATCAACGCGGATTGCTGTGGTAACCAGAGCATCAAACGTTGCAGACGGTTAGAGCACTGCCAGGGCGTCTTTAATAGGCTCCGACAATGCGTTGATGAACAGCAAAATAAGTGGAACCTCAGACCACCCTGTCTCCCCTGCCAGTGCTCAGAACGTGATGGAAAAACCTGCTACGGTATCGGTGCCCTGGCGGAGACGGGTTAGCCTCATAGCGGCCTCTTGACCAGAAATGTCATGATCAAAGATTAACGCCATCTCCTCCATCAGTCTATCCGCACTGTTCATGACAGGGGCATTAGCCCGAATTAGAGTCAGCCCAAGGGAGAGTGGTCCCGGTGAGCAGTGATAAAATAAATGCTATCCGGGACTCATGGGCAGCAAACCGTGAGGGCTGGGCCTTAAAGAAAATCAGGCATTGGGACAGAAAGCCAGACACTTTCCCGACTCGGAGGGGGAGCTGGAGCCTAGGTTCCGTAGTAATGAGAGGAACGGGCAATTGAGGAGAACTCTCAGGAGGTGGTGCTTGGGGAAAGGGAGGTCTAACTGTGACCGCCAGTAAGTGGAGGCTGTCTGTCAACTCACACAGACAGCCCTCCTGGCAGCGCAGCTGATCCACTAGTTGGCCCTGTTGGGCATGCATGGCCTGTTGTTGCAGGTGGAGGGCACGAATGCCCTCCTCATGAGAGGCTAGAGCTGCGTGCTGTGTGGTCAGCACTTGCTCCATCCCCTGCGGGGTCGCTGGAACCTCCATCTGGCTTGTGTGTACTGTGAGGGGATCAGAACACGAGGACCAGATGTGACCGTGAGGGGACCAGAAAGCTACCCACGATAAGTGGAGCAGCCACTAGAAATAAGGGGAGGGACTGTCCGCGAACGGAGCAGAGAAAATAAATAAACAACTGGGACAAAACTCCCGGCGTAAGCCAAACAAAAAACAACCCACAAAATAGGGCGAGCAGACTCGAAGACACAAGCAGTAAATAAAAGGGAAAGAAATGTTTCTAGCTCGGTAAACTAGAAATGAGCTAAAATAAGAGGCGATAAGGAAGAACAGTAACAAAGGGCCTCAAAGAGACAGAAAGAAAAACCAAAAGACAAGGAACGAAAAGAGCAAACAAGAGAAAACAAAGTCCTAATAGGAATCTCTAAATAACTCTAAGGCAAGTCCCGCGTTACTTTTGAAACAAAAGTAAAGAGGTAGTCTGAACCTATACCTGGATACCTGGCTTTAGGTGGCAAAGTAAGACACACAAGCACAGGAAACAGGAAGCACAGCGCTTAAGTAGCCAGCCAGACATCTGACATAGATGCGATAGATAATTGCCGGGCAACGGAAAAACCCGGACAGGACGCCGTCCCGCGGCTGCAAGGAAACCTCCGTGGAGAAGGGGCGGCAACCTGAAAAACTGAGACAACAGGTCTGTATAGCCAGCATTGCAACAATGACCTTGTACTGTTAGAGGAGTTGGCTGCTCAGGAGAGAACCGAACACATGTTTAGGATTGCGCAACAGCAATTTGTTGGCTGAAAGTGATGTATGGCTGGTTAGTTATTTTAGGGTTTTTATGAAATTGCCAACCTGACCAATGTTAATTGTGCCATAACTGTACTGCACAAATGTAGCCTCAAGGCTCCATCCGAAGATGTGTTTGCAAAATATGCATAGAAAGGGCTGTCAACTCATATGTCATGCGAAATGTATTTTCCATATAAGGCAATTCATGGGTGTAGATTTATGCTAATCACAAAATAACGTGAAGGCGCTTGTCATTTACGTATGAACATACATATGTGAATACAAAAAAATCCCACACGGTTTGATGAATCCGGCGTAAATTTCCGTACCATTTCGTACATGAATGTATGCGCATATTTACGAATGCTTCATGAATGAGTCCCATTGTGTGCACCTGGATTTCCCTGTATTTAAGTTTTGCCCTGCTGTCTCTCATTGCAGATCTTTGTCTTTCACCTCGTTCATGTTTCTAGCCATAGTCTTTAGCTCTGTGTTCCTAGTTGTGTATTGTAGCCCTGTTCACTCCTGTTTTGTTGTTACCTTTTTGCCGTGTTACCCAGTGAACCTCTTGTTCATATTTACACCACTCCTCGCCTCCTGTCTTACTCTGCACTTGGGTCCTAAACTTTTCCAGTCTCCCCCGTAACAAGCTAGTTACTTTTCTTGTAGATTGCTAATTAGAAGGATTACCCACAAGGTGGGTCTGTTTCATAATGGCATGTATTTTTCCATATAACTTTAATGCATTTGGAGGTGGCGGCTTCCTTCCAATAGTCACCGTGTAAGGGGGAGTGTAAGGTTCAGAGAACCAAGCGCCACAACCAAGGGATCTGAAAGCTCCGCAGTAGAGGGAGAAATTAAACAAAAACAATGGGAATCAAAACTTCCCGGCGTAAGCAAACACAAAACAACCCCAAAAGAGGGCAAACTCGGGATTGCGAGTAATAAAACAACAAAGGAACCTCACGCTCTCACACAAGAGGCGTATAACTGGAGGTCAGAGAAAGCAAAAGAAAGCCTGTGTAACAAGGGCGAAAGAAACGTAATAGAAAAAGAACCTCTTACCTACAGCTCTAGGTGTGAAGAAGCTGAACAAAAGGTAACAGGTAGAGGAATATGAAAGGATAAAGAGAGAAAAGGAAACAAAAAGACTAAATAAATCTTTACCTTAACTCTTAACCGGACTACCTACGTAGACCCTAACCCTAACCCTAACCCTAACCTACCTTCTGAAGTGTAACAACCAGAAACGTAGAGACCGCTATCCTTTATACTTTATCGTTTAACCGACTCCGATAGTCAAAAGCAAAGACAATATCGAAGCGTCGGAAATGCGGAAGTCCTGGGCTATTTATAACCGGCAGGAAATCCAAAACAGGTCAAAGGAATAATTGCCGGGTGAGATTCAAACACCGAAACGGAGGCAGAAAAATCCGATAGATTCCCCCGATGTCGTCAAAAGAAAGAACGACCGCAGAAACAACAGCAGGCTGCCAGAAACCATGACACACCGAGGGAAGGAAAATACCTTGAACTTGAGAGGTTCACAGAACCCTGGCCTGAAACCTGCTGTGATTCATCAGAGTAATGTGGGCATTAGTGAAAGTATGTCTTACAATCTGATTGGCTGGAGTAGACTCAGTTAAACAAAAAACACATATTTGTGGATTTCTTCACACATTGCTGTGAGGATTATCTCAAAAATCTGTAAAAGAAAATACATGCGATTCCACATGCGCCTAGCGTTGCGTAAGTGCACAGTTATTGGTTCACGAGACATTTGTTTGTGCAAAAACACATTTGTGAATCAGTAGCATTTATTTGTGGATCAATATAATTTATTTGTGGATCAGTCGCATTTATTTATGGATCATTTACATATATTTGTGGAACAGTTACATTTATTTATTTAATAATAATACCCCCACAGATAAGGACAGATTTCATAGTCATTGAACAACGGGTATTATAAAAAGTTCTCAAATTCATTCAGTATCAAATGGAAAACACATACACATATACAAGACGGTGATGCAACATCCCATAATTATAACATGAAAATCATGAAAACCAGAAATAACAAGAAACAAAGAGGGAAAAAGGAACAACAAAGCAAAACAATAACAGAAACAAAACAGTACAATAACAATAAATGAATAAGTAAAGAAATAAGAAATTTCATTAAAATATGATTGGAGCTGAAGGGCATTTGTGTTTTGTGAAGTGACATATGGAGATTATATATGGTATGAGAAGAGTGTGGAGAATAAGTATTGTGGGGGTAAATTCCACAATGCACCATCTCTAACAAAGACTGATGATAGCACAACAAGAACTGGGGCTGTGGTACAATCTGTACAATCTGTGTCCTCTTGTACATACTTACCACTTCAACTTGGGGAAATAACTTTAGAATTCAGATATTGCGCATTTTTCATATTGTGTGTTGCTCCAACCTATTAGCAATGTGACTGAAGCATGCAAACCCTCCATTTCGCCGAAGGGAGACAGTATACAAAATATCACATCGGGCAGTGAAATGGACAAGAATCATTTCCCATTTCACTGCCTGAAGTCTTGGGTTCAGTTAAAATGTTACAAAAAATGCAAGAAGCCAAATCTATGTATATTGCCTTAAGCATTTTTGACAACAATACAGGCTATGAAAATAAGCAACATGCAGGAGCCATGCATCCTTACTGCTTCCAGATCAATTAAGAAGGTAATTAGAACCAAGTGCTGCAAATCAAGTTCACGGGTGAAGTGTTGTATTTTAAAGCAGAAACTTTAACAGTTTGGTCTGGAGCATTCAGGTTTGTATTAACACAAGCTTGCCAAGGACAAAAGATATCTGTGATGATCTCAGAGAAACAATTATTGCTGTTCATAAGTCTGGGAAGGGTTATTATTAATTTCCATACAGGTTTCCAAACAATATGATGTCCATTGTTCCACAGCAACCTGGTCTCACAGCCCATTCGTATCTATTCTACGAAATTCCAGTCCCCGAGAGATTACACACCACGTGACTTTACGATTTTCTCCGATGAATTACGAGACAAAACGGAGATCCACCATTTTTATTTCACGGTCAAATAAAGCGAATGGGTAAGCTGCCGGTATTGTACTTATAGTTTATACTTATCGTTATAGTACATTCATAGAATACCTTTCTTATTTTGTAATTGTATTTTAATGCAATATGATGTATAATTCTCAAGCTTCTTCGTCTCTGCTTTATCTGTGTGGGTTGCTATTTATAGGCTAGTCTTGTAGGCTATTACTTGCATTATACTAGTTAAAGTTAGCTAGGTCTGTTCAGATCAGTGCATACTGCATAGGCTGCAATATGATTATTAATCGATTTAGCTTGTGAGCTAGCCATCAGAGCGTGTCGTTTTCGGTTCTTTTGAGACGTATAACATGAGAAAACCGAGTATATCTGTAAGGGAAACAACCGCGTCTCCCCGTTAACTTCTGTAATGAACTGCGATTCCCATGATTCTGTGCGCTGTCTGTGTGTATTGCCCATAGACTGCAGAGACGTGACGGGTTGACCACTGAATCGGCTTCGTGCCCCAATGAGCAGCTCCCATAGGAATCCATGGAACCGGTAAGCGGAAGCTGCCTCCAGTTCTTTTTTTTTTATCTCGATGGTTGAACTTCATTCATAAAACTAACAAAAGAAAGTCTGCCAGTCTGCAAATAACAGGATTCCTAAATGCTATATGCAAATCCCATATGCAAAAAATCTGTAAAAATCTTATAACAACACATATGTCACGGTCCGAAACACAGAAACGAACCCAAATGCACGACCAAGAGACAAATGAACAGGAATGGGTGTTTTATTTACTGGATTGGGGTAGTCCCAAGCCGTACATAGAAAAACACACAACACAGGCGGATGTTCCAAGCCGGAACTGGACTTTGGTTCTGACCCGGAACCGGACAGGAACTGGACCGGGAGGTCCAACAGGAACTGGACAGGAACACTGGCGGATGTTCCAAGCCGGAACTGGACTTTGGTTCTGACTCGGAACCGGACAGGAACTGGACCGGGAGGTCCAACAGGAACTGGACGGGAACACTGGCGGATGTTCCAAGCCGGAACTGGACTTTGGTTCTGACCCGGAACCGGACAGGAACTGGACCGGGAGGTCCAACAGGAACTGGACGGGAACACTGGCGGATGTTCCAAGCCGGAACTGGACTTTGGTTCTGACCCGGAACCGGACAGGAACTGGACCGGGAGGTCCAACAGGAACTGGACGGGAACACTGGCGGATGTTCCAAGCCGGAACTGGACTTTGGTTCCGACCCGGAACCGGACAGGAACTGGACCGGGAGGTCCAACAGGAACTGGGCTGAGGAACAGAAAGGCAGAGGTAAGTGTGAGGCAGGGTCCGACAGGGCAGGCAGGGCACCCAGCTATGGGTTTGACGAGGGTAAGCCTGGAGGTACTGTAACACACACAGGGAGGGTGAAGCAGCTGTAGGCAGAGCAGACTGTGGCGAAACAGACTAAAACAAAAAGGCAGTGAGGACTGGAGAAAACGAGAAAAGAACAGGAATCCAAAAACTCAACAGAATCTTTTGTAACTAGACTAGAACAGGAGACCAGAAAAACCCAACTAGGTACGTCAAAGAACTGGCGCCGAACAGCAGCCAGACAGAGGAATAAATAGTGGAGTGAAATTGAAACCAATCAAAAAGGCGTGAGGAATGTAATCAAGGGTGATTAACTAAAAAGCAGGTGAGGAATGCATGCAGTGCAGGAGAAAGGAGATAGGCTGAAACAGATGGGGAAACAGAGTGAACCAAACGGGAGGACCACGCCCAGCCTGCAGCACAGGGGAAAACATGGACGAAGGGAAACCAACATGACACGGAGGGAGAGGGAAAAACACGGAAACAAACAGGAAGGGAACGGAACGTTACAACATATGCCATATACAAAACTTAAATAAAATAAATATGTGGTAGAGAGCTAGCATATACATTTCATGCTAAAATTAAATAGTTCCCTAATACATGGTACTCCTTATAAAAAAAAACATTGAGAGATTATATAAGAATTGTATAGAAATATATAATATAATAGGCTACTAATCAACATGCTTTTTTATAAAAACTTTGCAAGTATGATCATATATGATTTTTACAGACCTTTTGCATATGGGATTACCTTTGTAAGCATTTAGGAATCCTGATATTTGCAGACTGTTAAAGTAAAATATATAAAAACAATGGATAAATAAAACAAAAGACTTATTAAAATGAACAGGAAAAAAATTCTCAAATCCAGAAGCTTGAGAAGCAATGCAATAATAATGGCATATAATGTAAGGAAGACTTAAAATTTTGTAATTAGACTATCAGTTTCCTTTTCAATTTAGAATTAAACAAATTTTGTAGGCTGATAACAACAACGATAATTTTCCATACCAAATAAGCGTTCACGCGCGCAAGCCTACAATACTTCGGCATAACCACCAGGTAATGTGCGTATGTCAAGTGAAGACCTGACGTGGAGCTACGACCATTTCCACGGTCAAATGGAGTCACGTTGAAATTTTATAAATCACTACTTTGTCGTGATTTTTTACGTACGCCACACGTAAGATCAAATTTGATCGAAAGTACTTTTTATAAATGAGGCCCCTGGTCTTGGCCCTTCTGACCATCTTCTGGCGTAGACTCAAGACTCGCCTGTTTAGTTTGCATCTTTGCTCCCTGAATTAATTGTTAGCATGCAAGTCTTGCTTTTTGAAATAGCATTTTAGGGGTATGTTACCAGTGATTTATACATCAACACTTGCCATGTTACTGACATTTTGGTTAATGTATTATTTAGACTTGTACTGTTTTTTTTTCAGTATACCATTGTTTTTTTTATTGGACATTTCTCTTATATAGCACTATTTCTCATTCCCCCTCTACCTAACAGGTTAAGGAGAGGATATCAGCCTGCCTGGCTGACATTTTTATGTGGATGGCTACTCATCACCTGAAGATCAACCTTCACAATACGGAACTGCGCTTCATACCTCACAGGACCTCCCCACTGCAAGCACTCTCCATCACCGTTGGCGGTACTATGGTGGCTGCCTCCCGCTCTGCAAGTAACCAGGGGATGGTCCTGGATGACCAGCTGGACTTCCTGGAGCACATCAGGGCAACAGCACGGTCCTGCAGGTTCCTCCTGTACAACATCAGGAGGATTTGATCATACCTGACCACCTACTCGACCCAGCTTCTTGTCCAGACCATGGTTATCTCACGCCTGGATTACTCCTCCCAAAGTTTTCACACATCACCCCCCTGCTGAGGTCAGTCCACTGGCTGCTGGTCGCCGCCAGATCAGGTTCAAAGTTCTGACCCTGGCCTACGCTGCAGCCAAAAGGACAAGCCCTTCCAACCTGCAAGACATAATACAACACTAAACTCCAGCTCGACCACTTCGCTCTGCTCGTCCGGACTGCGGAGCTTCTCCACCCTAGCTCCCCAGTGGTGGAATGAACTGTTCACTCCTCTATGTTCTGATCAAACACTGCCTGCACACCTCTTCAGACTCTACCTTGACTGTTTTTCGCCTGTTTCCTGTTCCTTAATTCTTTGTTGATTTTATAGTTTATAATGTCTTGTTTTAGCCATAGCTTACTGTGTACTATACTCAATGTTCATGACTATGGATAGCTGCTATGTTATGATAAGAAATTAGCTCTATCTGAACTGATGTCATTGACCTTCGGTATGCACTTATTGTGCGTCGCTTCGGATAAAAGCATCTGCCAAATGAATGTAATGTAAATAAAGTTTATTATTATTATTATTATTATTTTATGCAAACTTATGTACTTTTTGCCTTGTAAGTCGCTCTGTATAAGCGCATCTGCCAAATGAATAAATGTCTGTATTGATACACTTCTGTAATGTGATGGACCCTTTCTAGATTAAATAAGATAAATGTCCAGCTAATAAAAGCTTGAAGACGCTGAAGTTCAATACGTCTCTGAGTGAATTAATACAAAATTTATTTTACAGTGCATTGTGTACACTATATATTGATGTATTGTAAATTATCTCTTCTCTTTAAAAACCTGATGGCCAATATACAGCATATAGTAATAATAATGTTAACATTTTAGTCATATAAAAGTTAGAAATTGTATATAACACAACATCTGATATTTATTACAATGAAAACACCAATTTAAAATAGGTAAAAATTTTCTTTTTTAAATATATATATTTTTTACATACAGCTGACACCCTTGTCATTTTAATGTATTTAAAATGCTTTAATTCCTACAAAGCTTTCACACTAGGCTACTGCATGCTGTTCACTACTGTCTGCTTATTAATTATCAACCTGTTGGATTTGGAAAGAATTATAAATATCTAGAAGTATCTAAGATAATTATCTAAGTATTAAAAGTTGGGTTCATGTGAGTAGCGTGATCCCATTCGCAATAAACGGAGGGCATCTTCGTGTGTGTTTACGTTTGTATCAAGCGGAACTACATTTCGGCGCCATTTTATTGCTTTACGCTAAGGAAAGTATTACTGGGAATTGTAGTTTTTTTTGCACATATATTCCCAGTATACGTAATTATCTAGGAATTGCTAATGTTTTATCTACCTAGAAAGCCAGTTATGCTAGCTACGTTCAACCAGATCTAGGTACCTAGCTAGCTACGCGTGTTTTAGCTGCTGGTAGACAGTTAGGATATACATTTTCAATATTAATAGCTTAATATTAATATTAATAGTCAAAAGAAGATGGCAGTCCTATATTGTAATTTTTACTGAAATGTTCTTATGACTGATGTTTTCTGACTCTGCTTGATCCTAAGAATCACCTTGGAAAGTGTTGTACATTAATTCTGAAATTTAAGTGGCGCCCCCTGTCGAAAGCATATACTGCACTTTTTTTTTTTAGCTAGAGCTCTGGTTCTGATACTATTTGTAGTATGTCTAGAGGTGGTATAGATTCCGACATTTCAGCATGATACATCATTCGGTGTACAAATGGCGAGTGCTCAAAATGTTCAAAAATCACATTTTCAAGGGGGCGCTACAGAGTTTGTGTGCATGCTAGGGGTCTGGTTGTTGGTGTGCATGCTAGAGGCCCTGATGAGACTCAGTTAGCAAAATTTCATGCTTCTACGATTTTGGGAAGCTGAGTGCAGTGTTCAGCAGTAACCCAAAATGACCTATGAACATTCTAACAGCCTTCATAGACCTATTTTTCATTATTAGTCAAATTAATTAGGACAAGTTTAATTTATGCTTACATGCAAATATATATGTCATAGGGGGTGCCTTGTATACTAAATTTGGGAGGCTTGGCTGCCTTTGTGCTTCAGGTAGGAGGAGTCAAAGTATATAGAGCTTCTATGTGTGCTAGGGGTCTGTTCTTTTGCTTATGCAATGTAGGCCATGGATATATTCATACTTCAGAATTTCAAGCCTCTAGATTTTAAGGAACCCATAACCCTAATCCTACTGTTGTGACCTTTGACCCTTCCATAGCTCTTGTATTTAATTTCATAGTTTCCAATTTGGGTATATTCATATTCTAATTAATCCATGTCAGGGTGGTCAACATGCCAGAAAATTGCAGTTTAATGACATTACGGATAGAGAACTGCCATCTACTTTGGACTATCAATAGCTATTAATATTTAAATATATATAATAAATAGACTGTCTACCAACAGCTAAAGCACGCGTAGCTTCCTAGGTACCTAGATCTGGTTGAACGTAGCTAGCATAACTGGCTTGCCAGCTAGATAATACATTAGCAATTCCTAGATAATTACGTATATAGGAAATCAATTTGCACAAAAGAACTACAATTCCCAGCAATACTTTCCTTAGCGCGAAGCAATAACATGGCGCCGAAATGTAGTTCCGCTTGATACAACCGTAAACACACATGAAGATGCCCTCCGTTTATTGCGAATGGGATCACGCTACTCACATGAACCCAACTTTTAATACTTAGATAATTATCTTAGATACTTCTAGACATTTATAATGCCTTCCAAATCCAGCAGGTTGATAATGAATAAGCAGACAGTAGTGAACAGCATGCAGTAGCCTAGTGTGAAAGCTTTGTCGGAATGAAAGCATTCCCTTTAAATACATAATGACAAGGGTGTCAGCTGTATGTAAAAAAAAATATACACTACTCACAAAAAGTTAGGGATATTTGGCTTTCGGGTGAAATTTATGGAAAATGTAAGTTCACGCTACAGTGATATTATACGTATCATGAAAGTAGGGCATTTAAGTAGAAGCATGCAATGGTGATTTCCTCATCTCAAACAATTTATTGAAACAAAAGCCAACAACAGTGGTGGGTATACCACAACAAAAATGTCAATGTCTCAATAACTTGTCATGTGCCCTTGAGCATCAATTACAGCTTGACAACGACGTCTCATGCTGTTCACAAGTCGACTTATTGTCTGCTGAGGCATGGCATCCCACTCTTCTTGAAGGGCGGCCCTCAGGTCATTGAGGTTCTGGGGTACAGAGTTACGAGCCTCTACACGGTGAGTCAGCTGATCCCATAGGTTTTCTATGGGATTCAGGTCTGGAGAAAGTGCAGGCCACTCCATTTGAGGTACCCCAGTCTCCAGCAGCCTTTCCCTAATGATGCGACCTCGATGAGCTGGAGCATTGTCGTCCATGAAGATGAAATTAGGCCTGTGTTGTTCATGCAGGGGCACAATGACTGGATTAATGATGTTATTCAGGTAGTATGGGCTTGTCACTGTACCATTCACAAAGTGTAGGGCAGTTCTGTATTGACTAGACACACCTGCCCACACTGTAACACCGCCACCACCAAAGGATCGTCTGGTGACAACAGTGGCTGATGCATAGCGCTCTCCTTGACGTCTCCAACATCGTTGGCGGCCATCATTTCTGCTCAACGTGAATCGACTTTCATCAGAGAACAGCACTGAGGCCCACTGGTCCCTCGTCCAGCGTAAATGCTCCCTGGCCAATGCAAGACGATGACGCCTGTGCCTGGTGGTGTGGTCAGGTACCCTTGCAGGTCGTCTAGCACGCAGACCACGCTGATGTAAACGGTTTCGAATGGTCTGACGTGACACTTGGGTGCCTCTCACCTCCCTTAAATGTGCCTGGAGTTGAGTGGCATTCATCATCCGGTTCCGCAGGGCACTGTTCACAATGAAGCGGTCATCAGTGTGGGATGTGGCCAAAGGACATCCACTTCTATGCCTTTCTGTGACTCTTCCAGTCTCTCTGTATCTCTGTTGCAACCTGCTGATGACACTCTGTGACACTCTAAGCTCAGTGGCCACTTCCCTCTGAGAACATCCTGTTTGAAGCCTCGCAATGGCGAGGTACTGTTGATCAATTGTTAGGTGTCGTCTTGGTCTCATGATGTCAAAATGTGAACAGCATGATGAAGAGGACTGTTTAAATACCAATTCTAATTGAACCAGGAAATTTATTGGTCGATTCATGGATCAAACACCTGTTGTGAATTTTGCCGTTCAGCTCCTTGTTAGAGAACAGCAAGTTGTGCAAAAAGTACTGAAACATTGAATAGTTGGACATGTGCATTCAAAAGTTTAGAGAAGGTCAAATTAATTTCACCTGTAAAGGTTATAGTGCATTTTAGGTTCATCCTGAAATTTCACCCGAAAGCCGAATATCCCTAACTTTTTGTGAGTAGTGTATATATATTTTTTTTTTTTATGTTAATGTAGTCTATCCCATGATCTGAGATTTTATTGTATACAAATAATTTTCTATTTTCTATTTTAAATTGGTGTTTTCATTCAATATGAGATGTAGGCCAGGGTCAGAACTTTGAACCTGATCCTGGCGGTGACCGGCAGCCAGTGGACTGACCTCAGCAGGGGGGTGATGTGTGAAAACTTTGAGAGGAGTAATCCAGGCGTGAGATAACCATGGTCTGGACGAGAAGCTGGGTCGAGTAGGCGGTCAGGTATGGTCGAATCCTCCTGATGTTGTACAGGAGGAACCTGCAGGACCGTGCTGTTGCCCTGATGTGCTCCATGAAGTCCAGCTGGTCATCCAGGACCATCCCCAGGTTCCTTGCAGAGCGGGAGGCAGCCACCATAGTACCGTCGACGGTGATGGAGAGGGCTTGCAGTGGGGAGGTCCTGTGAGGTATGAAGCGCAGTTCCATATTGTGAAGGTTGAGCTTCAGGTGATGAGTAGCCATCCACATAGAAATGTCAGCCAGGCAGGCTGATACAGTGCCTTGCGAAAGTATTCACCCCCTTGGCGTTTTTCCTATTTTGTTGCATTACAACCTGTAATTGAAATGGATATTTATTTGGATTTTATGTAATGGACCTACACAAAATAGTCCAAATTGGTGAAGTGAAATTTAAAAAAAACAAGCGATACTATAACGTCTTTGCATTTGAATGGATCTCTATGGGAATTAGGGGGTGGGACTAGATTTAGCTGTAAATAACACTTGAACTGTATAGAACACATGGTTGGCTAAATGGCTCTAAGTCATCAAGGGTCTATCCTATCAAACAAGCCTTAAACCATCACTCTGCTGCCAGAAATACAGTAGATATGGATGGATAACTTGAAGGGTTTCTTCTCCTGACTTATTTTTCCATAGATTTCAATAGGAAAATTTGTCAGGAGAAACAACCCTTAAAGTGATCCATCCATATCTACTGCATATCTGGCAGCAGTGTGATGGTTTGAGGCCCGTTTGATACCTCAGACCCTTGATGACTTACAGCCATTTTACCAACCATGTATTCTATACAGTTCAAGTGTTATTTACAGCTAAATCTAGTCCCACCCCCAAATTCCCATAGAGATCCATTCAAATGCAAAGACGTTATAGTATCGCTTGTAAGAGTACCAGAAAATTATATATCAAGAGTCTTTTGATATTGATGGGTCACAGACTTCAGGAAGTAGCAGCATGCAAAGGATATGCCACCAAATATTAAATATGATACTTTTAAAATACATTAAAGCAAAGGGGGTGAATACATATGCACGCACCACTTTTCCGTTTATTTATTTTTTTTTAGAATTTTTTAAAACAAGTTTTTTTTCAATTTCACTTCACCAATTTGGACTATTTTGTGTAGGTCCATTACATAAAATCCAAATAAATATCCATTTCAATTACAGGTTGTAATGCAACAAAATAGGAAAAACGCCAAGGGGGTGAATACTTTCGCAAGGCACTGTATCCTCTCCTTAACCTGTTAGGTAGAGGGGGAATGAGAAAGTGCTATATAAGAGAAATGTCCAATAAAAAAACAATGGTATACTGAAAAAAAACAGTACAAGTCTAAATAATACATTAACCAAAATGTCAGTAACATGGCAAGTGTTGATGTATAAATCACTGTTAACATACCCCTAAAATGCTATTTCAAAAAGCAAGACTTGCATGCTAACAATTAATTCAAGGAGCAAAGATGCAATCTAAACAGGCGAGTCTTGAGTCTACGCCAGAAGATGGTCAGAAGGACAACCAGGGGCCTCATTTATAAAAAGTACTTTCGATCAAATTTGATCTTACGTGTGGCGTACGTAAAAAATCACGACAAAGTAGTGATTTATAAAATTTCAACGTGACTCCATTTGACCGTGGAAATGGTCGTAGCTCCACGTCAGGTCTTCACTTGACATACACACATTACCTGGTGGTTATGCCGAAGTATTGTAGGCTTGAGAGCCGCGCGTGAACGCTTATTTGGTATGGAAAATTATTGTTGTTGTTATCAGCCTACAAAATTTGTTTAATTCTAAATTGAAAAGGAAACTGATAGTCTAATTACAAAATTTTAAGTCTTCCTTACATTATATGCCATTATTATTGCATTGCTTCTCAAGCTTCTGGATTTGAGAATTTTTTTCCTGTTCATTTTAATAAGTCTTTTGTTTTATTTATCCATTGTTTTTATATATTTTACTTTAACAGTCTGCAAATGTCAGGATTCCTAAATGCTTACGAAGGTAATCCCATATGCAAAAGGTCTGTAAAAATCATATATGATCATACTTTTTATAAAAAAGCATGTTGATTAGTAGCCTATTATATTATATATTTCTATACAATTCTTATATAATCTCTCAATGTTTTTTTACCATGTATTAGGGAACTATTTAATTTTAGCATGAAATGTATATGCTAGCTCTCTACCACATATTTATTTTATTTAAGTTTTGTATATGGCATATGTGTTGTTATAAGATTTTTACAGATTTTTTGCATATGGGATTTGCATATAGCATTTAGGAATCCTGTTATTTGCAGACTGGCAGACTTTCTTTTGTTAGTTTTATGAATGAAGTTCAACCATCGAGATAAAAAAAAAAAGAACTGGAGGCAGCTTCCGCTTACCGGTTCCATGGATTCCTATGGGAGCTGCTCATTGGGGCACGAAGCCGATTCAGTGGTCAACCCGTCACGTCTCTGCAGTCTATGGGCAATACACACAGACAGCGCACAGAATCATGGGAATCGCAGTTCATTACAGAAGTTAACGGGGAGACGCGGTTGTTTCCCTTACAGATATACTCGGTTTTCTCATGTTATACGTCTCAAAAGAACCGAAAACGACACGCTCTGATGGCTAGCTCACAAGCTAAATCGATTAATAATCATATTGCAGCCTATGCAGTATGCACTGATCTGAACAGACCTAGCTAACTTCAACTAGTATAATGCAAGTAATAGCCTACAAGACTAGCCTATAAATAGCAACCCACACAGATAAAGCAGAGACGAAGAATCTCGAGAATTATACATCATATTGCATTAAAATACAATTACGAAATAAGAAAGGTATTCTATGAATGTACTATAACGATAAGTATAAACTATAAGTACAATACCGGCAGCTTACCCATTCGCTTTATTTGACCGTGAAATAAAAATGGTGGATCTCCGTTTTGTCTCGTAATTCATCGGAGAAAATCGTAAAGTTACGTGGTGTGTAATCTCTGATTCGTAAAATAAGTACGAATTTTCGGGGACTGGAATTTCGTAGAATAGATACGAATGGGCTGTGAGACCAGGTTGGTTCCACAGTGAGAAATATAATTTACAAATGGAGAACATTCATGATAAATGGTAGTCTACCCAGGCGTGGGCGTTCCAGCAGATTCACCTCAAGATCAGACCGTATGATGCGATGAACCAGATGAAGAAGATTTTTTTTTGCAGAACAGCTTTTAAAGCAGTGAATTCTATTGAGTTTTCAAGGGAGAACAACACCAAGGGGCATGTTTTCCCCTCAATGTTTTAGTATTAAAAATGTAACGTTATCATACTACTAATAAGTTCAGCTAGCTACATAACGTTGGCTATGTCATTGTTATTGTATCATAATAGATCAAATTATGTATAGGCTATATCCCTTTTTGGACGGGTTGGGTTTCTTCAGATTAACTTAAGTATGTAACAAAACATTTGCATGGCTTCTCTGTAATTTCAGCGGTTGGAGCCACGGCTCAGAATGTAGGCTAAGCTAGCCTAATGTTAGGCCTATACAATATGTGTATGTTATTAGGCTAATGTAGGCTACAGATTTCCCGACTCAATCACTTATATTGCTACAGCCAAAAACTACACAGAGGTTAACCATACTAACTTTAGCTAATAATCATCTTATAAAAAATCCCAAGGTTACTGCCTTGACACGTTCGCTCTCCTCAAATACTCAAAAGCAGGGGCAATGCAAGGTCAATATGCCATCCGCCAAGTACACTATCTATGCTTAACAAGCTGTCTACCTACCATACCAACTGTAAAAGTTCCTGTAGCTTAGTGGTTAAGGCATTGTTCTACCATGTAGTAGGTTGGGGGTTAGACCCCCCCCCTGTTCCTAACATTTCTTTTGAGGCACACAATGTGCATTTCATGCTAAGAATGTTATTTTAACATAAAACAAGTTATTTTTTATTGCAAAGGCTAAGAAATGTCACAATATTAACTGTTAACTGTTTGAATTATGAAGTCAGTAAATCAACACAATCTGATACCACAATACAAAAGTCTTATTTGGCCTGCACGTTTCCGTTAACCTGCTTTGGCCTATAGGTTACAATCTTGGCTTTCCATGCGTTAGGTCAGCGGTTCGATTCCAGCTTGGATCACCTTTTTATTGCAAAGGTTAAGAAATTTAACAGTATTAACTGTTCACTGTTTCACTTGTACTTAAAAGACGTAAAAGGCCGCCAACATGGCCCAGTAGCTTACGATACTACCGACCAACAAAAGATTTACCGCAGGTCACGTTTACGCAGTTGGCTATGGGAACAAGTATTAATTTGTCAGACATAAGGTTTTTACGCAAAATATGATCTGATACAGAGAGCGTTGTTGCAGTAATGTAAAAAATCAATTAATAACTGTGCCATTGGCTACATGTTTTGAACTAACATTTCTTCTCAAACGTCATCAATCAATCTCACACATAAGCCGACAAAAACATCTGTCTATGTGTAGGCCTACCTATGTTGTCCTGTTGCAGTTTAGCGGGCAAGATTCCTTGATTCATTTACAACAAAGAGAATGTGCAATTCAGCTCTGTTCGGGTTGCGGTTTCACACATAACACAATGTCACCATAAAAATTAAGTAGGCTAAATGAAGAATTTACGATAACACGCAAGCCCTTATGGGATCGGGTTTAGATACCATCAACAATGGCAAAAGCCCTGATTAGAAACAAACATTTGCTTTTTTGGTCAACCCTGTCTAGAGTTGTCTACCATTTTGCAGTCTCTGTGTTTGACAAATGCTGCTCATGCCGCTCGGTCCCCGGGAATCGCTGCTATGTTTATTATTATTATTATTCCTATTAGTGTTTGCAATATATTGTCTGCACAAGTATGACATGTTTGGAGGGCGGCAATTGTAAATATTTGTGTTGTAAAATAAAGTGAGTAACCACAAAGAAAATATGTTTGTTGAAATGAGGGTATGTAATATACATACAGTAATAGCTTGTATATTACAGGAAGTTCTTTATTTTCTCGCAACACATTCGCGTTTAGTCGTGACTCCACCATTAGGAAAAGAGTGAACAAGTATGACTTTCATGAAAGGGTAGCCAGGAGAAAACCCCTTCTATCCAAAGCATGGCTTATTTTTGCAAAATTGTACCTGAATGAACCAAAAAGTAGTCTGGAACATGAGACCAAAGTGGAAAATGTGATATATTGTCCCACGAAAAAGCAAAAAAATCTTTCAAGTCAAAGTCCAGACTTCAGTCCCAATGAGATGTTGTGACGTGAACATAAGAGAGCTGTTTCATAAGGTTATTGATGCTAAAAGGGGTTCTGTAAGCTACTGAACATTGGGATGCACTTATTTTTTCATAGAAGGCTTCTGCAAGTGGGCTCATTCCTGGTTGATTAAATAAAGTAGTAGATCTGATCAAAATGGTGGGTACGAAGGTTGCTTTGCAAAAATAAAATAGGTATAAGTCATACAAAGTAGGTGAGCAACCTGTTTAGGGTGAAAGTGTCCCATATGTTTATTGTGCAGAAGGCGCTAGGCATTCACAAAATGAGTGAAACGAGTGAAAAACGCTCAGTGCAGACAGGCAAGACAAATATATGGTGACTTTGGCTACTTGCTCTCAGCATGTAAGCCAGCAGCCTTATACACACAAAAACAAACTGAAAAAATAAGGGTGAAGATATAAGCAACAGTTACAGAAAGTACAGTATTTTTTTTGTATATTACAGAATTCAAAATGACTGAACATTTTTTAGTGTGACAGAACATTTTAACCTGCTTTACACTGTTGCTTGCAGAGCAGGCTTCTTATTCCTGATGGTGATGACGTTGACCAGAGACACAATCACTAACATTCCCAAAGACGCTGCCACTTTGTAGTTAGATCAGATTTCATGGCCAGAAGTTACCATTTCGCCTTGTTAACCAGATTCAATGGCCGTCTGTCTTCTGCCAATCCACACAGAAATATCCGGCGGAAATGCTGTCAAAGGGTGAATCACTTATGGGCCGTTAATTCCCCCTTCGACGCCGTGCACAGTTACCCGACCCGGCCTGACATCTGGCACTTCTGACTGAAATAGCGGATGAGGCGTTGTCGTGGAGCCAGAAATCTTATACTGGCGGTGATATAAATGAAGGGGGTCATTCCCGAACGCCAAGTGGTGCCCCTGTGCCCAGAGGGCAGGCGGCGTGCTGGCACTTCCCCAGGGCTGGCTTTCGCATATATGAATTAGCTGGCCATCACTGGAAAGCTGTCACACAGAGGGGGAGTGGAGCTCTGACTTGATGCCAGGGTTATATTAAAGTCAGTCGGGTGACTTGCGCTGCACGCCTACAGGAGTAGATGATCTCATCACAAAAGCTCCGCTCCAATAATCCAAAATGAAGCTGTGGCAAAGACAATGGCCCTTATATCATTACACAGGACAGTTTTAATTTCCAGGTCACTACTGTAACCTGGGTTTACACACTTGACTGAACTGCGCCTCTGCACAATCAGGTACTTAATGTTTTGAGTCCAGTAGGTATAAAATAAAACTCTACTTTACATTGTTAATTCACACAATAGAGTTGATTCAGCACATTGATTCCTTGATTCCTGAACATTGTGGCTATGTGACACTTGTGGACCCGCCTCTGTAGTTTGGATAGTAATGCCTTATTGGTCGACATTTCTGGTTCTCATTTTGCTATTGAACATTCAACGTCATAATTAAACTTTATTATTAAATGGGTAGGTCACTTTTAAATGACAGGATGTGCAGGTGCATGGATTACATCAGGTGTGATACCGTGACACAAGTCTAACTAACTTGATTGCTAACTTGATGATGTAATAAAGGAAACCCTTTACTCTTAGGTCACTGAGATTTGTATATGCATTTGTGCACCTGTATGATTTCGGTTAATTCAGATTGCTGGTTTGGCCAATCTTTTAAGTCTTAATAATCAGCAGTTTCAGTTGCGAGTTCATACTCTGTTTATTTATTTATTTAAACACAAGGGTCCAATAAAATGTAACCATCTCTTCCTTGTGTCACTGTGCCATTTTGCCATCATATTAGTGTTAAACTTCCTTTATCAAAATAGCTCATAACATTTATTACATAAAACCCCTTTGTAATATTTTCATCTTCAGTGATATAATTTTAAGCTGTTCTTTACAATATGAGAGAACTGTTCTGTTCTGAGCAAAAAGCAGGACAGATCAGCTCTCAACAGAATATAACATTGCAGCCAGATAGAAAATACTTAATAATTTTTATCTTATTTGACTGAATAAATTAATAAAATTGCAGGAATGCAGGAATCCACAAAATACATATATTTTTGAACAGCGCATTAACATGCACACTTCTGTTTTTATCTCTCCATGCAGACAGCTGACCCTAGATCAATGCCTGGAACAAAGGCACATCTGTCATTCCTAGGTCTTTTCTTTCTCTGGCTGTCACTATTGGAGCCTTGATGGCTGACCGCAGATCAGGGGCTGGGATATACGAGCTGGGACCCCAGACCGTGTGTTTGGCATGCTGCCTAGACATCCACCACCCGATCACTAACTCCACCCTGATAAAAATATTTAATCGCCATTTAAAATATACACATGAGTAGTGCAGCATGAGCTTCAAATAGAATGGAAGCAAATCTTATTGGAAGTCTTATTGTTAAAGTGATCACTGGCCTCAAATCTGTTTTCACTGATTTGCTTTATGAACAAACATGTTATTTATGTGAATAATCCAATGGTAAGTAGTCCTGAAACAATTCCTAGTCAGCCCTTAATTGTTTGTCATGCTGGAGCATCCTATTTCTTCTCCTCACCTGAGATAATGTAAATTAGTTCAATTTAATCAAATGAATGTCGCCATTTCAATGGTGATCAGGCAATGTCTACAAATAAAGTGATCGTAGATTTGGGTACATTTGTTCTAAAATGTAATTACTTTAAGTCTGAGGAAGATTTCTAGTTACAAACAAAAGTACATGCGATGGGATCCCCATTTGCTCCTAATTACACAAATTTATATGTTGGACTGTTTGGACTTTGTTCTTAATCAAATTGAAAATGCGTTTTTTCCCCCATAAAATTTACAAGTGGTAGGTCTATCGATACATTGACAATGTCTTCTGTATAATGGACATCTCATAGAGCTGCTAATTAGCAGAATCAGGTGTGCCAAATTAGGGTTTAAATGAAAACCTACAGGATGGTAGATCTCCAGGAACAGGGTTGGGGACCACTGCTTTAGAGACTTTCCCATTATCGAGCGCTGGGTCTTTTGATTCGCGCACGCCTGGACATACGCTCCCATCTGGTTTTCCAATGGGAGTTGTGATGCTGTGGTGTATTGTGTTCTATTTCATACCATCCTCGCCAAGAGGGTGAGCTGCTAGGAGACTAAATAGCAAATTAACCACCACTACAGGGCGGACACCAACTCACGCCATAAATATGATGCGCGTATACCGCCGGTCCTCTTTTTTGCCTCGAGTTTGAGCGTGAGACTGTTGTATCTTTGCTTTCGCATACAGTGGCGTGTTCTGGATCTGCAAAATTGCAGCTCCTCTTGCCCTCTCCCGCCTGCCAACTGGATCCTCTTCTTCTTAAAAAGAAGTATGCTACCTGAGGCTCTTTCTCGGGTTACGTTGCAGTTGTGATAATCTACCTACTGTTTGGCGCAGGCACGCACATCAGGTAGGAGAAATCCGTAGGACTTGTCAGTCGTTTAAGTGGCTCATTGCTGTCCTTGTTTCCAAACTATATCAGTTTTTCGACCAAGCAACATGTGGTGATGTATTTTGCGGTTATCTTACGGAGTGATGCGTATGGCATTTCGAGTAAGGTTAATCAAGTTTGTTAAACAAAGAGTTTGTATACCAGGGTTACTGTATTTAGGCAGTCCACTGCTGTTTCCTTTTGAGGTTAGATCAGTGCCACTGACTGATATCTTTCCGGTTATAATAACCTATATTGAGTTTAATTGAATCACATGTTTGTTGTTTCAAACATTTAAAAGCTGAAAGGAGTCTCTTTTCCTTAAAAAGGATTATGCTATCTGATGCATTTTCGCTACCAGAAAGGGGTTGCTTACTATTTTGCAATTAATCTACCGAATGACACATACGCACATTTCGGGTAAGGTTAATCGGTAGTGTTTTACCAATAATTCTCTGGCTAGAGTAGCCTATATTGAAGTTTATCGGTTTTACATTTTTTGGTGTTGTGCACTTCAGCGACAGCCACTTAGGCCCCACAACTCATGGGAGCCTGTGGCTTGACGGCCCGACATCATCGTGATAGGCTGCCCACTGCAGAGTTGGACAGCCTGAATTGTTCACGTGACCACCAACAGTCAGAGACTGAGGAGGGGTCAGCTTCTGATCAAGAGTATTCCTCTTCATTCGGTCAGGGTGGCTGAGTGTGGTCACCCCCCCAACCCCCCCCCCCCCTTCATTTTTCCCAATCATGGCCCCCAGTGATTCAAGCAGAGGCATGCCGACGGGATTCCCAGCATCTCAATAACCGCTGCCGGGCTGCTGTTAGTCACCTATGCAAGGCCTACCAGGCCTCTGCCTTGTTGGCTTGGCTAGCCGACACCAACGTGCTACTGTTGGAGGGATTGCTGCAGGACGTGTCCTCCGCTGTCCCTAGTAACTCAGTGGTGCATATGTTGTGAGTGGTGACACCAGGATGCATGTGGCTAGTGCTCAGGCCCAGCCCTGTGGCATTCCATGGTTTCGGTCATTCATACACGTCAGTCTGGAAGACCAGGACTGCATGCGGTCCTTCCGGCCCCAATGGTTCCTGGGGGGTGTTTAGGCTACTGGCAGATGCTGCACTGGAGCAGTCTTGTACGATAGTGGAGCTGACACATAGGCTGACACACAGGATACAGGCTCCAGTTCAAACCAAGCCCCGCTGCTTTCGTGGGGTTATTCCAACTCGGGTGAGAGACAGGGCTGCTGCGCGGGCTCTCTATGATGAGATTCTGGTGTTGCAGGAAAAGGGAGCGATAACACCACTGCCCTAGGTGGCAGCAGGACGGGGGTTTTATTCAACATATTTTCTGGCACCAAAGAAGAATGGAGGCTTCCGCCCCATTTTAGACCTGAGGGCTCAACCGCTTTCTAAAGTACCTCCCTTTCCGCATGTTCCACCATTCCAGTCTCATCCTACTGGTGAGAGACGGCGACTGGTTCACCTCAGTGGACCTGCGGGATGCGTACTTCCGCATCTCCATACACCGGAATCACCAGAAGTACCTCCACTTTTCCTTCCAAAGCACAGGATACAAGTACTCTGTCCTTCCCTTTGGCCTAGCCCTGGCCCCACACACTTTAATGAAGTGCATGGAGGCCGCACTGATCCCGATCCATCGCCAATGGATTCGCATTGCAAATTACCTGGACAACTGGCTGATCTGTGCTGCAACAGAGGAGCATGCCAGAAGGGATGGCCCATTTAGTCAGCTCACCCCCTCCAGAGACAGGGGGCCCTATCTTACACCCGGTGCAAAGCGGCGCTAACCCAAACGCAAGTGTCTTTGCTATCTTACACCCGGCGCTAGGTCCATAATAACGCCTAACGCTTACGTCCTTAAACTAGCATGTATTCTTGCGCCATCACAAGTGAACTGGGCGTGTTGGTCTTAAGATGAGGAGTGGCCAGGATTCTTTTTGGCATATTGCTATCTTGAGCCAGCAGAAAGCGCTTGCGCTAGAACCACTACAAACCTGGTCTAAAGTCATGTCGCAGTTGTTTACATGTTATTTTAACGGCGCATATAAGTGCGTCTACATAGGCGTGTGCACAATGCGCGTACCCTCCTGTCTGTTACACACAGGGGCGTGCACAAGCATGACTAAAATATCTAGATCACAATGTGAAATATTATTATTGTGTAGGCTATATCAAAAATGCATAATAATAAAAGGTTCCATAGGTCCACATACCTTTCCCTCAGCGAAGGGAAACGATGCCACATTACATTGCTCTCAGCCCACTCCATCAACATCCAGGCGATGTGCGATGGTACGGGACAATGGCTATCCATTAAAAAGGAGCTGCCTAATGCGCGAATTGTCATTTGCACCTAATGCGTGAATTGTCATTCAATGGAAAACCCGCGTAGCTACTGCAATAGACGGACTTGCTTTCTGAAAATGCGCTTCAGATGTCATTACAATACAGCTCTGTTTATCTAGGAATACAGCCTGTAAGTAAATAGAATGGTTTGTGACTGAAAAAAGTTCAAAACCTTGTCCAGTGAATATTGCTTTTATTGTTTTTCAAATAGCCTAGGCTACAGCGGACTCGCTGTGCATAATGTTTTTTAGATCGACTATGGTTAAAAAACGGAGATAAATGTCATCAAGTTAACTGAATTGTAGGCTAACCTTAGCTATTCTTCGTCCTTCATATTTTTTTTAATTACAGTGACAAGGTTTCCATATCCTCAGCTTATTAAAACCCCGCTGATTTCACCTGTAATTCCATAACTTGAACAAAAGATTTTAAAGAGAACTAAGCGTCTAATTAGAAACTAAATTTGCAGCACGTTACACAATTAATTTTAATTCCATTATCTGCATATTCGCTTTACATGAGCAGGTCTGTTTCCCCTGCTGTACATCGCACTTTTCACGGTCTTCCTGGGAAAGTGAATAGTTTTAAAGTATTACGCTACCAGTTAAACAGGTTGGTCACATTTCCATAAGCAGGACATTATAAAACAAGGGAAAATATGCTGAACCTATGGGTTGCCAACCTGACAGATTTGTTGCATTTAGTGTCATCATTAAGGCAAAACAACGTTAGTTATGTTATTAATCAAAATTAGAATGCAGTTGGCCTAATGAACTTCGGATGAAGCTTGAACATGAGTTCATTGCATAATCAAACGAAATTCGTTAAACAAGCAGGCTAATTTGGCGTTTTCTAAGGTGAGAAGGAAGCAATTGGTCGCTTATTCTCAGCTGTTGCAGGTGCTTTTAACAGCATATATTTCGTAAACAGCACTGTCAGGAATTACCGGGAACTCATAATACTACTACTGCTGCTGCTACTGATCCATATTGTCACGATCCAACTCACTGACTGAACCCAAACGCACGACCAAGAGACAGGGAAACGGAAATGGGTATTTATTTAGAAAGCTTGGGGCAGTCCCAAGCTGTACATAGGTAAAGCACAACAAAAACAAGAAAAGAGGAAGTCTTTATCACAGCTACGTGCTCCAAGCCGGAGCTGGACTTGTTGATCGCTCAAGTTCCAAACCGGAACTGGACTTGGGTTCCGAACCGGAACTGGACTGGAACTGGACCGGGAGATCCAACGGGGACTGGTACAGCGGACACAGCAGACTGTTCCAAGCCGGAACTGGACTTGCGTTCCGAACCGGAACTGGACTGGAACTGGACCGGGGAGGTCCAACAGGAACTGGTACAGTGGAAACAGCAGACTGTTCCAAGCCGGAACTGGACTTGCGTCCGAACCGGAACTGGACTGGAACTGGACCGGGAGGTCCAACAGGAACTGGTACAGCGGAAACAGCAGACTGTTCCAAGCCGGAACTGGACTTGCGTTCTGAACCGGAACTGGACTGGAACTGGACCGGGAGGTCCAACAGGAACTGGTACAGTGGAAACAGCGGGTTGTTCCAAGCCGGAACTGGACTTGGGTTCCGAACCGGAACCGGACCGGGAGGTCCAACAGGAACTGGTACGGTGGAAACAGCGGGTTGTTCCAAGCTGGAACTGGACTTGGGTTCCGAACCGGAACCGGACTGGAACTGGACCGGGAGGTCCAACAGGACCTGGTACAGCGGGTCGTTCCAAGCCGGAACTGGGCTGAGACTGGACCGGGAGGTCCAAACGGGAACTGGGTTGAGGCACGACCCGAACTGGCACAGGTACTGAAAGGCAGAGGTAGGTATTAGGCGGAACACGAACAGGGTAAGGCAGTGTAGTGGAGCTCTGGTTAGCCCGGTCTGGGTAGCTGGACCACAGCGGAGCCTGGAACCGTAACCGCAGCAAGGAGGGCGCCACGGCCGGACAGGAACCACTGGAGGGTGGAGAGACAGCACACCCAGCTGCGGGTGCAACGTTAGTTGAGAGCTGAGGTACTGCAACAAACACAGAGAGTGGAACAGCTGCAGGCTGGACGGAGCTGAGGAGGATAATTGAACAAGCGAACTAAACAAAGACAGACAAGACTGAAGCCGTAGGGACTGGGAAAATCTACAAACTGTGAGTAAAGGTAACAGAGTAGATACAGGAATACAAAGCTCAAACTGGGTATAAACGGACAGGACTAAAGACAAGAGACCAAGACCAAACGAAGTACGTTAACGAACTGGCGCTGAATAGCAGCCAGTCGGGGGTTTAAGTAGGGGAGTGAAATTGAAACCAATAAGGAAAACGTGAGGAATGTAACCGCGGGTGATTGAATAATTAACAGGTGAGGAATGCATGCCACAAGAGGGAAAGGAGATAGGTAGAAACCAAAGTGGGAGAACAGAGTGAAACAAACAGAAGGGGGCACGCCCAGCCTGTAGCAACGGGGAAAACACGGACGAAGGGAATCCAACATGACACGGAGGGAAAGGGTAAAACATGGAAAACGGACAGGAAGGGAGCGGAACGTTACACATATAGCCGATTCCTTGATCGCACTAAACACGCACGAGCATGTCTGTTTCGCCATCATAAGCAATCCGCCAAGGTGGAAAAGCAGGCTTTTAAAGGGAATGGGATATGACATTTTGATTGGTTTATTGCATGTCACGCCCAAGACACACCTATAATTAATGAAAAGACTAGGTTCAGCCCAGTTGAACCTTGCACCGTGCTTAGCGCCCAAAAAACACGCCGTTAAAATAGCAAAAGTAGACTTGGACACGCCCTAAATGGACTTAGCGCCATGCGCTTAGACTAAGCGCCAAGATAGGGCCCAGGGTCTTTCTGGGCCTGGTCTTGGACTCAGTGTCCATGGGGGCCTCTCTGACCTCAGAGAGGCAGTATGTATTGAGGGAGAGCCTGTCAGCAGAGAAAGCTCATTATCCCCTGTGGTACTCAATAGTGGGACCAGTGGGGACCTTAGTCATGGAAGCCTTGGCGAGCCAGTGGCCTTCAGCTCTGCTTTATGCTTTCCCTCTCCTGCCAGGGCTTCTGGCAAAGATTAGGGACTAAGAGTCCTGTTTTCTTCCCCAAAACTGGCCTCATCAGACCTGGATGGCAGACTTGAGGGAATTGCGAGCGGGGCGCCTTCCAACCAGAACGGATATGCTATCTCAGGGCCAGGGCCCGCTATGGCATCCAAACCCTTGGAGTTACAGCCTGCACGATTAGCCCTTGGATGGAGGTCACTGTGGCACCTAGATCCAGGGTGCTAGACACACTACAGGCATTGAACATCCCTTCTACAAGGGCGCTGTATGCTGGGAAGTGGAGCACGTTCAGCTACTGGTGCCACACTAAGGGGTCTGACCCAGTCTTCTGTGGCATTCCAGTTGTGTGAGTGTTCCTTCAGTCTTTCTTGGAAGGGTTGATGGAGTCTACACTGAGAGGTTACATGGCAGCCATCTCTGACCGCCATGGGCATATGAATGGCCTGAGGGTGGGATCACAGCCTCACACTCGCCAGTTCCTCCGGGGAGTCAGGCGGCTTTGTCCGCCTTAGTCCAAGCCCTCACTGAGCCGGCCTCAAGCCCTTAGCCAGTCTCATTCTGAAGCACCTTTCCCTGAAAACTGCTTTCCTTGCATCTGCTAGGTCTGTAAAAAAGCTGCATGCAATATCAGTACAGCCCTCCTGTATGTGTGCTGTCAGTACAGCCCTCCTGTATGCAGTTAGGCAGCAGTAGTTGCGGCTTCTTTGCTCCCTAATCCCGCTTCTCGGCCTAAGATCCTCTCGCTGTTGTACAGTTTTCTGCCTTTATGTGGGAGGCTTTTCATCCTTCCCTCATGAATCACCTGAGGAAGCCAGACTTCACTCACTATGCCCTGTCCAGGCCCTGCGGTCTTATGTTTCCCCACACAGGGGCTGTTGGGGAAAACCAACAAATGTTTTTATTAGTTATGGAACACCTATGCCGGGCCTTATCTAACGGCATTTGGCCCTCTGGATCGTAGATGCGATTCCCACGGCCTACAGCAGTGTCGGCATGCCCCCCCCACCCACCTGCACTTGGGGTGTACCTGCCTCACAGGCTTCATTTCATGGTGCTCCGCTTTCTGACGATTGTGCTGCGGCTGGCAGGGCTTCGTCCCTCACGTTACCAGGGTTTATCGCCTGGACATGTTGTCCAAATCGATTGCCTCCTCTGTCCACAGGGCAGCAGAGTAATCTTGAGTATGACTTGCATTACCACTTTATGGTGCTTTTATCACTGGTGGAATTTGCACTTTAGATTTGCTTCTTTAAAGAACAAGCATCTAATAAAGTGAATATATTTGTACCCCATGGTTGTGTCATGTGGTGTTACCCCACTACATCCCCTGCATGACTTTATTTGGTATACTGTGACCCATACCATGGTGTGTTGACCGGTGTGAAATAGAAGGTATGGTTTACGTATGTAACCCCGGTTCTATGAATAGGGTGAGGGGGAGTGTAAGGTTCGGAGAACCAAACACGACCAATAAGGATTTCTAAAAGCATATCTAGAGAGATATGCCACAAAACGCGGAGGTAGCCACACCAGGACTGAGAAACACAGGATCAGGAGCAAAACTTCCCTAGCACAAGGCAAAACAAAGCAACCTCCAAAAACTGAGGCGATCTCGATAAATAGCGAGAATAACTAACAAAAGAACCTCACACACTAAGTAATTAGGCGTAACAAGAGGTGGTGAAACAAAACAAAACTCTATCAAACGAGTGACGGAAAAGAATAGCCAGAGCTCTTGTGGCAAAAGAGCTGAACACAACTGGCAACAGGAGAAAAGAATAAAGGATAAAGAAAGATTGGAAAGCAAAGAGAAAACCAATCTAATCCTAAATCTTATAACCGGACTTGCTGCATTTCCTATTAGTATGAACCAGAAATGCAGCGACCGAAATTCCTATACCTTACCGACTTCATCTGTCAACATAGCAAAGACAATATTGAAATGCGGAAGTCCTGGGCTATTTATAACCGTCAGGAAACGCAAAATAGGGATAAGGAATAATTGTCGGGTAAGCTACAAACACCGGAACGGAGGTGGAAAAAATCAGATAGAGCGTTCTGACGACGCCGAAAAAGAAACCAAAACATAGACCAGCAAAGGCAGCAAATAACCATGACAGAATATGGTCAACACGCCACACAGCGTGGTCATGCTATGCCCTGCAGTCCGCAAAAGAGGACGGGCGACGTACACCCACAATATTTATGGCTTTAATTGGTGTCCGCTGTATAGTGGTGGTTAATTTGCTATTCAGTCTCCTAGCAGCTCACCCTCTTGGCAAGGATGACCCATACCGTGGCGTGTTGACCGTATTCATAGAACCGGCGTTACATACGTAACCCATACGTTTTACTCTGCTGGCGAGTGACTATTTGTAGAGGTTTTGTTTCTGATGCCAAATATGAGGTTTCTGCCTTGTTATTATTGTGGTGGTTAAATTTATGATGAATGTTTTTCAATGAAGATTTTTTTTTTCCAAATTGAATTTTTCCAATTTCAAAATCATACACCCCTTCCACCCTGTATGACTGCTGATTTGAGTTGTATATTCTCACATTCATAGGCCCTGATATGCAGGTTAGAAAAACAAGGCAGACTGACAGTATTGGCAGAGATTCCTGTCAGCCCACTGGCTAGTCTGCAAAAATCAATCTGTACCTCTCAATCACAGAGAAACATTTTCCCTTGTTTGCTTCCATAGGCAGTTCGCTTCCATAGCCAGTGCTCGTAAACACACTGGTTATTTGCCTTCCTGTAATGTCAGACAGCCAATTATCAAACGGAAATTGGAGCCAAGGAATTATATACAGATTAAACACACACACACTCATGGGCTGCGCTATGTATAGCACAGTGCTGCGAACCTGACCTTGCTCTGTCTAATATACAGCATGGTGCTAAATCCTCCCCTCGCTCTAATCTGTAACTTATAGTTCCTTTATTATAGAACCTTGGTACATAGTCACTTTACCCAGAATGCTTCATGGAATACACTGCTTGCACTCAATAAATGCTTTTCATGTATTATAATGTGTTCAAATTGTAGGCTATATAAACATTCACTTTTTTCCTTAAAAATTGTAATGCAAAGGACCATAATACACTATGAAGATACAGATGCAAAAGTAATCGCTAAACCACAAACTATTAACACAGTCCTATGCAGGGTCATTGTATGACTTCAATCTCACTTTAGGATTCCAGTGAAGTCTGTGAGTGCAGAACTATCTGTTCCCAGTACGCCTGGGTCTACCTTGGTCAGAATTGAGAAAAATAACATTGGCTGTTGGATATTGAGGCCTTTGCCCCTATAGCGATGGCTTTGTTAAAATCTTTCTCATCACAAGTCTGCCCTCAGCGGCTACACAGCAACTTGTGATGAGGAGAAGTATATCAAGGCCATCACTGTAGGACCACAGGTCCATGCGAATATCCCAATATCCAAAATCCAATGTTTTTTTCTAATCTGAGAATTTATTCAGGCAGACAAAAGTGGTCATTTGTGCTTGTAAACTCATAAGTGATTATTGCTCCTACTCTGTTTTTGAAGTGCCCAAATATCTGAATAATCTGTTCCTATTGGAAGCTAAAGGCACCCCTCTCTTAATCCTGTATCATGTCATAATTGTATTCTTCATGTCAGAATTTATTTGATTAAAAAATGTATGCTTAATTTAACGTGGGAAAATATTTTAAAGGCCCTCACTTCATTTTGTTTATGGTGCTGTGGCCACTAAAGGCTGTATATTCCAGTTGGGCTGTCCAGGCTAGTGCCGGTGCTAGAGGTGGCCATGTCACAGTCCAGCTCAAGTGACAGAAAATGGTGGACTTCATTGGTTACAGTGAACTTACACTACAGGAAGAGTAGGTGGAGGCAGGTGGCCTGGAATTCCCGGGAAGTGTCCAATGACCAATTGGAATGTCTGCCTGTTCTAAACAGATACTGAAACAGCTTTGAAAGGGGACTCTCCCTCTGAAAGATCAATTTTCAAACAACTGATGCCACCTTAAAAGATTAGTCATGACCTACTGAACTTTGAAATAAAATAAAAAATATATAGTTAATTTTTGAAAGAGGAGAGAGAGAGAGAGAGAGAGAGAGAGAGAGAGAGAGAGAGAGAAAGAGAGAGAGAGAGAGAGAGAGAGAGAGGAGAGAGAGAGAGAGAGAGAGAGAGAGAGAGAGAGAGAGAGAGAGAGAGAGAGAGAGAGAGAGAGAGAGAGAGAGAGAGAACAAGCACACAGACTCATGTAGACACAGACGGTATCCCAGCAGGGAATTACAGATCTCTGGCTGATTAAGCAGGATAGAAATTAAAGCACAGAAGGCAACTTTATTCAACCCATATCCCTGACAACAGGGCATTTTTAACTGGCAACAGCTGCAGCACTCTATAGCCCAGTGATAGTACCCATGCTGTCTGAGGCAGTGTATGGTTCCTATTGGTGCTGAGCGTCTCCACATCGCCTACTACTTGGTGTCAGTTTTACACACTGGAAGTTAGGACAGTCTGAAATGTGCCAATGACAAGACACGGAATAGTTTATGGAGGCAATTCTTAACATCAAAAAATCATTCAAATGCACAATGTAACTGTGACCTCCAGCAATAATAAAATATCTGACCCTGACTCTTGCAGTATGAGGCGCATTAGGCTGAGTGACAGTGACTTTGGCAGTGTTAGGCTTTATAGGGTGAGTGACTGTGATTGGCAGTCCATGGGGACTGACTATTACTCTGGCAGCATGAGGCTCTGTCTGCTCAGCGACAGCGGCTCTGGGAGACAGTTACATGTGAGATTGTGATTGTGGCTGCCAATAGCAGGCTCTGTCCATAGAGTGGTGGTTAAACACGAGTGAACTCAACAGCTGTTCTGGTGAGAAGAGAATTCAGGGCTTTGCACTGTGACAATTTGACTCCAGTGACCCACTCTTTCCTCTCTCTCTTTGATTTGTTTGTGTCACTCAAACTGAAGCCTGGAAAACCATACGTTTATTAATGTTTAGAGGGCAAGGTCATTACAGTATAATGAGGTCAGAGACTCATATTCAACACCGTTTGTATATATTCCAGAGAACACATGCTCCAACCACTGCTGTGACCCACACCAAACCACTGTTATCCCTTCCAGAGAATTATGGAATTTCATTTCTGTACACTAATTCACTCGTTGATCATATCAGTCCGACAGGGACTGTGCAATTCAATTTTGTACCCTGTAGAGGATACAGGTCTCTGGTCTTAATATCAAGAACCATATTATATGATGCTGAAACCTACACTACAAGGACCATACACTAAAAATAAAATAATATTTTTTGAAAATATTTCATGACAACATGTTTTTGTCATCCAAGACACCAGGGACGTCGTTAGGCCTATTTTAGGGTGGCTGAAACTACCCTAAAATGTTCTTAAGCCCCCCCCCCCCCAAATAATTTGGCATTATTGTCTTAAAATTATCGTTCTGATTTGTATGTTGTTGTCTCCCCATCCAATACTAGCCTGTCGTAGCCTACTTCACAATGTAAATCGCGGGCACGAGGACCTTGGGGGAGGCTGCATTCCATTGCTTCTCGCTCTGCCAAGTAACGATCGGCATTGGCAACGGCTTGTGACAGGATAACGTTAGTGGCTAAGGAGTTTAGCCGTGATGTGAAGATTCAAAGTGAATGATGCACAGAGTGAACTTGTAAGTAGCTAGTTGTTAACGATTGTTACCTGCTTAACTTTAGCTAGGTTTTTACCTGCTTAACTTTAGCTAGGTTTACTTGAGGTATAGGGAAGGGGATATTGTAGTAGGCTATGATGTTAACACTAAATTAAGCTATTGTTGACTCAAGTTGGCTAACGTAGCTAAAATCCCACAATCAACGTCAGCAAACAGCTTCAAATGGATGCATAAGCTTTTGTTTTGTTAATGTTTAACTTGGTCCAGTCATCATTAAAATTAAAAGCAGTTACCTCCGTATGTGCAGCGAACACACACGCAGTTTTTCAATGGAACATTAGGCACTTTTCCATAACCATATGCTATAACGCTAGCTACACACACAAGTGGATTACGCTATCGTAGAACGAGGAAAAATACAAGAAATAGCTAGCTAGCTAACTCTATCGACAGCTCTCTATTCTTTGCCATGAATATATCTCTAGTATTTCGAAACAATAATATCAGTCCCATAGAATGTTATTGTTTAGAGTCAGTTAATGTCAATGAAAACTGTCCCCTCATAACGCTATTGTACAACAAAAGAGAAATGGAAGAAGAGAATATGTCTGTTGCTTTTTACTTGTTGCCATCTTGGCTTCTTCACTGGTTGTTGACATAATGTACTGTAGTTCTAATACAGTATATACCAAAACAATTTGCACTCGCATCTCTTGCCCTCCCCTTGGGGCCTAAGCCCCCCATGTCTTTGCATCCTAGTGACGTCCCTGCAAGACACTTATATCATGTCAAAAAAATAATACTTAAACTTTTTATGCCAGGTCTGAGGATGATAACAGGGTAGAAATCTGCATCAAGGTGGCAGGGACCTGCTCTTTTAAAACAAGGTATGTTACATTACCTGCTTAGCTGGTTCACATGGGTTATACAATTTTCAAAGGGGGGATGCGTGATATGGAAGCATATCCGCGCCAAAATTCAAATGAAAATGCAAATCGGCGATTGCATTTCGTTAACATACACTACTCACAAAAAGTTAGGGATATTCGGGCTTTCGGGTGTGAAATTTCAGGATGAACCTAAAATGCACTATAACCTTTACAGGTGAAATTAATTTGACCTTCTCTAAACTTTTGAATGCACATGTCCAACTATTCAATGTTTCAGTACTTTTTGCACAACTTGCTGTTCTCTAACAAGGAGCTGAACGGCAAAATTCACAACAGTTGTTTGATCCATGAATCGACTAATAAATTTCCTGGTTCAATTAGAATTGGTATTTAAACAGTCCTCTTCATCATGCTGTTCACATTTTGACATCATGAGACCAAGACGACACCTAACAATTGATCAACAGTACCTCGCCATTGCGAGGCTTCAAACAGGATGTTCTCAGAGGGAAGTGGCCACTGAGCTTAGAGTGTCACAGAGTGTCATCAGCAGGTTGCAACAGAGATACAGAGAGACTGGAAGAGTCACAGAAAGGCATAGAAGTGGACGTCCTTTGGCCACATCCCACACTGATGACCGCTTCATTGTGAACAGTGCCCTGCGGAACCGGATGATGAATGCCACTCAACTCCAGGCACATTTAAGGGAGGTGAGAGGCACCCAAGTGTCACGTCAGACCATTCGAAACCGTTTACATCAGCGTGGTCTGCGTGCTAGACGACCTGCAAGGGTACCTGACCACACCACCAGGCACAGGCGTCATCGTCTTGCATGGGCCAGGGAGCATTTACGCTGGACGAGGGACCAGTGGGCCTCAGTGCTGTTCTCTGATGAAAGTCGATTCACGTTGAGCAGAAATGATGGCCGCCAACGATGTTGGAGACGTCAAGGAGAGCGCTATGCATCAGCCACTGTTGTCACCAGACGACCCTTTGGTGGTGGCGGTGTTACAGTGTGGGCAGGTGTGTCTAGTCAATACAGAACTGCCCTACACTTTGTGAATGGTACAGTGACAAGCCCATACTACCTGAATAACATCATTAATCCAGTCATTGTGCCCCTGCATGAACAACACAGGCCTAATTTCATCTTCATGGACGACAATGCTCCAGCTCATCGAGGTCGCATCATTAGGGAAAGGCTGCTGGAGACTGGGGTACCTCAAATGGAGTGGCCTGCACTTTCTCCAGACCTGAATCCCATAGAAAACCTATGGGATCAGCTGACTCACCGTGTAGAGGCTCGTAACTCTGTACCCCCAGAACCTCAATGACCTGAGGGCCGCCCTTCAAGAAGAGTGGGATGCCATGCCTCAGCAGACAATAAGTCGACTTGTGAACAGCATGAGACGTCGTTGTCAAGCTGTAATTGATGCTCAAGGGCACATGACAAGTTATTGAGACATTGACATTTTTGTTGTGGTATACCCACCACTGTTGTTGGCTTTTGTTTCAATAAATTGTTTGAGATGAGGAAATCACCATTGCATGCTTCTACTTAAATGCCCTACTTTCATGATACGTATAATATCACTGTAGCGTGAACTTACATTTTCCATAAATTTCACCCGAAAGCCAAATATCCCTAACTTTTTGTGAGTAGTGTACGATGCGCGCAAAAACCATGACATAATTCAAATGAAAATGCAAAAGGTGCACATTGCGCTTTCATTGCAAGTTAATGTACGCACTTTATCTGACAATTTGAAAATGTTAATGCAAATCCATTTCACATTTAATTTTTCTCGCCCTCTACGACACAACCCTGCCATAATTTAAATGAAAATTAAAAACCACATTTGCATTAGCAGTTTCTTGTTGCAATCGCATGATCCATGACAAAAAGGAAATGATAATTCAATTCGCCATTTAACATATCGTTTTCATGCTTTTGCGGCACAAGAGTGACATAATTCAAATGCAATGGCATTGTATCCGTTTGCATTATCATTTCCGTGTGGTCACGCAAAAACCCTGCCAAAAATCCGAACTGAAAATGCAATGCAAATGCAAACTCTCAAAGCTGCCCATCAAGGCGGGGCCCTCGAAGAAAGGGGCGTTACAGGGGACTGTTCAAACCACTGAACATAATGGTTGTCTGTGATTTCGGTCCTCAGGCAGTTACCAGGCTAGATAGCGATATTTCCTTGTTCTCTGTGTTTGGGGATTATAGGCTAAATGCTATAAATTATAAACGAGGTAGCCTAAACGTTACGATGATCCTAGCCAGCCCGTTGTTCCTACTAACTTAACCTTAATAGCAGGGAGGACTTGCGTAGCCTAAGGGCAATAGATTTCCGTTCACCGGGTTGCCTTAGACAGGGCTGTGTGATAAACCAACATTGGGCTATTGCTTAGCCTATATTCCATGTCACTAAAATAAAATAAGCAGGCTATCAATAAAATACGTGCTTATATCTCTAATCGTGTCTGAGTGGTAGACCTATTTAAATAAAAATGATTCTGTAGCCGATGTTCTTAAAAGACTGAGCATAATGGCACTGTGCCAATACAGCTGTGTGGATAGGTTAGGCTACTGACTGTCGGAACTCACTGTATTCGCACACCCTCTAAAAAGACAAATTTTTACGTTCTCTCAATAATCAAGAGCCTATTTAAATTGAACAAATTAAAATGTTTTGTGTAAACTAGGCTACAACAGGAAAGTCAGTGTCATAGAGGCTAACCGCCTCATGTTACAGCATTAACCCCTTTCACACATGCAGCCTTATCCGTAAATTTTCCGGAACATTGCCAGATAGGGGTCATGTGTGAATAAGAGCCGAAGTCGAAATTCCGGAATATCCGCGCCAGCAATTTGCCGGCAAAAGACCTGGTGAGGTTTCCGTAAAAGTTCCGTATCGATGTGACGTGTGAACTAGTGATGGGCATTCCGGCTCTTTTCAGTGAGTCAGATCATTTGGCTCAGCTCACCAATAAGAGCCGGCTCTTTCGGCTCCCAAACGGCTCTTCATTCAGTAGCATTTCCGGTTTTTCAAAATCGGCCAAAGTTAGCGATATTTTGACCTATGATTGGTGTTTGTGCACATCTATCACTTAAATTGTTCAAAGGAATCTTACCCTACCTTCTAATTACCAAAATAACATTATTTCGCATTTTGTTTGTTATAAAAACTATTTAAATAAATGTAAAAACAGTAAGACGATATTACACATGTGCATTGAAAGTAGGGCATTTTTATGTCTTGAAATAAATTGCACAATAAACACAGTGCGTAGTTGAACATTTCAAAAGAAAATAGACACTAATAAAATAGAACATAATATTGCGTCATAACAAAGAAAAATAAATAAATGCATAAAAAAATAAATGTGCAAAACTGCAGCATCAGAATAATTAAACTGACCAACAATTAAACTGGTTTTTAAATTATTATTAGCCTAATGTTATTTTCTTATAGTGGTTTTATTTATTTTTGGCCTAAAAAATTATTCTCTTTGATTACAGATGGAACTTGAAGAAAAAAACTAATAAAAGTTCCACCAAGACCACAAGCACTTGTCTTGTGTTCATTTACAAAATAAATCGGCTCTTCAGATATGCGAGTCGGCTCCCAACGTTCACCTAAAAGAGCCGGCTCAAAAAGCCGACTCGTTCGCGAACGACACACCACTAGTGTGAACAAAGCCAGAACATTACCGGATCAATCACGCCAGCCCGTGGTTTTTCGCCTGAGGGATGGTTCTAAGAGATCTGAAACGTAGTCGAAGGTTTCGCGTGACATACGGAAATGCTCCCTCCACTGCCCGTCGCCAAAATTATTAATGACACACTAGACCAGAAGACTTTGCCATGGGGTCGCTCCCGTACCCACATTCGTCTCGCCGAGCCCCATGAAAGACTCGTACAGCCTCCAGCCGCCACAGGCGATGTCTCCGGCTTTGAGCCAAGCTAAAGCGGAGTTGTTCCCGACCCGACTTATCCTGATTTTTTCGTTAAGTTTTTGTTTACGAATGGTGTTTCGTGATTGGAACAGATGTATTATTGCCAGCGTTTGCCTCAAAAATGTATAAATAAACAAGAGTAACTGTAGTACAACTGCACACTCTGTCACTTCATCACCCGCCATTTTTTCAGTAGTAAGTAAACAAACGTATCCTAGCAACATAGGGTAGAGCGTTGGTTGTATGAACGCTACCAATACGGAACATTCCGGAATATTGCTGGATCAACTTTTCCGGTAATGTTCCGTATTGCATGTGTGAAAGAGGCTATTGAGATCTGGAAAGCTCCAGAGACTGTGCGAATAGCCTACCTAGTAGCTTACCAAAGACGGTGAATTGTGTTGTAGGATAGCCTATATGGTGTAACGTTATAATTAAATTTAAATATAATTAAAACAAATATTTAATCATCTGTAGCTAGGCTATGTTGCTTCATGACTAGGCTAAATATAGATTATTACAATAGCCGAGGCTACAGGTAAAATCCCCAAGGTTGATGGGCTTTGTGAGTAGGGAGATCAAAATCGGTTGTGTCATATAGGCCTATCTAAAATCTTTGGTTGTGCCCGCCGGGGTCGTTTCCCCAGTGTTTTCACCACAGAACTAGCTATATACAAACGTGGTTTTCACCAAATAAAAAATAAGCTGTCATTTAGTTTTTACAAGTCTTTTATTGCCATCTGCTGGGTAAAGATATGAATGACAGTCCATACTACACAACATAGCCTATGCGGAATAGGCCTAATTACACAATTTTATATTTTTTATTTAATTAGCCTAGATTCTATAGACCGGTTTCTCACCAACGTCACAGTAGATGTGCGCACGCAACATTGGGGCAGAATATTCAATATTGCAAAAGAAATCAACATCAACCTGTAATTGTAGAAGCTGAAATGGATGATGAAAGACACTGGTTTGACATCGAATATCTTAGTTACATCAACACTGAGATAGCTAAGCAGTTTGGTGTAAATATGTGTAATATTTATTCAATTTAGTAAATGTCCTGAAGTAGGCTATGTTATGCTGCCACCTCATCATATGAATTAGGCACTCAATTGAATGAACAGCTGACCGTATAGCTGTGGTTTTGAAGCAAATTGAGTAACGTTAGGTGGGCTAACCATGACAGAGAACATACGCGAGAGACTATTTTGACCCAATATCAAATTACGTGAGACTATTTTGACCCAATATCAAATGACGTTAGAATTTAATACAAGTGACAGCGAACCTAGCATAATGGCTTGGTAATTAATGAGCTAACAATGTAGAAATGGACACCTACCATTTTAGTGAGTTGGCCATGAGATATAAAAAGTAAAAGGTCTTGCTGCATGCATGGTTATATGTTCATGTCGTCAAGACAGGTCGATATTTATCACCGAGCAGCTGTTATTGCTAGTTACCTGTACCCGGTTTAACAACAGGCGCTGTGCATTATTTAGCCTACTTTAGCGTGCTATCTAATTGGGTGGACTAACCGTAATGTTAGTTTGCCAGCGTAGATGAGCTGAGGTGGGTCTTGGTCACTTTAATTCTTTTTTTGAATACCCTGTGATTTGTGAACCAGGGGCATGTGGTCTGTCTGTGTCTAGATTAGCGTTAGCTAGCCACTGTAATGTTACTGTCTGTATCTCTCAGGAACATTAGTTTGTTAACATTTGCTAACTGCTAGATTGCCAATGTTAATTTAGTAAAATCTAAAGAAGTAACCAGCTTATATCCACCGTATTTCCCGAAAAAGCAAGTTTCCACCAGTGAACACTTGGATAAAAGAAGTAAGATGGATAACGTTAAGAAACGTAGCTAGATAGCGCCCATTATCTGGCACGCCCGCGTTCAACCATATTTGAACTTCCTCGAGAGCTGATTTGCCAATGCAATGGTAAAAAAAGAAAACCAGTAGCTATGTCTATAACGTTATTACATTCACAATATTAGCAAAATGTGTGTTGTTGTTGTTTTCTTAAATTCGAATTCATTGTAATCAATTAATGAAGAAGTGCCATTTTTTATATGTCCACTCGAGGGCGCGGGAGGTGAAATAATAAATCCAATGAGATGGACAAATGTGCTGTATCTAGTCTGAGTAATACAACTTACAATACTTTTAGTTAGCCGTGCTAATAAACAGAGGAATCCGGAGTATAGCTTATAGGCACGGTAGCCATTTTTAATACAGAGAACCACGTAGCCATTTTAATACAGAGAACCACGTAGCCAGCCAACAGGTGACAACAATCAGTAGATGTAATGACACGGCTGCCCCGAGGGTGGCAGTGTATCCTAATACATAACACTCCTCCCCACTTAATGAACTTGTGGCATCCCTTACCCCATAACAGCACTTAAAGAAAACAGGCCACTAAACATTCCTCCCCGAGTAGACTAACTACATGCGTCCCCATATGACCTAGAAAATATAAAACCAATCAATCATGTCATTATGAACACTCGAACATTATCAGTCTCTTTTCTTTTTAATATATATAATTTCTAAGGGACTTGGTCCCTGACATTACCCAGGGGATTATTATGCCCCATTCTTCAGGGTATGTCGCTACCTACAGGTTCAGACGATCAGGAGGCCGCCGGTCTCTCAGTGAATGGCGGATGGCGACCGGCATGCTGCCAGTAACCGGGGCAGGGTTTGGCGTGGAACAGGGTGACCGTTCAGTCTCGGAAACAACTGCTGGAGCGAGTCCCTGGGAAACAGGCTCCCCGGGTTCCGGGGTGTCCAAGGTGATGGTGGGCAAGGCCGGGCCGTCCAGCTTGGATGGCTCCGCACTAGCCATGGGTGGTATTTCCAGAGGTATTTCCAGAGGCGCAGTCCCTCCAGCCAGTAGCTGGTCAGTGTGTCTCTTCCAGACCAGGTCATTTGCGGTCCGGACGGTGTAAGACACAGGCCCGGTCTGTTCCAGGATGGTCGCCGGCATCCATTTTGGTCGGTTGTTATAGTTGCGTGCCAGCACCTTGTCCCCAGCGTGGAAGGTCCTTTCTTTCGCTCTTTGCTCGCGTCTTTGGACCTGAGCTTGCTGTTTCTGATGTACAGTGTCTTTGGTCTGTGGCGGTTTTAGAAGGTCGAGGTTGGTGCGGAGCTGTCTCTTTAAGAGCAGTGCTGCAGGGGTGGCTTGCGTAGTTGCATGTGGAATATTCCGGTAGGACAGCAGGAAGCGGTTCAGCCGCTGGTGGAGAGAGCATTCTCCAGATGAGGCCTTCAGAGCGTTTTTCATGCTCTGAACAAATCTCTCAGCTAATCCGTTACTGGACGGATGATAGGGAGCCGAGCGGATGTGTTGTACTCCGTTTGCCTCCAGGAATCTCTCGAACTCGTGTGACACAAACTGGGGCCCGTTATCACTCACCAGCTGCTCTGGAAAACCGAATCGACTGAACACTTCACCGAGTCTCTCTATGGTCTTCTCGGCTGTGGTCGCTCTCATGATGGCCACTTCCGGCCATTTACTGTGGGCGTCTACCACCACCAGGAACATCCTTTCCTCCAACGGACCAGCAAAGTCCACATGAACACGCTGCCACGGTGCCTCTGGCCAGTCCCACGGGTGGAGCGGGGCAGGCTGTGGCATGCAGCGGACTTGTTGACATGATGTACATGCTCTGACTGTCTCTTCGATCTGTCCGTCAAGGCCCGGCCACCAAAAGTAGCTCCTGGCGAGCTCCTTCATGCGGACCATTCCACAGTGTCCTTCATGTAGCTGTTGCAGTAGCTTGCTTTGCAGCCCTGGGGGAATGATTACTCTGCGTCCCCATAGAACACATCCTGCCTGCACTGAGAGCTCATTTCTTCTTGTGAGGTAGGGTTTGAGCTCGGGGAGATCCGAATGACCTCCGTTGACCACCACGTCCATCAGCTTGGCTAGTACAGGGTCATTCCGGGTGTGTTTCTTTACTTGGGCAGCAGTGATGGGAGCTTCCTCCACTTCCCTGAAATAGAAAATGCCCGCCCTGGACGGTTCTGCCCTGTCTACAGGCAGGGGTAGCCTTGAGAGGCCGTCGGCGTTTGCGTGCAGCTCCACCTTGCGATATCTGATCTCGTAGTTATGGGCAGACAACAGTAGAGCCCACCTTTGCATCCGTCCGGCCGCTAGGAATGCCAGTGTGGGACCCGAAGATCGTGGTCAGGGGACGGTGGTCTGTCAGGAGAATGAACTTTCTCCCGAAGAGGTATTGGTGAAACTTCCTGACCCCAAAAACAATCCCCAGTGCCTCTCTTTCTATTTGTGCATAGTTGCTCTCGGCGTGGCTGAGGGTGCGGGAAGCGAACGCGATAGGTCGTTCTTCCCCGTTTGGCAAGATGTGAGAGATAACTGCCCCCACCCCATACGGGGAAGCATCACATGCGAGTTGTATGGGCAGTGCGGGGTCGAAGTGTGTTAGGACATCCGACTCTAGCAGCGCTTTCTTCGTTTGGACGAATGCAGCCTCACATTGCGGCGTCCATTGCCAGGCACTTCCATGACACAAGAGTTGGTGCAGAGGTCTCAGCTGGGAAGACAGGTTCGGAATGAACTTTCCGTAGTAATTGAGGAGCCCCAGATAGGAGCGTAGCTGGCTCACGTTCTGCGGCGCTGGTGCTTCCATGATTGCCTTGGTTTTGGATGGTGCCTTATGCAGGCCTTCAGAGTCGATCACGTGTCCCAGATACTCCACCGAGGACTGGAAAAACTCGCACTTGGACCTGCGGACCCTCAGTCCATACTCCTCCAGTCGTTGCAGTGTGGCGTTCAGGTTCTGCAGGTGCTCTTCCTCCGTTTCCCCAGTGATAAGTATGTCATCTAAATAACACTGGAATCCCTCTAATCCACCCAGGATCCGATCCATCGCACGCTGGAAGACAGCAGGGGCAGAGGTTATTCCGAAGGGCAGCCTGCAGTACCGGTAGAGGCCCTTGTGAGTTACTATGGTGAGCAGCTCTCTTGACTTCACATCGACCTGCATCTGGAGGTAGGCTTGGCTGAGGTCAATTTTGCTGAATTTCTGTCCTCCCGCTAAGCCAGCGAACAGGTCCTCAATGCGGGGAAGCGGGTAGTGCTCCGCCTCCAGCACTGGGTTTACGGAGACTTTGAAATCTCCGCAGATCCTCACCGAGTTATCCTTCTTTATGACTGGTACGATGGGAGTGGCCCATTCGCTCCGACTGACGGGCTCCAGCACTCCACTTTTCACCAGGGATTCTAACTCGGCCTCCACTTTCGGCTTGATGGCGTAGGGAACTTGTCTTGCTCTCAGGAACTTTGGTCTGCTGTCAGACTTGATGTTCAGTTTGACTGTAATGTCCCTCATTGTTCCGAGTTCCTCTTTAAACACCTCCGCATGTTTATGCAGCACTGTCGTTGAGTTCCTCTAGCCACGAACGGCCCAGCAGAGATGTTAAGTTCCCCTCAACTACGTACAGCGGTAGTTTAGCTGTTTGCCCATTCACCTGGACATTAACATAAATGACTCCCTTGGTTGGCACGGTCTCACCGGTGTAGGTTTTTAGTTTGAGACTGGTTGGCTGTAGTGGAAGGTGTTGTAGGGTTTCTTTGTACACGGTAGAGGACACCAGGGAGACTGCTGCACCCGTGTCGATCTCCATGCGCACTGGTCTTCCCTCCAGCAGTGGACTTTCCCAGTATCCCCCTGGTCCTCCTTTCACAGACAGAATACACACATCTGCCTCATCTGATGAGCTATTCGGTTTTGCGATAACGTTAGTGTCACCAGGCTGTACACTGTGTACAGACTGTCTCTTTTGAAACCTGGGCTTTTGCTTCTGATTGTCCCGTCTTGGATTGTTATTAGTTCTCTTACTTCTATAGACTCGTTCTATATGACCTATACGTCCACAATTTCTGCACTCTACATCTTTAGTCCAGCAGTCAGCCCTGGAATGTCCTGTCCTGTCGCATCCGTAACATCTGCCCTGTGCTTCCTTCTCATCAGTGGAGACCTTGTGCAATTTCCCCCCTCCACTGAGCTGCTGAGCCTCCCTGGCCGCTAGTTCCATGGACGCACTCACCTCGATAGCTTTCTCTAAGGTGAGTGCACTTTCAGTGAGAAGGCGTTTCTGTGTACCTGCACTCTTTAGGCCGCACACCAGCCTGTCCCGTAGGGAGAGGTTCAGTACATCATTGAACTCACAGTGCTCTGCAAGCTTTCTCAGCGCAGCTACAAACATTGACACAGTCTCCCCTTCCTCTTGGTTTCTGTTATAGAAGCGAAACCGCTCCGCAATCACCAGGGGCTTGGGTGAGAAGTGAGCTGCCAGGGTGGTCACTATACTATCATAGCTCTTGCTACCAGGCTTGTCCGGCTGGACCAGGGCACGTAACAAATTATATGCTTTAGGTCCCATCACACTTAAGAACGTCGGCACCAGCTTATCCTCCCCAATGCCATTAGCTGTAGCAAAGTACCCAAAACGTTCTGCATAGGAGTTCCACTGCTCCGTATTTTCATCAAATGCTCCAATACTTCCAATTATTCCTGCCATTTTAGCTTCTCCGACTGCTTATTGGGGATTACTCACGCTTCTTTGTCCACTAGAGTCACTGGTTTCGCTGCCGTCACTCTCCGACATGAACGATGGCTAGTAGCACTCCCGCTAATCCGTTAGCCTTCAGCACACCCACTACAGTCTGCCCCAAACGTTTCCAAACGAGTGTGGACACACACGCAGAGCTCGTAGTACCTCGTCGCCAGTTGCTGTATCTAGTCTGAGTAATACAACTTACAATACTTTTAGTTAGCCGTGCTAATAAACAGAGGAATCCGGAGTATAGCTTATAGGCACGGTAGCCATTTTTAATACAGAGAACCACGTAGCCATTTTAATACAGAGAACCACGTAGCCAGCTGTAGGAGGGGAATCAAAGTGTGACTCAGGAAAGGCTGCCATTTGTGAGGAGCCCGAGAACGGTGCTCGTCATAAACTTCAAAGGACCAGAGAGCCGTGTGATAAAACAATGGACTCTTCGGACTTCCTTCAGGGGGGTTCAGACCATTTGTTCTCACCTGGAAAAGACTGTGATGAGAGGAAGTTGGACTGTTTGGTCATGGGTGTGTTTGTGTGTTCTAGGGGCACTTATGGCAGAAGAGGCCATTAAGCCCCTGGCCAAAACAATACATCTGGGATCTGTCCCGTCTCTCAGGCTGACACCTCAGTTCATTGCACCCCCCTTCTCTCCTGGATTAAGACTCAGTTTAAATGGTCAACAGACCCTGTAAAACTTACAAACATCGCACATGTGATTCTTATATTGTTACATTATGTCTTATGTAGTAGTAACAGGAATTGCATGTAAAATGGTTCATCAGAAGGGAATTTTCATGACAACTGCAACATAATAATATTTAATCTGGTAATAATAATCACAATGGTAAGCTGTTTGGTATGGATGTAATCCAGTAAAATCAAGGAATCAAATGAGATACATTTCATACCAAATGGAGTTTAATAAAACATAGTTCCAATAACTCAGGAAAAACTGTAATACTGGAATGTCCTCTCTGGTAATCAACTCCTTTTCCCTTCACCCTACTCAGCAACAGTGGGGGTTTAGATTCCCGATTCGACCACACCTCCAGGTTAATTTATGACACTGCCGCCTGGTTCAAACGCAGGATTTGGCTTAAAAGAAAGGGAGACACACTTATCTGGGAGCATCGTAACCGATCTCCCACACCATGCAGATTGTGTATTTTCGGTAGGGAAGATCGCATCCGATCTCCCACACCGTGCAGACTCCGTGTATACTCTGTGTTTGTGTTTGGAGAATCGTAACTGATCTCCCACACAGTGCAGATTATGTATGTATGTGTGTGTAGTTAAAGCAGGCCGGGTAAGATATTTACTCTGTGTTTTCTATTCTTAATTTGTATGTTTTGTAATTGACCTAATTTTAAGATAATGACCTACCTGCCTGTGAATAAATTCTTATTATTTTAACTTGCGTGGTCTCCATGACTCTATTCCATTTTCTACCCTTTCAGCCTAAATTACGACTGAATACTCGGGGAAAATTCTGACCAATGACCAACTGATCAGTGGTGGGGTACAGAAAGTGGAGATTCTAAGTTGGTAGGCGGCTAAGGTCGGTCATTAACAGGTTTAGTGAATGTACGGCTCTGGGAATTTGACGTGGAGAGCCCATGGACGTTTTACGTCGGTTCTTGTCAAATTCGCCTTAAGGAGCCCTTTTAGTGCACGCTAACCTGGGCTCGCAACTATCGATGTAAAATATAATACATGTATTGTGTTAGCCAGACCCCAACCTCTGAGTTTCTCCACCGAACCGAGATTCGGCAATAGTGTTAATCCCGGGAGCATATATTGAGTAATGGTGGCATACAAGGAAGAGTCGAGTGTACTCACTCTGAGCTTCACGCATGATTAAAGTAAATTCTAAATTATATTTTAATAATTACGAGTAAACCAATTGTAACTGTTACGCTTACTGTTTGGGATCATAGATATATTCAATGTGTCGTTCAGCTCCTGTGTGTATGTTCTAATGCTTCCATTGGAATATTGACATTTGGACGACAGGTCGGATATATCCGTGATAACAACATGGCCCCGTTTACGAACGGAGAATTATAAGAATCGTACTGATCCGTTTCAGGCCTGTCTTAAGCGGGATATGGAGCAGCGCATTCATATCTGACTCATGGCGACGGACTCAGTATATTCTTAAATGTACTTGTAATATATACATGACCGGAGGATAAATCACTGAATTCTTTATTTACATCACAACAGCAAAGGAAAAACATATTTACTCCTTCCCCTCCAGCTATTCCCTCATTGGTCTAGCTGTGCGGGTTCTACACAGCCAACAGGTGACAACAATCAGTAGATGTAATGACACGGCTGCCCCGAGGGGTGGCAGTGTATCCTAATACATAACAAAATGGACTGCCATGTAAACAATTCAGTTAGCCAGTGTAAAGAAAAAACAGAACGGCTCCGAAGTTCGTCGAAAATGACAAAGTTTATTCTTCGTAACAGCAGTTGTCAGAGATACAGCAATGCACTCTGGATTCAGCGGAGTAAAATCTGAATCCTGTTCTGTAAAATGGATGACTATAAATACCATTTTCAGGCTTTGTTTTCTACAGGCAGGAAACAGAAATGTATATTCGAAAATGATGTGATTGATTTAAGGAAGACTGGCTCCCTTAGATCAATCAGTCTGTCCATCAGTAGGGGGTCTGAAGGTGCAACTTCCCATGGTCTAACCAGGAACCAGTCTATTGTATTGCTAATCTAATTTCCTTGGTTGAAATAGGCTTTGATCACTCACTCCCAGCTGCTATTCTATAATTGAATGCTATGCCTAACAGTGGCGACGAGTCACTGCTTTCACTTACATTTTAACCTACATTGTATTTATGATAAGTTGGTTGATTCGGCCGGCGGCGTGGTTGATTTGTCAGTGTTTGAGTGGATCATGTCAGTTTAGAATCTTACAATCCCCCCTTTGATGCTTATCTGCCAGAAAGCATCACTTCACCCAAGTCTGACAAACAACATGAACACCTCATTCCCAAGAAGTGTGCCAGTGGCGGTGCTGTCCTGTCTTAGGTTGCCCTCTTTTGGCTTGGAGAGTCTTACCCGTCATGGGATCCAGCACCACACCCAGCTGGACTTATTGCCATATTCTGCCATGCTCTTACCTGGTGGAACTTATCATAATTACAATTTTATTGAGAATTTAGACTAGTGATAATAAAAGTCAGCTGCCAGGAGGAGGTAGATCTAAGGACTACTTCATCCAATTTGCCTGTCTGATGATGTCGCTAGAAAACCCAAAATTCTGCCGCTTCAGAAATGAACACATACAATACAACATAAAACTTTGAAACACAATACGAACTAGACAAACACATACGGCTGCTTTGAATGTCACTTCCCACAGAAGACCGGAGTATGCAATTTCTAAGTCACCATCATGCATCTGGTTTAACAGTTGCTCCGAGGAGACCATCAATAAAGTCCATGAGCTTTCGTCCAGTTGGTGTAGATTTGTGTTGTTTTGCCACTGGGTTGGATGCAACAGCGCCATGATACTTCAAAAATTTGGTCGTCAGTAGGTCTTTGTACATCCCCGTCACACTTTCCCGCCTGCAGTGCTCATCCATGTCAGGTGACCAAGCTGTCAGGTTGATGAGGACTGGTACATGGACCCACTGGATGTTGTTGACCGGTACTCCTGGGTTGGGCTGTCATCACTTCCGATTGGGGGCCATCCGTTGCTCTGGACATCCTCCTATCACCACGGCTGCTGGCAGTATCATTATCTTGCATATTTTAAACAGGTGCCTGAAACAACAAATGAACAATTACTCCCCCTCCCCCCCCACATAACAGGTGCCTGAAACATACAAAACAATTAATTTTGAACAATAATACAAACAATTAAATGACAAACAATAATACCAACAATTAATTTGCCCTCCCAATACATATGCAATAGACACCAAAAATGGATAACCCCCCCTTGATTGTAGACATACTATTAAGTATCTGACTGCAATCATTAATCCTCCCTCTGCTCTATGCTGTTGCTTCCTGATCTCCTTTCAAATGTCTAACCTCTGCTTGTAATTCATGCAAAGTTTTAAGGAGGGCACAATAACTAAGCCTCTTCCTATGAGAAGATCTGCACTGTCTTGCTATGTGCCCATTCATCCCACATGCAAAACAAACAACCCAATTTGTCTCCTTATGAAAATGTCTGCATTGTCTGCGATATGTCCTCTATCCCCGCATGCATAGCAGACAATTGCCCCACCTGAATCACCTTTTTTACATTGTCTTGCTATATGTCCGCTCTCCCCACATGCATAGCATACAACAACTCTGCTTGGATTGAATTTAAGGGGCCTTTCAGATCTAGCACGCCTACCATTGTTAGGCACATGTCCTTCATTTCCTGATGAAACAGATTTACGGAAAGAGGTATTATGTGATGATTCCCTCCAAATTGCTGCTATGGGCTTAGTTGGTTTATTGTGTATGTTGATGTTATACAACTGAGTCATTTTTGCAACTATATCGGAATATGGTGTGTTGGAATCTATGTGTAGTGCAAGGGCAGTTTGTGTGTGTGTGTCACATTGCGAAATTAAAGCGGATTTGAACATGGGATCCTGCTGCGTCAGATTCGCTACAACCGCTGTACGAACTAAATGCTTCCCACAATCTCGCGGCATATGCTGCTGGATGTTCGCCTGGTGACATCACAACCTCTCTTATCTTGTCCCAATCGACCAAGCGTGTCCCTAGAACCCCCAACAATGCAGTTTTCCTGTCATCTCTCCTCGCATTCCTGTTGTGAATAGTCTGAGGGAGCGCACTAGCTAACGCATGGGGCAAACAAGCATTCAATATTATGCAAGCATCAGCATCCGTCAAACGATGTAGGTCAACCATCCTCTCTAAATTGGCTAAAAACTCCATGGGGTCTCGCCTTGCAGGCTCATACGTACCAATATTTTTAACCAAAGATTCAATTTCACTGGGCGACAATGGTTTTACAGTCGTAGTGGTCCTTATACGGTCTCCCCCCCTCCCCAGGTACAATCGTCATTGTCTCATGCACTGGTGCTACAGGGAATTTCACCGTACAGTCAGAATTGTTGTCCCACGCATTATTTGTGTTATGTTTACCGGGTTTATTCCAGAAATCACTCTCACGGTAATCTGTTCGGTCTACACAGTGCTCTGTATTTTTATTGCATTTTTGAAATAAGTGGTCGTATGCGTTTTGTAACTTTTTTACCTCTGTGTGGGTACTATCCAATTCGCGCTGTAACTCAGAATTAAATTGCTTTGATTCGGCAACCTCTTTACGCAGATCCAATTGTATCTCGGCATTCAAGTTAGCGTGTACATGGTTACTTTTAATTGCTGCTTGGTTCTCCTCGATCTGTTGTTTTAAACTGTCGTTCTCCAGTTCAAGAGTCTCTAATCTCTCCTTGCACCGTTTGTATGAAGCAAGAACACCCATCATAGCTACCGCAATCTTCCCTTTTTGATTTAATTTGCCAACCTTTGGGTGGCTCTCAAATTGGGACACAGCCCCATGTATACGGCTTCTCCTGACTTTCAATGCCTTCTAGAATGTCAGATTTGCCGTGCTTGGCAATGTAACGAACCATAAAGCTCTCCATAGCTACAATCTAGGTTCCTTCTACTGATGTTAAGTAGCTAAATAAACAACCCGTTACACGTATAATTATGAAGTCGACCGACAACCAAATAGAATAGTCTAGCCTTGTTACGGTATCCAACCAAACAATCTGTCAAATTATATAAGGTAAGCCTATATCAGAACAACCCAAATTACCCAGTTACTTTAGGGTAATATAAATTACAGTTGCCGTTCCAGTGCTCCGGACACAGCCAACTCAACTCTTCCAGTTACTTTAGGAATTATTCAATTACAACACCCAATTATCCAGTTACTTTAGGATAAAATAAATCACAGTTGCTGTTCCAGTGCTTCGGACCCAGCTAACTGAACTATTCCAGTTACTTTAGGCATTACTTTTACAACACCCAATTATCCAGTTACTTTAGGATAAAATAACTCACAGTTGCTGTTCCAGTGCTTCGGACCCAGCTAACTCAACAATTCCAGTTACTTTAGGAATTAATTTTAGACTAAATGTCCCAGTACTTCGGGCACATTAATTCTACTGACCAGTTACTTTAGGCCTAGCTACCAAAGTTAATTCCAGTACTTCGGAATTAAAATTGGCCTACAACTCCTACTGTCAGTTACCAAATAAACAACGTTTCAACAAAGTTTCTCCCGTCCAGGTCGTTTTTAACCAGGGGGGATTTTGCTATAGCCTATCTTAAAACCAGCATAAACACAAGGAACCAAATCTCTTACCAAGTTGTTTTAGTGGTCCCAGTTATCTTGAAGAAATCGCCGTTGGTGGGTTTCTTCTGTCACCTCGTCTCCAAAAGTTCTTCTGGTTTTCTTCAGGCTTCTTGAAATCACCTCCTGGCTGGCTCGCCAATGTAAGAAAAAAAAGAACGGCTCCGAAGTTCGTCGAAAATGACAAAGTTTATTCTTCGTAACAGCAGTTGTCAGAGATACAGCAATGCACTCTGGATTCAGCGGAGTAAAATCTGAATCCTGTTCTGTAAAATGGATGACTTTAAATACCATTTTCAGGCTTTGTTTTCTACAGGCAGGAAACAGAAATGTATATTCGAAAATGATGTGATTGATTTAAGGAAGACTGGCTCCCTTAGATCAATCAGTCTGTCCATCAGTAGGGGGTCTGAAGGTGCAACTTCCCATGGTCTAACCAGGAACCAGTCTATTGTATTGCTAATCTAATTTCCTTGGTTGAAATAGGCTTTGATCACTCACTCCCAGCTGCTATTCTATAATTGAATGCTATGCCTAACAGTGGCGACGAGTCACTGCTTTCACTTACATTTTAACCTACATTGTATTTATGATAAGTTGGTTGATTCGGCCGGCGGCGTGGTTGATTTGTCAGTGTTTGAGTGGATCATGTCAGTTTAGAATCTTACACCAGGCATCTTACCAACATATCGGGGATTCAAAAGGTATATTTATTGATTAAATAAACTAATAATTGATTATGAAAACAACAAAAAATCTTGGGCTTCTTTATGCACTGCAAGAGCCACCCGATAATCGGCTCCCCTACCGGTCACATCTAACTTACATGTTTATTGGCTTAAAAGTTATCTTATTGTTTTTTGAATCTAATAAATATAATATGTTCAGTAACATTATGTGCCGTAGCTTTGTTGTTCACAAAAGTTTCAGTTTTTCGCCCGATAACAGGGTTCGGTAGGCTAGCAAGCTAGCTCACCATTACAGAAGAAAACGCTGGTGGTAGCCTACTGGTGCCTTTTCTGTTGTGGCTATAGATAAACATTAAGTTATCAACACATCATCACACAGACAATTTACTGACACAATAGTTGTCAGCTGCTCCACCTCCACCTTTAAGTAGCGTAGCTGCTAGACAGGCTATGTATAGTCATCCTATCTGGCCAAACACGTTAATAACAGCATTAACAGAAGTTACACTAGGCTATATAAACAGACTAACGTTAGGACTCATTTTAAAAAATTGAGAATGTGGTGTATCCTATATGTCCGAGTTATTGAATTGGACTAACATAAAAAAATAATTTAACTTGTCGCTGTCAAACATTGACAGTAAAGACGGTTAGCTTACACTCATTTATAAGGTAAATAAGCTATAGCTAAATATGCTAGCTTAAGTTAACGTTACAACAAAAAAAGTTACAGAAAAGTTGTAATAAGACAGACTAACGCTAGCTATAAATTTGTATCGCTGTGCCCAGATGAAAGTGAAATAAAAGAACCAGAAACAAAAGTAGATGCACTTAGTCCGTTAAATCGTTGATGATCAAGTCCACCGCAGTATGATAGCCTGCCAAGGTGAAACACTTTTTGCCCCAGGGTTGCGCGCGCATCCTCTTTTGTTTACAAACAAGAAATGGGTCTATAGTTCAGAGTTCGACGTCAGAGTTTACTAGTGTGACATCACAACGGCATTCCAGTGTTATTCAGAATTACATAAATGAAGACAAAAATCTTGGGGATACATTTGCCTGCTAATCGTGTCTACAGAGATTTTGGTTGATTTTGGTTGTTTTTGTTCTTAACATGCAAACTGACATCAAATCCAGTGCGGATATTAAAACCAAAATCCGAAAGGTAAACTTAACTTATTATTATTATTTTAGAAATGATGCACTCTTTTCAAATAAAACCGGACAGCAAAACAGATGGCCTGCAAAATTCTACCTTTAGTTTAGAGATGCTATAGATATACAGAGTATATTTACTGTTAACTTTTTATTTGAAGAGTTGTAGGCTACATTAAATGATTTTCATGATTTCCTCACAAAGTGCTATTTATTTTTGGAAATGCAAAGTTTAATGTGCATTTTATGACTAATATAAATTATCACGTGCTTGAACTGTATTCCCCGGTTTTCAATGTATTTATTTTAAACATTTATGAATGTTAAAAGTATTTTCGCCTGTTTGGTGTAGGATTCTAGCTCCATCTTGATTTTCAAATAGCTGCATGTATGGAGATTTGAGGTGATGATTTGCAAACTTTGAAAACTTTGAAAGTTGAATTCTGCTTGTAAGCAATTCAGATTGCTTGTGGATAATGTATGGATAACTTGTGTGGAGTACGTAGCGACAGTTGTGCTCTGCTGGAGCAAGCAGAAATATGAAGAGCAGGTAAGAGATTGTTCTACAGAATAGAGAGAGAGAGTTTACAGCTGTTACTATTAATATTCACTAGTGCAGTGCCCGTTCAAAACAAAATAGACACTCATAAAATAGAACATAATATTGTGTCATAACAAAGAAAAATAAATGAATGCATAAAAAAATTAATGTGCAAAACTGCAGCATCAGAACAATTAAACTGGTTTTTAAATTATTATTAATGTTATTTTTGCTACTTTATTTTTATTATTGCTACTTCGAAACTTCGCGGATGCGTTTCAAGTCGCTGTGTTGCTGAACGTTTATTCAGATCAGAACGGAGGAGTAAATCCAATTGTTACGCAGCTGTACATTAATTATCACGTCACACAACACACATTCATCTACATGGACTGTAAACTCACTCAGCTTAAAATCCATTATCAGTGTGTGTGTGTGTGTGTGTGTGTGTGTGTGTGTGTGTGTGCATAGTGACATCACTATCGATGACGTCACTATGCCCAAATAAGGGCATAGGGTACTGCTCCGTGAAGTCCAGTGCCCATTAAGGTACAGTGCACGTTCGGACCGGGACGATTTTCTCGCGAACCGTTCATCCGATCGACTTCAAACTCGACACTGCACTTACTTGGATCATCAGCAATACACCCACCGAGTTTCAAGTCGATCGGATGAACGGTCCTCGAGAAAATCGAAGGACAGACATACATACATACAGACAGAGATTCCTGGAATTATAGTTAGATGTACATTAGTCAAGTAAATCTAACCACACAAGTGTTGTTTATCACATAATATTAAGTGTTTCACAGATTAGTTGGATGGTCAATCAGGCTTGAAGGATGACTGCCACTGCCATTTATTTCGTAATAATACATGCCATACATGATTTTACACAAGCTTACAACATACAACTTAATCACCCAACACAACATTTTACACACCGTCAACACACCTCTTAATCACACAACACATTTTACACACCATCGCAACACACAAAATTTGTCTACTTACTGGCCCTGGGTTGCTAAACTCACAGAAGATTCTATTTTGTAGAAAGAGATAGTTGAAGAATACCTATGTCTCAGAGAAAAGGGTCATGTACCTGCTTACATCACCTCTGAGGACATCAAGGACTGGATGATAGCAGATGGACGGAAGATCCTTTGGGAGAGGTGTGTAAAGCTCCAAGGTCCCAGTATTACTGACCGTTCTGGACAGCTGTGATTGAGTTTAGTCTGTGTTCAGAGTAGTACAGTATTAATCACAGTGTAAATCATGAAGGTCATTAATACAGAAGAGCTCTGATGTGGACGCCTTGTAAAATTAAAGGAGCAGTTTTTTAAATATAGATTTGGAAAGGTACATTTCTGATCATAAACCCACAATTAATATATTTAAACTCAGGAGGTCAGGCTTGTAAGCAGTTATGACAGTCAGCAGATGCACAGAATAATGTATTATGGTGTAAATATGAAATATAATAACAGTGTTGTGCTATGTATGAGCAGGTTCCAGATGGAGGATAGCCAGCAGGACAGCCTCATTCACCTGGTAAGTACAGCTCACAGCCCTGTGTAAAAGCACTGTGCCACTTACTGCCTTTAGTTATTCATTCAGAATCCGTAGGCCCCAGTATTTAGTGCTGACCTCTGGCTCAGGCTAGTCCGCTGCGCAGAAATGTCTTAGTGCCGTCAGCAGTGTAACATCTGCAGAGGAGAACGATGCTAGGAAACACAAACACTTTTATTACAAACTGTAACTTACAATGTGTGACGAGTGCAGATAACTGCATTCTACCCCATCCCTACAACTGTAATGGATTTACCAGTACATTAAATATCAGAGCATCTTAGACCGATAGTTGATGTTATAGGTCTGACAATAGATGTAATTGTGTAACAGAAGATGTAATGGAGTGACAGTAGTGTGACAGTAGATGTAATAGTGTAACAGTAGATGTAAAGGTGTGCCAGTAGATGTAATAGTGTAACAATAGATATAATAGTGTGACCGTGGATGTAATGGTGTAACAGTAGATCTAATGGCGTGACAGTAGATGTAATGGTGTAACAGTAGATGTAATAGTGTGACAGTAGATGTAATGGTGTAACAGTAGATGTAATGGTGTAACAGTAGGTGTAATAGTGTAACAGTAGATATAATAGTGTGACCGTAGATGAAATAGTGTAACAGTAGATGTAAAGGTGTACCAGTAGATGTAATAGTGTAACAGTAGATATAATAGTGTGACCGTGGATGTAATGGTGTAACAGTAGATCTAATGGTGTGACAGTAGATGTAATGGTGTGACAGTAGATGTAATGGTGTAACATTAGATGTAATGGTGTAATGTAATGTGTTCCTTGTGCTGTGCTCAGGTCTGGGAGGTGAATATGAGGCTAA